>CM038676.1:653346507-654021003 GCA_021605205.1 Aegilops longissima
TTCCTTCTTCCTTCTTCCTCTTTTCTTCCTTTTCCTTAATTATTTTCCTTTCTCGAGGGAGAAGAAGAAAAAGAAGAGGAGAAGAAGAAAGAAAGGAATAGAGGAGAAAGAAGAAACTTCAACACGAGGGGGTGGTACCGATACCCCCTCCCCGATAACATTATTATCCCATGTATATGTATGTCGCGTCGTTGTCGATATAACCCCCTCTAGATAACTTCGACATGAGGGGCGGTCGATATATATATATACCCCCTCTCGACCTTGATAACTTATACAACTGCAGCACCCCCCTCGGCCCTCTCGCTCGACCAAAACTCTCGAGGACACCCAAACCCTAGAGAGAAAACGATGTTGGTCTCCTACCCCCTCCCGCCGCACCCCTACCCGACAAATTAACTCTCTCGAGGCCACCCAAATTTATCAAGTTAAAAGAGCGTTATCGTCGAGGCCACCCCAAACCCTTGAAGCGTTGTGTCGAGGCCACTAACATGATTCCTTATTGTGATTAGCTAGCTAGTTCTACGTTTGCCACTAATATATATATATATATATATATATATATATATATATATATATATATATATATATATATATATATATATATATATATATATATATATATATATATATATATATATCTGTTGTTTGAATAATAATTGACATGTTGTAAATATTTGCAGAAACTATGGAGCACTCCCGAGACGAAGAAACAGAAGCGATGTTGGGGGACATAACCGCAAATGGATCAAGTGATGATGTTGCGTCATTTCTCCTCGACACCGTTGGTCAGCTAGATGAAGAAGAGGGCTATGTTTATGATGGTGGCTTAGACCCATTAATGCCGGTACAAGAGGAGGACTATGTTCATGATGGCTCCGGTGACACAATGGAGGTACAAGACGACGGAGACCGTGCTGACTGCTCCGGTCACCGAACCGAGTCCGGCCAGGTATATATATATTAGTTAAGCCCGTACGTGCTGACTAGTTAATTGATGCATCCATTGTTTTGGTATATGTACACATATTAATTACCGTCGTCTTTCTTCCTTATAATTTCTAGCCCTCCGGATCGAGCACAACTTCGGTAAGGAGACGAGGCCCGAAGAAAAAGTTGAGCTCGGGTGAAAAGTTTGAGATCATAGAAATCGCGCCCGACGGCGAACCGATTGAACCCATCCGGACAAGGAAGGCATTTTCTGCTCAGTGCGGGGTTCTTGTTAGGGACAGGATCCCGATCAGCATCCAGCAATGGTATAAGCCTGCTAAGGATGAAGACGCTGAGGTGTCTTATGTCAATGATATGCAGAAAGAAGATCTTTGGACTGAGCTGAAGGCAAATTTCACCCTACCGCCAGAGGAGGATCCGGAGAAGCCAGTTAAAGAGCAATTAATCAAGTCTTGTGCTCTTAAGAAGATGGTAGGCCTAATGAGGAGGTGGAGGAAAGAGCTGAACCAGTTTGTCAAGGAAAAAAAGACACCAGAATTCATCGGCAAATATGAGAAGATCAAAGATCACTGGCCCGCATTTGTGGCCCACAAGACATCGAAAAAGAGTAAGAAGATGTCAGAGACAAACAAGAAAAATGCTGCGCAGAAGAAGGTTCACCATCGCACGGGGTCAAGTGGCTACCTCAAAGCCCGACCTAAGTGGTCCAAGGCTGAGCATGATCTGCTTGAAAAAGGGATCGAACCAGAGACAATGCGCTCGCCAGACCGTTGCCGGACTTGGTTCTTCGGGGCTGGCGGAACCATGGACCCTGTAACAGGGAAGTGTCAGTGGACGGACGAGCAACTGCAAACACCAGTCACGAAGCTTCGACACTATATCGATGCAGCGCAGCGAGGGACGTTCCTTCCAAACAGGGAGAAGGACGAGCTCACAATGGCCCTTGGGAATCCCGAGCACCCTGGACGGACACGAGGCACGCCAGGCTCCATTCCGTGGAAGGTTGGTTTTCCGGACGCAGGGGGTTACAAAACCCACGAGAGGAGGAAGAAACTGGAGCAGGACCAAATGCAGGCGCTGCTTGGAAGGGTAATGGGGCTAGAGGATCGAGAAGAGGAACGAGAAGCAGCAGATCGCAACAAACGACATGCCGAAGCTTCCCCCGAAGCTACCCCGCCATCTCAGCGGAGAAGCAGCGTGGCTTCCACCGAGCTGCTTCAGCCGGAGCATGTCTTGACGGCTCCTGCCAGCTATCCCGTGGATGGTATCACGAAGTCTCAAAATTGCCACATTATGGCGCGATGTATGAATTTGAAGGTCAAGGCGGCTGTTGGCCAAGTTTATCCTAGTGGAGCCGGCACAACTTATCACTGCCAGCCGATTCCAGAAGGATTTGCTAAGGTGATGGTGGATGAAATAACGGAGGGATTTGAGGACCTCGCGCTTGAGCACCCTACCGGTGAAGGGGAGACTAGGCTGGATTCTGCTCTGAAGACTCCATGCCTATGGCGGAAGGAGCTCATCAACCTTCTGAACTGGACGCCTCCGCCTCCTCCTCCTCCTCCGGCGAGTCAGGGCACTCCGCCTCCTCCTCCAGCGAGTGACGATCAGGGCATGCGTGGCGGCACTCCGCCTCCTCCACCGCCTCCTCCTCCGGCGAGTGACGATCAGGGCACGCGTGGCGGCACTCCGCCTCCTTCTCCGGCGCGTGGCGGCACTCCGCCTCCTCCTTCTCCGCCTCGCCAGCAAGGGCGGAAGAGACCCGCCGCCACCCCGGCTGCTCCGGCGCGTCGTAGTCCTTCTCCTCCGCCTCGTAAGCAAGCACGAAAGAAGACAGACGCCGCAGCCGCTCCGTCTGCTCTGGCGTCTAGCAGCACAAGAAGAGAGAGGCAATACAGATACGGTCCACCTCTAAAGCCTGTAGCGAAGTTACCGTACGAGAGGACCAAGGAGGAAAACAATACGATCGTGCAGGCCCAAGTGAAGGAGTTCTTTGAAGGGGTGAAAGCAAAGATACATCCACCTCCGGAGGAGAAGGTAGATCCGGTGAAAGCAAAGCGCACTCTCGATGCCCTGAGAAAACAACCAAAGTCTCCGCCGAGAACCAACTATGAGCGCATTACTGAACAGACATATCTCCAAGCCAAGCGGTCGGGAACTACTGTCAGTGATAAAAGGTCAAAAGAACAACGAGCAAAGGGGAAAAAAATTGCCCAGCTCGGCGAACAAGCACAGCAATCGTGCCCCCCGCTCAATGTGTCTAATCCTCCGGGGACGGTGGCCGGTTATGGCAATCTTGAAGATTACCTGCCTGACGATGCACTTCCTGATTTCATGGAGGTGGACATATTCAGATACGAGTACGGGAAGCCTCTCGCCAAAGATGAAAAATCTCTGACAACAATGATGCGAAGATTCCATAGTTGGTACATGAAAACCCGCAGAGAGTCTGAGGGGACGAACAGTTTGTATCTGAACATTAAAGAGGAGCACGAACTCGTTTCAAATGATCTGTTGTGTGATCCATTTGAGGAGTTCTTCGAGTTCTTCAATCAAAAGGCCCTCGATAAATTAATGGTCTTTTGCTACTGCTTGTAAGTACTATTTCTGTCATTAAGTCTCTATATATAGCTCGGCTCTTTCATTGCATGTATTTATAATTAATTATCCTCAATATATTATGCAGATTGAAGATCGTCGAGTGCAAAAAAAATGAAATCTATGATATTGGGTTCATTAACACAAATATCATAGATGTATTTCTGGTTGAAAAGAACGTCGAAGAGGCCGAGGACAACTTTCTACAATCATTGATCAAAAATCAAAACAAAGATACCATACTCTTTCCTTACAACGGCCCGTGAGTGTTACTGTCGTGTGCATATTCGGTTTCCCTCATTACTCGAGCGAGAGGTTAATGTAATTGATGAGTTATGCATGCGTGTGCAGGTACCACTATATATATTCTTCTGGAGATTAAGCTTGAGCGTGGACTAGTAACCGTCTTAGACTCCAGACGGAAAGATCCCAGCACCTATGCGGACATGACTGAAATGCTCAGCAAGTAAGTTCAATCGATCATTATCGCACCATATCGGCAACTTTTTGTTCATTTCCTGATATCTCAAATAATAATAATTATTTTCTTTGTTTTGCAGGGTTTGGAAACAGTTCACCGCACAAGCTCCGGGACTGTAGAAGGAGCTGCGATATGTATACCCGAAAGTAAGTACTACTGGCTAGCTAGTTGCGCGCATCTCCCGTTGATTCTATAGCTATACTTTCATCAATGCCATTTATAATGCTTCATTATCAGTTTGATTGACCTCTATTTCTCGTAAAGTGCTTGTGGCAGGAGGAAGGGAATGATTTCTGTGGATACTACGTGTGCGAGTTCATCCACAACGCGACTTTGAAAAACAAGCGGGGCTACTCTAGAAGACAATATGAAGTGCGTAAGCAATAATATTCACAATTTCATTTTATTACACCATCATTTCTGTTGAGTTTCATTCATATATATGTATTAATTAACCCCCTTCTTCAAATTAATTAGACGTGGCAGATGCGGGATGAACTCCTAGAACCAGATCGCATGAAAGCAATTCAAGAGGAATTGGCGGCATTCTTTCTTGAACACGTCATCAGTAAAGCCGGAGAATACCATGTGGAAGTTGATTTCAAATGCTAGGGGTTTGTAATTAAGAGATCTTATATAGATTGTACATGTATGTAGCCAGTAAAAAACTTGTTGTTCGACCAATCTCTCGGAGAAGGAGAGGTCGATCGATCACTTCTCTCGGTATGTGCATGACGAACTTCTGTACTGAATGGTTCTCTCGATCACTTATGTATATATACTACGTAGCGTCGACCAAGCACGGACATAAGAGAGGACACTTCTCTCTATTAATTAGCTAGCTAACACTATATACGAAACACTTAAATTAACCCCCCAAAACTCCCAACCCCCCTCCTTTAAAAAAAAAAATCCCATCCACTGGAATGCTGACGCGTGGATGCCTTTTGGTCCCGGTTGGAGCCACCAACCGGGACCAAAGGCCCCCTGACTGGGCTCGGCGCACAGGGCCGCGTGGAGGCACATTGGTCCCGGTTCGTGTTTGAACCGGGACTAGGGTTGAGGTATTAGTAACGACCCATTAGTCCCGGTTCCTGAACCGGGACTAAAGGCCCTTACGAACCGGGACTAATGGGTGGTTTTCTACTAGTGTAGGTGTAGCTGTCTAGTGAGCAACCTCATCTTTCTATGAAGAGTGCGCTAGCATGTGCGCCTATTTTGAAGATATTTACTCTTGCTGTAATTTCCTCCACGATCTGCCCATAGATTGCACACTAAACCATGTGTGTCTGTCTCCTTTTGCTGAGAAGGAAACAAGCATTCCCGGCTTTCCTCCGAAAGCCTCCAAATTCTTCGGCTTGTCGAGGAGCTTGCGGCGCAAGTGGAGCCTAGACCTCCTGACCCCAATTGGTATAATCTCAAACACATGCATAAATATGCTCTATTTATATTTTGTTTACTTGTTTAACAGTTTTTCCTGTTGTTCTCACGTGCAAGTGCACGTATCGGAGAAACAAAATATTTGGTGATTTCGTCAGTAAATGCACCCTTTGGGGATTTTTTGGTGTGCTTTACTACTTTGTGATATTCAAATTCACGAAAATGATGCTACAAACAATGACATCGAAGCCAATATCGTCTCCCATTGCCAGGGGAAGCCGAAGGATGATTCGACTAGCTTTAGAAATCTAGAAAATCAACGTTAATGAACGTTAGCGCCTATGCGTAACTAGTTAATTACTATGATTTTATTGTGATATTTGCGGTTAAGAGTATCGTGTTTGGATATTTTCTTCCTTTGTAAGGTTGGATGGGTCTCTATCTTCGAAATTAAGGAGTGGGCATGCCTTTCAGATTGGAGCGGTGGCACAAGTCATCATAAATAGTCGTTTACATGGTGTTAGCACACAGGAAACATAAAATCTAGTTTGTGGTCTATGTAATTGGCTGTTTAGGTAAATTTGTCATTTCTATATAAGGGAACACGGCAGAAAAAAAGAGTAAGGGTCATTTGTGGAGTTTTATTTCTTCCCTGCCAAATCAACTCCATCATCGATGTCAGCCAACTAGTTCATCGTCGGGAGAAGCTTCTCTTAGACCATCATCTACTCCACCGAGGTTTTTCAATGCTTCATCAAAAGGAACGCCCCCACGCTAGTCCTCGAGCTCGACTTTGCTAAGGCCTTCGACTCTATGAGGGATCATGCAGGTATGAGGGTTTCCGGACCGGTGGTGTGACTGGATGGACTCCATCTTCCAGTCCTCCAAGCTAGCAGCCATCCTCAGGGTGTCTGGTGATACGTCTCCAACGTATCTATAATTTGTGAAGCATTCATGATACTTTATTATCTGTTTTGAATGATTACGGGCTTTATTATACACTTTTATATTACTTTTGGGACTAACCTATTAACCGGAGGCCCAGCCCATATTGTTGTTTTATTGCATGTTTCAGTATTTCGAAGAAAAGGAATATCAAACGGAGTCCAAATGGAATGAAACCTTTGGCATCGTGATTTTTTGGAAGAATATCATCTTGGAGACTTGGAGTTCAAGTCAGAAGATCCTCGAGGAGGCCAGGAGATAGGGGCGCCCCCCCCTACTGGGCGCGCCCCCTGTCTCGTGGGCCCCTCGAGCACCCCCCGACCGACTTCGTTCGCCTATATAAGCCTACGTACCCTAAAAACATCGAATATCAAGATAGATCGGGAGTTCCGCCACCGCAAGCCTCTGTAACCACCAAAAACCTTTCGGGAGCCTGTTCCGGCACCATGCCGGAGGGGGGATCCCTCACCGGTGGCCATCTTCATCATCCCGACGCTCTCCATGACGAGGAGGGAATAGTTCACCCTCGGGGCTGAGGGTATGTACCGGTAGCTATGTGTTTGATCTCTCTCTCTCTCTCTCTCTCTCTCTCTCTCTCTCTCTCTCTCTCTCTCTCTCTCGTGTTCTCGACTTCACACGATCTTGATGTTTCGCGAGCTTTGCTATTATAGTTGGATCTTATGATGTTTCTCCCCTCTACTCTCTTGTGATGAATTGAGTTTCCCCTTTGAAGTTATCTTATCGGATTGAGTGTTTACTTTGAGAACACTTGATGTATATCTTGCCGTGTTCATCTGTGGTGACAATGGGATATCACGTGCCACTTGATGTATGTTTTGGTGGCCAACTTGCGGGTTCCGCCCATGAACCTATGCATAGGGGTTGGCACACGTTTTGTTGACTCTCCGGTAGAAACTTTGGGGCGCTCTTTGAAGTACTTTGTGTTGGTTGGATGAATCTGAGATTGTGTGGTGCATATCGTATAATCATGCCCACGGATACTTGAGGTGACAATGGAGTATCTATGTGACATTAGGGTTTTGGTTGATTTGTGTCTTAAGGTGTTATTCTAGTATGAACTCTATGATGGATTGAGCGGAAATAATAGCTTTATGTTATTTTACTACGAACTCTTGAATAGATAGAACAGAAACAAAAATTCGTTTCTGAGCCCGGGCTTAGATGCACTCGCTATCCTGACCATCGCTAGTTCTCGAGATCGCTGCAGTTTCCTGTATTTGTCTGTCGTATCTCATGTGTATTTGGATAGAGAATTTAACAGGCCCACCGCATTTAATTCTGTAAGGTGACTAGAGGGTCGTCCCGGTCCATGTAAGCGGCCAACGGCCATGCTGTTTTCCTGGGCCGTGCTGGACTGACGTTGTCGACGGGATTCTACTTTTTTTTTTTGCGGGGGGACGGGATTCTACCTACCTCTTCGTAAATAACTATAGGAATGTCTAAAAAAAATACAGACACTAACCCCTCCCGCTGGCTTCACCGTTCCCATCTTGTTTCCTCCACAGATCGTCTTTCTTCCCCCACTCAATTTCTCGTCCGATGCTCAGACAGGTCCATTCTTCCACCGCAGCTCAGCACCAACAGCCTCTCCCTCTCATCCGGTGCTTTTTCTGCGGTGACGAAGTGGTCAGGTTCATAGCCTGTAAAATCTAACATTCAGTTCACTTTCAGACTACACACCATGAACCGAAGGATTCAGGGTTGACCTTCCCCGTCGACTAGGAATGGCCACCACCTGCATCTGCTCTAGGCTGAAATAGGCGAGCAATCAGCCAGTCGTTGAAAAAGAACACAAGGATAATCGTCCCGATAGAGATTTTCACATGCCAATCGTTGAAGAACTAAACAAGGAAATCCAAACTGTCGTCCGCCATGGTCTCCGGTGATGCCATTCAGCCGACGGCCACATCCAAACCTGCTATGTCTACTCAGTTTTGGAAGACCCAAAGATCTCGCACGCCCACAGGAGATATTGGTTTGGTCCGACCTACGGTGGATTCATCAAAGTCTAACGGCATCTCCTATAATTCTGTGCCCACGTCTTACGGCTCCCATTGACGCGTCCCTGAGCCACGGGTCAGACGGAAAAGCTGCTTGACGCACCCACGTGAACTATCGAACAGGCGTCCCGAGCTACGCAAATGGCCCACCGTACTGCACTGTACCCTCCAGTATACTGCACATATCTAATTTTTTGGCGCTCTGGTTCTAACACGCCAGTAGGATTTTCTGGCATCCCAATGCACCATTCAACGCCTAAGATTTCAGGTTCAGCTGGACCTGGGCACCGAAACGCCGTTTCCGAACAGAAAGGATAACTTTGAGGTGGTTTCGTACCCTACCATAATCTCTTTGTTTGTTCTCCGCTATTAGTGGCTTTGGAGTGACTCTTTATTGCATGTTGAGAGATTGTTATATGATCTATCTATGTCATTATTGTTGAGAGAACTTGCACTAGTGAAAGTATGAACCCTAGGCCTTGTTTCCTACCATTGCAATACCGTTTACGCTCACTTTTACCGTTAGTTACCTTGCCTGTTTTTATATTTTCAGATTACAAAAACCTTTATCTACTATCCATATTGCACTTGTATCACCATCTCTTCGCCGAACTAGTGCACATATACAATTTACCATTGTATTGGGTGTGTTGGGGACACAAGAGACTCTTTATTATTTGGTTGCAGGGTTGCTTGAGAGAGACCATCTTCATCCTACGCCTCCCATGGATTGATAAACCTTAGGTCATCCACTTGAGGGAAATTTGCTACTGTCCTACAAACCTGTGCACTTGCAGGCCCAACAACTTCTACAAGAAGAAGGTTGTGTAGTAGACATCATCTGGCTGGTGGATTTGGTGCAAGCGAAGCTTACGGCAGGGGATCCCTTGTCGCCCCAACTCTTCCTGCTGGTCGTCGATCTCCCCCAACAGATGATCAAGTAGGACAGTGTCTTCTCTCACCCTACGGTCCGCAGAATGCCGCCCTCGATGCTTCAATACACTGATGGCACCCTCATCATCGTCTGTACGGACCTCCGGCTTATGGAGCACTTGAAGCGGATCCTTGACGACTGTGGTCAACTTCCACAATAGCACGGTTGCCCCATGAGTGTCCTGGAAGATGATCTCCTGGGCATGACTGTTGTGCTTGGCTGCTGTGTGGAGTGCTTCCCCAGGTGTACTTGCGGTTGCCGCTTACTGACAATTGAAGATTCCCGGCCACTCATCGCCGAGGCTAATTAGCGTTACCTGTCAGGGTGGCGCGCGTAGCTGTTGTCGTTTGGTGGCCGCCTCATCGCGCTAAATGTTGTTCTTGACGCCCTAAACACATATGCCATGGTAGCTATGGAGCTTTAATGTCAGTGGTCCGGGCCATCAACGCTCTCCGTCGCTTGTGGGTCATGGCCAACAAGAATCCTGGGGCTCGATGCCTTGTTTCCTTGGATAGGGTGTGTCCTCCAAACATGAATGGCTCAGTGTTCGGTCTATCCAAGTGCTAAACAACTGTCTGTGGATGAAGATGTTGCACCATCTACACACCCATCTCAACTCCCCCGGGGCTCGCTAGGTCTTGACATTCCTCGATGGGCGCATGCTCTACCCCTCTACCACGGTGGCCTCCGGTCTCTCCGACCCTCATTGGTTGTCCTTGGTCGTATTGATGTCACTCTACCGATGCATCTCAACAGCTATGCTAACAGACGGCCCTCTGGTGGTGCCATGTCGTCACTGTTCTCCCACTTCATTTACTCAGACGCCATTGTTTTGTCCGTTGTCGCAAATGTGCTCGACTAGGTGCAGGTGACATTCTCACGCTGCCAGACAAGAGGTCCTTGCACCATGCGACGGCCAAACTGGGGAGGTTGTCCTCCTCTCCGGTTTATGGGTTTTGCTGCTTCGGCGGCGTTCATCCCCATTTGTTGACTTTTTCTGGTCGAGCAATGCTCCCATCCGGGTGTGATTCTTCAGTGCTTCTAGGTTGCTCCTTGGCTCAGTGCTTCTAGGAGGCGGTGGGGATGCCTGACCGCGATATTGCTGAGGTCTACTACACTTGCTGGATCATCCTGGCATCATGTAGTAGTTCAAGCTTAAGTGTCATCGTGAGCAAGGGCACATAATGGTGTTCAAACTACAAGGAGTTAAACGTGTGTGCATTAGTTAGTGTTGGTGTCGCGCATAGATAGGAGGAGCAAAATTATATATTTTTGTTTAGTCAATAAAATTAATTGCTTCTTAGAATAATTCAGACCATGAAACATGTGATCGCCTCGGTTCAAGATCGAATTCATAACAGACAGCTCATCGATGCTTGATATCTTGGTCTCCTCCAAACACATTGTCTACATACGTCATGACGCTCATCTCAGACGTTCCGCTATCGAGATGTGGAGCATGAAGACATTTCGCCCATGGGGCAGCTTCTTGGAAGGTCGTGATCAATGGTTGTCGTGGTCGGCTTGTTGATCATCCTCGTGATGTACAGGCCGGCGAGCTAGGTATGCCATGTAGACTCCTTAAGCTTCTTGAACTCCATATCCGTGATCTCAGCACAGACCTCCTTAACAACACCATCTATCATCTGCACCTTGACACCCGGTGCAGGCTCCTTGGCCCCAAGGGACCGCTGACCATTCATGGTGTCCGTGGAAGTGCTGGCCGCATGCGCCGCCTTCTTGTCAGCCTTCTCCTAACAAAATGGGAATATAAATAGACCATGTTTCTCTTCAGACAAAAAACTAATATCCATAATAATGAACATTGCACATGGGTGTTTTCCCCGACTGTGTGCAAGTCCAAAGTACAACGCACACACGTTTTCTTCCAATTCGTGTGTCCAAAGTACATGCGCTGGTGCATTCTGCGATTGTGTATATGAAAAATTGCTCATGTTTGTAACAACTTTGAATTGCCTACATGTTATTTTAGTTGTGAGGCACCACTCTAGACGAGAGAGGGGCGTAGGACGAGGTCTTTTATTTTGTGTGTGTGCCCTGATAGGGGACGAGGTTTTTTTTAACGGGGAAACAAGTGTTTCATTAATCAGAAGGTGCCGCAAGATCGCTGGCAATCAGATCAAGTACATAAGCAGGCAAGTGCTCCAGCCATACAGTGGAAAACACTGGTGCCTGATAACCAGACCGCGCTAAAACATGCGCAATAGAATTACAGCCTCGACGGCAATGATTAAACTCGAAAGCATCGAAATGGAGAATACAACTGCTCTTGATCTCCCTGAATAATACTCCCAATTCTGATAAGTCTGAATCGCCGGAGTTGAGTGCTTGGACCAAAGTGAGGGAATCAGACTCCAGCACCACCCGGTGTACGCCCATATTTGCGGCTCCCTCAACCGCAGCCAGACATGCCTCCGCTTCCGCATGAAGAGCACTTTTGATGTGTGACAGTTTCCCAGCCCCAGCTGCTACAGCGGCTCCGTCGTCCGAACACAGAATATAGCCATAGGCGCCGTCGCCGGACTCCTTTTTTAAGGCAGCGTCCAAGTTTACCTTGACAAACTCCGGCTTGGGAAGTTCCCACTTTGTTATCGGAATGGCCGGTGCCCTCGTTGTTTCTGCAACAACAGAGAAGTCCAGCAGGTGTTTCTTGATCATGAAGCACACGTCCTCCGCTGCCTGAATCTTCTCGCCTGCGTTTATCTTGTTTCGTGTAGTCAACCAATACCAGAGGAGCACACAGACCCTGCGTTGATCTTCAGCAGGAAGAGCAAGAACCGCTTCCACGACTACACCAGCATTAGGCTGTTCCAAGAGCAACAATCTCGTCTCTTCCATGTTGAACTGCCTCCAGATCTTCTTCACGAGTTTGCACCGAAGGAAAGTGTGTGCCCCATCCTCGTCCAATCTCTTGCATAAAGGGCATAGAGTGTCCAGCTCGATCTACTTCCGCTTGATATTCATAAGCATCGGCAGGCTGTCATGAGCAAGCCGCCACAAGAAGATCCTCACCTTGGCAGGTAGCTGCACATTCCACAACTTAGACCACCTGGACGGAGCACCCGAATCAGAAGCCGAAGTCGAAACATCCCTATCACTCGTAGCATCCCGGATGCGAACCCCCAGCTGGTAAGCGGATTTGACACTGAAAACGCCCTTGGGGTCGTAATGCCACGCCACCATGATCCTCCATGCCGGTGCGAAGGGGAATGGCCAGAATCTGACGGGCGTCCTCCGGCGTAAACAAATCATGTATCAGCTCCATGTCCCATTGCTCAGTGAGAGGGTTGATCAAGTCCGCCACTTTAGTCACCATCGCCTGTCCCCTAATGGAGGAAGGACGCCTAGTGGTGCCCCTGGGGATCCATGGATCATGCCATAAGTCGATGGACTCGCCGTCTCCAACTCGCCACACCACTCCCTCCTTCAACAGCTCCACGCCGCGCAGAATGCTCCGCCAGGTATACGACATGCCCTGTTGTGGAAGTGCGTGCAGAATCAACGAGTCCGATAGATATTTCGCTTTAAGCACCTGGGCACACAAGGTATCCAGGTTCTGCAGCAAGCGCCAGCCCTGGCGGGCTAACATGGCCATGTTGAAAGTGTGCAGATCCCGAAAACCCAAGCCTCCATTCTTTTTCGACTGCGTCATTCTTTCCCAACTGATCTAGTGACACTTATTTTCATCTTCCTGTTGGCTCCACCAGTATCTACATATTAGTTTCCCGATATCTTCGCACAAGGCCTTGGTTAGATCAAAACATGACATGGCGTACATGGGGATCGCCTGGGCAACTGCCTTGATCAAGATTTCCTTCCCGGCCTTCGACAGGAGCTTTTCTTTCCAACCCCGGATCCTAGCCCAGATTTTCTCCTTCAAGTATTCAAACTCTTTCTTCTTTGACTTACCCAGGTGAACCGGCAAGCCTAGGTACCTCTGATTCCTCGATTCTCTTGGGATGCCAAGCTCCTGGAGCACGGCCATCTTTGCAGCAGCACTTGTGCCCTTGCTGAACATAGCCGTCGACTTGTCCTTATTGATCATCTGCCCGGAGTGTGTTTCATATAGGGTCAAAATCTCCTTCAGCTTTGCCGCTGCTTGAGCATTCGCCCTCATTACAATGAGTGAATCGTCGGCGAAGAACAGATGGTTAATGCGAGGGGCCCTTGGACAAATCTGCACACCTTCCAATGAACCATCCGTGTTAGCCCGACAGAGTAAAACGGAGAAAGCCTGAGCACATATGATGAAGAGGTATGGAGACAACGGGCAGCCCTGCCGCAAACCCCTCCGGGGTGCAAATTCCTCCGTCAGCTTCCTGTTCACTTTAACTCTGTAGGATATCGGTCGCACACACCGCATAACAAGCTGCACCCAAGCGTTGGCAAACCCAATCTTCAACATCATGCGCTCGAGGAAAGACCACTCGACTCGATCATAAGCCTTGCTCATATCCAGCTTCACCGCCAACAAGCCGTCTCGGCCACCTTTTCGCTTCTGCATAAAGTGTGTGAGCTCATAGGCCAAGAGGACATTGTCAGTAATCATACGGCCCGGCATGAACGCACTTTGCGATGGGGAAATGATTTCGGGCAGCAGCTCTTTCAGCCGATTCGCCAGCACCTTAAAGATGAGCTTATAGATGACATTGCACAAGCTGATTGGTCGAAACTCGGTGATCCGTTGGGGGTCTTTCACCTTAGGAATCAGCACGATAGTGGTCTCATTCCACCCAGCCGGCATCTCCCCTCCATTTAGAACATGAAGGACTTCATGTTGGACTTTCTGGCCCACGCAGTGCCAAAACTTTTTGTAAAAAATGCCCGGCATGCCGTCAGGACCCGGGGCCTTGAGGTCGCCTACATAATTCAGGGCTTGTTTGACCTCTTTGCAGGTGAACTGCCGCAGCAGCCCAGCATTCATCTCAGGCGTGATAGAGGCAGGAACATGTTGGAGGAGTTCGTCATTGAGTGGCCCTGCATTGGAAGTGAACAAACTTTTGTAGTGGTTAGAAATAAAATGCCCTAGATCTTCCTCGTTTTCCACCACACCTCCCCCATCCACCACTAACTTCTTTATCACATTTCCCCTACACCTCTCCGATGCGTACGCATGAAAAAAGCCAGTGTTCCTATCTCCTGACTTCAGCCAATGTGCGTGGGCGCGCTGTTTCCAATAGGTATCATGTTGGTCCTCCAACCGAGCCAGCTTATAGCGGAGTAGCTGTTCTCTGGACACCTCCTCTTGAGTAAGCCCCCCCGCGTCGACACCTCTCCAGTTCCCTACGGGCATTCTTGATGCGCCCCTTCAGCTCACCCAAAACCTCCATGTCCCATTTGGTGAGGCACACTCCCACCTTCTTCGTAGCTTCCTTGACCGTGCACCCTGGCTCTTCAAAAGCGGAGTTCCACGCCTCCTCCACAATCCTCATGCAATCTTCCTCCATTAACCACTTGGATTCAAAACGAAAATAGCAGGGGTCATCACCTGCAATGCTCCTGGAGTCCTGTTTGTTGAGCAGCACGATCACCGGGCGGTGGTCGGAGTGCCGTGGATCCCCATTTATGATCTTGTGCAAGGGGAACATACATCGCCACCCCAGGTTAGCCACTGCCCGGTCCAACCTCTCCCTTGTGTAGCCAGGAACCTCGTGCCAATTATTCCTCCATGTAAAAGGGTCTCCCACGAAACCAAGATCGTGCAACTCGCAGGTTTCAAGCGCGCACCAAAACGCATCCATGTCTCCCTGGGCCCGAGCCAGCCCTCCCTCCTTTTCGCTAGCAAACAAGATCTCGTTAAAGTCCCCAACGCACATCCAAGGAAGAGAGGATTGTGCATGCAGGTTTCGCAACAGTCTCCAAGTGATACCCTTCTCTCCTGCCTTCGACTCCCCATAGATCCTAGACAACCTCCACTTCTTCCCATCCTCTCCCGTTACTTCCACCGTGATGTGATATCTGCCCTTCCACTTCAAGTCCACCTCCACACCCCTACGCCAAAACAGCGCCAGCCCCCCTGACCGCCCCTTGCACTCCTGGATTAACATGTGTGGCATCTTCAACTTCCATCTCAACGAATCCATATCCCTCTCCAGGGACTTGGTCTCCGAAAGAAAGAGGATGTCGGGCTCTTCTGCCTTCTGGAGATCCAGAACACCACGAATTGCCGGCTAGTTCCCAAGCCCCCGGCAATTCCAGGCGATAATCTTCATTGGGCCTGGCCGGGCTGTTCCGACAGCCCCTCCTCAGATGATTTTTGGTTGACCGCCTCCGCTGGCATCGCCTCTGCAGTCGCCTTGGTCCGCTTGACTTCACCCTCACCCAACTCTACAGTCATGCCCTCCATCCCTCTCTTCGTCCCCACAATTTGCGAGATGGCCCCCGCCCTCCTTTCGATCGAAACGTGAGGCTTGCGTTTGAAGGTACCACCCGTTTTGCTCAACTTTGGCCGCCCGCCTTGTCTTCCTTCTTTTCCTGCCTGTGATCGACGTGCATGGCCTGCATGGCCTCGGACGTCGCGCCCCCTTTGGCACTTTGCTCCCCCTCCTGCACTGGCCCATCCACCAAAACACCCCCGTCATTGGACTGCAGCTCTGCCCCCCCCCCCCACTGCCCCCCAAATTGTTCTGCTGGGTATTCTTCTTGCTCGAATCCATCGAGGCACCGAACATAAGCTTCCTGGCATTGCCATGCGCCACTGGAGTCGTCAACCGCTTGATAGGGCTAGTGACTTCGAGGCCATCTTCTCTGCCGCTCCTCTTGTCATCTGATCCAGCATCCGAGCGACGCCACGACCCACTGCTCCGGCTGTTGTCTCTACTCGCTGAACCTCCACTCCATCTACTATTCCTCCATCCACTGCCCTGTCCTCCGAAATTTGCCTTCCCCCCACCAGACTGTTTCTTGGCCGGGATGAACCTGAGCCATGCTCCAAACTCAAGAGGATCCGGGGCATTCTCCCGTTGCGGACAGACATCTCTCATATGCCCTAACAAGCCACACACATAACAGTAGTTTGGGAGAAACTCATACTGGAGGGTACACCATTTCTCCCTTACCTCCTTGTTCTTGCCTTCAACCGGAATGAACACACCCCGCAAAAGGGGCTCTCGCATGTCGAGCCGCACCTTAATTCTGATAAACGCCCCAACTGCTGAACCATCCTCATCTGCATCCATCTCCAAAAACTGGCCCAACTTGGCCCCGATCGCTTCCCCAGTGTAGTTATCCATAAGACCAACTGGAAGCCCCAGAACCCTAACCCAGATTGGGATTGTCAGGAACTCCATCTCCTCAATAGTCTTCGTTGGGTCATAGTCAATCATAACAATCAAATCATGGTCATACATCCAAGGACCCTCCTCTAATGCCTTCCGTTTCCCTGATGCCTGCATGAAGGTGAATAGGAAGGTATTTTGTCCCAGATCTTTGCACACCAGACCCCTGCTAGGACACCAGACCCTCCCCAAGGATTGCTCAAGGGCCTCCCGTGATGCAGGCTTCTCCGAAAACACTCTCCCAACCGCATGTGGATCCGCAAAGAGCAATGATCCCTCCCTCGTCCTGGCCATCGTCACCGCCTTCCTCTCCGCTGCCGACAGCTTCAAGTTCCTCATCAGCCCCTCCACCTTGTCCATCCTCCCAAACCTCTCCCCGCCCCAAGCTGCCTACTGCCCCCTTCCCCGCCACCGGAACCGATCGCCCGACCCAAGCCCGAGGATGAACCCTAACCGTCCCCCGCCACGCACACCCAGGAAGATGGGGGAGGAACTCACGCGAGAGGTGGACACCACGGAACCCTAAACCTAGGCGCCGCCGCACGTCAAGGGCGCGGAGGAAAGCGCCGATCGATGGTGAAAAATGGCCTTAGGGAAGAAACCCTAGTCGCCTCCCGAGTCGCCTAGAAGACCTAGGCGCCGGGTACCCACCGATGGGGGGCGAGGTTAGTCGTGCATGGAATCCAGGAACAAAGTGAGGCGATGAGTTGCGTTCGATATAACAGGATCATAGGGCTGTAAAGCCGGCCGGCCGGCCGGCCGATCAAAAGGCTAAATCGGCCCCACGTGCACTTGAAAGAAAGTCTTCAAAACTGTTATAATCCACTAAAAAGCCGATCCAAAATAAAGTCGGGCGAGCCGGGTGATGGAGTCATGTACCTAGGGTAGGGTCATAGACCTGATCTAAATACCCTACCCAAGGACACCCTTAGAAGAGATCACCTTCCAGTCGACTTACGAGGACTCCACTCGACTGACTTGAAGGACTCGACCATGAAGACTCACTCGACCACCAGAAGGTCAAGTGGCACTCTGTATTACAACGGTCTGTAATTAAGTAGACTTTATGGTAGTTAAGACACTTTATGTGGGGCGTTACCAGTAACGCCCCAGACTTAATGTACTTTAAACCCTGCATTACTGAGGGCCGGAGGGGTCTGGCAGGCACTATATAAGCCACCTCCCACCTCAGTATGAAGGGTTCGCACCCCTGTAATTCATATACACATAATCCACTCGACCGCCTCCGGGCTCCGAGACGTAGGGCTTTTACTTCTTCCGAGAAGGCCCTGAACTCGTACATCTCTTGTGTTTACAACCTCTCCATAGCTAGGACCTTGCCTCTCCATACCTACCCCCCACTCTACTGTCAGACTTAGAACCACGACAGTTGGCGCCCACCGTGGGGCCGGTGTTTTAGCGATTTTTTGAGAAGTTGCGATTCTTCCGATTACTTTCATCATGGTTGCTGGTGGAGTTTTGGTCGAGGGTCGCGAGATCCGTCTCGGCGCTCTCACCTTCGTCGCCGACGACTCCGCTTGGCTCCAGGAGGCTCCACTCGACGTTGATGCGCTCCCCGTCCGCGGTGCGACGCATTTTCGCGCATGTGTCCGCGGCGTTCTGCTGCGGCAACCGTCGACTCCATATCGGTCGACTCCCTTTTCGATCACCCTCCCGGTCTCCCGCCAGCGCAAGCGCTCTGGTCGGTCGAGACTCCAGCGGTGGGTGAGGCACGCGGTGGCCCGCCAGACGGCCACCACCCAAGTTGCGGCAATAGAGCCCGACGAATCTCTCTACGGCCTGTTCGACTGGCTCCGTAGAGACTGCATCCGAGTGCGATAGCAGTGATCCAGCGGCGGAAATCTTGATGGTCAACGGACCTCGCAGTCCTCCTGGCTTCGCCCACGAAGGCGGAGTAGACGGTGGAGGCGGCCCCGCACAAGGCCACGAAGAGTACCAGCCCGAGCCACTCGACTCTCTGCAGAGGGAAGAGCTTCGCCGCAGGAACATGGATGCCCTGCATACTCCCATCGCAGGAGAAACCCCCGAGGCTCGCGCCTTGGAGGAGGCACGTTTAGCCAACTTGGATGAACGTGCTCGTCTGGAGAATCTCCAGCGAGCACTCGACGAGCGCGCGCGGCAACGAGTACCCGACTCCAGTCGACGTCAACTCTTCCCGCCGACTCAGGTATATCGAACCCCGGTTCAGAATTTAGCAGCTGCAACCCGTATAGCAGAGTCTATCCAGCCTTCTCAGTCGGAAGCTGGCAGAGGCTTGATGCAGATCAGAGATTTGCTCCGGGCAGCAGGAGATCAGAATTCAGCCGTGTCGCAGTCACGCAACAGAATTCACAGTCGATCCGTCGCTGCGAATACGGTTCAGTCGGCTCACAGTCCCAGATCGCCTCCGCGGCGTGAAGGGCGCGAGAATCAGCGAGACCAGTACGGTGACCGACATGATCGTGATGATAGGCGTCGAGTGCCCACCCGAGGGGTGGGTCTTACGCTCCTCGGCAGCAGGATGACAGGCGTCAGCTCAGCGTGGGGCGAAGAGCTCCAGTCGACCCCTGGGAACCAGGCTTCGACGCGCGATCCATCATCGTGCAAGGCTTGGTCGACCGAAACAGAGCCCATCGGGGCGGCCCCGACAGAGATGCGCCCACGAGCAGTCGAGTGCATGTTTCTGGTCCAGAATGTTACAGCAGGGCTATCAGAGCCGCGGTGATTCCCCCCAACTTCAGGTTGGCAACCGGAGTAAGCAAGTTCACTGGTGAGTCTAAGCCTGAAACTTGGCTTGAAGACTACCGAGTGGTGGTTCAGATTGGCGGTGGGAATGACGAGGTGGCCATGAAGCACTTGCCCCTCATGTTGGAAGGTTCTGCCAGAGCATGGTTGAATCAGTTACCTCCTAGCAGCATTTACACTTGGGAAGATCTGTCTCGAGTGTTCGTCAGAACATTTGAAGGAACTTGCAAGCGACCAGCTGGATTGACAGAGTTGCAAGTCTGTGTGCAGAAGACGAATGAAACTCTCAGAGAGTATATTCAGAGATGGATCACTTTGCATCATACCGTGGAGAACGTGTCTGATCATCAGGCAGTCTGCGCCTTCAAGGATGGTGTCAAGAACAGAGAATTGAGTTTGAAGTTTGGTCGAACCGGAGACATGACCCTGAGTCGGATGATGGAGATTGCTACCAAGTACGCCAACGGCGAAGAGGAAGACCGACTCAAGCGGCAAGTACAAGCCGAGTCAGTCGGAGAAGGGAAACACCAGTCGGAAGCAGAAGCGGAAGGCTGAACCAGCAGCTCCTGGAGAGGCTCTGGCCGTGACTCAGGGAAAGTTCAAAGGGAAACCCAAAGGATCCTGGAACCCTAAGAAGGTGAAGGATAAAGAAGGAAACGACGTGATGGATATGCCGTGTCACATCCACACGAAGAAAGATGAAGAGGGCAACATCATTTACCCGAAGCATACCACTCGCCAGTGTCGACTCCTGATCCAGCAGTTCCAAGGAAAACAGTCCAAGGACAAGGAAAAGGAGTCGGACAAGGCTAAAGACAAGGAGGATAGTGAGGGAGGATACCCGCATGTCAACTCCACTCTGATGATCTTCGCAGATGTGGAAAGCAAGAGCCGACTGAAGGTCATTAATCGTGAGGTGAACATGGTTGCCCCAGCAAAACTGAGTTATCTGAGATGGTCCCAAACACCCATCACATTCGACCAGTCTGATCACCCGACTCATATTGCCACCCCTGGGAGGCAAGCTTTGGTGGTCGACCCAGTTGTCGAAGGCACTCGACTGACGAAAGTGCTGATGGACGGTGGTAGCGGACTGAACTTATTATATGCAGACACACTAAAGGGAATGGGCATTCCGATGTCCCGACTGAGCAAAAGTAACATGAGCTTTCATGGAGTTATACCAGGAAAGAAAGCCGAGTCACTCGGCCAAATAGCTCTGGACGTGGTGTTTGGTGATTCAAAACATTTTCGCAAAGAGAAGTTGACGTTTGAGATCGTGGATTTTCAGAGCGCGTACCACGCCATTTTGGGGAGACCAGCTTACGCACGGTTAATGGCTCGACCATGTTACGTGTACCTCAAACTGAAGATGCCCGGTCCCAAAGGAGTGATCACTGTCACCGGTGATCGGAAAAAGGCAGAAGAGTGTTTTCAGAAGGGCTCAAAGATTGCCGATTCCCAGGTGACAGCGGTCGAGTTTGAAGAATATAAGCAAAACGCAGATCCGAGTGATTTGCTGCGATCCAAGAAGCCCGCCACAGAATCTGCATTTCAGTCGTCCGGTGAGACGAAGCCTGTCCACATTCACCCGACCGACCCCAATGCAGCCCCGACCCACATCTCCACAACACTCGACCCGAAATAGGAAGACGCGCTCATCCAGTTCCTCCGTGAGAACTGGGACATTTTTGCATGGAAGCCAGCTGACATGCCAGGTGTTCCCAGGGGGCTGGCTGAGCATCGTCTTAGAGTCGACTCATCAGCTAAACCAGTTAAAGAGCATCTTCGACGGTCCGCCGTCCACAAGAGAAAGGCTATTGGTGAGGAAGTGGCTCGACTGTTGGCAGCAGAATTTATCCGAGAGATATACCACTCCAAGTGGCTCGCTAATGTCGTCATGGTTCCTAAGAAGGACAAATCACTCTGCATGTGCATTGATTTCAAGCACATCAATCGGGCCTGCCCGAAAGATCATTTTCCTCTCCCTCGCATTGATCAAATCGTTGACTCGACCGCGGGATGCGAGAGATTGTCTTTTCTAGACGCCTATTCCGGGTACCATCAGATCCGTCTGTACGGACCCGATGAGATAAAAACAGCTTTCATCACTCCATTCGGGTGCTTCTGCTATATCACCATGCCATTCGGCCTCAAGAATGCCGGAGCCACATTTATGTGAATGATTCAGAAGTGTTTGCTCACTCAAATCAGTCGGAATGTGGAAGCGTATATGGATGATATCGTGGTCAAGTCACGAAAAGGTTCCGACCTGCTCACTGACCTCGCCGAAACATTTGCCAACCTCAGAAGGTATGATATCAAGCTCAATCCATCAAAGTGCACATTCAGAGTTCCTGGTGGCAAGTTACTCGGTTTTCTCGTTTCCGAGCGAGGGATCGACGCTAATCCAGAGAAGATCGGCACTATTCTCCGAATGAAACGCCCTGTGCGAGTGCATGATGTCCAGAAGCTTACTGGATGCTTGGCCGCATTAAGTCGATTCATCTCACGACTCGGTGAAAAGGCATTGCCTCTTTACCGACTGATGAAGAAGGCAGACAAGTTCGAGTGGACTCCAGAAGCTGATGCAGCGTTTGCCGAGCTAAAAGCTCTGCTCTCCACCCAGCCGGTGCTTGCTGCTCCAATCAGTAAAGAGCCTCTGTTGCTCTATATCGCAGCCACAGGACAAGTCGTCAGTACAGTACTTACGGTCGAGCGGGAAGAAGAAGGGAAAGCCTTCAAAGTTCAGCGCCCAGTGTACTATCTATCTGAAGTTTTAACTCCATCCAAGTAGAGATACCCTCATTATCAGAAGCTTGTGTATGGGATATACATGACCACAAAGAAGGTTGCTCACTATTTCTCTGATCATTCCATCACAGTCGTCAGCGACGCTCCACTTTCAGAGATTCTGCATAACAGAGATGCGACTGGTCGAGTGGCGAAATGGGCGATTGAACTTCTTCCCCTTGATATCAAGTTTGAGGCAAAGAAAGCCATTGAGTCCCATGCAATAGCAGATCTCCTCGCCGAGTGGATTGAACAACAACAGCCGACTGAAGTTCACTCGGAGCATTGGACCATGTTCTTTGATGGCTCTAAGATGCTGAATGGTTCCGGTGCTGGGGTGGTCTTGGCTTCCCCCAGAGGAGATAAGCTCAGATATGTGCTCCAGATTCACTTTGATTCCTCCAACAACGAGGCAGAGTACGAGGCCCTTCTATATGGGTTGCGCATGGCCATTTCACTCAGCGTCTGTCGCCTTATGGTTTATGGCGACTCAGATTTAGTGGTCAACCAAGTGATGAAGGAGTGGGACGTGAGAAGCCCAGCCATGACTGGAAACTGCAATGCAGCGAGGAAGCTGGAAAAGAAGTTTGAGGGGTTAGAGCTTCATCATATACCCCGATTGAAAAATCAAGCAGCTGATGAACTAGCAAAAATAGGTTCCAAGAGAGAAGCCATTCCGAGTGGCGTGTTCTTGGAGCATATCCATACTCCATCAGTCAAAGAAGATCCTTTCACCGAAGAAGCTCCACAGCCCAAGAGTGCCACAAACCCGACTGAGGTTGAGGTCCCAGCAGTGGTCGACTTGGTCATGGAGGTCTTAGTGGTCATTCCCGACTGGACAGTTCCATATATCGCATATATCCTGAGAAAAGAGCTCCCGGATGATGAGGAAGAGGCCCGACAGATCGTCCGTCGATCCAAAGCCTTTACCGTAATCAAAGGACAGTTGTACAGAGAGAGCCTGACCGGAGCCGGTCAGAAGTGCATAACACCAGAAGAAGGTCAAATCATTCTTGATGATATCCACTCGGGGACCTGTGGTCATCATGCGTCCTCTCGGACCATCGTGGCCAAAGCATACCGAGCTGGATTTTACTGGCCAAAGGTGAACGAGATGGCAAAGGAAATAGTGGACAAGTGCAAAGGATGCCAGTTCTACTCGAATATGTCGCACAAGCCTGCATCAGCTCTGAAGACCATTCCACTCGTCTGTCCCTTCGCAGTATGGGGATTCGATATGGTTGGCCCCTTGAGAACAGGACCAAGCGGTTTTACTCATGTACTGGTAGCAGTCGACAAGTTCACCAAGTGGATTGAAGCAAAACCCATCAAGAACCTCGACGCCAGTACCGCAGTTAGCTTCATCCGGGAACTGATATTCAGATATGGAGTCCCGCACAGCATCATTACAGATAATGGGTCGAACTTTGACTCAGAAGAATTCAGGGATTTCTGCAACTCTCAAGGCACACGAGTCGACTACGCTTCAGTCGCCCATCCGCAGTCGAATGGACAAGCAGAGCGAGCCAATGGCCTGATTCTCAAAGGGTTGAAACCCCGACTGATGCGTGATCTCGAACATGCGGCCGGAGCATGGGTCGACGAACTTCCCTCGGTGCTTTGGGGACTGCGGACCACACCTAATCGGTCGACTGGAAGAACTCCATTCTTCTTGGTCTACGGAGCTGAAGCAGTCTTGCCGAGTGATCTTCTCCACAATGCTCCTCGAGTTGAACTTTACAACGAAGAAGAAGCCGAACAAGCGCGGCAGGACGCAGTCGACCTTTTAGAGGAAGAAAGGGAGATGGCTCTGATCCGATCGACCATCTACCAACAAGACTTGCGTCGCTTCCATGCCAGAAACGTGAAGAGTCGAGCCTTCCAGGAAGGGGATTTAGTTCTCCGAGTGGATCAACACAAACAACACAAGCTTGCTCCTTCTTGGGAAGGACCCTTCATCGTCACCAAGGTCCTCCACAATGGTGCGTACCGTCTCTACAACGTCGAACACAATATCGACGAGCCCCGAGCTTGGAACGTGGATCTACTCCGCCCATTTTACACTTAAGTTTATCACTCGGATGAGTTGTAATAAAAGTACTTCTGTAGTCCATGCTTTGCAAAATAATAGTGTCATAATTTTTGTCACTTTTTTATCTTTCCAACAAAATTATCCCCTCAGTGGGTGACTTAGCTGCGAATCCATTTCGCCTAAGTTTGTAAAAATCCTTGTCGAGTGATGAGCCAGACTCCCACTCGGAAGGCTTAGCTGCGAATCCGTTTCGCCTAAGTTCAAATAAAATCCTACCGAGTGGTGAGCCAGACTCCCACTCGGGGGCTTAGCTGCAGTCCAAGTACTCGCCTAAGTTTAAGTAAAATCCTACCGAGTGGTGAGCCAGACTCCCACTCGGGGGCTTAGCTGCAGTCCAAGTACTCGCCTAAGTTTAAGTAAAATCCTACCGAGTGGTGAGCCAGACTCCCACTCGGAGGCTTAGCTGCAGTCCAATTACTCGCCTAAGTGTAAATAAAATCCTACCGAGTGGTGAGCCAGACTCCCACTCGGGGGCTTAGCTGCAGTCCAAGTACTCGCCTAAGTTTAAGTACAATGTGCGCTCGCAAGGAGGACGAGGTGCAGGTCGACTGCGACCCTCTCCTCTGAGCTACGCCACAAATACAATGTGCGCTCGCAAGGAGGACGAGGCGCAGGTCGACTGCGACCCTCTCCTCTGAGCTACGTCACAAATACAACGTGCGCTCGCAAGGAGGACGAGGCACAGGTCGACTGCGACCCTCTCCTCTGAGCTACGCCACAAATACAATGTGCTCTCGCAAGGAGGACGAGGCGCAGGTCGACTGCGCCCCTTTTCCTCTGAGCTGCGCCACAAGTACAACATGAAAATCCTACCGAGTGAAGAGCAAACCTCTCACTCGGGGGCTTAGCTGCAGCCCAGTGCTCGCCTAAGATATAAAAATCCTACCGAGTGAAGAGCAAACCTCTCACTCGGGGGCTTAGCTGCAGCCCAGTGCTCGCCTAAGGTATAAAAATCCTACCGAGTGAAGAGCAAACCTCTCACTCGGGGGCTTAGCTGCAGCCCAGTGCTCGCCTAAGGTATAAAACTCCTACCGAGTGCAGAGCGAACCTCTCACTCGGAGGCTTAGCTGCAGCCCAGTGCTCGCCTAAGGTACAGAAATCCTACCGAGTGCAGAGCAAACCTCTCACTAGGGGGCTTAGCTGCAGCCCAGTGCTCGCCTAAGGTATAAAAATCCTACCGAGTGCAGAGCAAATCTCTCACTCGGAGGCTTAGCTGCAGCCCAGTGCTCGCCTAAGTGAATTAAGGAATAAGTCGACTGCAGTGAGCGTCTTGCTTTAAACCTGCAAAAGACATTTTGGGCCAAAAGCAAGCGTATTCAAACATCAAATCCAAGTTCAGATCGATACCTAAAGGAACCAAAAGTGCTCAGGCGCTAAGCCTGTTAAGGTTTATCGGTTACAAAATCACTCGGCATACCGAGGCAAATTTAAAATGTTGAGCTCAAAGAAGTTTTTTACCCCTCCTGTGGAGGGCTGGAAGGTGCAACAAACTAATCAAGATCAATTCCGTCCGCAATCCGAGTGGCAGCAGCGATGAAGGTTTCCATGAAGGACCTGAAGTCATGCTTCTTAGTGTTGGCCACCCGAAGAGCCACCAGCTTGTCTTCTCGCACATCCTTGCAGTGGACTCGGGCCAGACACAGAGCAACATCTGCACCGCACCTAGCGGAGGATTTTTTTTCCACTCCTGCACTCGACCAGGAACTGTGTTTAGTCGAGCCATCAGCGACTCGAGGTCATTCTGGAGTGTCTCCCCGGGCCAGAGCGTGGTGTCGATGCGAGAAGTAGCGACCTTCAGCCTTGCAAGATAGTCAACGACAGCTGCAACGCGAGACTCAAGTCGGAACACATTCATGGCAACTTCATCGTTCACCGGAGAGTTGACGGGGTCAAGGTTTGGTTCCAGTCGATTAGTTTCCTCTTCAAAGTTTTGGCAAAATTCTGCAAGGACAATCACCGAGTCAAGGCAATGGTCGAATGGAAAGATCACCGTTGAAAATGATTGTCGAGTGTAAAGGATTACCTTCGAGCATGAGGAACAACTTCTTGGCGAGTCCACTCAGGAAGGCCTCCAGATCATTCTTCTTCCCAGTCAACTGACTGGCCTTGTCGTTCAGGGCGGCTTTGTCAGTTTTCAGTCGACTGACCTCCGTGTTGGCAATCGCAAGAGCAGCTTTCAGATTAGTATTTTCTTCTTCAAGCTTGGTGATTGAAGCTAACTTCTCGTCAGCAAGCTTGATCTTCTCAGCCAGCTCAAGGTCTTTTTTCTTCTGGGCCTCTTTTACCTTGCCTGCAAGTTGCAGCAAGATTAGATTTTGAAACAAATGAAGGGAAAAAGGAGTCGTCGAGGTCTCACCGAACATACCTTTGGTCTCCTCCTTCGCCTTCGTCAGATTCTCCTGGACCAGCTTCAGATCCAGCTCGAGCTGGGTGTGCTTGTTCTCAATCTATAACGAGCTGCAAGATCACAGGATTTCTGCGAAGAACCAATCGACAAAATGTCAAGGATAATTCACTTCCGAGTGGATAAGAGAAAATCATGCGTTTCTAAGACTACAGCCGAATACAAACATTCGACCGTAGTCTCGGGGACTACACCCAGTGGGTGCACTCAGCGTGCCCCCACTAGAGTCGACCAGTCGACCCACAAAAAAAAAACAAGACGTATTCTTCAGACTGTAATCGTCTGCAAGCAGTCGACCACAGTCTCGGGGACTACACCCAGTGGGTGCACTCAGCGTGCCTCCACCGGTTTGAGAAATCCATTCGACTCAGTCGAATGACAGGAAGACTTTACTTATAAAGCCTAAGGCCGGCTGCCAGCAGTCGACCTTAGCCTTGGGGACTACACCCAGCAGGTGCACTCAGCGTGCCCCCGCTAACACGGAGTTTCAATTGACACACCCAGTGGGTGACTGTTATGGATTCCGAAAAGAAAGACTTTCAGATAGCATATCCTAACAGAATAGACGGTGGTCGACTGACCTGAACATTGCTTTGAAGGGCGGAACTCGCGTCGTAAGCTGCCTGGCTTGCCTCCCGGATGGCCTTCACCTGCTCCATCATGACTCCCGCTTGGTGTATCGCCTCCTTTGCGGCACTGGCTTGGTCCTCTGGGACGTAGTGGGTCGTGAAGAGAGAAGGCTGTGCGGCACTCGACGAAGCGGGGTGAGCACTCGTCAGTGGCACCGCGAAGGACACGGTGTGCCGAGTGGTGTCTCCCTCCCCCGCGATCAGAGTCTCCGGTGCCGTCACATCCTGGACCACCCTGTCGGCAGACGCTTTCCTACTCCTCATGTGCTTCAGCGACTCCTCGTCGTCGTCATCGTCGTCAGGAAGGGTGATAACATTGGATGAAGCTGCAAGAAAGGAATCGGAATTAGAGACCAAAAGTCAATCGACCGAAAAATGGAATTAAGAGAGTGTTACCAGGTATTGAAGTCGCAGCATCCTCCATCTCGTGGTCATCGGCCCTGGCTGAGGTCTCGAAAGTAGCAGCACTGCAATCCCAAAAAATCAGTCGGCTAACTCAAGTGTCGATCAAAGTTAAAGCCCACACAAAACGAGAAGACTCAAGCAGCATGTTTACCCTGATATGGTGGGGATGGACACTTTCATGTTCGGCAGGACCTTGGTCGGCTTCGACGGTGCCACCCTGGACTGCTTTGGAGCCTTTTCAGTCGGCACAGGAGAAGTGGTCCGAGGGCGCTTGGTCGACTGGGCGACAGTCGCAACCCCCTTACCACGTTCAGTCACAGGGTCATGGACAAGCTTCGACCGCCTTTCTGAGCGCGGTGGTGCGACCTCCTCCTCCTCCTCTTCTTCTTCCTCATCATCATCATCATCATCATCATCATCTTCAGCAGCATCCGAATCCCATTCCTCCTGGCTTTCGCCTCCACTCGCTTCTCCCTCCTCAGTCGGAGTCTGCGCCCCATTGGGCATCGAGTACAGTTCGGTGAGGACCTGACATACGTCAAGACAAAGATCAATCGACCAAATTACAGCAGAAATGGAGTAAGCATGGCAAGAATACAATCGAAGATAAAGTGGGCATACCTTGTCTGGAGTGCTGGAATGGTCGAGTGGAGGAGTCCTCCGAGCTCCACGAGGGTTATCCTTGTTCCCAGTAACCGCGGCCATCCATCTTTCCAAAGTGGCATCGTCGACTGCTTCCGGGTTGATCCAAGTCTCATCTTCGGTCCCGCAGTACAGCCACATGCAATGGCCTCTGTACTGGAGAGGCTGGATGCGACGTCTAAGGAAAACCTCCAGGAGATCCATACCTGTCACTCCTTCATGAACCAACCGGACCACGCGCTCCATCAGCATCTTCACGTCAGCTTTCTCCTCCGGGAGCACCTTCAGAGAACAGGGTTTGTTGGCTCGGTCCATGGTAAACTGAGGGAGGCCAATCGACTGCCCCGGTGTCGACTCGTCCTTGCAGTAAAACCAAGTCGACTGCCAGCCCCTGACCGACTCAGGAAGGGTCATCGTTGGGAAAGTGCTCTTGTTCCTCATCTGGATCCCTAGACCTCCACACATCTGAATGACCTTGGTTTTATCGTCGTCTGGACTCGCCTTCTTCACAGTTTGAGAGCGACACGTGAATATATGCTTGAATAAGCCCCAGTGCGGTCGGCAACCAAGAAAGTTCTCACACATGGATACAAAGGCATCGAGATATGCGATGGAGTTCGGGTTGAAGTGGTGGAGTTGCGCTCCAAAGAAGTTCAAGAAACCACGGAAGAAAACACTCGGTGGCAAAGAAAATCCGCGGTCGACGTGGGTAGCCAGAAGCACGCACTCACCCTCTTCCGGCTGGGGCTGCCACTCCTTCCCCGGTAGCCTTGCTGCTCCGTGGGGGATCAGACCGTCGTTGGCCATGTCGAGGAGATCCTTCTCCGTGATGGTCGACCGGATCCAATCTCCCTGGACCCAGCCGTTCGGCAGACGAGATCTAGACGAAGACCCGCCGCGACTGGTGGCTCTCCCCTTCGCCTTCCCCGTCGCCGACGCCTTCTTCGCGTGTTCCAGTGCCGCCGTCTTCTCCTTCACCATGGCTGCCGGCGAGACGCGTGAGGAGCGGTTGTGCGGAGGCGAGAACGGGCGCGGTGGGCGGAGGCGAAGAGAGCAGAGAAAGAATGCAGAGGTACTGTTCAAAAACCCTCGCGGGCGCCTTTATAAGATCCCTTCCGAGTGGATGACAGGTGGGCCCGACCGATCCAATCACATCCCGAAACAGTTGCGCGAACGCGATACGTGGCGAAAAAGGTGGTGCGAAGATCGAGGCGTTTATGCCCTATCCCATCCGAACGCTGCGGTCCGCCCCGCTTCGCGCGCTTCCCCAAATTTCGTATCCCGCAGAATCCGCAAACGGCAGACCGGTCTGTCAGACGCGAGATTTCCCGCGATCCGTCGCTCGGAAATCGTTAAGTTCAAAAGGTCACTCGACGAAAGAAAAGAATGGATCGAGTCGACTGAAGAAAAATTGCTACTTATCAACAAAGAGATTATTGGTCCAAGACAACGCATGACCAGCATGCAAAAGCCAGTCGGAAACAACATCAACTCCTTCCTCACTCAAGCCTCAATCCATTCGGGGGCTAATGATGGAGTCATGTACCTAGGGTAGGGTCATAGACCTGATCTAAATACCCTACCCAAGGACACCCTTAGAAGAGATCACCTTCCAGTCGACTTACGAGGACTCCACTCGACTGACTTGAAGGACTCGACCATGAAGACTCACTCAACCACCAGAAGGTCAAGTGGCACTCTGTATTACAACGGTCTGTAATTAAGTAGACTTTATGGTAGTTAAGACACTTTACGTGGGGCGTTACCAGTAACGCCCCAGACTTAATGTACTTTAAACCCTGCATTACTGAGGGCCGGAGGGGTCTGGCAGGCACTATATAAGCCACCCCCACCTCAGTATGAAGGGTTCGCACCCCTGTAATTCATATACACATAATCCACTCGACCGCCTCCGGGCTCCGAGACGTAGGGCTTTTACTTCTTCCGAGAAGGGCCTGAACTCGTACATCTCTTGTGTTTACAACCTCTCCATAGCTAGGACCTTGCCTCTCCATACCTACTCCCCACTCTACTGTCAGACTTAGAACCACGACACCGGGCCCTATATAAAATGGAGCCGCACTCCCAGTCGACGCACACGTACGCGACAAACGCTAGCCCCAACAATCGAGAAGAAGAAGAAAAAGGGATCCCTAGTCGTCGAGAAACAATGGCGGCGCTCCGACAGGCGGCGAGGAGACTTTGCTACCGGCTCGGGACAAAAACGGTACTCCTCCTCTCCTACCTTTGATCCCCCTCATTGTTGCACTCCCAAACCGCGTGAGGGGCAGACCTGGATTTGTCCTTGGCAGAACCGCTGCTTGCTCGCTAAAAAATATGGTTCCCTCACCCAGATCCTGCGCGAATCCGAGTTGGGGTTTCGGCGAAAAAGAAGAAGAGGAAAATCTTCCTCTTCTGATGCCATGACAATCATCTCACTTCTGATTTGTGCGCGTTGCAGGGTCTTTTCGAGCCAACGGCAGCCCAGGAGAAAGCTGTGATGCAGGCCACCATGGAAAAGTTTGATTTTGGCATCACGGAAGTCGATGATGAAGCCCGCAAGATCTTCTGGGGACTAAAGAACAATCAAACGGAGGGTGAAAAAGATTTAACCCTTGCTGAAGTGACCCACATTGTGCAGGCCATGTATGACTTGCAGGAGAACAAAGATGGGGCTACAAGCAATAACTAGCTTTACAGTAGAATGTTATAGGAGTCAATAACTAGATTTACAGTACAATGCTAGAAGTCTAGTAATCCTCATGAACACATGTAATATTAATTTGGATCTTTGCTATTTTCCTGCTTCGTATTATCGGATATGGCATGCCTACCAGATTGGAGTGTATTTTTCGGGCTAGCGATAGGGTGTGGAGAAATCAAAGAGAAAAAAAAGCAAGTGGCGCGAAAGAGAAGGCCTCCGAAAATCATGATGGATGATGATCAGTTTTGGGGTTGTCAGTGTGGTTTTGGTTGTATGTGTTGTTATGGTGGGTGTGTTTTCCTCCAGTTGTGGTCCACGTTTTGGAGGTTTGCAGAAGTAGCGTGTCAGGGATGTTGGTTGATCTGTTTGTATTGTCGTGTTGGTTCATAGTTTGGTAGTAGTCCGCATGCTGAGTCGGGTTTTTGCTACTTTGCCTCTCATAAACAAGTGTCAAACTGGTTTCCTCTAGTTTTTCGCTAATTAATGAATCTGGCAATTCTCTTCTGCTTAATTGTCCAAATTGTAGCCGTAGGTTTTGCTAGATGATGTTGCATCCAAAGCTGAATAATGAATTATGCCGCCTTTCGCTATTTAACCTGGTATATAGTTCTTGACAATACAAAAGTGTCAGCTTAACCCTTCACTTATATATTGTTCCCTCGTATCGAATGCCAAATGCTCAAATGGAACTATGCAACCAAAACTAATTAGGCCAATACTTACATGCATAGAAATTGAAGTATAATTCAAATAAGATTCAGACGGTATCACAAATAATGGAAGTTTAGATGAAGCAAAAATATTTTGGCAAAGATTAAGCAGGATGTCCAGGCAAACCTACGAAGGAAAGAAAACAATAGATGATACTGTATTATACAAGTAAAAGACCACCAATTAATGAAATGAACATGAAGCAGATTTTATTGCAAATGTGTATATTCGCATCTTTGTCTTTCTTTGCTAAGCCATCCAAGATTTTTCCAATGTGTGGGGAGGTGACACCGAGAAAAGGTTGAAACACAAACTGGTTTCAAGTTCCACCAACTTATTACACAACAAAACTATATGACTAGAAAGTAAGTACCTGGACAACAGCGCGCAATGAATTGGATTATAGAGAAGAGAACATACATAGAAGCAGTGAAGTACAAATCAAACTTGCATAACAGAACTAGGTAATTCATATAAGTGATTTTCCAGCTTTCATTATTTCTGTCCTCGGAAGTCTAATATTCCTCCAACAGCATGAGCATGACACACTAGATGTACTGGAAAGGAATGTAGCTTAACTCAACTATAGTTCTTAGAAAAATTCAATGGAAGTCCTAACCAATACTTGAATCACCTAACTCACTGAGTCCCAAGGAACTTGGCAAAGACTAGAAACAACTCGGCGTTGCGTTTGCCAAGGTTTGTTCTCGGCAAACAGTACTCGGCTGGACGGTTGCCGAAAATTATTAATTTCTCCAAGTTCCTATTATTGGCCACCCGACAAGCATTTAAGTAGCCATTGCCGAGTTTCAGAAAACGAGAACTTAGCAAACTACCACATTAGGTGAAATGGGTGTTAATAGCAGTGTCACGTGTCCAACGACCTTGTCGAGTGTGGAACTCAGCAGTCCAACGGCGAGTAGGGGTTTGACACATGGGACATGGCACATTTTCTGCCGAGTTCAGTTTACCAAAACTCGGCAAACATTTGCTGATTGATCATCAACACCACACACAAACACACACACACACACACACACACACACACACACACACATCACATCACATCACATCACATATAGTCCATATGAAGAAGTCACATAACAAGCAACACAGAGAGTTCACAAGCATCATATAAGTCACATAAAGGAAGCTCACAAGTAGTTCGCCGACACAAAATCTCGACGCGGAAGATCATCTCTGTGGACATGAGCTCTAGGGTTGTTGTGGATGATGACGGGTATGCTTCATCATAGCCGCCATATTTTGTGAGAGGATATGCAATTATTTTTGTCAACATTGTACCAAAGAATTTCATTGGATAATGGAGCCTAGCCGAGGCGCATCGATCACCATCTCCATCGCATCTGCATCACCCTCTGCATTGGCATCGGCATCCACCATATCTCCACCATATCGTCATCGTCTATAGTGATGGTTGTCCATGCCACTGCCCACCGCCTCCACTGCATCGTCCGCCAGGGCCCGAATGAGAGACCGATGCTTGGCCCACCGAGATCTCTATTCGGGATCATCCGAATCATCTTCCTCCATCACCCACAAGAGAAAATCAATGGGAACCGCGTTGACACCATCGACGAGGAAAATGCATTGCCGCTCTAGCGTCGTCACTGCAGACCTCACAGCTTGCACTTCCTCGATGATCTAGTAGACATAGGGGAACTGCGATGCTATCTCCATCATGTTGGCGAAGTTGAGGTTGTCGCCGCATGCACACCTCAAGATTAGCGTTGTCCACCTCGGCTCGGCGAGGAGGATTCACAACAGAGTCGGCAATGCCGGTTGCGGCCGCGAGAGCAATGGAATGGGCGACTGTGGCACAGCCGCGGACGCTGCCGAGGTAGGTGGCGGCGGCGTGGAGGATGGTGGGGGCAGATGCAGGTGGCGGCGGCGTGGTGGAGTTGGCGATTGATACATCTCGAACGTATCTATAATTTTATTTATTATTTCATGCTATTATATTATAATTTCCATATAATTTTTATAACAACTTATATTATTTTTATGGACTAACCTATTAATTTAATGCCCAGTGCTAGTTCCTGTTTTCTACTTGTTTTTGGTTTCTAGAAAACCAATATATATATATGGAGGTCAAAATAAGTTGTCGATTTAACATGAATTTTTCGGGCAACAAGAAGCACTGGAAGGTTCGGGAGAGATCGAGACGAGCAGCCAGGGGACCAGACGGACAGGTGGTGCAGCCAGTCGGTAGGCCGCACCCACTGCACGTGTGGGGCCCCTACTTATTTCCCTGAACTGATTCCATCGCCATAAATCCCTATAAATACCAAAACTATTCGTCGTACCCTCCAGAAGAATATTATCGCCGCCGCAAGCTACTGTTCCACGAAGACCCCATCTGGAGGGCCTTTTCAGAGCTCCGGCGGAGGGGGAAGCATTGTCGGAGTCATGGCCTCAAATCAGCGCGGGAATCAAGACAGTCAATATTTAAAACCCACTACACCATGAAGCATCACTTGGATTTTCGGTCAGTCGTCTTGTGGAATTCGAGGAGTCTTCCTTCATAGATGGTCTGACAAAAGGCTGACAGACATGCAAAAGATTTTGATATGACGAATCATAAAGATTCGCAATGATGACCATTGACAACTCGCCTTCCAGTCGTCTAGGGACCTTCGGTCGGCTGGGAACCGCGAACAACCCGGTTGACAGGGCCCGTCCCGAGTCGTATAATATGTGCCCAAGGCATGATGTTATCCCAGTGACATACACTCGAAGAAAACCGAGTGGGCCGACACTCGTCGCAGATCCTCTCATCGTAGGAGCAAGGGGCGCCCGTGATATCTTTTGTGGCACGAGTCACATTCTCTCTGGGGAACCAATATATGGCTGCGCAGACTTGGTTCCGCTGAAAGGCGTCCGGCAGGCATTCCTGATAAAGGATAGTGACTAGCAACGCTTGATTCACCACTTGGAAGTTTTTGATACGCCCACAGTCAAGCCACAAGCCGTCCTCTCCATAAGAGATTGAAAATGGGTATCATGAAGTCTTTATCCTGATTTCTCGTCTCTTTGCCCTATGAGGGCATGAACAAACTGAGTCCACCAAGGTCTCTTAGGCTGGTCATAGTGGAGAGTAACTTAGACTAGTAACATGCATATGTTACTAGTCTATGTTACTACCTCTATAGTGGGTAATAACATATATGTAGTGTCATGCATCACTTCGTTTATTACTCCATAGACTCATTTAGCATTGGGAACCGCTAGGTGATGGTAACATATTATGTTACTCTATTTGTCTCTCTCCTCATTAACTACTTGACACATCATCACTTTTGCTTATGTGGCATCTATGTTACTACTTATGTTACTCCCACTATGACCAGCCTTAGTCAAACCTCAAGCTCGCCCATAATCGGACACCTCACCAAGGGGAAGCAGACAACCATTCTCTCCAGCGAGACCTCGACTGACTCGAAGGCTACCGTCAGGGTTATAAATACGGGGTTGACCCAAGTATACGGATGGACCATCAGAGGTCCATGATCCGTCCAGGATATGGCCCAGAAGAACATGGGCCAAGGGGCTTCTTCACCAAGTATAAGGAGAGTGACTCAGGATTGCGCTAAGTCCCTACAGTTGAACACTGAGTCAGCGGACAGCCGAGCGCTAGTAGTCGGCTGGAAATGAAGGGAGCAGTCAGCTAGACCATCAGTCGGTGGCTGCCTATGATACATCTCACCCATGATGTCTTAATGAAGGTAGTATTACTCAACGGCAGCATAATCTAGTTAAATACAACCGTTACTAGTAGTAAATGCCATGAGGTAGTCAGCCACACCTGAGGCCATGAATAACATTAATATCGGCCCATTATGTATCCTCTCCTGACGCACTCTATATATGTCAGAGGGAAGCTCTGGGCTAAAGGTTGAGCATCCACACATCATACCTTACACCAAGAGCTAAGACCACTACAGGAGTAGGGTATTACCTCCACCGCAGAGGGCGCTCGAACCTGTATAAATCCTTGAGCGTACTCCCAATTGCACCGTTCGGTAGATATGTCTGCTCTACAATCCTACCCCGCCCCATAGTATTGTCAGGATTATATCCACGACAGAGGGCTTGTGGCACCATCATAGATCTGGTCGGTAGCAAAGTGGCGTCGTGGTTGCTATTCCCATGAGATTTGACATGGACCAAGAGAGCGACGGAGTCAGAGAGGATCTGACCAAAGTTGGGTAAACCATGTGGTCGACAACTCCCTTGGTCCACCGCCGACAAGGAAACCATCGATAATCGAGGACGACAGATCGCCATCGTCAAGCCACCTTGGGATCGCCTCCTAGTGCATCGCCGCCTTGGGCTCTCTACGAGGTCTGACGGAGTGGTCGCACTATTGACGAGAGGCATGGTGGTCAGGCACTCAGCGGCCGATCTCGCCTGATATGGACGCCAACGCACGGCCGGTGAGGCCTCACGCTTGCCCAACCATGGATCTATTGTCGGCCGGCGTGATCCGGCCTCACTCCCGTTCAATTATTGTTGGATATCACGAAGGGACGGAGCCAGGAATCATACTAAAAGTGGGCTAATGGAAAAGATAAAATGCTGGGGGGGGAGGGGCTACAAATTTAGAGCGCTCTGAACTAGCAATCTAAGGTTTTTTTTTTGCGGATGATTGCCATGGGGTAACCATGGGCCCCGACTCACCCCTGACTGGCTCCGTTACTGATCTCATCCGAAAAAAACAAAGGGGGGAGAGAGATGAAACTCACAGGAGAGAGAATGGTGGAGCCGTGCAGGATATTTAGTTGGTTATATGGGTCCCACCTTTGTATTGCGTCGATATTAGCTTTGGTATGGTAGAAATAGATGATTCATACATGGAATCCTCGCTAATCTTGATGCGTGGATGGAAGCTGGATTTCTTACCACTATCTAGCGGAACAGGTAAAAAGGTAGATGCTGCAAGCAGACTACAAACGTATGGCAATCGCGAAGAGGCGGCGCCGGCATACAAGGCTGGATGGGATGTATGTGTGTTCATAGGAATGAGTATGTGTAATTATGCCGTGTTAAAAAATGGACAACGCTAACGCCCACACGTGTGGTGGGAGCCAAACCTGCCCACACGCCCTATAGCACACATACTACGCCATGTCACCGCATGCATGTGGAAATCTTTTTGGATTTTCTGTTTTTAAAATGTTTTATCTCTTAAATGAAAAATCCGGTTGAAGATCCGTTTTCACCATTAAATCCCTCGCGACGAGATCTTCGAAACTAGGTATCACATCAGTATATTTCGACGAAATTTTTTTTTGGTTAAAAGTTGCCGTGTCTATTGCACATGAATTGCCATGATATTTACACTGAAGTTGCCATCACTACTAGGAAAAGGGCTATAGATGAGATGGACACTAATGGCGCACCTGTCATGTGGTGCGCTATTAGTATATACTAATGGCGCACCATGTGTTGGTGCGCCATTAGTGTGGAAGACACTAATGGCGCACCAAGCACATGGTGTGCCACTAGTAATAATTTTTTTTCCAAACATACTAATGGCGCATCATGGCTCGGTGCGTCATTACTAGTGCTAACTAGTAATGGCGCACCGGACACACAATGCGCCACTACTGTTGTTTTTTTTTGCAAAACTACTAATGGCACACCGTAGCATAGTGCGCCATTATTAGTTTAAACTAGTAATGGCGCACTGTGCCACGGTGCGCCATTAGAATATATTTTTTATTTATTTTTTTTGTAAAACTTCTAATGGCAGCAGGTGCGCCATTAGTAACCAGGGTTACTAATGGCGCATTTGCAGGTGGTGCGTTATTAGTAACTTGGGACCAACAAGATATTTTGGACAGCCCACCTACCCACTCATTTTCCGCACTTCATTCTCTTCACCTCCTCCTCCAAGCTTGTCTCGGCTGCCTCCTCCTCCTCACCTCATTTGCACCATAGATTAATCCAAATTAAGTGGTTAAATTACCTTTTTTTGATAGGTAAGTAAGGGGAGAAGCTATCTTTATGTTGTACTCCCTCTCCAACAACATGCACATGCACTTTTTGTGGCCTAGCTAGATCTATGTATGTTCGTGGTGTTGCATATGTTTGTGGTGTTGCATATATGTTTGTGTTTGCAGGTACTGGTATTTGAAATGCGATAGTTGCCAATATTTTGCGGAATGTTGATTCATTTCCGTTTAGTGAGAATTTTGGCACTATGCATTCTTTTTGTCCTATTTTTAGGGAAGGTCATGCCAAATTTTTTCTTGATTCTAAAATATCGTTTTGCTCTACCCCGCAGGCGACCATGGTCTGCACGATGACCGAAGGCATCGTGAATAGGTTTTTGAGCTCTGTGAAGGCCGAGATGCTTCAAAAGAACGAGACGGAGATAAGATGTATGTGTCTAAGATGCAAGCTGAAGAGCCTTATTGCGGACCCGGATTCCGGGCAGGTGCGGGACCACCTGCTCTTGTGTGGTTTCATGGATGGCTATCGGTGGCAAGGTGATGAAGATGACTATGAAGTCGTCCATGGGGGACGGGCAAGAAATGAGGAAGGGCAGCAAGACAACCACCGTGGCTCGGGCGGGCGAGAAGACGAAGAATATCCAGGACATGATCACGACGGTGATGCTGTACACAGTCATCATGTAGAAGATGCTGGACATGATGATGAGGAAGATGCGGAGCGGGCGAAGGGCATGATCATGAAGATGAAGATGCGTGAAGCGAGCGGCGATGGACCATCGATGGGCTGGGTGCAAGACCCTCATATTCAAGAGCTGCTTCTCAAGCGAGCGGATAACGCAAGAGCTGCCGCTGAGAGAAAGCCAAGCTGGATCAAGCGGAGATAGACGCGGTTACTCCATTGTATGAAGGATGCAGGCCGAGGATACCGCTGAAAGTAACGCTTATGGCTCGGAGATGAAGGTAAAACACAAAATGACGGACGCGTGCCCGGCGAGAACATGTCATTACAGCGCGAACGTCTTCCCAAGGGGAACAAGTGCCCGACCAGTTTTGAGGAGGCGAAGAAAATCATGTGTCCTCCGGATTTACCGCACGTGAAATACCATGTGTGCATGAACAATTGCATCAATTATCGGGACGAGCACGCGGAGTCTACCATATGTCCGGTGTGCGGCATCACTCGATACAAGAAGAGGAAGAAAGCTCCTTGAAAAGTGGTGTGGTACTTTCCGATCACTCCTCGTCTGCAGCGGTATTTCGCGGACCCTAAGGTAGAAAAGCCCCTGCGTTGGCACGCGGATAGGGAGGACAAGAAGCGAGAAGATGATGCAAATGATCCGGAGATAAATAAAAAAGACAAGATGCTGAGTCACCCAAAGGATGCGAGCGATGTAGCGTTGAACTTCAACACCCAGAATTTGGGAAGGATCCAAGGAACATCGTCTTTGGTAGCGAGCACCGATGGAGTCAATCCGTTCGCAGCGGAGAAGCACACATAGCACCTGGCCTGTGTTTGTGTGGATGTACAACCTTCCCCTGGTTGTGCATGAAGAGGAAGTACATTCACATGAGTATGCTAATTGAAGGGCCGAAACAACCAGGGAACGACATCAATCTGTATCTGGGGCTGCTGAAAGAGGAGCTAGAAATGCTGTGGAAAACGCCAGCCAATACGTGGGACGCCGCAGAGAAAGAATGTTTCCCTATGAGAGCCGCACTGCTCACGACGGTGCACGGCTATCTCGATTACGGATATCTCGCGGGGCAGGTGGTCCACGGATTTTCTGGATGCGTCAGGTGCATGGATGACACAACGTATCGCCAGCTTGATAGAGATCCCGGGTCTTTGAAAACCGTGTTCATGGGACATCGAAGGTGGCATCGCGACGATGACCCGTGGAGGAAACGCAAGGATATGTTCGATGGTGAAACCGAACCCGAAGGCGCCAGCGTCGAGGAGCGGCGAGAAATAGACCAGCTGTTGAAAAATTGGAAAGATTGCCCACCGCCGAAAGAAGCAAAAGGCGCGAGCCGGAAAGAAGCGAAAGCGCCAGAGCCACTGCTGAAGGTATGGAAAGCGAGGTCTGTTTTACGGGACTTGCCGTCTTGGAAGATCCACCGTGTGCCTCACAGCCTTGATGTCATGCATATCACGAAGAGCGTGTGCGAGTCTGCTTGGTACCCTTCTCAACATGCGAGAGGACCAAAGATGGGCCGAAAGCAAGGGCAGACTTGAAATCAATGGGCATCAGGGAGGAGCTTCACGCTAATGATGATGATGATGGTGGTGATGAGGCGAAGCAGGACACGGAAAGTTGTCGCAAAGGCAAAAAGGCCAAGAAGACCGGAAATGACTACCCTCCCGTGTGCTTCACTCTAAGTCAGGAGGAGATCGAGCAGTTTTTCACCTGCCTCGTAGGAGTAAAACTTGCTTACGGTTACGCGGGGAAGATAAGAAGATACCTAGACCCAGCGAAGCAGACGTTCAACGGGATGAAGTCTCACGACTGTCACGTGTTGATGACGCAGATACTTCAAGTTGCAATCCGTGGGATCATGGACGCCCACGTCCGTGAAATGCTATTAGGCCTATGCAACTTTTTTGACATCATCTCTCGAAAGTCGGTTGGCGTGAGGCAACTCAGAAGGCTACAGGAAGAGATCGTGGTGATACTATGCGAGCTTGAGATGTACTTCCCGCCCGCATTCTTGAACGTTATGGTGCATCTGCTGGTCCATATCGTGGAGGATATCATCCAACTCGGGCCGACGTTCCTGCACAGCATGATGCCGTTCGAAAGGATGAATGGTGTCATTAAAGCATACGTTAGCAACATGTCACATCGAGAGGAAGCATTGCCAAAGGCTTTCGACGAAGAGTGCATCTCCTCTGCACGAATTATCTGAGCATCGAGGACCCGTTGTTACGCCCGTCAGCAGGCACCTCGGCGGGCTCGCTGGATGGGGTCACCGTGAGGGTCGCCGAAATGCATGTCGACTTCGAGTCGACTCGCCGACTTTGAAAGAGCAAACCTAGTCGCGCTACAACACATAGACGTGGTCGATCCTTGGGTGGTAGAGCATAAAACCTTTATTGAGAAGACGTACAATGACCAGGCCAACAAAGGACGGACGGAGATAACTCATGTTTCACGCGTTGGTTCAAGCAGAAGCTTCTGTCGTACCCTTTACATGAGGATTCTTCCGCGGAAGAACAACTCATATTCGCCTTGTCACAGGGCGCCGAGCACAACCTGATGACCTATGAGGCGTCACGGTATCAGCGGCTTTACATTCTACACGAGGATAAGGACATGAAGAGCGATGGTTATCGAAACTCCGGGTAACGATGGAATCCTACACGGTAACGACAAGGACAGATACTACGGAAGGATCGAGGAGATCTGGGAGTTGAGCTTCTGTTGGAGAGAAGGTCCGGATGTTCCGTGTCGAGATGGGCCAAGAGCGTCCTAAAGAAGACCAGTATTTCACCACCATGGTTATACGAAGCCAAATCCAAGACCATGGCATAAGCGTCACCGCAAAAAATGAGCCATGGGTACTGGCTTCCCAAGTGGACCAATGCTTCTTCATTACCGACCTGTCAAAGCCCAGTCATGTTGTCGTGAGGAGATGCAAAAGGAAGATCATCGGAATGGATGAAGTAGCCAATGAGCAAGATTTCGACAAGTACGGCGACCCAAAAATCGAACATGACAACGACGATGAAGTAGCAGCATACACCACAAGAAGAAGCAGGACCACCCTACCTAAAGGAAGTCCGTTCCACAGAAGAACTCCATTTGCGAAAAAGAAGGTCAAGAAGATTGTGAACAGATAGCTAGCTAAGATCGATTGTATTTAAATTGTAGCCTTCATATTTCTCGATTATATTTCATGGGCACTTTAATTTTGAACTCATGAATATTTTTTAAATTTCATGGACACTCGATCTCGATCCCTCTCCATCTCGATCACTATCCCACCTCGCCAGATCCGGCCCCCTCGCCGAGCACCCCCGCACCCTCTCCCCGCTCCACGGCCGCCGCCCTTGAACCCCGACCCCGCACCATCCCCGCTCCATCGGCCGCCTCCAGACCCCCGCACCTCCCGCTCCAACGCAGCCGGCGACCCACCGCACCTCCCCCACTCCACCGCCGCCCGCCCACCCACCGCACCTCCCCGCTCCACCGCCGAGCACCCCCCCGCACCTCTCCCCGCTCCACCGGCCCGCCGCCCGCCCCCATACACCCTTCCCGCTCCCGGCCCCGCCACGACGACCCACCACACCTTCCCCGGCCCGCTCCACCATCACAAATGAATGCAACTAAAATTGAAAAAAAAACAAATTTGATTATATTGTCAAATAACAAATTTGATGATATTCTCAAATAATAAATTTGATGATATTTTTTCATATTCATAAATATTTTCAAATAACAAATTTGATGATATTTTAAAAGATTATTACTGTTTTTATAAAAATTATTACTGTTTCATATTGATCATATTCATTTTCTTAAAATTATTAGATGCAACAAAAATAAAAAATTACTTATAGGCACCTATGGCTAGTGCGCCATTGCTATATAAAAAACATTCTAATGGCGCACTTCTTTGAAGTGCGCCATTGCTATCTAAAAAACATTCTAATGGCGCTTGCTGGGTGCGCCATTAGACTTCCCATCCATACACTTCCGTCCCTCCTCGTCCCTCCCTCTCGCTTGGACACTTGTCCCTCTCCTCCACCGCCACTCCCTCCTCGTCCCTCCCTCCACCTTGCGCCCGCCGCCGCTGCCCCGACCCACTGCGCACCACCCAGGCGCCCCGCCGCCTCCTCTCCTTCCCCGCCCCTCAAGCGCCGCCTCCCCAGGCCCCCACCTCCCATGGCGCCGCCTCCTCGAAACCACAGAAACCCGCCGGAGATTTGGAGCCTCAGAGCCACCGGAGACTTGGAGCCTCGGAGCCGTCCCACGTCCACCAGGAGAGGAGGCCCCATGTCTACCAGGGGAGGAGGCACGCGACCTCCCCGCCGTCTATCCCCGCCTCCCCCAAGCTCGCCATCTCCGCCCTCCGTCGTCTCCGCTCCGGCCACCACCTCATCGTGGTCAGGTAACCCTCCTCCCTCTGCCTCTCTTCTCCTGTCTTCCTCCTCTCCTCCCTCCCGGCCATGCCCTCTTCTTCTCTCTTTTCCTAGGTTTAGGTCAAATCCCTCTCGAATTTAGGTCAAATTAGGTTAAAAAAATTGTGGGAGTAGTGCCTAGCAAACAGGAATAATTAGTACTCCATGTGCATTGGAGTACTTGGTGACAGTGGTACAAGAAACGTCGTATAGTACTTTTGGTGTAGCAGTGGTTGTGACGCCCGGATAATTAAGCCACAGTAACCCTCCGCTAATGATGCCACGTCACCTCGATTACTGTTGCTAATCTCGCGTTAGTTCGAAACCGATTCGAATTCAAATTCAAAATCAAGCAAACAATAAAAGTTTTCAAAAATTAAAACTAAAATGTTCGGGGGTTGTCAAATATTACAAAGTTAATTATGGTGGGGTGCACACATTTTTATAAAGTGTCTGAATATTTTAAAGTGAATTAAAACAGAAAAGGAAAAATAAGAAAAAAAATAAAAGCAGAAGAAGAATAAGAGAGACCCCCATTGGCCCACGGCCCGGCGAAGAGCCATCAGCCGCCCAGCCGCCCAGCCACACCCCACCCCTCCTCCTTATCCCCACCAGGGAAACCTAATTCCCACACCCCGATCCCACTCCTCTACCCCACGCCCTCCCGATCCATCCAGCGCGCCCCCGATCCGCTCTGGATCGAGGCATCCTCGTGCCCGATCCCACTCGTCGTCGTCCTCCACTCCCCACACTTCGCTCCCTCCCCGTCTGGATCAGGGCAACGCGCCCGACCCGTCAGCGCCGGTGCCGCCTCGCCCGCCCTGCCCTCGTCCTCGCACCCGTCCCCTCTCCCTCGTGGCGCCCCTACGCCCGATGGCGCGACCACGCCCTGTCCCCGGCGACCCGCCCGCCGCGGATCGGCGGCGCTGCCGCCACTGGAACCGCCTGAGCCGCCGGAACCCCTCGCCGGACCATCTCACGGTCTGCTCCTCCACGTCGGCGTCGTCCCGCCCTTCTGCAGCCTCCCGACCTCCACCGCACCCACTTCCCAGACCCTCGGCCCGCGGTGAGGCTCGGCCTGATCTCCTCGCTCCCTGGCTGGCTTGGTCATGCGCGCGCGCACCCACGCCCACCGCGTCCACGACCGCTTTGCCGAGCAGCAGCCCGCTCTACCGTGCCCGATGGGCGCGCTCCCCACGCCGCCCGTGCCCGACCATGCGCCCCCGCCGCCCTCGCCTCCACCGCGCCACTAGCCTCCGCCCCCCTTCTGCTGCTGTGGCTGCCGTGCTACCCCCCCCCTCTTCCCGCCCGCTCTTGGGGCCGCCTGGCAGCCTCGCTGGCGCCCAGTGGTGCTTTCTGCTGCCCTCGGCGGCGTCCCCTCCGGCAACCGCCCGGCCTCGGCACCTCGTATCTTAGTGGCGCCCTGGATGTCGCCCGATTGGCACGCCCGAAACCCGTCGCCAAAGACCCGTGTGGCCCTATGATGATGGGGCCCACCCCGAACTTTATATAAAAAAAGAAAAGAATTAAAATTAATTAATTAATTAATTAGTTAATAATTATATTAATCAATTAATCAATAAGTGCATTAATTAAGTTAACTAATCATGTTTAATTAATCTAATTAACTAGTTAGTTTAATTGAATAGTAGTTAGTTTAACTAAGACCTAATCAATTTAAACAGTGTATGATAGGTGGGTCCCACTGGACCCACATATCAGTTTGACCCAGTCAACTCTGTTGACTGCTGATGTCAGCATGACATCATGCTGATGTCATAAATCCATTTTCGAATTAAATTAAATAATTAATTAAAATCTAGAAATTAGTAAATCTTTAGAAAATCATATCTTTTAATCCGTAACTCGGATTAAAATATTTTCAACATGAAAGTTGCTCGAGCGACGAGGCGAATCCGGATCGCAGTCCGTTCGTCGGCCACACCCCTAACCTATCAGACCTACAACTTTCCCCTCCGGCTCCTCGCCTGAAAACCACGAAACACCGGGATACTTTCCGGATGTTTCCCCATAACCAAGACCACCTCTTACCACGTTAGAACACGCCTAGCATCGCTACTTGTCATGTCATGCATCGATATGCATCTGTTTACTTAGTATTCATTGTTTCTTCCCCTCTTCCCTCCGTTGAGACTACGAGACCGACCTGCTGCTGCCCAGTTCGACTACGGTGTTGTGACCCTCTCTCTTGCCGAGCAACCAGGCAAGCCCCCCACTTGATCACCAGATATCGCCTACTCTTCTCTATCTGCTTGCATTAGAGTAGTATAGCATATTCTTGTTTTCGATACTCCTATCTTTGCTGCATAGCTTTGTCCTTGTTACTCTTGTTGTTACCTTACCGCAATCCTATATGCTTAGTATAGGATGCTAGTACTTTCATCTGTGGCCCTACATTCTTGTCCGTCTGCGCGTGCTATACTACGGGCCGTGATCACTCGGGAGGTGATCACCGGTATATACTATATACTTTATACATGATACATGTGGAGACTAAAGTCGGGTCGGTGGTGGAGCACCAGCAGTGATTCACGGATTGGGGGCTGAAAGGACCTTTGTGCCGACGGCCCTCTGGATGGATCTTTGTGGCGGAGCAGCAGGCAGGTTGAGACCGCCTAGGAGAGAGGTGGGCCTGGCCTGTTCGGCGTTCGCGGATACTTAACACGCTTAACGAGGTCTTGGTATTTGATCTGAGTTGGCTCTGAGCTTATCGCACTAACCATCTCGCGGGAGTAGTTACGGGTATCGGCGTTGTGCTATCAGCGAAGCACTTGAGACGTCGGCGACGGGCGGCACGCAGCCGGGTTGGGCTGGGCGCTTGCTAGGCTAGGTCGCTTCGGCACGTCGTCATAGCGTCTTGAGTGTGCTCGAGGCGATGGGCCCGGACCCTGCGCAGCAGGTTTAGACCGCGTCTGGCCTCTCTGTTGTGCCTAGGTGGGGCTGCGGCGTGTTGATCTTCCACGGCGGGCATGACCGAGAAAGTGTGTGCGGCCAAATGGGATCAAGCGTCTTTGGGTAAGATGGTGCACCCAGGGAAGTTAATCTATTGAATAGCCGTGATCTTGATAGCAGGGCGACTTGGAGTTGTACCTTGAGCTTATGACAACTAGAACCGGATAACTTGATAAAACACACCCTTCCAAGTGCGGATACAACCGGTGGTCGCTCTCTCTCGGGGATATGAGGAGGGATCGCGCGGTAGGATTATTGCTATGTGATGTTACTTGGAGGACTTGATTGCCCTCTTCTACATGTTGCAAGGCAGTGTCGAGCGTAGTCTTGATAAGACTAGCTATCCCCTCTTATTCGGCATTCTGCAGTTCAGTCCTTGATATGGCCCTTTACACATATATCCATGCATATGTAGTGTAGCTCCTTGCTTGCGAGTACTTTGGATGAGTACTCACGGTTGCCTTGTTCCCCTTTTCCCCTACCTCTACTCGATTGCTGCAACCAGGCGATGGAGCCGGGCAGAGCGACGCCACCGTCGATGGCGACTACTACTGGGAGGTGCCTACTACTACGTGCAGCCCGGACGGCGACCGGGAGTAGTTAGGAGGATCGAGCGGGAGGCATGTGCCTCTTCGATCTGTATCCCAGTTTGTGCTAGCCATCTTATGGCAACTTGTTTAACTTATATCTCGTGCTCGGATATTGTTGCTTCCGCTGACTCGTCTATGATCGAGCACTTGTATTCGAGCCCTCGAGGCCCTGGCTTGTATTATGATGCTTGTATGACTTATTTTACTTGTAGAGTTGTGTTGTGATATCTTCCCGTGAGTCTCTGATCTTGATCGTACACATTTGCGTGCATGATTAGTGTACGATTGAATTGGGGGCGTCACAAGTTGGTATCAGAGCCGACTGCCTGTAGGAATCCCCCTCCCAACTCCTTGGCCGAAGTCGAGTCTAGACTTTACAAAACTTTTACTAACATGGCTGTGCGGCCCATGGGCCCACGTCGCCATTGGGTGGTATTAGGATCTTTTACTCCTCGATCTTTACACTGGGATTCTGAACTCTCTTCTATTCGGGTTAAACGATTTTGCTAAAAACAAAACTAACTTTAGGTTCTCGCGAGTACTTTCTCCCGGAGAGCCCCTCACTTCAGATGATCGTCTGCTAATCAGAAGATTCCGAAGATACTCTCTGATGTTCTCTCGAGACTTTGTGCCCATCACTTTTGCTATTCCTGACCACCGATAAATCCATATGGAAAACTACTTACACTTGCCATTCATACGATCATCCCCCATTGATCTTGTTATTACAAGATACGCCGAAGTTTTCTTTATTGTTCCGAGAATACCTTGTGCCTACTGCCTAGTAGTTCTTGCCACATGAATACCCCTTCAAATAAATCTTCGCACTTATCGAGTATCCGCTCATCCCCAGTTGTTCATGAGTTTCACAAAAGTCTTCAAAATACTATTCGATCTTCCGAAAATCCTCTGGAGCCTTTGGCTCTTGAAATTCTTGCTTGCTCGCATTATGGTTAATCCCATAAGTCTCGTAGTCTTATTGACATTCCTTGTCATTATCATTTTGGGTCTATTGACTCAATATGTTTGCGAATACGCGCAATCATCATTGATCCTTATAAATTACCTTTCCGGTTGAGTTGCCATGCTTTTAAACGGGAATTGGTTCTCGACCAGTCCAATTGTCGTTGATTGTATCCCTAATTCTATTCAGCTTATCCATTCTTGATCAGAGCAATTGCTCCTGATCCCTTGATTTGAAAATCATAATTACTTACTAATTAAGCGTTGAACTATTCAGCTGTTCTATAAACCGATGCATTTGCAATCTTTCTTCCTCTGGTTGGGTATCGATACTCATATCAGCCCCATCGTGGATCGCCATATCCACTGTTGGGTTATTATCCGACGTTGTCCTTCATAATTAATCACTTTGTGAGTTCCTTCTTGATACATAATGCCTTTGGTAAATTGTATCCTTTCCTTTTATCAACCATGCTCGCTTTCGAGCTGGTGGCATTTACTCTTGAAGCTTGTGGTATATGTTTCCATGATACCCTGACGGGTTGAAACTATGCCTTCCTTTATATGTGTGAACTCGGAAGTTTTCACGAGTCATACTCATCTGGTATTTCACCAGGTAAAACTTTCAACACTAATGCCTTTATCAAAGCGAGAAGTGAATGGAAGGTTATACATTGAAGAAGTGGGAGTCGACCTTGAACTTTGTGTTCATGCCCATGGACACGATGTAGATCCTATCATGGAAACTTCTTGTAATAATAACTATTTTCTTGGTAAAAATCATCTAGTATCCGTGAATTGATCCTACGCAACCGTGGTTCCGACCATGTTGTTCTCCCTTGATTCTATTTCTCAGACAAGTTAGAGTACTTGACTTCTGCAGAGCATTACCCCAGTCCAACCTCTACTTTGATCTGTCGTTGAGTGTTACCCCCTGGTATCTCGAGATTATCATGGAACTGCATAACTTCTTATGAGTTCTTCATCAAGTGCTACCTTCCCACTGATTCCAAATTTTCACGGGCTCTGAGTTATTGAACACTCAAAGACACCGATAACTAAACCGAGTTCGCTCTACGGTTCAACAACTCTTCAGTAAGCTTCTATAAGTACGAGTTTGTACCCGATCATGCCATTCCTAGCCTATTTGACTATATCATTGTCGTGATGATTTTAAATGTGCTACCCGGTCCTTCTTCTCGGAGCACAATTTTCGACGATGAACTAACCTTACGTCAATCCTCATCGTCATATCATTTCGCCTTGAACAACAAGCTTGGTTTCGAGTTTGTGTCGTACCCTTGGTTCTAATAACCTTTCACTTCATCATTACTTTGACTTGATGTAAATGGCCGATCGATTACATCTTCAGGAACTCTCGCGACAAAGGTGTCGTGGCGTCAACATTCTGAGCTCATCCAGGATATCAATTGAATTCATGATGAAAATACCATCCTTGCCCTCGATGAATTGTATTATCATCGACCACTTTATTGCCTTCCCACCAACACAAGCTTGTTCATGTTTGGTGTTATACCTTGAGTTCCTTGCTATCCAGCAATTGTTCTTCGTTACCTTGGAGTATTAACCTCCTTTATGTCAAGAATGTTCTGAGATTTGTTCCACCTCTTGAGAATTCTTGACATAGAAATACTTCTCACCATCACCATTCTTTCTTGGTCCCCGTGTTAATTCCAACAAGTAAACGGTGTTGTTTGGATTTTTTCCTTCTAGCAACCCTATTTCTTTGAAGTGAATGGGCGATAGTTCATTCTAAGTCCTTCGCTAATTGAATCACCATTCTAACATTGGCCGTGCAACCCAACCCATATTTCGGGTGCACCGTTCAACCAATGTTTAATTATGTATGTTTTCCTCGAGCATACTTCCTTATATCATTTGATATGACAAATGGTATATCCTTGTTCACTTAATTGTGGAAGTCCATCTTTTGGGAATCTCGGTGAATTGCCGTTGAGTTCACCAGACACCTCCTTGTCCTCTCCTTGGGTTAATGATGGACTCTTGTTAACGGAAATCACTTCATAGTTCATTTCCCCGAGAATCTTACAATGTCATCTCGTCAATTTGCGTTGCACCTTTTCTTCTCAGGTATCCTAAGTCTGAGGTATCCTGACACCAATCGGATCTGAATCTCGGTCAGATATGATGGTTGGGACATTTTTCTAGAGTCATAGCATTGGTCTTTATATGACCCGGTAACATGATGTCATGCCTAGCACTTCATTTGGAGGACCTATCATTATTATTTCTTTTGCAAGGATAACCATTCCTCCCGGAGGAAATTGTAGGTCTTATTTTATAAGTTACTCTGATGGATCATTGGTGTATCCAAAGTCGGCCCTTGATTGAAACACCATATCATTGCTACGAAGCATGTACGTGGTACTCCGTTCATCACCAAGGACATTGGAAGCACAATGCTAAATTCTCTTTATCTATTATCCAAAACACCGTTGTATGGGTAATGTCATGAAAATTTTCTTCCCTTACCTAAAGGGTTTTCTACATTATATCCTGTCATGGGTATCATGCTCTGCTTGTCATTGGGAAGGATATACTCCTGAAATATGTGTTTAAACACATTTTCCTTTCACTTATTCTGTTTAATCTGATAATGATACTATCCTTTCCATTGTTTTGTTTAAACCTTTCCAGTAACCAGACTTAACCGAAGAGTGATAATTCCCTGCTTAGGTAAGCACCTCGTTGTACCACTCTGTAAGTAAGACCCTGTTACTATTGTTGATGACATTCCAGTAACCATCGATGGACGAGAACTTTGCCTATTGATCTGCCTCGTTCAGCGAGCAGGAAAGTGGTTCTCTTCGTCCCTCGCCCTTGGTACCAACGTTGATGCCGACATAACTGACATGGTACTCTCTGACATGCCTTGCTTACATGATCGTGCAAGATGTCACCGACCTTCCTACTTTTAACCACCTGGAGGGCCCATAACCCACAGTTTCACAGGGTCGAAACCTGACTCTCCTGTACACCCCTGTTTCCCAAGTTATTCCTCGTGCTTGACTTCGTATGTAATTCACGGGTCACCTTCCTAGTAATCTATTCTGTATCGGACACAAAACTTATTACCATTACTCGGACCCTTTTTACACTTTGTTTCGGGCATCGAATGATTGCCTACCCTTCGAAACTTCTCATGGTACCTTCTTACTTTGCTCTCGATATTTTCTTAAGTTCCAGTTCGAGAGTTACTTTCCGCCACCTTCCCGATGTTAGCTACCAGATAGTCAACCTTGCGGAGGTTCGTTCTGCGGAATAACCCTTACCTATTGGTAAAATGCGTTGGAGTTCGAGAAAAGGCGGCATCACCATGATGACCTGTAGCGAGAGAAATGAAGATGTCAAGGTAAGGATCGACCTCTTCAAGAAGATCAACCAAGGCCGAGAAGATTCGTTAGGATTTACGTAACCAGACCTTTCCCCTTACTCCCCTCTTAAATCTCGGGACGAGATTTCTTGTAGTGGAGGAGAATTGTGACGCCCGGATAATTAAGCCACAGTAACCCTCCGCTAATGATGCCACGTCACCTCGATTACTGTTGCTAATCTCGCGTTAGTTCGAAACCGATTCGAATTCAAATTCAAAATCAAGCAAACAATAAAAGTTTTCAAAAATTAAAACTAAAATGTTCGGGGGTTGTCAAATATTACAAAGTTAATTATGGTGGGGTGCACACATTTTTATAAAGTGTCTGAATATTTTAAAGTGAATTAGACAGAAAAGGAAAAATAAGAAAAAAAACAGAAGAAGAATAAGAGAGACCCCCACTGGGCCACGGCCCAATGAGCCATCGAGCGCCAGCCGCCCAGCCACACCCCACCCCCTCCTCCTTATCCCCACCAGGGGAAACCCTAATTCCCCACACCCCGATCCCCACTCCTCTCGCCCCCACGCCCTCCCCGATCCATCGCCCCCCCCCCCCCCGATCCGCTCTGGATCAAGGCATCCCTCGTGCCCGATCCCACTCGTCGTCGTCCTCCACTCCCCCACGCTTCGCTCCCCTCCCCCGTCTGGATCGGGGCAACCGCGCCCCTGACCCCGTCAACGCCGGTGCCGCCTCGCCGGCCCCTGCCCTCGTCCTCGCACCCGTCCCCTCTCCTCGACGCGCCCTCGCCCGCGGTGACGGCGACCACGCCCTGTCCCCGACTACCCGCCCGACGGATCGACGGCGCCCGCCGCCACCTAGAACCGCTGAGCCGCCGGAACCCCTCGCGGACCATCTCACCGGTCTGCTCCTCGCGTCGGCGTCGTCCCCCCCTTCTGGCAGGCCTCCCCGACCTCCACCGCGCCCACTTCCCGGACCCTACGGCCCGCGGTGTGGCTCGGCCTGATCTCCTCGCTCCCTGGCGGCTTACGTGCGTGCGCCCACAGACCCACGCCCCACCTGCGTCCTCGACCGCTTTCCGAGCAGCGGCCCGCTCTACCCGTGCCAGTGGCGCGCGCTCCCCGCCGCCCGTGCCGACCAGCGCCCCGCCGCGCCCTCGCCTCCACCGCGCCACTAGCCTCCGCGCCCCCTTCTTCTGCTGCTCAGGCTGCCGGCGCTGCCCCCCCTCTTCCCGCCCGCTCTTTGGGCCATGCTGCCCCCAGCCAGGTGCTCTGCTGCCCTCCGTGGCGTCCCCCTCCGGCAACCGCCCGGCCTCGACGGCCTCGTATGCCGTGGCGCCCTGGATGTGCTTGCCCGATTGTCACTTGAAACATCGCCCGAGACCCGTGTGGCCCTATGACGATGGGGCCCACCCCTGAACTTTATATAAAAAAAGAAAAGAATTAAAATTAATTAATTAATTAAGTAGTTAATAATTATATTAATTAATTAATCAATAAGTGCATTAATTAAGTTAACTAATCATGTTTAATTAATCTAATTAACTAGTTAGTTTAATTGAATAGTAGTTAGTTTAACTAAGACCTAATCAATTTAAACAGTGTATGACAGGTGGGTCCCACTGGACCCACATGTCAGTTTGACCCAGTCAACTCTGTTGACTGCTGACGTCAGCATGACATCATGCTGATGTCATAAATCCATTTTCGAATTAAATTAAATAATTAATTAAAATCTAGAAATTAGTAAATCTTTAGAAAATCATATCTTTTAATCCGTAACTCGGATTAAAATATTTTCAACATGAAAGTTGCTCAGAACGACGAGACGAATCCGGATACGCAGTCCGTTTGTCCGCCACACCCCCCTAACCTATCGAACCTACAACTTTCCCCCTCCGGCTCCTCTGCCCGAAAACACAAAACACCGGGGATACTTTCCCGGATGTTTCCCCCCTTAACTAGTACCACCTCTTACCACGTTAGGGCACGCCTAGCATCGCTACTTGTCATGTCATGCATCGATATGCATCTGTTTACTTGGTATTCATTGTTTCTTCCCCCTCTTCCCTCCGGTAGACTACGAGACCGACGCTGCTGCTGCCCGGTTCGACTACGGTGTTGTGACCCTCTCTCTTGCCAGAGCAACCAGGCAAGCCCCCCCCTTGATCACCAGATATCACCTACTCTTCTCTATATTGCTTGCATTAGAGTAGTATAGCATATTCTTGTTTTGAGATACTCCTATCTTGCTGCATAGCATGTCCTTGTTACTCTTGTTGTTACCTTACCCGCAATCCTATATGCTTAGTATATGATGCTAGTATTTTCATCTGTGGCCCTACATTCTTGTCCGTCTGCTGCGTGCGATAATACCGGGCCGTGATCACTCGGGAGGTGATCACGGGTATATACTATATACTTTATACATGATACATGTGGATACTAAAGTCGGGTCGGTGGTGGAGCACCATGAGTGATTCACGGATTGGGGCTGAAAGGACCTTTGTCCCGACGGCCCTCTGGATGGATCTTTGTGGCGGGCGACAGGCAGGTTGAGACCGCCTAGGAGAGAGGTGGGCCTGGCCCTATTCGGCGTTAGCGGATACTTAACACGCTTAACGAGGTCTTGGTATTTGATCTGAGTTGGCTCGAGCTTATAAGCACTAACCATCTACGCGGGAGTAGTTATGGGTATCCCGCGTCGTGGTATCACCGGCACTTCAGACGTCGGCGACGGGCGGCGCGCCGCCGGATTGGATGGAACGCTGCTAGGCTAGGTCTGCTTCCGCCACGTCGCATAGCGTGCGTGTGTGCTTTCGAGGCGATGGGCCCGGACCCTGCGCTTAGGTTTAGACCGGCGTGCTGGCCTCTCTGTTGTGCCTAGGTGGGGCTGCGGCGTGTTGATCTTCCACGGCCGGGCATGACCGGGAAAGTGTGTGCGGCCAAATGGGATCAAGCGTCTTTGGGTAAGATGGTGCACCCTGCAGGAAGTTAATCTATTCGAATAGCCGTGATCTTGATAACAGGGGCGACTTGGAGTTGTACCTTGAGCTTATGACAACTAGAACCGGATACTTGATAAAACACACCCTTCCAAGTGCGGATACAACCGGTGGTCGCTCTCTCGTGGATATGAGGAGGGATCGCGGGTAGGATTATTGCTATGTGATGTTACTTGGAGGACTTGATTGCCCTCTTCTACATTGCAAGGCAGGTGTCGAGCGTAGTCTTCGATAAGACTAGCTATCCCCCTCTTATTCTGGCATTCTGCAGTTCAGTCCACTGATATGGCCCTTTACACATATATCCATGCATATGTAGTGTAGCTCCTTGCTTGCGAGTACTTTGGATGAGTACTCACGGTTGCCTTGTTCCCCCTTTTCCCCCTACCTCTACTCGATTGCTGCAACCAGGCGATGGAGCCCAGGAGCCAGACGCCACCGTCGATGACGACTACTACACTGGAGGTGCCTACTACTACGTGCAGCCCGCCGGCGACCACCGAGAGTAGTTAGGAGGATCCTGCAGAGGCATGTGCCTCTTTCGATCTGTATCCCAGTTTGTGCTAGCCATCTTATGGCAACTTGTTTAACTTATGTCTGTGCTCAGATATTGTTGCTTCCGCTGACTCGTCTATGATCGAGCACTTGTATTCGAGCCCTCGAGGCCCTGGCTTGTATTATGATGCTTGTATGACTTATTTTATTTGTAGAGTTGTGTTGTGATATCTTACCGTGAGTCTCTGATCTTGATCGTACACATTTGCGTGCATGATTAGTATACGATTGAATCGGGGGCGTCACAGTGGTCCAGCAACAAGCGTTCTTTTATTTTTCTAGAACTGCGAAGCATAGGCTGCCATATTAAGTGTCTAGAGAGTAGACAGTAGACTGAACCATTTGGTGGGAGCAGCTTGTATGTCCTGACTAATTGCCCTGTAAAGTACTCTCACTGATGAAATGGGAACAAAGCTCACTCCTCCGACTTGTTGCCTTGCCGGTTTTGCTACAGAGCTGTAATTAGCTTGACCTTTCGTTTAACACCACGGAACATTTTGCTGGTATGGTCTTACGATACGAATGATGAATGGATATGTACTATGTACACAGTACACTGCTGCAAGCAGTCTCAATCACTCTGCTGGAGGAAAGCAGCGGATAGCTCAAATCGAGCACCTGTGATACGCCTCGACCTGAGGATTCTTCACAGGCTGGTACCATGTCCCAGAATGGCTGCTTGTACCTTAAGGCCAGAAAGCAGGCTGAGTGGCTAGGATAGTTAGTTCCTTTCTTGCTGCTATGATCTGGTTGGCTTGTGCATCCTGGGAATTGTTTTGGTTTTTTTAGGGGTGGGAATTGCTTTGGTTGATGCCCATGTCCGGTCAGGCTGTCACTTGTTTTAACTGCATCTTCGCACCTTGTAGATGAGCAGCTGCCTCTACTGAACCACATTCAGCTATGACAGTAGCTCAAGTTTTTTTATGGTATTCTTTGTGGTATTAAGATGGAAACCTGGGATACTATTTATGTTAGGAGATGGTGTCATATTAAGATGCATATATTGTTATGTTACGCAAATTGTGTCATCTTGCCACTTAAGTCAGCCTTCCCTTTAAGCAGAAAATTCAGTTAGGAGCTACTGTCAAAAACTTGAGCTATTGTCAAAAAATTCAGTTAGGTACAGTTAGGAGCTACTGTCAAAAACTTGAGCTACTGTCAAAAAATTCAGTTATGGCATCTAGAATTATGTCAGTTTTGTTTTGTAAGTAGAAGACCAAAGTGTTAGGAATTCTGTCCAAACTGTAGTTTTCAGTATTCTGTCCAAACTGAAAACTGTTAAAAAGACCATGTGTTTTTTGGTCAAAATCTGCATGTAAAACTGAAATAATCAGTCATAAAGAATATCCTCAAGACCATGTGTTTCTTGGATTTCTGTAATGATGATGGAACATTATAAAGCATTGTACTCCAGTGTGTATATATTGTTAGTATTTTTCTGTAATGATGATGGAACATTATAAAGCATTGTACTCCAGTGTGTATATATTGTTATCATTTTCTGTAATGATGATGGAACATTACAAAGCATTGTAGTCCAGTGTGTATATATTGTTATTATTTTTCTGTAATGATGATGAAACATTATAAAGCATTGTACTCCAGTGTGTATATATTGTTATTATTTTTCTGTAATGATGATGGAACATTATAAAGCATTGTACTCCAGGGTGTTGCTTTATTGTGATGCCTCTGAATTACTTGTGATCACATTGAGAAAGACTTGCAAAGATGATGATCATATTTTACAGAAAACAATTTCTGTAAACACGTCAGTAACTTTACTAGTTTGCTGGGTTTTGTCTCCGACCATTGTGTCGTGATGAATTTGCAGGTACCCCGAGAGGCCCTTGAGTTTGCCGGAATGTCGATTAACTTCTGTTCCGGCAAATTCGGGTACTCCATATGTCCTATTTTCAGCAAAGGTCATGCTGAAATTTTCCGTGAATTTTAGCATGACTTTGCTAAAAATAGGACATATGGGGTACTTGCGACTAATGCATGGGTCGGGGTATCTTAGTACTTAGTTAAGTAGGATCAACTGCCCCGCCATTCTTGCTGCATAGGTGGCAATAGAGCCAAGTGATTAGGCCCAACCTAGGGTGCCTCGGCATCGATAAACCCTAAATGATGAAAATTTAACTTAGCATTTAGGGTGCCTCGGCGTCGACAAACCCTAAATGATGTAACCTTGGCTTCTATAGGGTGCCTCGGTGTCGATGAGAACTTAAATGATGTACGCTTAGGCTTTTAGGGTGCCTCGGCGTCGACAAACCCTAAATGATAGATAAAAGCTTAGCTTTTAGGATGCCTCGGTGTCGAGAAACCCTAAATGATGAGACCATGATCTTGTTCCTTGACAATAACCAACTTTTTGACCAAACTTTTTTCCTATTTAGAGCGAAACATGGCCCACAACGATGAGGCCGACGGTTCGGGCGGCAAGCAATTCTGGGAGCTGTCCCAGGAGATGGAGGAACAACCTCACCGCTATGAGGATGCCGCGGAAGACACCGATCCTGACTACACAACCCCTAGTGGCGTCGGGGATGACACCACTGATGGTGCCGCCGAGGATGCCACCACTGATGGTGCCGCCGAGGATGCCACCACTGATGATGGCGGCGCACGCACAGATGGCAGCCAACCGAAGAGGCAACGGAAGGACCGGCACCCGAACGTGCTCCGCACCGTCAAGGAGAAATTTACTCAAGTGAACTCCGACGGGCATCCAACGGAGCCCAAACATATATTCAAGGGGTAATCGGTTCAGCTCGGGTGCATTCTCCGGAGCACCGTCTCGATCAACACCGAGAACCTTAGGCATAAGGACCGAGGGAATTTGTGCAACCTCCTCTTCACAAAGCTGCACGAACGATACAAGTTCCCCGCTGAATTTGAAAACACACGCCTCTCAGGGAATAAAGTGAACAGTGCCTCCCTCACGAGGATGAGCACGGCCCTATCTACTTGGAGAAGCGCGGTTAAGAGAACGATTGAGAAAGGTGATAGCTATGAGAAGATCAAGGCGAAAAATCCTTCGATCAGCGAAGAGGACTACAACGAGTTCAAGATCAAGTGCGAGAGCAGCGCAACCTCCGAATAAAGTCAGTGGGGGAAAGAAATGCGGGAGTTGAACTTAGGGGAACACAAAGTCGGTCCCGGCGGTTACAGAGTGGCGGAGCCTATATGGGACAAAGAGGACGCGGAGCGTGCCGAGCAAGGCCTACCGCCCCGCTTCGAGAAATACAGCAGTGACAAGCAGACCAGGAACTATGTCAGGGCCCGGTACAAGGAGGACCCGATAACAAAGGAGCTTACCACGGATCCGAAGACCAGGGAGCTTGAGCTTGTTCTGGCGAAGGAGACTGAAAGCAGTAGCGCAGGGTCGTCTCAGAGCACCCATGCTTGGGACAGCACTCTAAATAGGGCGTTGAACATAATGAAAAACAAGGATAAGCTCAGTAAGCCGTCGTCGGCTGGTCGTGTGGCCGACAAATGCTTGTCCACAAAATGGTCTTCATACTATACCGCTGGTGGGCGAAAGGAGAAAAAGACCAGCTCGGAAAGCCAGTTGCGCGAGGTTCAAGAACTCAAGGAACAAGTGGCGCGGATTCCGGAGATTATCCAAGAGCAAGTGCAACAACAACTGGGATCGACGCTCACCGGCATTATGCCTACCTTGATTCATGGGCTGACGACGTGGATTGCGGGTGGCCAACAGGGGCCGCCCCCAATTCCCAGCTTCACGGCCAGCAACTCACACAACGCGCAGGCGGCGCCATTGGTGTCTCCGGCGGCGGCGGTATTGGTGTCTCCGACGCCGGCATGGCCGGCATTGGAGCTTAATGCACCCGGGTGTACGCCGGCCGGCACCTCGGCAGCAAGCGGCCCCTCCGTCAGTTGCCCGCCTGCCGTTGGCAATGCCTCGACATTAGCCGAGCTCGACGCCATCATCACGGTAACTAATTAAGCCTCTCGGTCAAGGACTTCATCTCCTCTTGCCTTTGACTGGGCATCCCTGATGCCCTACATGTTTTCGCAGGGCGCCGCCGACGTTCCGTGCACTCTCCTGCACTTCGTGAACGACGAGTTGGTCGATGTCGCCAAGGGCAAAATCGTTCAACCGGACAACCCCGTGTTCCATGGTCAACCGATGCCACCCACCGTGTATAGGGTTCAACTAGTTCGGGTGCTGCCAGGCTGCGACGAGTTGTTACCTCCGATTCGACCCGCCGGGGCCGACGAAGATGATCTGATGACCCTCAGCGCCTGCCTAAGCTGGCCCCTGCTTTAGCCGAAGAGCCAGATTCGTTTGGGGGCGGGGGACACCACCCCAAAGACAACACCGCCAGTCGTGCCGGCGCCAAACCATGGCAAGACCGCCGCAACGCTACCGGACATGCCGGACATCCCTATGGCACAGGATCCGAACATGCATATGGCACAGGATCTGGACGACGACGACAACGATGATGGCCGTACAATTAGCAACGTCGATAAGTACTTTGCCGAAGATGGGTACGATGACGAATTCTGCGGGCCTCTTTCTCAAGAACCCAACCCTACAAAAGACGACCGAGGTCTAGCTGGTACGGCGGAGAAACCCAATTGCAACAGGCGTCGTCTGGCGCTCAGTTCTCAGGAGACGCCTCCAGCTGCTGACTTCACCGAGCCTCAGATAGCTGAGGTGCCAAATATTATCAGCCCCAGGACACTCAAGAAGGCAGTCTGTGAGCAGAACTCGGTCCCATTACAACAGAAGAAGAAGGGATGGAAAAGAAAGAGTAACAAGGGTGCGAGCCAGCCGGCACTGAGTATGATCCATGCTCAGGACGGACCACCTTCACCTAAGGATATCTCGAGGAGGGTGCATGTGGCGGGTAGGGCGATGCTACCGACAAATATGCTCAATGCTGCAACCGGTGCTATGCAGAGTCTGCATGACAGTGTTCTTTCTTTGGAGAAGCGGCGTCTCAGAGAGAATGATGTGGCATACCCGGTTTTTGCGGCCAAGGTGCCAAAGGGCAAGGGCTTTGTGGATGGCCCCATCGGGGGTACGATCGTCCTGCGGTTTGATGACATCTTTGCTATGTTTAACCTTCATCCGCTGCACTACACCTTCGTTCGGCTGTTTTCGCTGAGTATGGAGATGCGGATCATTAGAGACAAGACCCCGGACATCGTGATAGTCGACCCCTTCTACATGCGTGCCAAGAACTTGTGCAGCTGGGGACCGGCATGTCGCGAGTTCTTACCTCGAAGGCGTCATTCTGGCAAACCCAGATAAGGATAACTTCCTCGTGCCTTACTTTCCCGAGTAAGTCATCCCCTAACCGCCCCCGTAACATATGATTTCTTAGATTTCGATCGTTCTTTTTTTTTCTAACATTCCGTGTTCTGTGCAGTGCCACACATTGCACACTCATCCTCTTAAGCCCGAAATATTCCATGGCCACGTATTTCGACCCGGACCGTGACTCCAAGAAAGACTACACAAATATCAAGAAAGTTCTTGATGATGTTCTCCCCGGCTACGCCAAATCTGGAGGCACCTTCGCCAAGCCAGTTCGTAGGCGGTACGGCGCGCACGTGTTTGCCCACAATACAAAGTTCTCCTGCGTCAAGCAGCCGCCTGGCGGTCATAACGATGCCTACTACGCCCTCCATCACATGCGGGCGATCGTACGGGACCATCATCACCTTATGCTACCAGATAATCTCAAAGATTGGGCCGCGATCTTGTCGGCAATCCAGGACGCGGACATCAGACAAGAATTCTTTCGCATCCAGTCGGAGTTTGCGGAAATTATCCATCAAGATGTCCGTCGTACCTCGGGGCAGTTCTACCTCAGATATCAACCGTCCAACCGTGAGATAGACACAACGCTACAAATGCAGGCTGACAACGCCCGCGATTTCATGACCATCACGACATACGATGGCTTCATCCATGCTCTGGTCCCATGAGTCGAGTCGAAAGTAGTGATGCTATGTGTAGTTCTGCAACATTGATTTGCTCATGTTGTAATTAAACTTTAATGAACTTGTATGTCTCTTTGGTTTGGACAGTCGTTCAACTTAGATGTAATCGATGCTATTTATTAGTAGGACCATGAATCGTGTTATTAACGTCTTTCTTTTCTCTTCCGATCCTTTTGTTGCATACGTATATATTGCTTATGTATTGTCTGTTGCTTGGCTTGTGCATAGAGATGCCGTTGTATGTCGTGTACAAGGGTAAGGTTCCCGGAGTCTACGACGACTGGGAGAAGTGTTGGAGACAGCTTCACCGTTTCAGCGGTAACAGTTACAAAGGGTAAACCACTAGGGCGGAGGCGGAATCTAGATACGCCCGCTATCTAGCGGGAGAGAGGAGGGAGCGTTGGAGAAACCGGATGAAGACCAGTTTCATCACGATGATGCTCATCGTGATGACCGCAGCTCTCTTTTATGTGATGGTAGTTTAGATGATCGATATCTACTTGTAATGTGAAGACAAACTCGCTACTCATGGTCTCGAGACTTGTAATGTTCTATCTTTGTTCGGTCTTTTGAATTCGGAGACTAATATGATGAATTGTATTCAGAGACTAACCTTCTATTGTATTCGATGAATCTGCTGTTGCTGTGTGGTGTTGTCTAAATTCTGTCCAATAATATATTTTTTAACCTGTGAAAATATCAGAAAAGGAAAAAAATAATCCGTAATATTCATACTAGTGGCGCACCACACAAGACACTAATGGCGCACTGTGATAATCACACTAATGGCGCATCGATCACTGGTGCACCATTAGTATGCCAAAGCACATGGGTACATATGGCCCCATGGGAGGAATTCTAATGGCGCGCTGTGGGCAATACTAATGGCGCACTACGTGGTGCGTCATTAGAACACCAGATACTAAGAATTTAATTCTAATGGCGTGATGCTAGTGGCGCACCAGTAGTGCGCCATTAGAAGGCAAAACTGGTGTGCCACTAGCATGCCTTTTCCTAGTAGTGCATGATATGTTTCAGCTATTTTCTTCTACATTTAATAGTAAATTTTGATATATTATAAAATGAGAAATTAAGAAACTAGACTTGCCATGCCCCATAAATTAAAATTGCCATGATACATGCACTTAAATTTCCATGGTTCATACAAAAAAATTATTTCCATGGTCAAAGTACTGGAATTGCCATCATCAAAAAACTCAAATTGCCATGATCTACAAACTAAAATTGCCACATGACAAGTTTAGTTTAAGCACTATGGCAACTACAGTGTAAACATCATGGCAACTTTTGGGCAAAAAAAAATTTCGTCAAAACATATCAACATGGGGTCTAGTTTTGAAGATCTCGTCGAGACGGATTTAATGGTGAAAACGGATTTTTAATTCGCTTTTTTAATTAGGAGATAAAACGTTTTTAAGCCAAAAACCAATTTTTTTTGCTGATGTCATCTGTTCATACATGGCAAAATGAGTGGTGATGGAGGCGTGTGGGCGATGTACAAACGCCCACACGTGTGGGCGTTAGTTTTTCCGTAAAAAAGATCTCTTGAAGAAAAAACTAAAAGAATTTCGCCATGGCACGGCGGCAGAAGCAAAGAGCGGGCCGGCTGTGGAGTTTTCTTTCTTCCTTGGCAAGGCAAGTAAACCGATCACACACCAACGAGAAGAAAGGCTGGGCCGGGCCGGTCGAAGAAGAGGAAGCGGATCGAGTTGGCGAGGGCAATGGCGGCGTTCCGGCTAGCGGTGAGGAGGCTTTGTGACCGTGTGCTCGAGAGATCAGCGGTACTTCTCCTCTCCTACCTCCGACTCCTCTCCCTCTCTAGCGGTGTTGGCTTTGTTTCCGGCGTGGGAGCCAGATCTAGGGTTGCCCATTGCTGCCGATTCCTCCATCCTTTGCCATTTTGTTGTCCGAGTTGGGACCAAAAACCTTGCGCATATCTTAAATCTTCTACGTGTTGGGGCCAAAAATTCTCGATTATGGGCGGTTAGGAGCCACTTCCAGACATTGATCGGCTCGGCGATCGATTGTTGGAGATTAGGCCCCATATGAAACATTGATTCTGAGGATGTATGTATGTAATAACGTGAAAAAATTAATTTCTTCCAGCATATGACGCTTGCTCTCAACTTTGATAAGCTTTGTCATGATATATAGTAGTGTTGACCTTGATAGTCATACATAGTTGACGGTAAGGGAAAAGGAGTCGAATTTCCCCTCCTATATAAGGTTTCCCGAGCAAGACACATGCTTGTACTGCACTACTGCCTGGTGTTTGTGGTGTGATTCCTACCAAGTACTAGTAGGAAGGAAAGGCGCTAACCAACTAAATGGTACGGTATTTTTTTTTTTTGAACTTGGTACAGTATAATTGGCATGTGGATGTTAGGGCCTTGCAAATTGTCTAGAGTGGCTACAAACAGGATATGAAAGTACGCTTTGGTAGTATATGCCCTAACGACAAAATTTGTATAATGCCAGCTCGATTATAATTTTAACCTTCAAATTGAGAACGTGGGAAAACCAACAATGCAAGCAGGGTATTTTCAATTGCTAGGTTGTCCACCTTTAATTATTCCATGCTAGTCTTACGATTTCTGTTGCAGGTTATTTACGAGCGAAAATTTGTCAGGGAATTCCCTGATATTGATCCCGAGCATCTCAAGGCTGCCAGGGAATTCACCAAGATTCATGTCAAGGATGTTGATGCTACGTCTTTGGAGGTCTTCAAGATTCTCAGGGAGAGTCCTGTCGATGGTCATAAAGATGTAACCCTTCGTGAAGTGCGCATGACACTCAAGACCTTGGCTGAGATTCAGGAAGAAGAATGAAGATGCGCTACTAGGAAGCAATATCGTCTCTTGCTCTAATATGAACTAGCTTTGCAGTATGTAATATTTGAACATTTCCTATGTTGTCGCTTTGTGGGGACTACTGGACGTATGTGATGTCGGGATCTTTGCTATTTTCTTGCTTCTCAAGGTCATTGTTCTTGATCTTGACATGCCCACCAGATTGGAGTGTGTAAGCTTTCAGGCTAGCAATAGGGGCGGCGTGTGAACATCTACCTGTAGTTGTAGAATATGGTAATGGAATGGTCATTTGGAAACAAAGAGTGAATTGCAAAAAACCACCACATTGAAGCGTAGGTTTGCAGAAAAAACTTTTTTACGAATTTGTTGTCGAAAACACTAATTTCGGGCCTAATCATTTACAGAAAACACTAATTGCTCGCTTTAGGCATTTTAATCTCGATAGATGACGTGGCATAACGTTCACGATAGACAGCGTTAGGTGACGGAGTATTTAGATTTATAAAACAGTCCCTGTAACTTTGCAGGAATACCCTTCAATAAAAATAAAGGAATCAGCTTCAGATTTGGGCTGCCCAAGCACCCGAGCACAGCAGCAACACGCTGGCCACGGGGCTCGTCGCCGGGGAGCAGAGGTCAGGGGCGGGTGGGCCGCACCTCGTACTCGCGCTTCGCATCCAGCCGCCATGGCTCGCCTCTGCTTCCTCCCGCGCCTCCGCCGCCGCGCTGTTGCAGGAGCCTGTGCTGCGCACCGCCGCGCCGCTTGCGCTACTCGCGCCCGAGTTGAGCGCGGATGCATTTGCATCTTGCCATGGCGGCTCGCCTCTGCTTGCTCCCGCGTCTTCGCGCCGCTTCCGCTGCTCGCGCTTGACCTGAGCGCGGCCAGCGCGGCTTGCCTCTGCTTGCTCCCGCGCCTCCGCGCCGACGCTGTTGCGCGCCGCCGTGCCGCTGCAGGAGCCTGTGCTAGGCGTTGCTTCCACCGCTCGTGCTCGACCTAAGCGCGGCTGCGCTTTGTGTCCAGCCACCGCGACTCGCCTCTGATTGCTCCCGCGCCGCCGTGCTCACCGCCGCGCCACCGTCTCTGCTCGCACTGCTCGCCCAGGCCGCGGCGGCGCTTGTGAAAAATACCAGTCGACGTTGGGGGATTCGTTTTTTCTAAGGCAAGGGTTGTTTGTGAAAAATACCAGTCGACGTTGTCTATTGCACCGTCATGCCACATCACCAAAATCGGGCCCCACCTGTCATAATAGTGCTTAAAATGCCTAAATAGACGGTTCAGTGTTTTCTGCAAAGGATTAGGCCAGAAATCAGTGTTTTCTGCTACAAATTCATAGAAGAGTCTTTTCTGCAAACCTATGCTTCAATGTGGTGGTTTTCTGCAATTCACTCGGAAACAAAGAAAAAAGGCATACCAGATTGGAGTGGTGGTGCAAGCCATTGATGATCAAGATCAAGTATCATCACGGACTAGTGTTCGTATTGTCAGTTTTCATTTTCTTTTTTGCTATGGAAGTCTCCTTCCTCGTGCATCTTTGTGTGAGAAGGCAAGTCTGGTGCCTTCTCTAGCCAGATGCACAAATTTTGCAAGGAGGTATCCTCCATTCAGTTCCCTTGATCTTCTTCGGCTCTGGGTGAAAAACCATTGTGACCACACATAAGTTGCTGGATGCAAAACATAATGTCCAAGCATGGAATCCTGCTGAAACAAGTTCTGCGGATGAGTCTTGGTTAAACCATTGGCTGTTCAATGAAAACACATGAATCACGAGAACAAGCATAGGTTGCAAGAAAATATACTGAAATAAAACACACAACCACTACACCAAGAAATTTCCTTGAGAATTGCACTAGAGTGAGGTGTAACTTCAGTTCATATTTCTTGGTGCTGGACACATCCCCAAGCAAGTAAGCATTTTATGAAGCTACTAATATCGTCGAGGACAAGCATAATTTTAACAATTGCTATCAAAAGTACAAACTTCACATTTATCATCAGTGCTTCCTTTTTTGAAAATAAATAAATGGTAATAACACCAACAAGGCAACAACAGCTAGAGGACTAAACCAAATGGGCAATTAAGCAAATCCGGGCATTCCTTCATTCATAGATGCCTAGATGGCCAAGGGAAGCCGAAGGATGATTCGACTAGCTTTAGAAATCTAGAAACTTAACCTTTATGAACCTTAGTGCCTATATATTTGACTAGCTAATTACTAGTATGATGATATTTTGATCTTTGCGGTTAGGAGTATCACGTTTGGCTATTTTTCTTCCTTTATAAGGTCGAATGGTTCTCTATCTTCGAAAGTAAGGTGTGGACATGCCTATCTGATTGGAGCAGTGGTGCAAGTCACTGTAAATAGTCGTTTACATGGTGTTAGCACACAGAAAACATAAAATCTAGTTGTTGTCTAGGTAATTGGCCTTTAGGTAAATTTGCCATGTCTATATACGGAAACACGGCAGAAACAAAGTGCAAGGGCCATTTGTGGAGTTTTATTTCTTCCCTGCTAAATCAACTTCATCATCAACGTCGACCAACTGGAGTTAATCACCAGGAGAAGCTTCACCAAGACCTTCATCTACTCCGCCGAGGTTTTTCAGTGCTGCTGCAAAAGGAACACCCCCACGCTAGTCCTCAAGCTCGACTTTGCCAAGGCCTTTGACTCCGTCGACTGGCATAGCTTGTGAGGGATCTGTGGGTTTCCCGACCGATGGTGCGACTGGATGGACTCCATCTTCGAGTCCTCCATGTTAGCGGCCATCCTCAACGGGGTACCCAGCTGGAAGATTTGGTGCAAGTGGGGCCTACGGTAGGGGATCCCATGTTGCCACACCTCTTCATGTTGGTCACCGATGTCCCCTAACAGATGATCAGGCAGGACGACGTCATCTTTGACCCCATGGTTTGCGAAATGCCGCCTTCGATCCTTTAGTAATGACACTCTCATCATTGTGCGTGCGAACCTCCGCCTTGTGGAGCACCTAAAGCGTGTCCTCAACGACTGTGATCAACTTCCACAAGAGCACGACCGCCCCAAGAATGTCTTGGAAGATGATCTCCTGGCCATGGTGTTGTGCTCGACTGCTGTGTGGAGTCCGTCCCCAGGTGTACTTGCGGATGCTGCTTTCCTCCCATAAATTGACAAATGGAAATTTTCAACCACTGATTGCCAAGGCTAGCTAAGTGCTACCTCTGGAGATGGTGCATGTAGCTGTTGTCTTTCCGTGGCCGCCTCGTCGTGCTAAATGTTGTTTTGGACGCCGTACACATATATGCCATGGTAGCTATGGAGCTTCCACCATCGGTGGTCTGGTCAATTGACGCTCTGCGTCGCTCCTTCTTGCGGTCCATGGACAACAAGGCCTCGCGGGATCGATGTCTCGTTTCCTTGGACAGGGTGTGTCGCTCCAAACATGAAGGATGGCTCAGTGTTCGGTCTAAGTGTTGAACAACTATTTATGGATGAAGATGTTGTACCGTCTGCACGCCCAGCTCGACCCCTCCTGAGCTCTCTAGGTTTTGACATTCCTTGATGGGCGCATGCTCTCCCCCTCGACCCCGATGGCCTCCGGCCTCTCTGACCCTCATTGGTTGTCCCTGGTCAGATTGATGCCGCTCTACCAGGGCATCTCAACGGCTACAATGATGGACGAGGCTAGGACTGCTGACTGCCTTCTGGCTCGACTCTTGGCTGCCGGACGGTTCTCTGGCGGTGGCTATGCCGTCGCTCTTCTGCCACTTCGTTTGCCCAGACGACACCGTTTTGTTCGTTGTCGTGAATGTGCTCGACCAGGTGCGGCATGCGAGTGACATTGTCGACTCGATTGAGATGTCCACACTGCCAGACAAGAGGCCCTTGCGCCATGCGGCAGCTAAACTGTGGAGCTTGTCCTCCTCCGCGCTTTACGGGTTATGCCGCTTCGACATCGTCCATGCCCTGTTCACCGAGTTTGTCTGGTCGAGCAATCCTCCCAACAGACCGGGTGCGATTATTCATGTGGTTGCTGGTTCAAACCCATGTACACACCATAGATGTGCTCTTGTGCACGAACATCATCGATCGAGCCGCTGCGGGCTGCCCCCTATTCTCCGAGCCTCTCGAGACGGCGAACCACCTCATCCAATGTTTCTCCTTCGCTCGTTGCTTCTGGGAGGTGGAGGGGATGCCTGAGCCTGACTGCAATAATGCTAAGGTCCGTCTACTACATTGCGTGCATCATCCTAGCATCAGGTAGCAGTTCAAGCTTAAGTGTCATCGGGAGCGAGGGCCCATAATGGTGTCCAAACTACAAGGTGTTCAAAGTATGTGACATTATTAGTTAGTGTTGCTGCCGTGCATAGATAGGAGGAGCAAAATTATATAAGCATTTCTATTAGCTCGGGTGAAATTAACTGCTTCTTAGAATAATTCGGACCATGAACATGTGAACGGCTCGGTTCAAGATTGAATTCGTAAAACACAGTTCATCAGTGCTTGATATCTTACCTGCGCTGGTCACCGAAAGTATCATGGTCTCCTCTGAATGCATTGTCCACATACGTCATGACAATAGTCTCGGAGGTCCGGCTGCACGAGGACATTTCTCTCATCAAGCAGCTTCTTGTGAAGGTAGTGAGAAACGGTCATCGTGGTCGGCTCGTCTAACATCCTCGTGACGTGCAGGCTGGTGAGCTCTCTGGCATTGAAGGTTTGCTTCCTTGATGAACCGTTATTGTAAATCCGCGAGACTATGACGATGGCCTAGTAGTAGCAGATCGCGTGACCAAGCTAGATATGCCTCGGTTCAGTGGCTTGGGAACTGATATGATACGAGAAAGGAGGAAAGGAGCCTGACTCCGCAAGTCCGCGTTCGGCGGTGCTACAGCAGCGGAGGTTTCTGGACTTCCGGTGATTGCCGGCGACTGGCGACATGCCGATCCCCTTTTCTCTTTGATTTCCTCCCTTCTCCCCGTGCTTCCTCTTGCGCTCTTCTCCCTGTTCCTCCGCTCTGTTCCTCGCCTCCATCTCCCGCTGCTGCTCTCGCTCCCTCTGTTCCCAGATCCCTTTTCTTGCTTCTTTGCCGGCGGCGATCTACCCAGTCGGATCTAGTGCTGGTTCCCCCCCTCCCCCAGCCCTGCTCTCTCCTTGCCCTGTCCTCCCTCTGCCCTCTCTGTCCTCCCTGCCGTGTTCGCCCCGCCTCCCATGGCTTCCCTCCTCGCCTGTCAAGACTCCCTTGTTTCCCTTTGCCGGACTTGGAGGGTCGGGTTTTGGTGCTAGTTTGGTAAGCGGAGAGGCCTCTCTGCTGGTTTGGGTTGGTCCATCTCAATCTGGAGTAGTCGAGGTGGGCGGTGGCTTGAGTTAGGCTGACCCTATCGCGCCTCGTGCGCCATGAAGGCCATAGCTTGGAACTGTCGAGGTATGGGTAGGGGCCTCGGCAGTGAGCACATGCTATACCTTGCAAATTTGATGCGGTCCACTAATGTTCAGGTAACTTTTGTTTCAGAAATTAAATCTTCCAAAGTCCGTTCAGTTGATCTTGTCAATAGGTTTGATGTGTCCAATGCATTTGTTGTTCCTTCTAGAGGTGCCTCGGGTGGTCTTTGGCTTATGTGGACCGATGAACTCAAAGTTTCTATTCATACAGCTGCTTTTCACTATACTTTAGCTAATGTAGTCCATGTAGCTTCTGGGGTCAACTTTTGCCTTATTTGTATATATGGTGATCCGTATCATAGGCAGACTAATGCCATCTGGGACCAAGTTGCTGCTTTTGTATATGATAATTTAGGTAAACCCACGGTTTCTATGGGTGACTTGAATGATATTCTGTATGATGTGGATGGTTGTAATGGTAATATCAACTACTATCGTATGCATGCTTTCCGGTCGCTTGTTAAAAATTGTGGCTTGTTTGACATTGGTTACAGTGGCCCTGCTTATACTTGGCGTGGTAAACAGAATACTTCCAAACCTATTCATAGATGCCTTGATCGTTGTTTGGTTAACTCTGAATGGTGCTCTTATTATCCCAATACCAAAGTGTTGAACCTTCCCATCATTCTCAGTGATCATGCTCCTATTTTAATTTCTACAGAGAGTCAATTTGAGAAACCTAAGCAAACTTTCAAATTTGAAAATTGGTGGTTCATGGAGAAAGACTTTCACTCTTTTGCTAAAAATACTTGGAATGCTTGTACTCTCACTTCTTTTGTTGCAAAGTCTTCCTCTTTGGCAGGGTCTTTAAAAACTTGGTGTAAAAAGAAAAAACCCCTTCAGCAGAACCTTGCGGACTTGGAGTCAACGATTAATGAGCTGCAGCAGCTTCCTCTTCAGCAGCAAAATCATGATTTGGAAAGTTCTCTCACTGCTAGGTATGATCATACTTTTTCTAAGCTTAATCAATTCTATAGGCAGCGAAGTAAGAAGACTTGGGCGACTAAAGGTGATCGTAATACTAAATTTTTTCACCAAGCTGTTCTTAAGCGCAGAAAAAGGAATACTATTTGTTCTATCAAAGATGAGCATGACATCATCCATTTCAAACCTGCTGCCATCATGCAAACTTTTGTTAACTATTTTAGATACATTTTTTCTTCTCCTAATGATAATGTGGGTAGAACTTTTCCGCTTGCTCAATGGAGCAATGATAATGATGACCCTACTTACTCTGTTCCTAATAAAGCTGAGATTTTACAGATTCTTAAAGACATGAAACTCAATGCTTCTCCAGGGCCGGATGGGTTCAATGTGGAATTCTATTTAGCTACTTGGGATTGGATTAGGGATGAGGTAACTCAACTCGTGACTAACTTTTATTCTACTGCTACCCGTCCTCCTCATATTAATGACACCAATATTGCCCTCATCCCTAAGAAATTGGTTCCTCTTGTGCCCATGGACTATAGGCCTATTAGTCTTTGTAATGTGCTTTATAAAATCATTGCTAAATCCCTGGCTAATAGGCTCAAGCCTCACCTCCCAGACTATATTGATCCAGCTCAACAGGCTTTTATTGAGGGCAGACGTATCAGTGACAATATCATTATTGCTCAAGAAATTGCTCATTCCTTTTCTCTTAAATCCTGGAAACATGATGCTTTCATGCTTAAGATTTACCTTGCTAAAGCTTTTGATCGTCTAGGGTGGAATTTCATTGTTTCTGCTTTATCACGTAAAGGGTTGCATGGTCATTTTGTTAATTTGGTGTATGCATGCATTTCTTCGCCCACGTTCTCTGTGCTCATTAATGGGCAGCCTTCTCAAAATTTTAAAAGTTTCCGAGGTATCCGACAAGGTTGTCCTATGTCTCCTTACTTATTCGTCCTTGCTATTAATGAACTTTCAATCATGCTCAATGATGCTTTGCAGGCCAATCATCTTCGGGGAATTTCTCTTGGACCAAATTGCCCTTCTGTGCATTCCCTCCTTTTTGCAGATGATCTTTTGGTTTGTGGACAGGCTACTTGTCAGGAAGCTCAGACCATGGCTAGCCTGATTCAACACTTTTGTGATCTTTCCGGTTGGGACCCCTGCGTAGTATGCGCGACGGCTATGCGGAGGGGGAATTTTTGGTCTTTTTCCAGGGAATTAGACTGATTGGTTGGTGTTAGCGAACCGAATGCTCACCTTTACTTTTTTTTTCATCATGATGATGACATATTGTTTTGGTATTAGTCAGATGGCAACTTTACCTTTTTTTCCTTCTTCATCGTGATATATCGTAAGACATGTCATTTTTTTTCTTTTTTGTCCTGCACATATTGATGGTGACATGGTGATTTTAAATGGTTTTATTCAATTCAATAATTTCAAAATATAGAACTAATTTAGGGATTTCGTTGTACCGTTGGCATGGCAATTTTGTTTTCCACAATTACTGTAATCGTGAGAACGGCAACTTCTTTTCAGAAATATGAGTGGTAGATAGTTACATTTGTTTAGAAAATGTGGTAGTTTTACTCACTTTCTTTCTTTGTGACATAGGCATAGCGGTGCATAAATGATTTTTTTTTTCTTGACTATTTTCACAAATCAAGGCATTTTTTATCTAATCATTTTATATATGATGATATTTTTGTTATATATGTCAAGGCATTTTTGTTCAGCCACTGAAAGTCAAGTCAAAACATCACTTTTTAGACTTGGTATTAGTTCATAGCAAATTGGGCTTTTCTTAGGCCAACTGAGATAGTTATGACAACAACAAAGTAAGTACTATAAAGAGAAGGGTTGTCTCCATCGTTCGCTCTAGGAGAACTATCTCTCATGGGGAACATTCTCTAGATATTCGCATCCAAGAACGACAACAATAATGTGGGTGCCCATAGAGATATAGTTTGCGTGCGTGCGTGCGTGCATGCGTTCATAAAGTGAGTGTATGTGTGTTCATAAAGTGAGTATATACGTGTGACTGTATGGTGTTCAAAAGAAAATCCTCATGAAGGGAAAAGTAAAAAAAGAATTTCGCCGTGGCAGAAGCAAGCAAAGAGAAGGCCGGGCCGGGCCGGGCCGGGCCTTAGGCTATATACACGGGAGCCCACGCCCCAGCCGGTCGGTGGACGGACATTTTTTTCTCCCCAACCAGCGAGGAAGAGGAAGAGGAAGCGGATCGAGTCGGCGAGAGCGAGGGCGAGGACGATGGCGGCGCTCCGGCTAGCGTTGAGGAGGTTTTGCGACCGTGCGCTCGGGAGATCAACGGGACGTATGTGATGTTGGAATCTTTGCTATTTTCTTGCTTCTCAAGGTCGAATTGTTCTTCATCTTGACCTGCCCACCAGATTGGAGTGTAAGCTTTCAGGCTAGCAATAGGGGCGGTGTGTGAACATCTACTTGTAGATGTAGAATATGGTAATGGAATGGTCATTTGGAAACAAAGAACCTACCAGATTGGAGTGGTGGTGCAAGCCATTGATGATCAAGATCAAGTATCATCAGGGACTGATGTTTAGTGTTCGTATTGTTAGTTTTCATTTTTCTTTTTTGCTATGGAAGTCTCCTTCCTCGTGCATCTTTGTGTGAGAAGGCAAGTCTGGTGCCTTCTCTAGCCAAATGAACAAATTTTGCAAGGAGGTATCCTCCATTCAGTTCCCTTGATCTTCTTAGGCTCTGGGTGAGAAGACATTGATACCACACATAAGTTGCTGGATGCAAAACAAAATGTCCAAGCATGGAATCGAGCTGAAACAAGTTCCGCGGATGAGTCTTGGTTAAACCATTGGCTGTTCAATCAAAACACATGAATCACAAGAACAAGCATAGGTTCCAAGAAAAGATACTGAAATAAAACACACAACCACCACACCAAGAAATTTCCTTGAAAATTGCACTAGAGTGAGGTGTAATTTCAGTTCATATTTCTTGGTGCTGGACACATCCCCAAGCAAGTAACCATTTTATGAAGCTACTAATATCGTCGAAGACAAGCATAATTAACAATTTCTATAAAAGTACAAACTTCACATTTATCATCAGTGCTTCCTTTTTTTTGAAAATAAATAAATGGTAATAACACCAACAACATCTAGAGGCCTACACCAAATGGGCAATTAAGCAAACCAGGGCATGCTTCGTCCCCCCACGTCGTCCGCTCTCGGGGGCGAAACCCCATGCTCCGCCGGTCCCCGCCTTCCCGTCTCCACCTCCCCCGCCGCCGCCGGCAGCCGTCGTCGGGCTTGCCCGCACGGCGGTAGGCGGTGTCGGGGGCTTCCCCGCGCACCTTCCTCGGCCTCTGGAGGGCCCCCACCCCGCATCGGGCGCCGCCGTCCGCTTCCCCTGATCCGGCCGCCTTGGCTCCGATCTGGCGCCTGGTGCGCAGGGGTTCGCTGGATCTGCCCGGATATGTCCACCTTTAATTGTTCCATGCTAGTCTTACTTACGATTTCTGTTGCAGGTTATTTACGAGCGAAAATTTGTCAAGGAACTCGCCAATATTGATCCCGAGCATCTCAAGGCTGCCAGAAAACTCCCCAAGATTCATGTCAAGGATGTCGATGCTACGGCTTTGAAGGTCTTCCAGATTCTCCAGGACAGTCCTGTTGATGGTCATAAAGATGCAACCCTTCGTGAAGTGCGCATGACACTCAAGACCTTGGCTGAGATTCAGGAAGAAGAATGAAGATGTGCTACTAGGAAGCAATATCGCCTCTTGCTCTAATATGAACTAGCTTTGCAGTATGTAATATTTGAACCTTTCCTATGTTGTCGCTTTGTGGGGACTACTGGACGTATGTGATGTTGGAAGCTTTGCTATTTTCTTGCTTCTCAAGGTCGAATTGTTCTTCATCTTGACCTGCCCACCAGATTGGAGTGTAAGCTTTCAGGCTCGCAATAGGGGCGGCGTGTGAACATCTACTTGTAGTTTTTTTTAAAAAAATGAAGGAGGACCCCGGGCCTCTGCATCTCGACGATGCATGCGGCCACTTTATTAATTATTTACACAAGATCTTATAAAGTCATACAAAAGTAAGACTAAAGCCACTGTCTAGACAACATTTGTCGCTACTCCTATCCAGTTGATGAAGGGATGCTGATAGTCTGGGCCTAGTACCAAACAGACCTTGCAGCCAATCCTAACATCTAAAACCTGAGGTCCCAACCAGGACGCCTGCGGGTATGGGGCACCCACCAGTCCGTGCACTCCTCAACCAGGGCGCCTGCGGGTATGAGGCCGACGTAACCACCTGCCATAAATCCATCTTTAGTGCTCTACTGTTGCATGTACCTTGCCCGGTCTAGCCGCCGTCGACGCCACCACGACGCGAGACAACGCCACCATCCCGCGCTCGTCCATCATCACACGCCCACCGGTGAGACCCCGCTGCTCCATGCCGCTTAGACCCGCCGTTGTCGACGTGTCAGATACCACGCCGCTCCTCCTCTTGTACCCTCCATCCAACACTTGCTCCAAAATGATGCCCCCAAGAGGGAGAGCGACATCGAAACGTCGCCATCGTCCGATCCGGTAGACCCAGATCTAGGGTTTCCCCCAGAACCTTCCGATCAAGTTGACATGACCTGCAAAGACGATGCCTCGATAAGGAAACGACGTCTGAGACGCCACCATCGTCCGGCATGACCGCAGTCAGGCGCGATTTTCACCAGTGGCCATGTCGTCCCGATCTCGCGGTTGGCTGGAACCGAGCGGAGTCTCTCCACGAAGACGAACGCCAGCGTCGATAAACCGGCGGAGATCCAACATCTCCTCACCGTCCCTCCTCGCGTCGCCGGTCGGCGGAAGGCCACCCCACGGCGGATCCGATCGGGGCGTTGGATCCGCAGTCGCCGCCGCCACCATCTCCGCAGATTAGGTACCCCGTCGAATGGGGCGCTGCCATCGCCGCTGTCCATTCAGGGCCGCCTCTTCGCCGGCTCATGGCGCTTCGGCCACCGCCGCACGGCAAGGGATCGCCGCCCCAGTCGCCGCCTTCGGATCTCACGAGAAGGGCCGCCCCTGCCGCCTTAAATGAGATCTCGCCGCATCCACCCGCCAAGGGTGGTGCAAGCCATTGATGATCAAGATCAAGTATCATCACGGACTGATGTTTAGTGTTCGTATGGTCAGTTTTCATTTATTCTTTTTTGCTATGGAAGTCTCCTTCCTCGTGCATCTCTGTGTGAGAAGGCAAGTCTGGCGGCGTGTGAACATCTACTTGTAGTTTTGTTTTTTTGAGAAATGGAGGACCCCGGGCCTCTGCATCTCGACGATGCATGCAACCACTTTATTAATTATTCACACACGACCTTATAAAGTCATACAAAAGTAAGACTAAAGCCACCGTCTAGACAACATCTGTCGCTACTCCTATCCAGTTGATGAAGGGATGCTGATAGTCTGGGCCTAATACCAAACAGACCTCGCAGCCAATCCTAACATCTAAGACCTGAGATCCCAACCAGGACGCCTGCCGGGTATGGGGCACCCACCAGTCCGGCGCACTCCTCAACCAGGATGCCTGCCGGGTATGAGGCCGACGCAACCACCTGTCATAAATCCATCTTTAGTGCTGTACTATTGCATGTACCTTGCTCGGTCTAGCCGCCGTCGACGACACCACGGCGCGGATAACGCCACCATCCCGCGCTCGTCCATCATCACACGCCCATCGGTGAGACCCGCTGCTCCATGCCGCTTAGACCCGCCGTTGTCGACGTGTCAGATACCACGCCGCTCCTCCTCTTGTCCCCTCCATCCAACACTTGCTCCAAATGATGCCCCCAGGAGGGAGAGCGACATCGAAACGTCGCCATCGTCCGATCCGGTAGACCCAGATCTAGGGTTTCCCCCGGAACCTTCCGATCAAGTTGACATGACCTGCAAAGACGATGCCTCGATAAGGAAACGACGTCTTAGACGCCATCATCGTCCGGCATGACCGCAGTCAGGCGCGATTTTCACCGTGGCCATGTCGTCCCAATCTCGCGGTTGAACCGGCGGAGTCTCTCCACGGAGACGAACGCCGGCGTCGTAAAAAGAATGAAGATGTGCTACTAGGAAGCAATATCGCCTCTTGCTCTAATATGAACTAGCTTTGCAGTATGTAATATTTGAACCTTTCCTATGTTGTCGCTTTGTGGGGACTACTGGACGTATGTGATGTTGGAAGCTTTGCTATTTTCTTGCTTCTCAAGGTCGAATTGTTCTTCATCTTGACCTGCCCACCAGATTGGAGTGTAAGCTTTCAGGCTCGCAATAGGGGCGGCGTGTGAACATCTACTTGTAGTTTTTTTAAAAAATGAAGGAGGACCCGGCCTCTGCATCTCGACGATGCATGCGCCACTTTATTAATTATTTACACAAGATCTTATAAAGTCATACAAAAGTAAGACTAAAGCCACTGTCTAGACAACATTTGTCGCTACTCCTATCCAGTTGATGAAGGGATGCTGATAGTCTGGGCCTAGTACCAAACAGACCTTGCAGCCAATCCTAACATCTAAAACCTGAGGTCCCAACCAGGACGCCTGCCGGGTATGGGGCACCCACCAGTCCGGTGCACTCCTCAACCAGGACGCCTGCCGGGTATGAGGCCGACGTAACCACCTGCCATAAATCCATCTTTAGTGCTCTACTGTTGCATGTACCTTGCCCGGTCTAGCCGCCGTCGACGCCACCACGACGCCAGACAACGCCACCATCCCGCGCTCGTCCATCATCACACGCCCACCGGTGAGACCCCGCTGCTCCATGCCGCTTAGACCCGCCGTTGTCGACGTGTCAGATACCACGCCGCTCCTCCTCTTGTACCCTCCATCCAACACTTGCTCCAAAATGATGCCCCCAAGAGGGAGAGCGACATCGAAACGTCGCCATCGTCCGATCCGGTAGACCCAGATCTAGGGTTTCCCCCAGAACCTTCCGATCAAGTTGACATGACCTGCAAAGACGATGCCTCGATAAGGAAACGACGTCTGAGACGCCACCATCGTCCGGCATGACCGCAGTCAGGCGCGATTTTCACCAGTGGCCATGTCGTCCCGATCTCGCGGTTGGCTGGAACCGAGCGGAGTCTCTCCACGAAGATTTAACGCCAGCGCCGATAAACCGGCGGAGATCCAACATCTCCTCACCGTCCCTCCTCGCGTCGCCGGTCGGCGGAAGGCCACCCCACGGCGGATCCGATCGGGGCGTTGGATCCGCAGTCGCCGCCGCCACCATCTCCGCAGATTAGGTACCCCGTCGAATGGGGCGCTGCCATCGCCGCTGTCCATTCAGGGCCGCCTCTTCGCCGGCTCATGGCGCTTCGGCCACCGCCGCACGGCAAGGGATCGCCGCCCCAGTCGCCGCCTTCGGATCTCACGAGAAGGGCCGCCCCTGCCGCCTTAAATGAGATCTCGCCGCATCCACCCGCCAAGGGTGGTGCAAGCCATTGATGATCAAGATCAAGTATCATCACGGACTGATGTTTAGTGTTCGTATGGTCAGTTTTCATTTATTCTTTTTTGCTATGGAAGTCTCCTTCCTCGTGCATCTCTGTGTGAGAAGGCAAGTCTGGCGGCGTGTGAACATCTACTTGTAGTTTTGTTTTTTTGAGAAATGGAGGACCCCGGGCCTCTGCATCTCGACGATGCATGCAACCACTTTATTAATTATTCACACACGACCTTATAAAGTCATACAAAAGTAAGACTAAAGCCACCGTCTAGACAACATCTGTCGCTACTCCTATCCAGTTGATGAAGGGATGCTGATAGTCTGGGCCTAATACCAAACAGACCTCGCAGCCAATCCTAACATCTAAGACCTGAGATCCCAACCAGGACGCCTGCCGGGTATGGGGCACCCACCAGTCCGGCGCACTCCTCAACCAGGATGCCTGCCGGGTATGAGGCCGACGCAACCACCTGTCATAAATCCATCTTTAGTGCTGTACTATTGCATGTACCTTGCTCGGTCTAGCCGCCGTCGACGACACCACGACGCCAGACAACGCCACCATCCCGCGCTCGTCCATCATCACACGCCCATCGGTGAGACCCCGCTGCTCCATGCCGCTTAGACCCGCCGTTGTCGACGTGTCAGATACCACGCCGCTCCTCCTCTTGTCCCCTCCATCCAACACTTGCTCCAAATGATGCCCCCAGGAGGGAGAGCGACATCGAAACGTCGCCATCGTCCGATCCGGTAGACCCAGATCTAGGGTTTCCCCCGGAACCTTCCGATCAAGTTGACATGACCTGCAAAGACGATGCCTCGATAAGGAAACGACGTCTTAGACGCCATCATCGTCCGGCATGACCGCAGTCAGGCGCGATTTTCACCGGTGGCCATGTCGTCCCAATCTCGCGGTTGGCTGGAACCGAGCGGAGTCTCTCCACGGAGACGAACGCCGGCGTCGGTAAACCGGCGGAGATCCAACATCTCCTCACCGTCCCTCCTCGCGCCGCCGGTCGGCGGAAGGCCACCCCACGGCGGATCCGATCGGGGCGTTGGATCCGCAGTCGCCGCCGCCACCATCTCCGCGCAGATTAGGTACCCCGTCGAATGGGGCGCTGCCACCGCCGCTGTCCATTCAGGGCCGCCTCTCCGCCGGCTCATGGCGCTTCGGCCACCGCCGCACGGCAAGGGATCGCCGCCCCAGTCGCCGCCTTCGGATCTCACGAGAAGGGCCGCCCCTGCCGCCTCAAATGAGATCTCGCGGCATCCACCCGCCCAGGGTGGTGCAAGCCATTGATGATCAAGATCAAGTATCATCACGGACTGATGTTTAGTGTTCGTATCGTCAGTTTTCATTTTTCTTTTTTGCTATGGAAGTCTCCTTCCTCGTGCATCTCTGTGTGAGAAGGCAAGTCTGGCGCCTTCTCTAACCAAATGAACAAATTTTGCAAGGAGGTATCCTCCATTCAGTTCCCTTGATCTTCTTAGGCTCTGGGTGAAAAGACATTGTGACCACACATAAGTTGCTGGATGCAAAACATAATGTCCAAGCATGGAATCTAGCTGAAACAAGTTCCGCGGATGAGTCTTGGTTAAACCATTGGCTGTTCAATCAAAACACATGAATCACAAGAACAAGCATAGGTTGCAAGAAAAGATACTGAAATAAAACACACAACCACCACACCAAGAAATTTCCTTGAAAATTGCACTAGAGTGAGGTGTAACTTCAGTTCATATTTCTTGGTGCTGGACACATCCCCAAGCAAGAAAGCATTTTATGAAGCTACTAATATCGTCGAAGACAAGCATAATTTTAACAATTTTTATAGAAGTACAAACTTCACATTTATCATCAGTGCTTCCTTTTTTTTGAAAATAAATAAATGGTAATAACACCAACAACATCTAGAGGCCTACACCAAATGGGCAATTAAGCAAACCAAGGCATGCTTCGTCCCCCCACGTCGTCCGCTCTCGGGGGCGAAACCCCACGCTCCGCCGGTCCCGGCCTCCCCGTCTCCTCCTCCCCCGCCGCCGCCGGCAGCAGTCGTCGGGCTTGCCCGCATGGCAGTAGGCGGCGTCGGGGGCTTCCCCGCGCACCCTCCTCGGCCTCTGGAGGCCTCCACCCCGCATCGGGCGCCGCCGTCCGCTTCCCCTGATCCGGCCGCCTTGGCTCCGATCTGGCGCCTGGTGGGCCGGGGTTCGCTGGATCCGCCCGGATCTGGCTGGCGTGGCCTTGCCTCGTCCTGCCCGGCTTGGTTTCGCGGTGTGCTGCTCCCTGATGGCGGCGGTGTGCGTCTTTCTCCATGTCTCGACGGGATGTGTGCGGCGGGTGGATGGACGATGTCTTGACCGCGCGGGCGGTGAGTTGCCGGTGGATCTCCTTCGCGTTGCAGGCTCTCTCCCACTGTACTGGATGGTTTACGATCACGGTAGTTGGCCTTGGTGCGTTCGCAGGGGCTGGTAGAGATGACATCGGACCGGAGGAAACTCTGGATGACTCGTTCATCCCGACGGTGGCGACGACCAGGGTCGCCGTTCTCCTCCTTGCAGGCGCCGTCGAGGTCCCTGCCCTCTACCCCGACCCCATGCCCGGGTGAAAAGCCAATATCTCCTTAGATTGGGCGGTGGCGGCACTGCGTGTGTCGTACCCTTCTTGGAGGCACCACCTGGGGCGTTTGGGTGCTTGGTTAGAGGAACTGCAGACAGAGGGGATGGGACCAGTGGCAGCAGGTGGTGTTCGCGAAGGAGGAGCGGTGTGGCATATGGCCACGTCGACAACGGCGGGTCTCAGCGGCATGGAGCAGCGGGGTCTTGCCGGTGGGCGTGTGATGATGGACGAGCGCAGGATGGTGGCGTTGTCTGGCGTCGTGGTGGCGTCGACGGCAGCTAGACCGGGCAAGGTAGATGCAACAGTACAACACTGAAGATGGATTGGTCGCAGGTGGCTGCGGCGGCCTCATACCCGGCAGGCGTCCTGGTTGAGGAGCACGCCGGACTTGTGGGTGCCCATACCCGGCAGGCGTCCTGGTAGGGACCTCAGGCCTTAGATGTTAGGTTTGGCTGCAAGATCTGTTTGGTATTTGGCCCAGACTATCAGCGCCCCTTCATCATCTGGATAGGAGTGCGACAGATGTTGCTTAGACGGTGGCTTTAGTCTTACTATTGTATGACTTTGTAAGGTCTTGTGTTAATAATTAATAAAATGGTTGTATGCATCGTTCAGATGCGGAGGCCGTGGGTCTTCCTCTTTTTCTAAAAAAAAAGCAAACCAAGGCATTCCTTCAACTACAACATCATTCGTAGAGGCCTAAATGGCCAAGGGAAGCCGAAGGATGATTCGACTAGGTTTAGAAATCTAGAAACTTAACCTTTATGAACGTTAGTGCCTATATATTTGACTAGCTAATTACTAGTATGATGATATTTTGATCTTTGCGGTTAAGAGTATCGTGTTTGATATTTTCTTCCTTTGTAAGGTCGAATGGTTCTCTATCTTCGAAATTAAGGTGTGGACTTGGAGCGGTGGCCCAAGTCACTGTAAATAGTCGTTTACATGGTGTTAGCACATAGAAAACATAAAATCTAGTTGTTGTCTAGGTAATTGGCCTTTAGGTAAATTTGCCATGTCTATATACGGAAACACGGCAAAAACAAACTGCAAGGGCCATTTGTGGAGTTTTATTTCTTCCCTGGTAAATCAACTCCATCATCGACGTCGACCAACTAGAGTTAATCACCAGGAGAAGCTTCTTCGAGACCTTATTCTACGCCGCTGAGGTTTTTCAGTGCTGCTGCAAAGGGAACGCTCCCACGCTAGTCCTCAAGCTCGACTTTGCCAAGGCCTTCGACTCCGTCGACTGATATAGCTTGTGAAGGATCTGTGGGTTTCCCGACCGGTGGTGCGACTGGATGGACTCCATCTTCCAGTCCTCCATGTTAGCGGCCATCCTCAACGGGGTACCCAGCTGGAGGATTCAGTGCAAGTGGGGCCTACGGTAGGGGATCTCATGTCGCCACACCTCTTCCTGTTGGTCACCGATGTCCCCCAATAGATGATCAGGCAGGACGGCGTCCTCTCTGACCCTATGGTTTGCAAAATGCCGCCCTCGATCCTTCTCATCATCGTGTGTGCGGACCTCTGGCTTGTGGAGCACCTAAAGCGGGTCCTCGACCACTGTGATCAACTTCCACAAGAACACGGCCGCCCCATGAGTGTCTTGGAGGATGATCTCCTGGCCATGACTGTTGTGCTCGGCTGCTGCGTGGAGTCCGTCACCAGGTGTACTTGCGGATGCTGCTTTCCTCCCATAAACTGACAATTGAAAATTTTCAACCACTGATTGCCAAGGCTAGCTAAGTGCTACCTCTGGAGATGGTGCATGTAGCTGTTGTCTTTTCGTGGCCGCCTCGTCGTGCTAAATGTTGTTTTGGACGCCCTACACATATATGCCATGGTAGCTATGGAGCTTCCACCATCGGTGATCTAGTCAACTAACGCTCTGCGTCGCTCCTTGCGGTCCATGGACAACAAGGCCTCGGGGGATCGATGTCTCATTTCCTGGGACAGGGTGTGTCGCTCCAAACATGAAGGATGGCTCGGTGTTCGGTTTAAGTGTTAAACAACTATATATGGATGAAGATGTCGTACCGTCTGCACGCCCAGCTCGACTCCCCATGAGCTCTCTAGGTTTTGACATTCCTCGATGGGCGCATGCTCTCCCCCTCGACCCTGGCAGCCTCTGGCCTCTCTGACCCTCACTGGTTGTCCCTGGTCGGGTTGATGTCGCTCTACCGGGGCATCTCAACGGCTACAATGATGGACGAGGCGAGGACTGCTGACTGCCTTCTGGCTCGACTCTTGGCTGCCGGACGGCCCTCTGGCGGTGGCCATGCCATCGCTCTTCTCCCACTTCGTTTGCCCAGACGCCACCGTTTTGTTCGTCGTCGTGAATGTGCTCAACCAGGTGCCGCATCCGAGTGAGCTGTCCGCGCTGCCAGACAAGAGACCCTTGCGCCATGCAGCATCCAAACTGTGGAGCTTGTCCTCCTCCACGCTTTACGGGTTATGCCGCTTTGACGTCGTCCACGCCCCGTTCGCCGAGTTTGTCGGTCGAGCAATCCTCCCAGCCGACCGGGTGTGATTCTTCATGTGGTTGCTGGTTCAAACCCATGTACACACCATAGATGTGCTCTTGCGCAAGAACATCATCGATCGAGCCGCTGCGGGCTGCCCCCTATGCTCCAAGCCTCTCAAGACGGCCAACCACCTCATTCTATGTTTCTCTTTCGCTCGGTGCTTCTGAGAGCTGGTGGGGATGCCTGAGCCTGACAACAATAATGCTAAGGTCTGTCTACTACATTGCGTGCATCATCCTAGCATCAGGTAGCAGTTCAAGCTTAAGTGTCATCGGGAGCGAGGGCACATAATGGTGTCCAAACTACAAGGTGTTCAAAGTATGTGACATTATTAGTTAGTGTTGCTGCCGTGCATAGATAGGAGGAGCAAAATTATATAAGTATTTCTATTACCTCCTGCACCTCCCTCCTCCCAACCCTGCCGCCCCTCCTCCCAACCCTAGCCGCCCCTCCTCCTCACCGTCCTCTTCCTTTCCTCGCCGCCGCTTGAGGCAGCTGCCGGGCAAGCCCGGGGCGCCAAGGATGGTGGCGGCGGGGCCTCGGTCGCCCTGCTTCTGCGTGGGGAACCCCGGATCTGAAGCGGCGGCTCCATTGGCAAGGCACGGCCGGCTAGCAGCCGTGCGGGCGGTGGATCTGGTGTCCCGGCCGCGCGGGCGGCGGGATCCGGTGGTCGTTGGCGGCCGCCGGCGGCTTCTGTGGCGGTCGGTGCGCGCGATCTGGCGCCTCCCCTCCTCCCCTGTTCGGCGTGCGGGTCAGCTTGGTCGGGCCGCACTTCTTCTTGGTCGCCGTTTCTGTACATGAGGCGCTGCTGGTGGCGGGGATCTAGTTCGGGCGAAATCCCTAGCTGGCCATGGCCGGTAGCGCCGACAGCGACGCCTGAGGGCGCCGTTCCCCTCCTTGGAGGCATCAGTATGGACTGATCGCCTCACTTCACCTTTCCCTAGGTCTCCCGGGCGAAAGCCCTCGCTTTGTTGGGCGGCGGCGACACTCACGATGCCGTTCCTTTCTTGAAGGCGCCGCTTTGGGAACCTTGGGGTTGGGTGGCGCTTGTGGGTGGTGGGCGACGGCGGTGATGCGGCCCTATCCTAGCATGGATTCGTCCGTTGCTTGGAGATGGACTCGCATAGGTGGAGGTCGTCAGCTGGCGTAGTGGTGGCGTCAATGGCGGAGAACCTACCAAGGCTCGCGTAGGTGGAGGTCGTCGTTTGGCATCGTGGTGGCGTCGATGGCGGAGGACGTGCCAAGGTTGTCACCTCAATCTGCTCTGAAGATGGACCAGTGGAAGGTGGCGGTGACGACACATGTGAGTGCGTCGGACCGGTTTGATTCCCGGACCTGGCAGATGGCTCGGTCGGGGCCTCCGGCTTTAGATGTTAGGCTTAGGTGAGAGGTCTGGGTATGTGGCTCAGCTTGCACCCCTTCATCATTTGAATAGGAGTAGCGACAGATGTTACCAAGATGACGGATTCAGCCATATTGTTGTTCTACTTTGTAAGGTCCTCGAGAATAATTAATAAAATGACCGCATGCATCTCCCAGATGCAGAGGCCGGGGGTCATCCTCCTTTTTCAAAAAGAAAAACTCAGGTGAAATTAATTGTTTCTTAGAATAATTCGGACCATGAACATGTGATCGGCTCGGTTCAAGATTGAATTCGTAAAAGACAGTTCATTAATGCGTGATATCTTACCTTGCGCTGGTTACCGAAATATCATGGTCTCCTCTGAATACATTGTCCACATACGTCATGACGCTCGTCTCAGAGGTCCCGCTGCTGAAGTGGAGCACGAGGACATTTCTGTCATCGAGAAGCTACTTGTGAAGGTAGTGAGCAACTGTCATCTTGGTCGGCTCGTCGAACATCCTCGTGAGGCAAAAATCACACATTTGACCTATGGGCTAAATCAAATCACGATCTAACCTTGTCTCAAAAAAATTTCACATAACAGACCATTTTGGGTGGCGCCCAACAGTCGGGCGCTGCACTGCACTATGCAGCGCCTTGGACTAAGGCGTCGCACGCCCGGCCAGCGTGGCAGCCCGGGGCCAGGTGCGGCCCCACAGCCAGCTGTGCAGCGCCTAAGTGCTAGGCGCCACATAGTGTAATGTGCAGCGCCTAGTGCTTAGGCGCTGCACAGTGACTTAAGCCGCATCGGGCCAGCCCTCCCAGGCAGTTCTTCCCCTCTTCAGGAAGTTGCTCTCTGGACAGAGCAGCGGCGGCGCCCATCGGATCCCCCCCCCCGATTCCTCTCAGATCTGAAGATTCGATCCATGGATTCGATCTCCAATCCCTCCTACTAGGTAACTCCTCGGTTCCCTTTCTTTTCCTCCGTAAATTTGTTGCCATTTAAGAGATTTGTCCAAGATTTGGTGGAACCCTTGATTTGCTTGATTTGCTTGATTTAGGATCTGTAGTAATAGTGGTACTACCGTAGTGTTGTTCATTAGTTCACAATATATGATTCTTATTAGTGAAATCCTAGATTGTTTAGTTTTTTTAGATATATATGAGATGCCTATTTTTGTAGACATATATGTGATGTTTAGTTTTTGTAGATATATATTAGATGTTTAGTTTTGTAGACATATATGTGATGTTTAGTTATTTTTAGATATATATTAGATGTTGAGTTTATTTGAGATATGAGATGTTGAGTTTTTTTGAGATATATATGAGAATTTACAATCATTTATTCATTGTGCGAGAAGAACATGTTGAGATTGTTGTAGTTGAACACATATGAGATGTTTAATGTATACCGATATTTGAGATGCAAATGAACTCATATATGTTTATTGTTTGAACTTTGTAAGGATGGTTTGGCTTCTCGATGATGTCTACGACACACAACACCGGGCGTACATGATGCGCGAGAAGGAGATGGTAATAATGAGTACTCTAAATATTTTGCGAATTTGCCTTTAGTTGAAATTGACATATGCCCTTAGATTTATCATTACTTGTTTCTTGCAGAAGCTTGAACCTCTGAAGATTCGGTATCACGGGGTCTCTGGCCCTGCCATGCCCTACGATATGCGGTACACACCCTACATCCAGGAGGCAGGACTCCTCCCGTGGATTCAGTTGGTCAGCCGGTCCACGCCGAACCTCAACGCTCCACTGGTGACCTCTCTTGCTGATCGGTGGAGGCCGGAGACGCACAATTTCCATCTTCGGACTGGGAAGATGACCGTGATGCTCGAGGATGTCGCCTTGATCACCGGGCTTCCTATAGACGGGAAGCCTCTATGTATGAGCATCGATTCTGATTGGTGGCGTGAGCAGATGATTGCTCTTATCGGTATGACTCCTACCGAGGCTAACGCTGATGTAGAGGAGGGAGAAGAGCCGAAGAAGAAGGAAAGGAAAGCAACCGGAGCTGCTTTCACATGGATTCAAGCAAACTTTGTGCATTGCCCTGCGGATGCCACTGATGATGTGATACAGACACATGCTCGTGTCTATATGTGGTACGTTGTCTCGAGGACTTTGTTACCCGACTCGACAGGCAAGAACGCTCCATGGGTGTGGCTGAAGGCGTTGACCGTCTTCGATAGCAGATGGAGCTAGGGTTCAGCGACTCTTGCTTACCTGTACCAACAGGTACTTGTTTCGTTTTGCTATCAAGTCATTTCTTCATTAGCAAATGCAACCTTGCTGTCATGTTAACATTGTTTTCTTTCATATGCAGCTGGACGATGCGTGTTGCAGGATCACAGATAAGGCAGGCATTGGTGGTAATATGCTTCTGCTTTCTGTATGGAGCTGGGGGCGTCTGCCTGTTGGACGCCCGAAGAGCGTCATGTTTAAACCTTGGGATGAAGAAAGTGAATTACGGCGCCCCACTTGGGCTTACAAGTGGGATGTGGTATCCGAGATGATGAACGATGCCAGTCTCATGTACCAAAAGTACATTGCCGAGTTGGACACGATTACGCCTGAGCAGGTAAGGAGGTCATTACTTCGGTCATTTCTCATGCTTGCTTGAAAAATAATCATCAATTTTGAATTGTTGCCCTATTTCATAGGTGGTATGGCAGCCATATGGCGCGGGTGAGAGCTTTGGGTACACCGAGGAGTTCCGCGTCAATCCGATGTGCTTGCGGGATAAGAATCTCTGGCGTATGCGGTGCCCACTGATATGCAACTGGGCGGTTGAGTTTCATTTGCCACATCGCGTGTATCGTTAGTTTGGTCTGTTCCAGCCTCATCCGCCGGATTGGGTGGACACGGACAAAGCACTTCATAGGTAAGAGAGCATGTCTGCGTATTAACTAGGCATCGGCATTCCTTTTTTTGATTTTGCTAATGTTTGGTTTTGTACCATGTAGGTTGGACAGGATAAAGCAGCGGAAGATAAAGGACTGGAACAAGCATCATGCACAGTATGTTACCCACTTCCATCTTAGTGTGGAGCAAGCTCGTAACAGTGCACGCGCCCAGCTTCGTGAGCATGACTCACTTGCTTTCGATAACTACCTACGATGGTTTCTTGGAAGTACTCGAGTTGAGATATGCCGGCCGGCATACAATGATGATATTCTTCTGGATACCTTCTGTTACTGGATACCTTTTGTTGCTCTCTGGACTGGCATGTCTAGGTGTGCAGCACCTAAGATCTAGGCGCCACACTATAAAGTGCAGCCTAGCCCTTAGGTGCCGCACATCTGGACATGCCGATCAATGCAGGTTTCAGCAACTGTTACCAAAAAATCGCTAAGTCAGGGTGCAACACCCAAGTACGAGGCGTCACACTGCACAGTGCAGCGCCTAGGTCGTGGGCGCTGCACAGTATAGTGTGACGCCCAGGTCTTAGGTGCTGCACCCTGACTTAGCGATTTTTTGGGGTGCAAAGCTATTGGATACCTTCTGTTGCTCTCTGGACTGGCATGTCCAGATGTGCGGCGCCTAAGGGCTAGGCGCTGCACAATATAGTGTGGCGCCTAGATCTTAGGCGCTGCACTGTCTGCTGTTTTCAAATAACAGGTGCTGTTTTTGTTTTGTGGTTCAAATAGATGTCATACACACTATAAGTGATATCACATATAGTAGTCCAAAACACAGAAAGAAGACACAATCCAAATCACATAGTCATACACACATAGCACATAGGACCACACGTTATAGTTCACAAGGTCACATAGTAGCACATAGGACCACACATTATAGTTCACAAGGTCACATAGTAGCACATAGGACCACACATTATAGCTCACAAGGTCACATAGTAGCACATATTTTATCACACATTTTTGCGTCAAGCAAAGTCCTCTCTTCTTCTTCTTCTTCTTTTTCCGGCATCTCACCTCCCCCCCTCCGAGTCCTCCACCCCCTGCATTGTTGCCATACCTACGAAAATGGCAACTTAATAGTTAGTCGCACTATGCAAAATGACAATGACAACACAAATAACAAGATAATAGTAAGTCACATACGACAATGGTCCATTGAGCCAAGAAAACATTCCTCCACTACGACCACCACCAAGGCCTAGGCCATCACCACGACCATAGCCACCACCAAGGCCTAGGCCATCACCACGGCCTCTACCACCAGCGCGGCCTCTAGCACCACCACGGCCTCTACCACCACCACCACCACGGCCAAAACCACCACCACCAAGGCCTATACCACCACCACCATGGCCAAGACCGTCACCACGGCCTCTACCACCATCACCACGGCCAAGACCATCACCACGGCCTCTACCAACACCTTGGCCAAGACCGTCACCACGGTCAAGACCATCACCACGGCCTCTATCAACACCACGGCCAAGACCGTCACCACGGCCTCTTCTAAGACCTAGTCGACTCCCTCTTTGTTGCCTAGTTCCTCGTTGGCTTGGTTGATTTGATTGGTTTGGCACTTGGGCACTTTTTTGACTTGGTTGGCTACCATTTGCTTGGCTTGTGCTTGCCACATTTTTCTTTGATCTCTTTCTTGGTTTGGTACAATTTCTTGTGTTGTGTCCCCCACCATTGCAATCACCACAACGAGAGTGCTCACGAGGATCCTGGAATTGGCCGGTGTCGGTTTCTCGACCGGCACCACGACCCCATCTGTCCATGTCACCTCTAAGACGCTTTGCCTGACGTCTTCCCCGTCTAACGACCTTCAATTCCGGGTACGGCCATAGTTGAACTCCATGATACTCCGGCCATTGTGATTGGTCCAAGTATGGCTGAAATCGGGGAGCCCATGTATTCTTGACACTCATGGTTGAGAACTCGGACTCCCGCACGGTAAGAGGGTGATTGACGTCCACATTCCTAACACGAGATGCGTTTAACAAGTGCGAGCATGGGAGATGAAGCAAAGATGGCCTCATGCAAGTGCAATCACACCGTGTTAGGGAGACCTTGAAAGCCCGGCCTCCGTGGTGGTGGCCATCGTTTGTGGTTCCTCCAGACTCTTTCACTTCAAACATCCAATCGTTGTCGTCATATAGTACAGCTTCTTCGGAGTCTGCCTTTCGTGATTGAAATTCCATCCATTCTTAAACCTTTGGTGGGAAATTGTACTTGTGCTTATCCTTGTTCCCACCAGCAATCTGCTTATCCGTCTCCATTGAGTACTTTAAAAAGTATGCATTCATCTTGTCAAATGTGTATTGAACTATTGCCGTCACGGGTAATGCACGTACACCCTTGAGCACCTTATTGAAGCATTCTGCCATATTGCTTGTCATTTGACCGTACCTCCGGCCATCTTCATCGAAAGCACGTGCCCACATATTCTTTTCGACAATGTTCAAATTCATGACCGACGGGGTCAAGTTTTTTGTGTCTGAGCAATGCATTGAACAATGTGGCAAACCGCTTGTTGGTGAAAGAAAGACAACAATCTTGGAGATCATCAGCCAACTCCTTGATACCACATGCCCTATAGAAGTTTGCACAAAAGTGCCTCATGCACCATCGATGGTGCAACTTTGTATGTCCAGGAATGTCAACCACCACCGCATTTAGAATTCCTGGATGGCGATCCGATATGACACAAATTTCCCTTTCAGCCGGTAATACCCTTGTTCTCAGTTGACGCAAGAACCACTCCCAGTTATCATTGTTCTCCACCTCAACCAAAGCGAAAGCCAAAGACAACACCCGGTTATTGGCATCACTTGCTATTGCAACCAATAAAGTGCCCTTGTATTGTCCCGTCAAGAACGTGCCATCAATGGCGATGACGGGCTGACAATGCTCAAAAGCCCTCACGCATTGCTCAAAGGCCCAAAATGCACGGCCAAATACTCGAACGGTCCTCCCGTTGTGAATCAATGTTTGGTGCCCATGAGGCTCAACCACGTGAACCATGCCTGGGTTTGTGGCGGCCATAGCTAACAACAACCTAGGGAGTCGGTTGTATGCTTCCTCCCAATAGCCATACAACATCTTGAATGCGGCTTGCTTCGCCTTCCATGCCTTGCTGTACTTCACCTTGTAATGAAAGATGGCTTTCGCAAGGTCAATGAAATTCTTGATGCTCATTATTGGAAGTGTGGATATTTGGTTGGATAACCTATAAGCAATGAACTCGGACGTGAGTTGTCTGTGTTGTTGGTACACAAGCTTGCCATCCGCATTCTTGTGTCGGCACATGTGACTTGACGTACAACTCACTATGCGCCAAGTGGGACCTCCTTTCCATGGCCTTGCACGCACAATCCATGGACATGTTGGCACTTCACATTTAACCGTGTAACACACTTTGACGTCCAAGTTGGCCACTTTATGTGGACGATAATGCGTAACTGAGTAGTTGTCGAGCCACATCTTCAATTCCCGTTCTTGCCGTCTTCCAAATCACGGTGAGAACTTGGCCTAGCTCCAAGAGATATACATTTTCCACCATCTACAATGGCTTCATCCACGAGACTAAGATCCTTGAACAATGGTGTCTTGTGATCCCGCCCGAATACCTTCATAAATGCTTGGGCCTCCTTGGGCGTGAACCCCTCCTCATCAACTTCTTCATTGGGACCATCGTCATCGGAGTCTGATGCATATGCGCAAGAAAAAGGGATGGATTGGTCCATTGTATCTTGCATATGATATTGCTCAAGATCACCCACATTGTTGTCATGGAGATCAACTTCGTTGTCATCCTCCTCGTACTCATAATTGTCTTCTTCAAAAGCTTCATTTGGGTTGTTTGAAACCGGGCTCAATGTTGGCCAAACTTGTTGCGTCAAATGAGGTTCACTAACTTGATCTTGGTTCATGGGTGGGGGAGTACTAGCAACCAACGGGGAGGGGTCCCGGTTCAAATCCAAATGCAAACTAGACTCAACCTTCTTGGAGGAAAATAACTCAAGAGCCTTGTCTAGAGATTCCGCAACCGCCTCCTTGTATGCAACCCAACGTTGCTCCGAGTTCACACGCATTGTCTTCCAACGGATGTGCATTCCAAAACCAACATTATGCCTTCCCTCGAACTCAACAACATCACTTGGGTCCATTCAATTCAAATCCTTCCTCACTTGTTCTAAGACATCCGCATAGCTAGGACTACTCTCAAACACCAAGTCAAGCTCATCCGGGTCCGGCTCAACATTGCCATTCAAAAAGGCATCTTTATCCACATGATGAACATAAACACATGTTCTTCCCATCCCTACAATAATCAAAAACACACATATATCAAGTAAGGACTTAACAAAATATTTGCACAAAATACATAAGCCCTAACAAATATATGAAACAATAAGCCTAACCCCCACTTAACAATAACCACAACCCTAACCATAGCAGATCCCTAACACCAACATCAAACACACATAACCCTAACCCTAGCTTAGTATAAAGCCTAACCATAACCCTAACACCAACATCAACACAAATTTCCAAATCCAAGCCAAAACTAGGGTTTCCTCAAACTAGCAAGATTTGAGCAAATGTGACAATTCCTATGGATGAAAACGAGGGGATCGGAGGAGATTACCTTAAAGGAGGGGTTGGCTTCGAAATCCACGGTCAAATACTCGGATTTGCAAGATTTGAGAAGGATTTGAGAGGGGGGGGGAGAGGGGAGAGGGAAGAGAGGAGGGCCGCAAGGCTTAGGGATTGGGTGGGGTGGGGGTGGGGCCAGCCTAAGTGACAAACAGACTGTGCAGCGCCTAAGAGCTAGGCGCTGCACATTACAAGTGTGGCGCCTAGAGCTTAGGCGCTGCACAGCTGGCTGTGGGGCCGCACCTGGCTCCGGGCTGCCACGCTGGCCGGGCGTGCGACGCCTTAGTCAAAGGCGCTGCATAGTGTAGTGCAGCGCCCGGCTGTTGGGCGCCACCCAAAATGATTTGTTATGTGAAATTTTTTCAAGACCAGGTCAGATCGTGAATTGATTTAGCCCACAGGTCAAATGTATGATTTCTGCCTCCTCGTGACGTGCAGGCTAGTGAGCTCTGTGGCATTGAAGGTTTGCTTCCCTTGATGAACCGTGGTTGTAAAGCCACAGGACTATGACGATCGCCTAGTAGTAGCAGATCGCGTGACCGAGCTATGTATGCCTCGGTAGTCTCCTTGAGCTTCGTGAACACCATAGCTGTGATCTCAGCACGGAGCTCCCAGACAACACCATCAATTATGTGCACCTTGACACCCGGTGTAGGCTCCTTGGCCCCAAGGGATTGCTGACCGTTCATGGTGTCCGTGGAAGTGCTCCTAGTCGCATGCGCCATCTTCTTGGCAGCTTTCTCCTAACAAAATAGGAATGGAAATAGATCATGTTTCTCTTGAGACAAAAATAATGAACACTGCACATGGGTGTTTTCCTCGAGTGTGTGCATGCGGTGCACGCCGTGGGTCTGCCAGACCAGTTGGTGCTCTTGGCTCGCCTTAGGACGGCTTCATGAGGCCACCAGATTAGATAATGTGCCCGGACCGCACCAGCTCGCACTACAAGATCGTGCACTAGAAAAAAAAAGTTTTTGAAACCGTTCATCCACTCAAAACTGAGCCAAAATAGAGTTGGACGGACAGGCCGGGCGCTATATACGCGTGACAACGCTAGCCCCAACAAGGCAACATCCGAAGAAGAAGAAGAAGAAGAAGAAGAAGAAGAAGCGCATCCCTCTCCCTAGTCGTCTAGAACGATGTGCGCGCTCCGACAGGCGGCAAGGAGGCTTTGCTCCCGGCTCGGGATATTTATGATAGATCCTTCGGATCGGGTAGGCTAGAGATTAGCGGTAGTTTATCTTTGTTTACTAATTTGTCTATGCATCTGTGAAGTGAGTACATGGAGATGGGAGGAGGATACCTTCTCCTTGGCACGATGAGCCCGACGGAGTGGCCATGGTGTAGGGCGACAACGACGATGGTGAGTGGGCAGTACAGAGGTGGTGCTTCCCGTCGGCCCGCGCTAACCCTAGATCGGTAGGGGTGTCGGTGGGGGCCTGCGGCGCACGGTGAACCTCGTACCATGTGCATCCACCCCACCTCTTTATGTAGCGCGGCGACAGGGGCCCACCAACCAGAGTTCGGTTGGGCGCCCCTGATCAGGGCGCGACTCAAGGGCTCGTCGAACGTTGGGCTCGACCGGGAGGAGATCAACCTAACAATTTCTACTAACGAGATAACTAGAGAGGCTTCCACACCTTTAATGATGGACGCCGATAACTGCCACACGTGTGGCACAGTGGACACCTGACTACACAACCCTATGTGGCATGCCCAGTAGGCTGCCCACACAACCCCGTGTAGGCGAACATTAGAACTACCCACACGTCCGGGCGCAGCTACTTCGTGCCACACACCGAACCAACAACAACTACTCACCTCCACCCATACGTGTGGCACGAAGCAATTCCACCCAGATATATTTTGACGGAAACTTTAGTTACCCCGGGATGGTAACTTTAGTTATCTCGGGATGGCAACTTCTCTGCATCGTCTTTTTTTTCTGGGTTTTCGTTTAGGTTAACAATAGTTGCCATGTCTAATTAACGGTAGTTGCCACGTGTGATCAAACCATAGTTACCGTGTGTGATTAACTAGTTACCACGTGTGGTCAAACCATAATTGCCATGTATGGTCAGACATAGTTGCCATGTGTGATTAACAAGTTGCCATGTGCACCAATAATTGTCGTCTATTCACCGGGCGAGCGTCCTGTGTGCCGATCCGGCAAGGAGCGTCCACACGTATGACACTAAATGATAACACACATATGCCGCTGGGTGCTTACGTGGCTTTCCACCCAGATGGCAACCACTTCAAAATTCGTGCAAATGGATCGAACGGCATCGAGTGCATGTGAGCGTGTTGATAAGTGCTACACGTGTGGGCGTTATCATTTCTGTTAATGATTGAATTCGGTCATAGTGAGGGGCTCTCAACATTTATAGAGCTTCACACATTTATTTGGAATTTAATACTTTGACTGGTCGCTTTCATTTCCTCTCGCAACGTCAAACAAGCTTTACTTTCCCATGACACAATCTTCTATTGTTTTGCTTGTGATCATGAAAGCTAAGCATGCTCAACGCTTATGAGAGAAAACAAAAACGGTCAAGTTCGAATACTAACTTCAAAACAAAGTATGGAACAATCCATGCTTTTATGGTTTGAGAGTTCCACCTTTACTCGCTACTCGTTTAAGTTAAAAAAAATAGTTTTGGCTAAAATTTTATTCTCAACTTCTATTCTTTTACGAAATTTTTCTATTTTCTTAATGCATTCAAACAGAAAAAAAAATAGTTTAACATATACGAATAATAATCTAGACTTGACAAACAACTAGTGGTGCATGAGTAACAAATATAACTTTATTCATACATCTAATAAAAAATACCATAACGTTACAGTATCATCATCGTAAAAATTCACTCAACAATGGATAAGTAATTCTTCTGCTCATAGAGAGCGTTAAGTGGTTACGCTCATGTTTTAAGTTTTAAGGCGTCAATTTTAGACGACATGATGGTTCACTTATTTTTGCAGCATATCGGTTTATTTTCAATTGTAACGATTCTCTGGAAACTGAGATTCATGCAATCATGCAAGGGATGGCGCTAGCTATACAACATTCCACTCTTCCGGTCATCATTCAATCTGACTCAAGTGAGGCGTTGTTATGTCTATCAGGGAACGGACTTCTTCGTTCTGCCTATGGTCATCTTGTGGCTGAAATTAAGGAGTTGATGAGACATAGAGAGTTTATTCCTCAGAAGTTGAATAGGGATCAAAACAGAGTTGCCGATCGTTTGGCAAATTATAGTCGTATAGAGTGTACCGCGGCTGTGTGGATGCATGTAGGACCACTATGTATTGAGGATCTTTTACCTCTCGACTGTAACTCTCTTAGTATGGAATAAAACTCCTTTTCCCTCGCAAAAAAAATTTAGATCTGCTGGAATCCCTCCACACCTAAAATCATTTTTTCGAAGATGCTCTGCTGTCCGAAACCGTAACAGGGCAGAAGTACAAATTGTTCCTTGGCAATATTTCTAGAGAGTTTTTCAAAAAAATAATCTAGAGCCGTCCGGTTGGGGAGTTCTCTTTCTTCCATGAGACCTTGAACAAGGCAGCAAACCGATCACAAATAGAGTCGGACGGATGTACACTAGAGCCTCCCCCACGTTGACGCGCACCCGTGACAAACGCTAGCCCCAACAACCGACGAAGAAGAAGCAAGCGGATCCCTCTCCCTAGTCGTCGAGAAACAATGGGGGCGCTCCGACAGGCGGCGAGGAGGCTTTGCTACCATCTCGGGACAAAAACGGTACTCCTCCCTCTCCCACCTCTGCGACCGCTTTGTTTCCGCGGCGTGGGGGCCAAATCTAGGGTTGTCCATGGCAGAACCGTTGCTGCCGAATCCTCCATCCTTTATATACCCACCCAAATCCTGCGCGAAGCCGAGCTGGGGTCGAAATCCTCAATAAATTTTCCACCTTTTGTTCCATGCCAATGAGCTCACTTCTGATTTGTGCGCGTTGCAGGGTCTTTTCGAGCCAACGGCTGCCTACGAGAAAGCTATGTTGCAGGCCGCCCTGAAACGGTTCAAGTTTGATGCCAAGTATATCGATGATGTGGCCCGCGACGTCTTCTGGGGGCTACGGAAGGACGGTGTTCGGCATATAACCCTTGCTGATGTGACCCACACTCTGCAGGCCTTGTCTAACGTGCAGACAAAATTAGGATGAAGCTACAAGCAATAACTAGCTTTACAGTACAATGTTATAAGAGTCAACAACTAGATTTACAGTACAATGTTAGGAGTCTAGAAACTCTCGTGAACAAACGTAATATGATCTGGATCGTTGCTATTTTCCTTCATCGTATTATTATTGATATAATATGCCTACCAGATTAGGGTGTGGAGAAATCAATGAGAAACACTCTAATTTCTCAGTTTTTTGGGTTCTCAGTATGGTTTTGGTTGTCCGAGTTGCCGTGTTTGGTGTGTTTTGGTTGTCCAAGTTGTCTTGCTTCGTATTGTTGACCCAAATTGTGCTTGGTCGATCTGTTTTTGTTGTCGTGTTGTTTCATGGTTCCATAGTAGTCTGCATGCCGTGTCAGGTTTTTGCTAGTTTGCCCCTCATAAACAAGCGCGTGTCAAATTGCAGCTGTACATTTTGCTGAATAACAAATTACGCGTCTTTTGCTTTTTCATCTGGTAATTCTTGAATACAAAAGTCTCGGCTTAACCCTTCATCTACATGGTGTTCAACCAAACACAGCAATCACAAAAACAAGCATAGGTTGCAAGAAATAAACAGAACACACACTACCACCATACATGGAAACTTCCTTGAGATTTCCACTAGTGAGGTAACTTAGGCTCATATTTTGTCCATGTTGGGGATAACCTGGAGATAGAAAGCATTTTATGATGCTACAATTATCGTCAAATATGAACATAATTTGAAAACCGATGATATGTGAAGTACAGACTTCACATCCAGCAAGCTATAGGCAACTAAAGAAATAATTATGCAAACTGGGACATCCCTCGAGCTAGAACTGTCACTCATGCACAACACAATGTATATCAGGGCGAGGTTTCATATTTTACGAAAAAGGGTTTCCCCCTGCTTTGTATTACAAAGCAACCATCTGATACAACCAACGATAGGTGCTGGGGTGGAAGCAGCACAACCACGCCCAAAAGAAAAGAAAGAGAAAAAAGAAAATAAACAAATGCCGATAACGGCGGATCGACAAAAACGACGAAGCCTCGCAACCGCTGCGTCCACCGGAAATCGTCCCCCACGCTCCGAGACTCCGAAGCGCCGGTACCAATCAACACATCCAAGAACGGACGCGACGATGACGATGCTGCTGCCAAGGGTTTCCCCCAGTAAGCGGTGGGGAGAGAGGAAGGGTAGCCCCGACGCCCTTCAGGAAGGTCCGGTGGTACCCCCTCAGGCGCCACCGCGTCGGTGTCGGCCAAGCCAACAGGGATTTCTCCCGATCCCATCCTCCACTTCGGGCACTCCGGAGCTCGCCACTAAACCGACCACCACCCTGCCAACACAGACATGAAGCTTCCCACGTTGTCTCACACAGCACCGCGAAGATAGCCTGCACAACGAAGAAGGTGAGGCTTCATATTTTACAGAGTAGAAACTGGAAACGACGCGCACCAGAGGAAATTAAACTTGCAACACCTCGGGCCATCGGATACGTTTAACAGTTGGCTTTAGCGATGTAGTCAGTCCCGAATTAAGTGTGTGCTGCAGTTGCTGGATACAGTGGGGAACGGCAACAACAAGTCCACTCGGGTTCATTTTTTTTGGATTAGTTTGAATTGCTTACCACATATGTCACGTGATAGTCCACTCAGATTCTTAGCAAGGCATGCACGTATGTACGTACATGTGTTAAGCAGTTGGCAGAACTAAGTAGTGAGCACCCTCATATCGAATGCCAAATGCTCAAATGGAACTATACATCCAAAACTCATTAGGCCAATACTTAGATGCATCGATGCAGATTTGTGAAACTCAGATCACCTGATGTAAAGTCTTCTTTACCATCTCACGTATGTGCGGACGATTTGGATGTTACTAACATTCAGTTAGGGAACATGATTTTCTTCCGCAACAAACTTCTTTTACAGATCCACGAGTAAATAGCATAAAACTACTGGTTTACAGGTTAGGGTTCCAAAAAACTACCTCTTTTTAATTTTTCTCAGATAACTACCAGATGGGTGGTCGGCTATTTCAAAAAACCCAAATCCCTGAGTCTTTATCAGTTGATCGCGATTATGACAATTGAGGCCCACATGTAAGATAACCGTTTGTTTGACCGTTTACTTTTACCGTTAACTTACATGTGGATCCCACACGTAAGTTTTGTAAAAAAAGCAATCGGGTCCCTACAAGTTTTCTAAAAAGGCAATCAGGTCCCTGTGAGTTTTCTGAAAAAGCAATCGGGTCCCCGAGGCAAGGCAATGCTGCGTCCTCCGGCCGGCTGTGCCTCGCCTGTGGCCGCAGCCCCGCCATGCCTCGCTTGCGGCCACGCCCTGCCGTGCCTCGCCTGCGGCCACCGCCCCGATGTGCCTCGCCCGTGGCCACCGCCTCGCCATGCCTCGCCTGCACCACCTCCACACCGTGCCCTGCCCGCGACCGCAGCCATCCTGTGACTCGCCTGCGGCCGCCGCCATCCCCTGCCGCGAGCTTCTCAAGCTCGACGCGGAAAACCTCTTCGCCACCGTCGCCGCGGACTGCTGGAGTGCGCCCATCCCGTCGCCGCGGACGAGGATGGCCTCGTCGCCACCAGGAGCTGGGGAGCAGAGGGAGTGTCGTCCCCGGCTTGGGAGGGGAAGGGGGTCGCCGGCTTGGGAGGGGAAGGGGGTCGCCGGCCTGGGAGGCGAAGGGGGTCGCCGGCCTGAGAGGGGAAGGGGGTCGCCGGCCTGGGAGGGAAGGGGGTCGCCGAAGGGGAAGGAGGTCCGGCACAGGAAGCACAGAGGAGGGAAGAGAAGATATAGAAGAAGAAGAAGAAAGAGAAGAGGGAGAGGAAACTTACATGTGGGCCCCACATGTAAGTTAACGGTCAAACTCAGGTCAAACTAACGGTTTGTTTAGGTGCGGGCCCAACCTGTCATAATGGTGATCAACTGATAAAGAGTCGACGATTTGGGTGTTTTGAAACAGCGGACCGTGCGACTGGTAGGTTTCTGAGAAAAAATAAAAAGTGGTAGTTTTTTGAAACCCTAGCCTGTAAACCAGTAGTTTTATGCTATTTACTCCAGATCCACAGATTCAGATTTCTGAATCTGTTCCTTCTCTTGATTCAGCGCCCATGGATATGTCAGTTTCTTCAGAATACATCCATCAACATACTACATGATTCTAAAATCTCTTCCTTTCATATTAACTGTTTATTTCTTCATCCTCAAGTTACGTTATATGAAACTTATTGCAAATAAGTTTCATTCGTGCTTCTTAACCAGTTCTTAATGTCTTCATGTTCTACACCTTTCATAATCTTATGCATTCTAGACTGAATGTTGATTGTGATATCCATTCTGGGTTAGACCAAATGTCTTCGCTCTCTAATATGAGTATTCCTACCAATCCAAGTTCGTCTGATATACCTCTGTCAGTCAGGAATGAATATAATAGATTGTCTCAATATTTTCTCAGTACACACTTCTATTCCAGTCATACACTACTAGGGAAAAGCCTACCAGTAGCGCGTGTATTAGGTGTATCAGTAGCATGGGCACCGCGCTACTGATACGGCGCTCCAGCTAACATGTATCCGTAGCGCGTGCTGACCCACGCTACTGCTACACATGGCTAACAGCAGCGAGCTTTAGCACAACCCGCTACTACTAATATCTGCAGCGCTTTATTCTAGGGCACGCTACTGGTAAGGGCGCGCTGCTGCTAACTCTACTCCCCTCGCTACTGTTAGTTTATTAGTTTTTTTTCTGCATATTTGTTTTGTATTTTAATAGGATTTACACAATAGTCTTTAGCATATCATACACATATAAATGTAATCATAGCATCAAATCATGTCATCATCATAATCATCATCCAACACAAAGTGGCCTCTCATCATCATCTCGAAAATAGCGCTACAAGTTCTTGCAACTACATCCTCATCCATCTAAACAATGATATACGTGAGAAGAGCTATCACTATGAGTGAGAGCGGAATTATGCAGTACATGAGTTCGTATCCCTCTCTCGCACTAGCGTAAACCTAAACTAACTACTGGCTGTCGCTCGGAAACCGGAAACCGGTACACCTGGGCCTGACACTCCGGCCACTCGTCTATACTCTTGGCGTAGCACTTCTTTGCCATCGATGATCTATGCACCTGCATCGTCACATGAGTCGATGATATGCAACATATATAGTTCAGCAACAGAAAGAGACAGACTTGGCAAAAATAGAAGCAACATATCATAAGTATAAATAGCAAAGTTCATCGTACCCAAAATGCCCTAACTAGAGTGAACTTCGCTAGTCAAGGAGGACGGTTTAATTATATCACAAATAAAGTTTCATCGTGCATAACTCAAAATTTCGTCATACATAAAGTATGGACTAAACGGACACATCACTACTAGGGAAAAACCTATACAATGAATCTTACCAGCAACGCTCCTCAAAATACCACGCTACTGCTATTTAGCAGCAGCGCTGTTATCAAAACGTGCTGCTGACAGAAAAATAGCAGTAGCGCGTCCACCGCAAACCGCGCTACTGCTATAATTGCCATGACCTCGCCCCCCGCTAGTTATAGCAGTAGCGCACTATACTGAACAGCGCTACTGCTATAGAAGTTAGCAGCAGCGCGCTTCTAGGAAAACCGCTACTGCTAAGATCAGCCCACAAGTTTAGTTTCATCTCGCTCCGTGAACAGGGTGTTTACCACCTTAAATATGTTATTTCTGAAACTACCACAACCAGTTGGTCTTCACTGAACTCTATGTGTGAAATTTTTGGCCGCAATATGAGTCCTCTCCGATAGGAATCGGAGAGGACTCATATTGACAATTCAGATTGTACACAAAAAGATCATTGATGGCCAATGTATTTTTGCATGGACGTATTTTTTGTATAGTTACACTTAGCAGTAGCTGTTTATATGCAAAGCGCTACTGCTATTCAGATTAGCTGTAGCGCGTTTTGGCAAACGCGCTACAACTATCCCTACCTTATCCCCACGCGCACGACCGACCCTCACTCACACTCACTCTCGCCACAGAATCGCTGTGCAGTCAGTCGCCGCCGCCGCCGCCGTCTCGTCTGTCCGCCGGAGGTACTCCCTCCTTCCGTCCTCCTCCTCCTCCTCGCACATCCTCCTCCGCCTGCGCCGCCTCCTCCTCCGCCGCCCTCATCCCTCCGCCTGCGGCTGCCCATCCTCTCTCCTCCGCCGGCAGCCCTCCTCCCACTGCCCTCGACCTCGCCGCCCCTAGCTACCTCTCCGTCGCCCCCACCCCTGCCACTAGTTAGTACTAGATTTAGTAGTAGTAGATGTTAATTTAGGGTTCATAGCTAGTACTAGATGTTGCTTAGTTAGTACTAGACTTTTAGTAGTAGTAGATGTTAATTACTAGTTAACTAGGGCAGTATGATTAATAGTAGTTGTAGTTGAACTACTTTAGTTGTAGTTGAACTAGTTTAGTAAGTAAATTAATAAACTAGTTGAACTAGTTGAATTAATAGAACTAATGTATTTTTAGTAAGATAATTAATATAACTAGTTGAACTACTTTATTTTTAGAAAGAACTAGTTTTTTTTCTATTTATAGTAAGTTTATATTTAGTAAGAATTAGTTGAATTAATAAAACTAGTTGAGCATGTCATATTTGTTGTTATTTTTTAGTTTAAGCAATTATTCAGGATGTATTAGTGATAACTTATATGGTTTCAGGTGACCACCGTCGTCCCCGTCACCGACCCCCTCTGACATCCCCGCCGTCGTCCCAGTCACCGACCCCCTCTGACATCGATGTGAGACCAGCCAAATATCCTTGTATATCTTGTGTTGTTGCTCAAATAGGATATGTGGTTGCCCAAGTGGCCGTTCATGTTCAGTTTACATCTCCGAGTGGCCTATGTTTTGCCGGAGTGTTGATTAATTTCCGTTTCGGCAAATTTCAGGCGCTCGATATGTCCTTTTTTAGCAAAGGTCATGCCAGATTTTTTCGTGAATTCTGGCATGACTTGTGCTAGAATATATACAAGTTTAATCTTTGAATTATGAACGTAGGAAATGTCGTACTCGGACAACGACAGTCTCCCGGGGGAGTGTAGCTGGTGCCACGACGATCGAGGTATGTGCGACAGGTTCGTTCAGCTGGACGAAGATCGGCGCTTCAGCATTAAGCTCGAGGAGACCTTCGATTGTGAAATGGTACGCAACAACGACAAGTGTTTTTTTCGTAACTAAGCATGACTTCAACTATTTCAACGTCTAATTTTCATATTTTACAATTCGACTAGCTTATCCCATGCCATGCAAGACGCTATGTCTTGGAGAGGATGGGTTTTGAAGACCATGAAAATTTCGAAACAAAGAAAATACACCTAAGGACCCATCATGATATGGATTTTGAAGTAAATCTGTGCAATGCTCAGAGCGTAACCCATTTTGGTTGCCAAAATTGGGAAGCACTTTGCAAAATGTATGGTTTTTATGAGGGTATGATTGTTTCCATGGATCTTGGTGATCCTGACATCGAGCAAGACAATATGGACATTTGGGTCCTTGTTGATATGCTTCCGATTGTACCGCTATGTGAGTTTCTCAAACATAGTTATTAACTAATTTATACTGTTTATTTCAAAATAGTTGATAGCTTATTTCCATTGACAGCTTATTTTGATTCTTCAAAGACTGTGCGGAAGATGGTAGATAAAACCCACTACACCGATGGCACCGAATTAACGTATAAGGAGAAAAATCATCTGATCACATTTTGTACTCTTCTTGAGAATTACAATAACTATTATCAAATTCCTCCAAATTATGGTGAATACGTGCCACTAGTGCATGTGTTGAACCACGGTAACTTCTCTGGAGATACCCTGGTAAGATTTTTTACTATTACGACATCCGTGCATCTTTTGCATATTTCTAAAACGAGTACACCATTGCTAACTACGAAGTTATTATTATGTTTTTCAACAGAAACTCCCGATGGATTGTGTGCCTCATCTGATGTCTCTGCATGGTCGCCTCTCAGTTCTGAACATACTGCCAGGTAAATCTACGGAGCTCACCTGTGCATATCAGATTTCTAAAACCCGTGAACACATGTTCATCAAAGAATGGAAGAAATGTATGGACATTCGCAAGGAGGTTCTTGGAAGTAACATTCAGCGGAAGGCAAGAATTGGAGGCATGCTAATCTCCATTCTCCATAATGGAGAGTCAGGGGCTATCTTGTTTTTTGGTATTTTACCTTAGAAAATGTAGTATGTCTTAATCGAATGTAATAGGTCCTATGAGGTACAATATGTTTACTATGTGGTAATGTGTTAGAGTTGATAATGAGGAGTACTTGTGATTACGACTAGTGACCAATTTGCTATGTGATGTCATTGATGAAAACGATGATCTTGAGGAGGTGTTATATGACAATGATGTATTATGATGATAAGTTGCTAATGATATGATATGATGATGATATTATTATATCATTGGGTGAAAGAACCGCGGATTAGTTTCAAGTGGATGGACATCCACTTGAAACTAGTCCACGGTTCTTTCACCCCGTGATGTAATAACTCATTATGATGTAAAAACAATCTCTAAATTCCTGTTGTATGAAAACTTGTGTAAAGGTGTATGAATACAACATGAATAAAAAAGAAATAAAATACTAAATAATAGTAGTAGCGCGGGAAAGGAGAAGCGCTACTACTAATTACCAATAGCGCTGTTCTGAAGAAGCGCTACTACTAAGTCAATTTAGCAGTAGCGTGGATCCAGGCGCGCTATTGCTAAGCATTAGTTATAGCGCCTTATCAGTAGCGCTCCTGCCCGCGCTACTGATAGGCCTAAAACCCGCGCTGCTGCTAGGCTTTTCCCTAGTAGTGCATTGTCATATATTGACAATCACAACATGTCGTGCCATCCATCCAAGTTAGTCCCCGAGCGTAGTGAAAGGCTTCAGGTCAAGACGCTGCGCGGCTACGCGTGTACGGATGTCTTGCCACGGCATTTGCCCTTCCTCGTAGAACAACCCTATTTTTTTGAGGACCTCCTTCATGATGATTTGGGCAAGTTTGTGCTGGATGTGATAGAACTCAGCTCGAAGCCGATGATCCTCGATATCTCCTACGTTCTTTGCCCATTGCAGAATATGGGCATCCCCGAATGTAGGTGAAATGCGAAAGCTTTACTGATCTCGTCTGTACTCCAGCATGTGGTGTAGGACATAGAATCCATCACTAAGAGGATCACTCCGTTGCTGGATGCAGCAGAAGTCGGTCTTATGGCTGAAGGCGGGCCTGTTGTTCCTCTTCTTCTTGTCATTGATCTCTCCACCCCGTACGCCATAGAAAAAGATAGCACTGTCGAGAACAGACTTGATGTGGGTGTAATGCTTTTTGTTCATGTTCTTCGATGTGTCCAAGTAAAGAGCGTGGGAGTATCGGGGGTAAAGGATGATGGGGATGGCGCGCCTGTGGCTGCGCAAAATAAGTACACCTCAAATTAATTAGCATCCACCGTGCAAATGAATGATTGAAAATGAAGGAAGGATATCCGTGTGGATGACTTACAAGGGATGATAAGGCACGAGAATCGTCTCCTTGTCCTTACTGGCGACCATGAAATCAATGATGTAGTCCCTTGTGTATTGACGGTGCTCTAGGCAGACAGCCAAGAAGCCCTCATGCATGAAGTACGGGTCAACGATATAGATATAAGGTATCTTCTCAATCCCGATGATGTAGTTCATGTACAAGGCATAAAGACGGACAAACGTAAAATCCAGCTTCTTCAAGTGAAACATGTCGAAGATTTAATCGAATCGAAGGAAGAACTTCTCCGCGGGGAATGAGTCGACGTACAACCTTTTTCGCGGCACGTTGACCACATAGAGTGGGTATCCTTAGATCATCAGGTATATCCTGTATCGATGCCTCAGGTAGGATTGGTTCACCAGGGATATGGAATTTCGCCGCACCGCGGATAGGTATACGGTCTTGAACCCGAGGCTACGGAGGCGGCTGGATCATAGCAGTAGCTTTATTGTTGCCTTTCCTCGCTCTCTTGCGATGCTTCTTTGGTGGAATAGTACGTTCAGGCTCCGGGGGCAGAAATTCAGGCACTGACTCATGACGCTCAAACCCTGCGTACTCATACTTGTGAGCCATCAATCCTCCGTTATCAATGGCGCTAGTATTGAGATACTGTTGAATGTCATCGTCATCCTCATCCTCATGTATGGCGACGTCATCAGTGACTAATGGACCCTCGTCCTCACCCAGTCTGCTATCACCCATCACGATAGATGACGCTAACTGGGTAGGTGGGGTGTTGATGTTCATACCTTGCGGAGGTTGTGTGGTCGTGGGTGTGCTCCCGACCACCTCCAGACGAAGCAGACTCTTTGGCCACAACAGGACCCACATCTTGCAATCGCCAAGCCGCCGCGGGGTCTCGTTGTCATCTCCCCCTAGTACCAGAGGAACCAAATTCTCGTGGTCCGGTTTGACACTGGTCACGGAAACCTTGAAGACGTCAGGGGTGATCGGTCCGCTGTGGAACAATTGTTCTTTCGTCTTCATTATCGTCGCCTTCCCCGCGTCCACCTTCTGACCGTTGATGTCGTACAATATTGTGCACGGGGCGTCGGCCTGCAAAGACATGTTTGCAATGTGAGACATCTGCAAAGGCAACAGAAATGGGAGATTATAAATTTATTAAAGAGGGTCGGTGTGACAGGTACCGTGAGGGCGTCGAGCTCAGCCAAAGACGAAGCACCGCCGAGCACGTCCGAGATGGAGGACGGGCTGCTATGACCAGGTGCGGGAGCCGGTGCAGGAGCAGGTGCTGGTGGAGGTGCTGCTGCAACGCTAGTCGAGGTGCTCCCGAAGAAGTCGGCAAGGGCAAAGCTGGTGCATCTTTTTCTGGATTTCGCCTGCTCCAACCGACGATAACTGGAACCAAGACTATCAGCTCACGTTTTACGGCAGCTACCGCTGTTGCGACGGTGTTAGCTGAATTCTTCTCAACCGCAATCTCAACCTTCTTGTCGATGTTTTCTTCAGTTAACTGATACGTCCATTTTGCATCATGCTTTTATATCAATATTTATTGCATTATGAGCTTTTATTACACATTATATCTCAATACTTATGGCTATTCTCTCTTATTTTACAAGGTTTACCATGAAGAGGGGGAATGCCGGCAGTTGGAATTCTGGCTAGAAAAGGAGAAAACATTGCAAACCTATTCTGCACAGCTCCAAAAGTCCTGAAACTCCACGAAACATCTTTTTGGAATTAATAAGAATTTTTGGGCGCAAGAGATACACCAGGGGGCCCACACCTCATCCAGGAGAGTGGGGGGCGCCCCCCTACTGGGCGCACCCCCCTATCTCCTGGGCTCCATGGTGGGCCCCGGTGTCCATCTTCTGCTATATCAGAGCTTTTACCCTGGAAAAAATCGTGAGCAAGCTTACGGGACGAAACTCCGCCGCCACGAGGCGGAACCTTGGCGGAACCAATCTAGGGCTCTGGCGGAGCTATTCTATCGGGGACACTTACCTCCGGGAGGGGGAAATCATCACCAACGTCATCACCAACGATCCTCTCATCGAGAGGGGGTGAATCTCCATCAATTTATCTTCACCAGCACCATCTCCTCTCAAAACCCTAGTTCATCTCTTGTATCCAATCTTGTATCAAAACCACAAATTGGTACCTGTGGGTTGCTAGTAGTGTTGATTACTCCTTGTAGTTGATGCTAATTGGTTTACTTGGTGGAAGATCATATGTTCAGATCCTTTATGCATATTATTACTCCTCTGATTTTGAACATGAATATGCTTTGTGAGTAGTTATGTTTGTTCCTGAGGACATGGGTGAAGTCTTGCTATTAGTAGTCATGTGAATTTGGTATTCGTTCGATATTTTGATGAGATGTATGTTGTCTTTTCCTCTAGTGTGGTGTTATGTGAACGTCGACTACATGACACTTCACCATTATTTGGGCCTAGAGGAAGGCATGGGGAAGTAATAAGTAGATGATTGGTTGCTAGAGTGACAGAAGCTTAAACCCTAGTTTATGTGTTGCTTCGTTAGGGGCTGATTTGGATCCATATGTTTAATGCTGTGGTTAGGTTTACCTTAATACTTCTTTTGTAGTTGCGGATGCTTGCAATAGGGGTTAATCATAAGTGGGATGCTTGTCCAAGTAAGGGCAGTACCCAAGCACCGGTCCACCCTCATATCAAATTATCAAAGTATCGAACGTGAATCATATGAACGTGATGAAATCTAGCTTGCCGATAATTCCCATGTGTCCTCGGGAGCTCCTTTCTCATTATTAGAAATTGTCCAGGCTTATCCTTTGCTACATAAAGGATTGGGCCACCTTGCTGCACTTTATTTACTTTATTTACTTGTTACTTGTTACTATTTATCTTATTACAAAACTATCTATCACCTACAATTTCAGTGCTTGCAGAGAAAACCTTACTGAAAACCCCTTATCATTTCCTTCTGTTCCTCGTTGGGTTCGACACTATTACTTATCAAAAGGACTACGATTGATCCCCTACACTTGTGGGTAATCAAGACTCTTTTCTGGCGCCGTTGCCGGGGAGTGCAGCGCTTTTGGTGAGTGGAACTTGGTAAGGAAACATTTATATAGTGTGCTGAAATTTTCTGTTACTTGTCACTATGGAAACTAACCCTTTGAGGGGCTTGTTTGTGGTATCTTCACCCCAACCAGAAGAGCAAAGAGTTGCTCCTCAACCTACTGAACTTTATGAAAATATTTACTTTGAGATTCCTTCGGGTATGATAGAGAAACTGCTAGCTATTCCATTTGCAGGAGATGGAACATTGCATCCCGATTTACACCTTATCTTTGTGGATGAAGTTTGTGGATTATTTAAGCTTGCAGGTATTCCCGATGATGTTGTCAAAAGGAAGGTCTTCCCTTTATCTTTGAAGGGTGATGCATTGACATGGTGTAGGCTATGTGATGATACGAGATGTTGGAATTATAAGCGATTGAAGTTGGAATTTCACCAGAAGTTCTATCCTATGCATCTTGTTCATCGTGATCGTAACTACATATATAATTTCTGGCCTCGCGAAGGATAAAGCATCTCTCAAGCTTGGGGGAGGCTTAAGTCAATGTTATATTCATGCCCCAATCATGAGCTCTCTCGGGAAATGATTATTCAAAAGTTTTATGCTCGGCTTTCTCTTGATAATCGCAACCTGCTCGATACTTCCTGTGCTGGTTCTTATATGCTGAAGACTATTGATTTCAAATGGGACTTATTGGAAAGAATTAAACGCAACTCTGAAGATTGGGGTTCCGACAATGGTAAGGAGTCAGGTATGACACCTAAGTTCGATTGTGTTAAATCGTTTATGGATACCGATGCTTTTCGTGGATTTAGCGCTAAGTATGGACTTGACTCTGAGATAGTAGTTTATTTCTGTGAATCTTTTGCTACTCACGTTGATCTCCCTAAAGAGAAGTGGTTTAAATATAATCCTCCTGTTGAAGTGAAACTAGTTGCACCTATTATAGTTGAAGAAAATACTATCACCTATAGTGATCCTATTGTTCATACTACTTATGTTGAGAAACCCCCATTTCCTGTTAGGATAAAAGATCATGCTAAGGCTTCGACTGTTGTTCGTAAGAGTAATACTAGGACTTATACACCTCCTGAGCAAATTAATGTTGAACCTAGTATTGCTATTGTTAAAGATCTCTTGGACGATGATTTAGATGGGCATGTTATTTATTTCTATGGTGAGACTACTAATATTGCTAGACCAGATACTAAGACACATAGACCTGTCGTAGGTATGCCTGTTATTTCTGTTAAAATAGGAGATCATTGTTATCATGGCTTATGTGATGTGGGTGCTAGTGCTAGTGCAATACCTTATACCTTATATCAAGAAATTATGCATGACATTGCACCCATTGAATTAGAAGACATTGATGTTACTATTAAGCTTGCTAATAGGGATACCATTAAACCCTTTGGGATTGTTAGAGATATTGAAGTTTTGTGTGGGAAGGTTAAATACCCTGATGATTTTCTTTTTCTTGGTTCCCCACAAGATGATTTTTTTCCCATTATTTTTGGTAGACCCTTCTTGAATACAGCTAGTGCTAAGATTGATTGTGAAAAAGATACTGTCACCGTTGGCATAGATGGTATGTCTCATGAGTTTAATTTTGCTAAGTTTCGTAGACAACCTCGTGATAGGGAACCACCTAGTAAGGATGAGATTATTGGTCTTGCTTCCATTGATGTGCCTCCTACTGATCCATTAGAACAATATTTGCTAGACCATGAAAACGATATGTTTATGAAGGAAAGAAGGGAAATAGATGAAGTGTTCCTTAAACAGGAACCTATGCTGAAACATAACCTTCCCGTTGAAATTCTTGGGGATCCCCCTCCACCCAAGGGTGATCCCGTGTTTGAACTCAAACCATTACCTGATAATCTTAAGTATGCTTATCTTGACGAAAAGGAAATATATCCTATTATTATTAGTGCTAACCTTTCAGAGAAAGAAGAAGAAAGATTATTGAAAACTCTGAAGAAGCACCGAGCAGCTATTGGATATACTCTGGATGATCTTAAGGGCATCAGTCCCACATTATGCCAACACAAAATTAAAGTGGAAAAAGATGCCAAACCAGTTAGAGATCCTCAAAGATGATTAAATCCCAAGATGAAGGAAGTGGTAAGAAAGGAGATACTAAAGCTCCTTGAGGCAGGTATTATTTATCCCATTGCTGATAGTGAATGGGTAAGCCATGTCCATTGTGTTCCTAAAAAGGGAGGTATTTCCGTTGTTCCTAATGATAAAGATGAATTGATCCCGCAAAGAATTATTACAGGTTATAGGATGGTAATTGATTTTCGTAAGTTAAATAAAGCTACTAAGAAAGATCATTACCCTTTACCTTTTATTGATCAAATGCTAGAAAGACTATCCAAACACACACATTTCTGCTTTCTAGATGGTTATTCTGGCTTCTCTCAAATACCTATGTCAGCGAAGGATCAATCTAAAACTACTTTTGCTTGCCCTTTTGGTACTTTTGCTTATAGACGTATGCCTTTTGGTTTATGTAATGCACCTGCTACCTTTCAAAGATGCATGATGGCTATATTCTCTAATTTTTGTGAAAATATTTGTGAGGTATTCGTGGATGACTTTTCGGTTTATGGATCCTCTTTTGATGATTGTTTGAGCAACCTTGATCGAGTTTTGCAGAGATGCGAAGACACTAGTCTCGTCCTGAATTGGGAAAAGTGTCACTTTATGGTTAATGAAGGCATTGTCTTGGGGCATAAGATTTCTGAGAGAGGTATTGAAGTCGACAAAGCCAAAGTTGATGCTATTGAAAAGATGCCATATCCCAAGGACATTAAAGGTATAAGAAGTTTCCTTGGTCATGCCGGTTTTTATAGGAGGTTCATTTAGGACTTTTCTAAAATCTCTAGGCCTCTGACTAATTTATTGCAAAAAGATATTCCTTTTGTCTTTGATGATGATTGTGTAGAAGCATTTGAAATACTTAAGAAAGCTTTGATCATTGCACCTATTGTCCAGCCACCTGATTGGAATTTACCTTTTGAAATTATGTGTGATGCTAGTGATTATGCTGTAGGTGTTGTTCTAGGGCAAAGAGTTGATAAGAAATTGAATGTTATCTAGTATGCTAGTAAGACTCTTGATACTGCCAAGAGAAATTATGCTACTACTGAAAAAGAGTTCTTAGCAGTTGTGTTTGCATGTGATAAGTTTAGACCTTATATTGTTGATTCCAAAGTTACTATTCACACTGATCATGCTGCTATTAAATATCTTATGGAAAAGAAAGATGCTAAGCCTAGACTCATTAGATGGGTTCTCTTGCTCCAAGAATTTGATTTACATATTATTGATAGAAAGGGAGCTGAGAACCCCGTTGCAGATAATTTGTCTAGGTTAGAAAATGTTCTTGATGACCCACTACCTATTGATGATAGTTTTCCTGATGAACAATTAGCGGTCATTAATGCTTCTCGTACTGCTCCTTGGTATGCTGATTATACGAATTACAATGTTGCTAAATTTATACCGCCTAGTTTCACATAGCAGCAAAAGAAAAGGTTCTTTTATGATTTAAGACATTACTTCTGGGATGACCCACACCTTTATAAAGGAGTAGATGGTGTTATTAGACGTTGTGTGCCTGAGCATAAATAGGAACAGATTCTACGTAAGTGTCACTCCGAATCTTATGGAGGACACCATGCTGGACATAGAACTGCACACAAGGTACTACAATCTGGTTTGTATTGGCCTACTCTCTTCAAAGATGTCGTAAGTTTGTCTTATCTTGTGATGAATGTCAGAGAATAGGTAACATTAGTAGACGTCAAGAAATGCCTATGAATTATTCTCTTGTTATTGAACCGTTTGATGTTTGGGGCTTTGATTATATGGGACCTTTTCCTGCCTCTAATGGTTATACACATATTTTAGTTGTTGTTGATTACGTTACTAAGTGGGTAGAAGCTATTCCAACTAGTAGTGCTGATCATAACACTTCTATTAAAATGCTTAAAGAAGTTATTTTTCCGAGGTTTGGAGTCCCTAGATATCTTATGACTGATGATGGTTCACATTTTATTCATGGTGCCTTCCGTAAGATGCTTGCTAAGTATGATGTCAATCATAGAATCGCATCTCCTTATCATCCGCAGTCTAGTGGTCAAGTAGAGTTGAGCAATAGAGAGCCCAAATTAATTTTGCAAAAGACTGTGAATAGATCTAGAAAGAATTGGTCCAAAAAACTTGATGATGCATTATGGGCCTATAGAACTGGATACAAAAATCCTATGGGTATGTCTCCATATAAGATGGTTTATGGAAAAGTGTGTCATTTACCTCTGGAACTAGAACATAAGGCATATCGGGATATTAAAGAGCTCAATTATGACTTCAAACTTGCCGGTGAGAAGAGGTTGTTTGATATTATCTCACTTGATGAATGGAGAACCCAAGCATATGAGAATGCCAAGCTATTCAAATAAAAAGTCAAACGCTGGCATGACAAAAGGATACAAAAGCGTGAGTTTAACGTAGGAGATTATGTATTATTATTCAACTCTCGTTTAAGATTTTTTGCAGGAAAACTTCTCTCAAAATGGGAAGGTCCTTACGTTATCAAGGAGGTCTATCATTCTGGTGCCATAAAAATCAACAACTTCGAAGGCACGAGTTCGAGGGTGGTAAACGGTCAAAGAATTAAACATTACATTTCAGGTAATCCTATCAATGTTGAAACTAATATTATTGAAACTGTAACCCCTGAGGAATACATAAGGGACACTTTCTAGAATGTTCCAGACTCAGAAAAGGTATAGGTATGTGGTACGGTAAGTAAACCGACTCCAAAACAACTCCAATGGCAATTTTTATCAGTTTTGGATTATTTAAGAATTTTAGGAAGAAAGAAGTAGTCCGAAAAGGACACAAGGCCCCCACGAGAGTGGAGGGCGCGCCCCCCACCTACTAGGCACGCCCCCTGTCTCATGGGCACTTCGTGTGCCTCCCGGACTCCGTTTTCTTGCAAGTTACGTATTTTGGTAGGTAAAAATTCATTATATATACTCCTGAAGGTTTTGACCACCGTATCATGCAAATATCCTCTGTTTTCGTTTCGAGCTGTTTCTGTTTCAGATCTAGAGCATCATGACGTCTCCAAGCGCTCCAAAGGACAAGTTTTTCGAGAGGGTTATCAACCCCTATCTCGCGGAGGTGCTGCAACACCCTCAAACCATTGAGATGCGTGAGGGGGTTCTGCACATCCGCGATGTGGAGGGACCAAGGCGTACCGGGAGCGTGGAGACAAAGCTCGAAGCCGTGGAGCAGCAAGTTTTCAAGTGTCAAGGGATGGTGGAGCGTGGACTCAACGCTAACCAGATGATGATCACGGAGTTCACCAACAACCACAAGCTGGATGCCAAAGTCATTGGGGAGACCATCTTCAAGCTTCAAGAGAAAATCGAGCACCTCCAAGCCCAGATCTATGACCTGCAAAACTTTGAGTATGAATATAGATTCAAGAGGATGAGCTTGGCTGCATACTTAAGGATCCCGGAGACTCGATCATCCTTCTATGATGGAGAGCGGATGCCTTGGAAGACGGACGACAAGACTACATCATCAACAACCCCTACTTCACCACCTCCGAGGACATAATTACATGGGTATGGGCACTCCCCTTGGCAACTGCCAAGCTTGGGGGAGGTGCCCCGGTATCGTATCACCATCACACTCCTATCTTTACCGCTTTATTTAGTTCGATCCTTTCAGTAGTATCTTGATCTAGTAGTTTGAAGTTTTGATATCAAGTAGTTTTGAGTTTTGCATTGTGATCTATTTTTGTAATCGAGTCCGTGAGCTATCTATAATAAAGATTAGTGTTGAGTCAAGGGCTTTGATATGTTGCTATGATCTTGAGAAAGTAGAAAGAATAAAAAAGTTCATATTGATCATATGGATAGTGATAACTTCACACATAGAAAGTATGAGGCATAAAAATTGTTGAGAGTTGATGAACGTAGTTTTGGTCATCGTTGCAATTAATAGGAAGTGATAAGGAAAGAGGGGTTCACATACAAATATATTATCTTGGACACCTTTTTGTAATTGGGAGCACTCATTAGGTATGACATGCTAAAAGAGTTGACGTTGGACAAGGAAGACAACATAATGGTTTATGTTTTCGTGCATCTCAGTTAAATTATATTGTCATTGACCTTCCAAACATGTTGAGCTTGCCTTTCTCCCACATGCTAGCCAAATTCCTTGCACCAAGTAGAGATACTACTGGTGCTTCCAAATACCCATAAACCCAGTTTTGCCATGAGAGTCCACCATACCTACCTATGGATTGAGTAAGATCCTTCAAGTAAGTTGTCATGTTGCAAGCAATAAAAATTTCTATCTAAATATGTATGACTTATTAGTGAAGAGAAAATAAGCTTTGTACGAACTTGTTGTGGAAGTAATAAAAGCGACGGACTGCATAATAAAGGTCCACATACAAGGGGCAATATAAAGTGACGTTCTTTTGCATTAAGATTTTGTGCATCAACCCTAAACGCACATGACAACCTCTGCTTCCCTCTGCGAAGGGCCTATCTTTTACTTTATGTTTTTACTTTATGATTGAGTCAAGGTGATCCTCACCTTTCCCTTTTTCATTTTATCCTTTGGCAAGCTCCTCGTGTTTGAAAGATCATGATATATATATATCCAATTGGATGTTAGTTAGCAAGGGCTATTATTGTCGACATCACCTAAAGGTGAATACGTTGGGAGGCAATACAATAAGCCCCTATCTTTCTCAGTATCCGGCTGAAACTTCATAACCACAAGTATTGCGTGAGTGTTAGCAATTATAGAAGACTACAAGATAGTTGAGTATGTGAGCTTGCTGAAAAGCTCTATTGTTGACTCTTTCTGATGTTACGATAAATTGCAATTGCTTCAATGACTGAGATTATAGTTTGTTAGTTCCCAATGAAGTTTTTGAACCATACTTGATATTGTGAATTGATTGTTACTTGAGCATAAGAAATCATATGATAAAATCTATATATGTTGCTGTTATAAGAATAATCATGATGCCCTCATGTCCGTATTTTATTTTTATCAACACCTCTATCTCTAAACATGTGGACATATTTTTCGATTTCGGCTTCCGCTTGAGGACAAGCGAGGTCTAAGCTTGGGGGAGTTGATACGTCCATTTTGCATCATGCTTTTATATCAATATTTCTTGCATTATGGGCTGTTATTACACATTATATCTCAATACTTATGGCTATTCTCTCTTATTTTCAAGGTTTACCATGAAGAGGGGGAATGTCGGCAGCTGGAATTCTGGCTGGAAAAGGAGCAAACATTGGAAACCTATTCTGCACAGCTCCAAAAGTCCTGAAACACCACGAAACATCTTTTTGGAATTAATAAGAATTTTTGGGCGAAAGTAATACACCAGGGGCCCCACACCTCATCCAGGAGAGTGGGGGGCGCGCTCACCCCCCCTACTGGGCGTGCCCCCTGTCTCCTGGGACCGATACATCTCCAACGTATCTATAATTTATGAAGCATTCATGCTATATTACTATGTGTTTTGAATGATTATGGGCTTTATTTTCCACTTTTATATTATTTTTTTGGGACTAACCTATTAACCGGAGGCCCAGCCCAGATTTGCTGTTTTATGCCTATTTCAGTGTTTCGAGGAAAAGGAATATCAAACGGAGTCAAAATGGAACGAAATCAAGTGGAAAAGTTATTTTTGGAAGGAAAGCCACCTGATGGACTTGGAGTGCACGTCAGGAGATACGGGAGGTGCTCACGAGGGTGGGGGTGCGCCCTACCTTATGAAGTCATGTACCTAGGGTAGGGTCATAGACCTGATCTAAGTACCCTACCCAAGGACACCCTCAGAAGAAACTGCCTTCCAGTCGACCAAGAGGGACTTCACTCGACCAACTCGAAGGACTCGACCATGAAGACTCACTCGACCACCAGGAGATCAAGAGCCACTCTGCATCCAAACGGTCTGTAATTAAGTAGTCTTTATGGCATTTAGAACACTTTATGTAAGACGTTACCAGTAACGCCTAGACTTAATGTACTTTAAACCCTGCATTACTGAGGGCCGGAGGGGTCTGACGGACACTATATAAGCCACCCCCCTCCTCAGTGTAAAGGGTTCGCACCCTTGTAACCTATACACACATAATCCAGTCGACCGCCTCCGGGCTCCGAGACGTAGGGCTATTACTTCCTCCGAGAAGGGCCTGAACTCGTACATCCAGTGTCTTCACAACTGCTCCATAGCTAGGATCTTGCCTCTCCATACCTACCCCCCACTCTACTGTCAGACTTAGAACCACGACAGTTGGCGCCCACCGTGGGGCGTGTGTCTTAGAGATTTTTGGAGAAGTTGCAATTCTTCCGATTACTTTCATCATGGTCGCTAGTGGAGTTTTGGTCGAGGGCCGCGAGATCCGTCTCGGCGCTCTCACCTTCATCGCCGACGACTCCGCTTGGCTCCAGGAGGCTCCACTCGACATCGACGCGCTCCCCGTCCGTGGTGCGACGCATTTTCGCGCATGTGTCTGCGGCGTTCTGCTGCGGCAACCGTCGACTCCGTATTGGTCGACTCCCCTGTTGTCGTCCATCCCTGTTTCCCGCCAGCGCAAGCGATCTGGTCGGTCGAGACTACAGCGGTGGGTGAAGCACGCGGTGGCTCGCCAGACGGCCACCACCCAAGTCGCGGCAATCGAGCCCGACGAATCCCTCTACGGCCTGTTCGATCTGTCGATTGGCTCCGTAGAGACTGCATCCGAGTGCGATAGCAGTGATCCAGCGGCGGAGGTCTTGATGGTCGATGGACCTTGTAGCCCTCCCGGCTTCCCCCGTGGCGACGGGGCGGACGGAGGAGGTGACCCCGCTCGAGTCCATGAGGAGTATCAACCCGAGCCACTTAACTCCCTGCAAAGGGAAGAACTTTGTCGCAGGAACATGGATGCCCTGCATACTCCTATCGCAGGAGAAACCCCCGAGGCTCGTGCCTTGGAAGAGGTGCGTTTGGCCAACTTGGCTGAACGCGCTCGTCTGGAGAATTTCCAGCAAGCACTCGACGAGCGCGCGCGGCAACGAGTACCCGACTCCAGTCGACGTCAACTCTTCCCGCCGACTCAGGTATATCGAACCCCGATTCAGAATTTAGCAGCTGCAACCCGTATAGCAGAGTCAATTCAGCCCTCTCAGTCGAAGGCTGGCAGAGGCTTGATGCAGATTAGAGATTTTCTCTGGGCAGCAGGAGATCAGAATTCGGCCGTGTCGCAGTCACGCAACAGGATTCACAGTCGATCCGTCGCTGCGAATTCGGTTCAGTCGGCTCATAGCCCTAGATCGCCTCCGCGGTGTGAAGGACGCGAGAATCGACGAGACCAATACGGTGACCGATATGATCGTGATGATAGGCGTCGAGTGCCCACTCCTCCTCCGAGAGGCTGGTCTTACGCCTCGACAAAGAAGATGACAGCGCCAACTCGGTGGGGCGAAGAGCTCCGGTCGACCCCCGGGAACCAGGCTTCGACGCACGATCCATCATCGTGCAAGGCTTGGTCGATCGGAATAGGGCTCACAGAGATGCGCCCACTAGCAGCCGAGTGCATGTTTCAGGTCCAGAATGTTTCAGCAGGGCTATCAGAGCCGCAGTGATTCCCCCCAACTTCAGGTTGGCAACTGGAGTGAGCAAGTTCACCGGTGAGTCTAAGCCCGAAACCTGGCTTGAGGACTACCGAGTGGCGGTACAGATCGGCGGCGGGAATGATGAGGTGGCCATGAAGCATTTGCCACTCATGTTGGAAGGTTCGGCCAGGGCGTGGCTGAATTAGTTGACTCCAAGCAGTATTTACACTTGGGAAGATCTTTCCCGAGTGTTCGTCAGAACATTTGAAGGAACCTGCAAGCGACCAGCTGGGCTGACCGAGCTGCAAGTCTGCGTGCAGAAGACGAATGAAACTTTACGAGAGTACATTCAGAGGTGGATTACCTTGCATCATACCGTGGAGAACGTGTCTGATCATGAGGCAGTCTGTGCTTTCAAGGATGGTGTCAAGAACAGAGAGTTAAGTTTAAAGTTTGGGCGGACCGGAGATATGACCCTGAGTCGAATGATGGAAATTGCCACCAAGTATGCCAATGGTGAAGAGGAGGACCCACTCCGAAGCGGCAAGTACAAGCCGAGTCAGTCGGAGAAAGGAAACTCCAGTCGGAAACAGAAGCGGAAGGCCGAACCAGCGGCTCCTGGGGAGGCTCTGGCCGTGACTCAGGGCAAGTTCAAGGGAAAACCTAAAGGATCCTGGAACCCCAAGAAGGTGAAAGATAAAGAAGGAAATGACGTGATGGATCTACCGTGTCACATCCACACGAAGAAGGACGAAGAGGGTAACTTCATCTACCCTAAGCATACCACTCGCCAGTGTCGGCTCTTGATCCAGCAGTTTCAAGGCAAGCAGCCCAAGGACAAAGAGAAGGAGTCATACAAGGCTGAGGACAAGGAGGACAGCGAAGGAGGTTACCCCCATGTCAATTCCACCCTGATGATTTTTGCTGATGTAGAGAGCAAAAGTCGACTGAAAGTGATCAACCGCGAGGTGAATATGGTCGCTCCGGCAACGCGAAACTATCTGAGATGGTCCCAGACTCCCATTACATTCGACCAGTCTGATCACCCGACTCATATTGCCACCCCTGGGAGGCAAGCTTTGGTGGTCGACCCGATCGTCGAAGGCACTCGACTGACGAAGGTGCTAATGGATGGTGGTAGCGGACTAAATTTATTGTATGCGGACACGCTGAAAGGAATGGGCATTCCGATGTCCCGACTCAGCAAGAGCAACATGAGTTTTCATGGAGTTATACCTGGAAAGAAAGCCGAATCACTCGGCCAAATAGCTCTGGATGTAGTGTTCGGTGACTCGAAACATTTCCGGAAAGAGAGGCTGACGTTTGAGGTCGTGGATTTTCAGAGCGCTTACCACGCTATTTTGGGGAGACCAGCTTACGCACGGTTCATGGCTCGACCATGTTACGTGTACCTCAAATTGAAGATGCCCGGCCCCAAAGGCGTGATCACTATCACCGGTGATCGGAAAAAGGCAGAAGAGTGCTTCCAGAAAGGCTCAAAGATTGCCGATTCCCAGATGGCAACGGTCGAGCTAGAAGAATATAAGCAAAATGCTGATCCGAATGAGTTGTTGCGAGCTAAAAGCCTGCCACAGAGTCAGCTTTTCAGTCGACCGGTGAGACGAAGCCCATTCACATTCACCCGACCGACCCCAATGCAGCTCCTACCCATATCTCCACAACACTCGACCCTAAATAGGAAGAAGCGCTCATCCAGTTCCTCCGTGAGAACTGGGACATCTTTGCATGGAAGCCTGCTGACATGCCGGGTGTTCCCAGGGGACTGGCTGAGCATCGCCTTAGAGTCGACTCGGCAGCAAAACCAGTCAAAGAACATCTTCGGCGGTCCGCCGTCCAGAAGAGAAAAGCTATTGGTGAGGAGGTGGCTCGACTATTGGCGGTAGGATTTATCCGAGAGATATACCACTCCGAGTGGCTCGCCAATGTTGTCATGGTTCCCAAGAAGGACAACTCACTCTGCATGTGCATTGATTTCAAACACATCAATCGGGCCTGCCCGAAAGATCATTTTCCTCTCCCTCGCATCGACCAAATTGTCGACTCGACCGCGGGGTGTGAGAGATTGTCTTTTCTAGACGCCTACTCCGGATACCATCAGATCCGTCTGTATGGACCGGATGAGATCAAAACAGCTTTCATCACTCCATTCGGGTGCTTCTGCTATATCACTATGCCATTCGGCCTCAAGAATGCCGGAGCCACGTTCATGAGGATGATTCAGAAGTGTTTGCTCACTCAAATCAGTCGGAACGTGGAAGCGTACATGGATGACATTGTGGTCAAGTCACGTAAGGGTTCCGACCTGTTGACTGACCTAGCCGAAACATTTGCCAATCTCAGGAGGTATGATATCAAGCTCAATCCGTCAAAGTGCACATTCGAGTTCCAGGTGGCAAGTTACTCGGTTTTCTTGTTTCCGAACGAGGAATCGACGCTAACCCAGAAAAAGTTGGCACTATACTCTGAATGAAACGCCCTATGTGAGTGCACGACGTCCATAAACTTACTGGATGCTTGGCCGCATTAAGTCGATTCATCTCTCGCCTCGGTGAAAAGGCATTGCCCCTTTACCGACTGATGAAAAAGGCAGACAAGTTCGAGTGGACTCCAGAAGCTGATGCAGCGTTTGCCGAGCTAAAAGCTCTGCTCTCCACCCAGCCGGTGCTTGCTGCTCCAATCAGCAAAGAGCCTCTGTTGCTTTACATTGCAGCCACAGGACAGGTCATCAGTACAGTACTTACGGTCGAGCGGGAAGAGGAAGGCAAAACCTTCAAAGTTCAACGCCCAGTGTATTATCTCTCAGAAGTTTTGACTCCATCGAAGCAAAGATATCCTCATTATCAGAAGCTTGTGTATGGAATCTACATGACCATGAAGAAGGTTGCTCATTATTTCTCTGATCATGACACTACAGTCGTCAGCGACGCACCATTGTCAGAGATTCTGCACAACAGAGATGCAACTGGTCGAGTGGCTAAATGGGCGATTGAACTTCTTCCCCTTGATATCAAATTTGAGGCAAAGAAAGCCATTAAGTCCCAGGCTATAGCTGATTTCCTTGCTGAGTGGATTGAACAACAGCAGCCGACTCAGGTTCACTCGGAGCATTGGACCATGTTCTTTGATGGCTCTAAGATGTTAAATGGTTCTGGTGCTGGGGTAGTCTTGGTTTCCCCCAGAGGAGATAAGCTCAGATATGTGCTCCAGATTCACTTCGATTCGTCCAACAATGAAGTAGAATATGAAGCTCTCTTGTACGGGTTGCGCATGGCCATTTCACTCGGCGTCCGTCGCCTTATGGTTTATGGCGACTCGGATTTGGTGGTCAATCAGGTGATGAAGGAGTGGGATGTTAGAAGCCCAGCCATGACTGGATACTGCAATGCAGTGAGGAAGCTTGAAAAGAAATTCGAAGGGTTGGAGCTCCATCACATACCCCGACTGAAGAATCAAGCGGCTGATGATTTGGCAAAGATAGGATCCAAGAGAGAAGCCATTCCCAGTGGTGTGTTCTTGGAGCATATTCATACTCCATCAGTCAAATAAGATCCTTTTACTGAAGAAGCTCCGCAGCCCAGGAGTGCCACAGATCCGATTGAGGTTGAAGTTCCAGCAGTAGTCGACTAGGTCATGGAGGCTTTAGTGATTACTCCCGATTGGACAATACCGTACATCGTGTATATCCTGAGAAAAGAGCTCCCAGAGGACGAAGAAGAGGCTCGACAGATCGTCCGCCGGTCCAAAGCCTTTATTGTGATCAAAGGGCAGCTATTCAGGGAGAGCGCGACTGGAGTTGGTCAGAAGTGCATAACGCCAGAAGAAGGTCGGATAATCCTTGATGATATCCACTCGGGGACCTGTGGCCATCATGCGTCCTCTCGGACCATCGTGGCCAAAGCATACCGAGCCGGATTTTACTGGCCAAGGGCGAATGAAATGGCAAAGGAGATAGTGGACAAGTGCGAGGGATGCCAGTTTTACTCCAACATGTCACACAAGCATGCGTCAGCTCTGAAGACCATACCACTCGTCTGGCCATTCGCTGTATGGGGATTGGATATGGTCGGTCCCTTGAGGATGGGTCGGAGCGGTTTCACACATGTATTGGTAGCAGTCGACAAGTTCACCAAGTGGATTGAGGCTAAACCCATCAAGAACCTTGACGCCAGTGCTGCAGTCAGCTTCATCAGTGAACTGACATTCAGATATGGAGTCCCGCACAACATCATCACTGACAATGGGTCGAACTTCGATTCGGAGGAATTCAGAGCATTCTGCACATCTCAAGGCACACGAGTCGACTATGCTTCAGTCGCCCATCCTCAGTCGAATGGACAAGCAGAGCGGGCCAATGGCTTGATTCTCAAAGGGTTGAAACCCCGACTGATGCGTGACCTCAAGCATGCGGCTGGAGCATGGGTCGACGAACTTCCCTCTGTGCTTTGGGGGTTAAGGACCACGCCTAATCGGTCGACTGGGAGAACTCCATTTTTCTTGGTCTACGGAGCCGAAGCGGTCTTGCCGAGTGATCTGCTCCACAACGCTCCTCGAGTCGAGCTCTACAATGAAGCTGAAGCAGAACAAGCACGGCAGGATGCAGTCGACCTCCTGGAGGAAGAAAGGGAGATGGCTCTGATCCGATCGACCGTTTACCGACAGGACTTGCGTCGTTTCCACGCCAGAAACATGAAGAGTCGAGCCTTCCAGGAAGGAGATTTGGTCCTCCGAGTGGATCAACAGAAACCACACAAGCTTGCTCCTTCTTGGGAAGGACCCTTCATCGTTACTAAGGTTCTCCACAATGGAGCGTACCGTCTTTACAACGTCGAGCACGACATCGACGAGCCCCGAGCTTGGAACGCGGATCTTCTCCGCCCCTTTTACACTTAAGTATTCACTCGGATGAGTTGTAATAAAAGTACTTCTGTAGTTCATATTTTGAAAGATAGTAGTGTCATAATTTCCCCGATGATTTTTTGTCACTTTTTCTTATTCAGCAAAATTCCCCCAGCGGGTGGCTTAGCTGCGAATCCATTTCGCCTAAGTTTGTAAAAAAATCCTTACCGAGTGGCGAGCCGGTCTCGCACTCGGAGGCTTAGCTGCGAATCCGTTTCGCCTAAGTTTTAATAAAATCCTACCAAGTGGTAAGCCAGCCTTCCACTCGGAGGCTTAGCTGCAGTCCAAGTACACGCCTAAGTTCAATAAAATCCTACCGAGTGGTAAGCCAGCCTTCCACTCGGAGGCTTAGCTGCAGTCCAAGTACTCGCCTAAGTTTTAATAAAATCCTACCGAGTGGTAAGCCAGCCTTCCACTCGGAGGCTTAGCTGCAGTCCAAGTACTCACCTAAGTTCAATAAAATCCTACCGAGTGGTAAGCCAGCCTTCCACTCGCAGGCTTAGCTGCAGTCCAAGTACTCGCCTAAGTTTAATAAAATCCTACCGAGTGGTAAGCCAGCCTTCCACTCGGAGGCTTAGCTGCAGTCCAAGTACTCGCCTAAGTCCAATAAAATCCTACTGAGTGGTAAGCCAGCCTTCCACTCGGAGGCTTAGCTGCAGTCCAAGAACTCGCCTAAGTTCAAATACAATGTGCGCTCGCAAGAAGGACGAGGTGCAGGTCGACTGCTACTCTCTCCTCCGAGCTACGCCACAAATACAATGTGCGCTCGCAAGAAGGATGAGGTGCAGGTCGACTGCTACCCTCTCCTCCGAGCTACGCCACAAGTACAATGTGCCTTCTATAAGAAGAACACCTTAAAATCCTACCGAGTGGAGAGCAAACCTCCCACTCGGGGGGCTTAGCTGCAGCCCTGTGCTCGCCTAAGTTTTGAAAATCCTACCGAGTCGAGAGCAAACCTCCCACTCGGGGGCTTAGCTGCAGCCCCGTGCTCGCCTAAGTTTTGAAAATCCTACCGAGTGGAGAGCAAACCTCCCACTCGGGGGCTTAGCTGCAGCCCCGTGCTCGCCTAAGTTTTGAAAATCCTATCGAGTGGAGAGCAAACCTCCCACTCGGAGGCTAGGCTGCGGCCCCGTGCTCGCCTAAGTTTTGAAAATCCTACAGAGTGGAGAGCAAACCTCCCACTCGGAGGCTTAGCTGCAGCCCCGTGCTCGCCTAAGTTTTGAAAATCCTACCGAGTGGAGAGCAAACCTCCCACTCGGGGGCTTAGCTGCAGCCCCGTGCTCGCCTAAGTTTTGAAAATCCTACCGAGTGAAGAGCAAACCTCCCACTCGGAGGCTTAGCTGCAGCCCAGGGCCTGCCTAAGCGAATTGAGGAACGAGTCGATTGCAAGCATATTCAAACATCGACTCCAAGTTCGGATAAATACCTAATGGAACCGAAAAGTGCTCAGGCGCTAAGCCTGTTAAGGTTTATCGATTACAGAATCACTCGGCATACCGAGGCGAATTTAAAGTGTCGAGCTCAAGAAGTTTTTTACCCCTCCTGTGGAGGGCTGGAAGGTGCAACAAACTCGTCGAGGTCGATCCCATCAGCAATCCAAGTGGCAGCGGCGATGAAGGTCTCCATGAAGGACCGAAAATCGTGCTTCTTGGTGTTAGCCACCCGAAGAGCCACCAACTTGTCATCTCGCGCATCCTTGCAATGGACTCGGACCAGAGATAAAGCAACATCTGCGCCACACCTGGCAGCAGATTTCTTCCACTCCTGCACTCGACTTGGGACTGTGTTCAGTCGAGTCATCAGAGACTCGAGGTCATTCTGGAGCGTCTCCCCGGGCCAGAGCGTAGCGTCGATGCGGGAAGTGGCAACCTTCAAACTTTCTAGATAATCAATAATGGCAGCAACACGAGATTCTTGCCGGAGCACATTCATGGCAACTTCATCATTCACCGGAGAGTTGATGGGGTCCAGGTTAGGCTCCAGTCGACCAGTCTCCTCTTCAAAGTTTTGGCAAAATTCTGCAAGCACCACCACCGAGTCAAAACAACGGTCGAATGGAAAGACCACCGTAAAAATAATTGTCGGGTGCAAAGGATTACCTTCGAGCATGAGGAATAGCTTCTTGGCGAGTCCGCCCAGATAAGCCTCCAGATCGTTCCTCTTCCCCGTCAGCTCACTGGCCTTGTCGTTCAGAGCAACCTTATCGCTTTTCAGTCGACTGACCTCCTTGTTGGCAATGGCAAGAGCAGCTTTCAGATTGGTGTTTTCTGCTTCAAGCTTGGTGACCGAAGCCAACTTCTCATCTGTGAATCTGGTCTTCTCGAAAGCTGTTTTCTGCATCTCAGCCAACTCCAGGTCTTTCTTTTTCTGGGCCTCCTTCACTTTGCCTGCAAAGTTACAGCAAGGTCAGAATTCGAAGCAAATGAGGAGCAAAAGCAGTCCAAACACTCACCAAACATACCTTTGGTCTCCTCCTTCGCCTTCGCCAAATTATCCTGGACCAGCTTCAGATCAAGCTCGAGCTGGATATGCTTGTTCTCCATGTCAGTATAGCGAGCTGCAAGGTCGCAGGATTTCTACAAAAACCAATCGACAGATGTCAAAAACAATTCACTTCTGAGTGACTAAGGAAAAACCATACGTTTCTAAGACTACAGCCGAATGCAAACATTTGACCATAGTCTCGGGGACTACACCCAGTGGGTGCACTCAGCGTGCCCCCACTAGTTCTATCAAGGAAGAGTCGACCAGTCGACCAACAATAAAAAAGAGGCGTGTTCTTCAGACTGTAGTCAACTGCCCGCAGTCGACCACAGTCTCGGGGACTACACCTAGTGGGTGCACTCAGCGTGCCCCCACCGGTCAAGAAATCCATTCGGCATAACCGAATGAAGGAAATATTCAAAATATAAATACTATGGTCGACTGCCAGCAGTCCACCATAGCCTTGGGGACTACACCCAGTGGGTGCACTCAGCGTGCCCCCACTAAATCAGAATTCCAATCGACACACCCAGTGGGTGTAGGACAATCACCAAGAATTTCGGAAAAGAAGAATCTTCAGACATCATATCCTAACAGAACAGGCGATGACCGACTGACCTGAACGTTGCTCTGAAGAGCGGAACTGGCATCATAAGCTGCCTGGCTAGCCTCTCGGATGGCTTTCACCTGCTCCATCATGACTCCCGCCTGGCGTATCGCTTCTTTTGCAGCGCTGGCTTGGTCCTCTGGGACGTAGTGGGTCGAGAAGAGTGAAGGCTGTGCTGCACTCGACGATGCGGGGTGAACACTCATCAACGGCACCGCGAAAGATAATGTGGGTCAAGTGGTGTTCTCTCCCTCCGCGACCAGTGTCTCGGGTGCTGACACGTCCTGAGTCAACCTGCCAGCAGACGCTTTCCTACTCCTCCTTTGCTTCAGTGGTTCCTCGTCGTCGTCGTCGTCAGGAAGGGTGATAACAACATCGGATGGAGCTACAGAAAAGAATCAGAATTAGAGACCAAGAGCCAATCGACTAAAAGACGGAATTACGAGAATCATACCAGGTTTTGAGGTAGCAGCATCTTCCATCTCATGATCGTCAGCCCTGGCCGAGGTATCAGAAGTAGCAGCACTGCAACTCCAAACAACAGTCGGTTAACTCATGAGTCAACCAAAAATAAACTCACGAAGAGCAAGAAGACTCGGATAGCATTTTTACCCTGATATGGTGGGAATCGACACCTTCATCTTCGGCAAAACCTTCACCGGTTTTGATGGCGCCATTCGAGATTGCTTCGAAGCCTTCTCAGTCGGCGCCGGAGAAGTGTTACGAGGGTGTTTGGTCGACTGCGCGACAGTCGCGACCCCCTTACCACGTTCAGCCGCAGGGTCATGGATGAGCTTCGATCGCTTTTCCGTGCGAGGCGGTACGACTTCCTCCTCCTCCTCCTCTTCCTCCTCCCCATCAGAGTCGTCATCATCATCATCAGCAGCAGCGTCCGAGTCCCACTCCTCTTGGCTTTCGCCTCCACTTCCTTCCCCCTCTTCAGTTGGCGTCTGTGCTCCATTGGGCATCGAGTATAGTTCGGTGAAGGCCTGACAGACAGCAAAGTAAAGATCAATCGACCGATTTGCAGCGAAAGCAGAATAAGTATGGCAAGATTACAAATGAAGATAAAGTGGGCATACCTTGTTTGGAGTGCTAGAATGGTCAAGTGGCGGAATCCTCCTGGCTCCTCGAGGGTTGTCTTTGTTCCCTGTGACCGCGGCCATCCACCTCTCCAGTGTGGCATCGTCGACTACTTCTGGATGGACCCGAGTCTCATCCTCGGTTCCACAGTACAGCCACATACAATGGCCTCGGTACTGAAGAGGCTGGATGCGCCGCCTGAGGAAGACCTCCAGAAGGTCCATACCCGTCACTCCCTCCCGAACTAGCTGGACTACACGCTCCATCAACATCTTCACTTGGGCTTTCTCCTCAGGGAGCACTTTCAGAGATGAGGGCTTGTTCACTCGGTCCATGGAAAACGGAGGGAGACCACTCGACTGCCCTGGCGTTGACTCGTTCTGGCAGTAGAACCAAGTCGATTGCCATCCTCTGACAGACTCAGGAAGGGTCATGGTCGGGAAGGTGCTCTTGTTCCTCATCTGAATCCCCAGACCTCCACACATCTGAATAACCTTGGTCTTATCGTCATATGGACTCGCCTTTTTCACTGTCTGAGAACGACAAGTGAATATGTGCTTGAACAGACCCCAGTGCGGTCGACAGCCCAGGAAGTTCTCACACATGGACATGAAGGCAGCGAGGTAGGCGATAGAATTCGGATTGAAGTGGTGGAGTTGCGCCCCAAAGAAATTCAAGAAACCACGAAAGAAAACACTCGGAGGCAAAGAGAACCCGCGGTCGACGTGGGTAGCCAGAAGGACACACTCACCCTCTTCCGGCTATGGTTGCCACTCGTTCCCCGGGAGCCTCGCTTCTCCGTGGGGGATCAGACCCTCGTTGGCCATCTCAGCGAGATCCGTCTCGGTGATGGTCGACCGGATCCAATCCCCTTGGACACAGCCTTGTGGCAGGCGGGACCTGGACAAGGATCCTCCCCGGCTAGTCGCTCTCCCTTTCGCCTTCCCCGTCGCCGTCGCCTTCTTCGCGCGCTCCAGAGCCGCCGTCTTCTCCTTCACCATTGCTGCCGTCGAAGCGCACGAAGGGTGGTTAGGCAGAGGCGAGAGCAGGCGATGCAGGCGGAGGTGGAGAGGATAGAAGGGGGATTGGAGAAGTACTGTTCAAAAACCCTCGCCGGGCGCATTTATAGAGCCGTTTCCGAGTGGATGACAAGTGGGCCCGGGCAATCCTATCACATCCCGAAACAGTTACGCATGCGTGATACGTGGCGAAAACGATGGCGTGGAAATCGAGGCGTCTATGTTCTATCCCATCCGAGCGCCGCGGTCCGCCCCGCTTCGCGCGCTGCCCAAAAATTCGGATCCCACGAAATCCGCTAACAGCAGGTCCATTTGGCAGACGATGGATTTCCTGCGATCCGTCGCTCGGAAGTTTATCAAGTACAAAAGTTCACTCGACTTAAGAAAGGAATGGATCAAGGCGCCTGAAATAAGAGTTGCTGTCATCAACGAAAGATTATCAGTCCAAGATGAGACATATCCAGAACGCAAAAACAGGTCGGAAATAATATCAACTCCTTCCTCACTCAAACCTCGATCCATTCGGGGGCTAATGATGAAGTCATGTACCTAGGGTAGGGTCATAGACCTGATCTAAGTACCCTACCCAAGGACACCCTCAGAAGAAACTGCCTTCCAGTCGACCAAGAGGGACTTCACTCGACCAACTCGAAGGACTCGACCATGAAGACTCACTCGACCACCAGGAGATCAAGAGCCACTCTGCATCCAAACGGTCTGTAATTAAGTAGTCTTTATGGCATTTAGAACACTTTATGTAAGACGTTACCAGTAACGTCTAGACTTAATGTACTTTAAACCCTGCATTACTAAGGGCCGAAGGGGTCTGGCGGACACTATATAAGCCACCCCCCTCCTCAGTGTAAAGGGTTCGCTCCCTTGTAACCTATACACACATAATCCAGTCGACCGCCTCCGGGCTCCAAGACGTAGGGCTATTACTTCCTCCGAGAAGGGCCTGAACTCGTACATCCAGTGTCTTCACAACTGCTCCATAGCTAGGATCTTGCCTCTCCATACCTACCCCCACTCTACTGTCAGACTTAGAACCATGACACTACCCCCCTGGGCGCGCCCCCTGCCTCGTGGGCCCCCCGTAGCTCCACCGACGTTCTCCCTTCACACATATATACCTACGTACCCTAAAACTTCGAGAACAGAAGATAGATCGGGAGTTCCGCCGCCGCAAGCCTCTGTAGCCACAAAAAACCAATCGGGACCCTGTTCCGGCACCCTGCCAGAGGGGGATCCCATCACCGGAGGCCATCTTCATCATCCCGGCTCTATCCATGACGAGGAGGGAGTAGTTCACCCTCGAGGCTGAGGGTATGTACCAGTAGCTATGTGTTTGATCTCTCTCTCTCTCGTGTTATCTCTCGTGTTCTCTATGGCACGATCTTGATGTATCCCAAGCTTTGCAATTGTAGTTGGATCTTATGATGTTTCTCCCCCTCTACTCTCTTGTGATGAATTGAGTTTCCCCTTTTGAAGTTATCTTATCGGATTGAGTCTTTTATGAGAACACTTGATGTATGTCTTGGTGATCAACTTGCGGGTTTCGTGACATTGGGAACCTATGCATAGGGGTTGGCACACGTTCTTGATTCTCCAGTAGAAACTTTGGGGCACTCTTTGAAGTACTTTTATGTTTGTTGGATGAATCTGAGATTGTGTGATGCATATCATATAATCATGCCCACGGATACTTGAGGTGACAATGGAGTATCTAGGTGACATTAGGGTTTTGTTGATTTGTATCTTAAGGTGTTATTCTAGTACGAACTCTTTTATAGATCGATCCGAAAGAATAGCTTTGTGGTGGTTTCGTACCCGACCATAATCAACCAAGTGATACTAACCTATCTGTTTTGCTAGTTTGCATGTTTGCCATGCTCATCGATCCGAAAGAATAGCTTTGTGGTGGTTTCATACCCGATCGTTAAATATGCAGAGGCATTTAGTATTCAACGTTGAATAATAATTTAAGTGATTTGTTACAATATAATATGATAAGGTTTTGCATTGGTTTATACTAACCTATCTCACGAGTTCTTGTTGAGTTTGTTGTGAATGAAGCTTTTGATAAAAAGAGAAACCATGATATGAGAGGAATTAAGGAGACACAAAAGTTCAAGCTTGGGGATGCCGAAGGCACCCCAAGATAATATTTCAAGAAGTCTCAAGAATCTAAGCTTGGGGATGCCCAGGTAGGCATCCCACCTTTCTTCTTCAACAACTATCGGTTAGTATCGGTTGAGCCTAAGTTTTGCTTCTTCACATGAGTTATGATATCCTTGCAATGTAGTTTTCTTTAGCTTTGCTTGCTGTTTGAATACAATACCAAGATCTGAAATTCTTTTATGAGAGAGATTCCTTGCATAGTTGCATAATTATTTAGCTACTCATTGATCTTCACTTATATATTTTTGGAGTAGTTTTTCATTTACTCGTGTGCTTCACTTATATCCTATGAGTAAATTGTTGAATGAATTGGTTGTCATAAATCTGAAATTATATATGTCTCTTTTGCTTATCCCATGGGGAGTAATAACTTCACATCTAAATTTTGAATGAAGCTTTTGAATGAATTGTTGTAAATTTCTTGACGGTTAGCAAGCATTGTATTAGTCATTTGAACAATTCATGAAAGAATATTGAAGGAAGAGAGGTTTCACATATAAATAGACATCTTTCATAATTGTGAGCACTCATTAAGTATGACATGCTAAAGAGTTAATGTTGGACAAGGAAGACAACGTAATGGGTTATGTTTTCTCGCATCTCAGTTAAAGTATATTGTCATGGATCATTCAAACATGTTGAGCTTGCCTTTCTCCCCTTGCTAGCCTAAATATCTGTACTAAGCGGGAATACTGCTTGTGCATCCAATATCCTTAAACCCAGTTTTGCCATGAGTGTCCACCATACCTACCTATATGCGGTATTTACCTGCCATTCCAAGTAAATTTGCATGTGCCAAACTCTAAACCTTCAAATTATAGTTTGTTTTGTATGCCCGAATTGCTCATGTAGCAACTAGGGGTTGTCAGTGTCTTCCATGCTAGGTGGGTTATTCTCAAGAGGAGTGGACTCCGCTCCTCATTCACGAGAAAGTGGTGGTAACCGGGATGCCCAGTCCCATGATCAAAAAGATCAAAATCAAATCAAAATAATTAAACAAAACTCCCCCAGGACTGTTGTTAGTTGGAGGCACTCGTTGTTTCGAGCAAGCCATGGATTGATGCTTGTTGGTGGTTGGGGTAGTAAAAACTTTTACCATTCTGTTTGGGAACCGCCTATAATGTATGCAGTATGGAAGATATTGAGAACTCTTGGCTGTTATGTTGACAATGAGATCATACCTCTCAAAATTATTTATCTCTATTTCAAAATCGAGCTCTGGCACCTCTGCAAATCCCTGCTTCCCTCTGCGAAGGGCCTATCTTTTACTTTATGCAAGAGTCAAGGTGGTCTTCACCTTTCCCTTTTTCATTTTATCCTTTAGCAAGCACTTCGTGGTGGGGTGATCCTGATATATATATCCAATTGGATGTACGTTAGCATGAACTATTATTGTTGACATCACCCAAAGGTGAATACGTTTGGAGGCAACATTATAAGCCCCAATCTTTCTCTATGTCTGATTAAAACTTCATAACCATAAGTATTGCGTGAGTGTTAGCAATTGTAGAAGACTATATGATAGTTGAGTATGTGGAGTTTGCTATTCCTGAAAATAAGATGAATTGCAATTGTTTCGATGACTAAGAATGAAGTTTGCTAGTTTTCAAGAATGTTTATGGTCTATGCTTTAACATGTGAATTGCTTGTTACTAGTTCGTGAAAAGTTTTATGAGATGAACTACTGTTATGACATATAATGATGCTAGTAAAGGTGATTGAAATTATCATTGATCAAACTTGTGCACCTCTAGCATTCACACTTCATAAATTCTTTCTTTTATCATTTACCTACTCGAGGACGAGTAGGAATTAAGCTTGGGGATGCTGATACGTCTCCAACGTATCTATAATTTATGAAGCATTCATGCTATATTACTATGTGTTTTGAATGATTATGGGCTTTATTTTCCACTTTTATAGTATTTTTTTGGGACTAACCTATTAACCGGAGGCCCAGCCCAGATTTGTTGTTTTATGCCTATTTCAGTGTTTCGAGGAAAAGAAATATCAGACGGAGTCAAAACGGAATGAAATCAACTGGAAAAGTTTTGGAAGGAAAGCCACCCGATGGACTTGGAGTGCACGTCAGGAGATACGGGAGGTGCTCACGAGGGTGGGGGCGCGCCCTACCCCCCTGGGCGCGCCCCCCTGCCTCGTGGGGCCCCTGTAGCTCCACCGACGTTCTCCCTTCACCCATATATACCTATGTACCCTAAAACTTCGAGAACAGAAGATAGATCGGGAGTTCCGCCGCCGCAAGCCTCTGTAGCCACCAAAAACCAATCGGGACCCTGTTCCGGCACCCTGCCGGAGGGGGATCCCATCACCGAGGCCATCTTCATCATCCCGGCGCTATCCATGACGAGGAGGGAGTAGTTCACCCTCGGGGCTGAGGGTATGTACCAGTAGCTATGTGTTTGATCTCTCTCTCTCGTGTTCTCTCTCGTGTTCCCTCTATGGCACGATCTTGATGTATCCCGAGCTTTGCTATTGTAGTTGGATCTTATGATGTTTCTCCCCCTCTACTCTCTTGTGATGAATTGAGTTTCCCCTTTTGAAGTTATCTTATCGGATTGAGTCTTTTATGAGAACACTTGATGTATGTCTTGGTGATCAACTTGCGGGTTTCGTGACATTGGGAACCTGTGCATAGGGGTTGGCACACGTTCTTGATTCTCCGGTAGAAACTTTGGGGCACTCTTTGAAGTACTTTTATGTTGGTTGGATGAATCTGAGATTGTGTGATGCATATTGTATAATCATGCCCACGGATACTTGAGGTGACAATGGAGTATCTAGGTGACATTAGGGTTTTGGTTGATTTGTATCTTAAGGTGTTATTCTAGTACGAACTCTTTTATAGATCGATCCGAAAGAATAGCTTTGTGGTGGTTTCGTACCCGACCATAATCTCTACGTTTGTTCTCCGCTATTAGTGACTTTGGAGTGACTCTTTGTTGCATATTGAGGGATTGTTATATGATCTATCTATGTTATTATTGTTGAGAGAACTTGCACTAGTGAAAGTATGAACCCTAGGCCTTGTTTCCTATCATTGCAATACCATTTACGCTCACTTTTACCACTTGTTACCTTGCTTTTTTTATTATTTCAGATTACAAAAACCTATATCTACTATCTATTTTGCACTTGTATCACCATCTCTTCGCCGAACTAGTGCACCTATACAATTTACCGTTGTATTGGGTGTGTTGGGGACACAAGAGACTTTTTGTTATTTGGTTGCAGGGTTGTTTGAGAGAGACCATCTTCATCCTACGCCTCCTACGGATTGATAAACCTTAGGTCATCCACTTGAGGGAAATTTGCTACTGTCCTACAAACCTGTGCACTTGCAGGCCCAACAACGTCTACAAGAAGAAGGTTGTGTAGTAGACATCAAGCTCTTTTCTGGCGACGTTGCCGGGGAGGCTAGGTAAAGTGTACTCACACTCCGTCACTAAGCTCTTTTCTTGCGAGGTGAGTGCTTAAAGGTATATCTTTAGATCTTTCAATCGAATCTTTTTGTTTCTTGTTTTAGCACTAGTCTAGTTTATAAAAGAAAATTACAAAAAAAATGGAGTTAAGTTTGTCTCAAACGCTTCACCTTTTTAATATCTTTCGTGAGTATGATGGAAAGGATAATTGTGCTCAAGTGCTTGAAGAAGAAATCTATAGAATGTTTGGTACTAAATTTTTGAATGATGAGCATGATTGCAATGTTGTTAGTATGAATTCCTTGAATATCCATGATGCTAATGATATGCAAACCATAAGCTTGGGGAATCTATGTTTGATGGAGATGATATTTTTTGTCCCCCAAGCTTTGTTGAGCAAATTTACTATGATGAAAGCATGCCTCCTATTTATGATGATTATTGTGATGATACGTATGCTATAAAGAAAAAGTTTGCTTATGTGGAGAGTAGAAATTTTTTTATGCTTGTAGATCATGAAAATAATGCTTTAGGTGCTGGTTATATTGTTGAATTCATTCATGATGCTACTGAAAATTATTACGAGGGAGGAATATATGCTTGTAGGAATTGCAATAATATCAAGATTCCTCCCTATGTGCTTAAATTCTTGAGGCTATGCTTGTTTTACCTTCCTATGCTAGTTGATTATTGTTCTTCTAAGTTGTTTGCTCACAAAATCCCTATGCATAGGAAGTGGGTTAGACTTAAATGTGCTAGTCATATGCTTCATGATGCTCCCGTTATGTTTCAATTCTTATCTTTTATGTGAGCATCATTGTCATCATCATGCCTAGCTTGAAAAGGCATTAAAGAAATTGGGAGAGAACCCAATATTTATCCTTACTGTTTTTGTGTGTCCACATGATTATGCTACTGTAGTAATCATGTTTTATAGCTTTTGTTTCAATAAAGTGCCAAGTAGAACCTTTGGGAAGACTTGGGTGAAGTTTATGTGATCTTGCTGTGAAAAACAGAAACTTCAGCGCTCACGAGAATAGCTGCCATTTTTTACTGGAGAGTTCTTTTAGGTTGATTATTTTTGAAGATGATTAATAGACAAATTACTCAGGTCCAGAAATTTATTTCATAATTTTTGGGGTTCCATAAGTATACGTTTCATACAAATTACTACAGACTGTTCTGTTTTTGACAGATTCTGTTTTCTATGTGTTGTTTGCTTATTTTGATGAATCTATGAGTAGTATCGGAGGGTATGAACCATAGATAAGTTGGAGTACAGTAGATATTACACCAATATGAATTTAGAATGAGTTCATTACAGTACCTAAGTGGTGGTTTTATTTTCTTATACTAACGGAGCTTACGAGTTTTGTTTTGAGTTTTGTGTGGTTGAAGTTTTCAAGTTTTGGGTAACGATTCGTTGGACAATGGAATAAGGAGTGGAAAGATCCTAAGATTGGGGATGACCAAGGCACCCCAAGGTAATATTCAAGGACAACCAAGCAACTAAGCTTGGGGATGCCCCGGAAGGCATCCCCTCTTTCGTTTTCGTTCATTAGTAACTTTACTTGGAGCTATATTTTTATTCACCACATGATATGTGTTTTGCTTGGAGCGTCAATTTCTTTTGTTAGTTTTTACTTGCTGTTAGTTAGAATTGTGTTTTGCCTCTTTAGTTTCAATAAAAAAGTCAAGGATAGCCTTTGTCATGCTTATTTTGCTAGTTTGCATGTTGCTATTTGAAAACAGAAAGTTTACCGCTGTTGCAAAAATTCCCTAGAAAATTCAGAGCATGGTCTAACGTTGAATCTTTTTGCATACTGAGCTCTGATAAATTTATTACAGTGGGAATTTTAGTTCATAATTTTTGGAGTCATGGAATATGGATACTCTTGCATTCTTTACAGACTGTACTGTTTTGACAGATTGCTGTTATGTTTGTGTTGTTTGCATATGTTTGCTTGTTTAATGATTCTATTTGATGATAGGAGTGTTAAATATGCAGAGGCATTTAGTATTCAATGTTGAATAATAATTTAAGTGATTTATTGCAATATAATATGATAAGGTTTTGCATTGGTTTATACTAACCTATCTCACGAGTTCTTGTTGAGTTTGTTGTGAATGAAGCTTTTGATAAAAAGAGAAACCATGATATGAGAGGAATTAAGGAGACACAAAAGTTCAAGCTTGGGGATGCCGAAGGCACCCCAAGATAATATTTCAAGAAGTCTCAAGAATCTAAGCTTGGGGATGCCCCGGTAGGCATCCCACCTTTCTTCTTCAACAACTATCGGTTAATATCGGTTGAGCCTAAGTTTTGCTTCTTCACATGAGTTATGCTATCCTTGCAATGTAGTTTTCTTTAGCTTTGCTTGCTGTTTGAATACAATACCAAGATCTAAAATTCTTTTATGAGAGAGATTCCTTGCATAGTTGCATAATTATTTAGCTACTCATTGATCTTCACTTATATAATTTTGGAGTAGTTTTTCATTTACTCGTGTGCTTCACTTATATCCTATGAGTAAATTGTTGAATGAATTGATTGTCACAAATCTGAAATTATATATGTCTCTTTTGCTTATCCCATGGGGAGTAATAACTTCACATCTAAGAAGTAGAGGTTATAAATTTCTTAACGGTTAGCAAGCATTGTATTAGTCATTTGAACAATTCATGAAATAATATTGAAGGAAGAGAGATTTCACATATAAATAGACATCTTTCATAATTGTGAGCACTCATTAAGTATGACATGCTAAAGAGTTGATGTTGGACAAGGAAGACAATGTAATGGGTGATGTTTTCTCGCATCTCAGTTAAAGTATATTGTCATGGATCATTCAAACATGTTGAGCTTACCTTTCTCCCCTTGCTAGCCTAAATATCCGTACTAAGCGGGAATACTGCTTGTGCATCCAATATCCTTAAACCCAGTTTTTGCCATGAGTGTCCACCATACCTACCTATATGCGGTATTTACCTGTCGTTCCAAGTAAATTTGCATGTGCCAAACTCTAAACCTTCAAATTATAATTTGTTTTGTATGCCCGAATTGCTCATGTAGCAACTAGGGGTTGTCAGTGTCTTCCATGCTAGGTGGGTTATTCTCAAGAGGAGTGGACTCCGCTCCTCATTCACGAGAAAGTGGTGGTAACCGGGATGCCCAGTCCCATGATCAAAAAGATCAAAATCAAATCAAAATAATTAAACAAAACTCCCCCAGGATTGTTGTTAGTTGGAGGCACTCGTTGTTTCGAGCAAGCCATGGATTGATGCTTGTTGGTGGTTGGGGGAGTAAAAACTTTTACCATTCTGTTTGGGAACCGCCTATAATGTATGCAGTATGGAAGATATTGAGAACTCTTGGTTGTTATGTTGACAATGAGATCATACCTCTCAAAATTATTTATCTCTATTTCAAAATCGAGCTCTGGCACCTCTGCAAATCCCTGCTTCCCTCTGCGAAGGGCCTGTCTTTTACTTTATGCAAGAGTCAAGGTGGTCTTCACCTTTCCCTTTTTCATTTTATCCTTTGGCAAGCACTTCGTGGTGGGGTGATCCTGATATATATATCCAATTGGATGTACGTTAGCATGAACTATTATTGTTGACATCACCCAAAGGTGAATACGTTTGGAGGTAACATTATAAGCCCCAATCTTTCTCTGTGTCTGATTAAAACTTCATAACCATAAGTATTGCGTGAGTGTTAGCAATTGTAGAAGACTATATGATAGTTGAGTATGTGGAGTTTGCTATTCCTGAAAATAAGATGAATTGCAATTGTTTCGATGACTAAGAATGAAGTTTGCTAGTTTTCAAGAATGTTTATGGTCTATGCTTTAACATGTGAATTGCTTGTTACTAGTTCGTGAAAATTTTTATGAGATGAACTACTGTTATGACATATAATGATGCTAGTAAAGGTGATTGAAATTATCATTGATCAAACTTGTGCACCTCTAGCATTCACACTTCATAAATTCTTTTTTTATCATTTACCTACTCGAGGACGAGTAGGAATTAAGCTTGGGGATGCTGATACGTCTCCAACGTATCTATAATTTATGAAGCATTCATGCTATATTACTATGTGTTTTGAATGATTATGGGCTTTATTTTCCACTTTTATAGTATTTTTTTGGGACTAACCTATTAACCGGAGGCCCAGCCCAGATTTGTTGTTTTATGCCTATTTCAGTGTTTCGAGGAAAAGGAATATCAGACGGAGTCAAAACGGAACGAAATCAACTGAAAAAGTTATTTTTGGAAGGAAAGCCACCCGATGGACTTGGAGTGCATGTCAGGAGATACGGAGGTGCTCACGAGGGTGGGGGGAGCGCCCTACCCCCCTGGCCGCGCCCCCCTGCCTCGTGGGGCCCATGTAGCTCCACCGACGTTCTCCCTTCACCCATATATACCTACGTACCCTAAAACTTCGAGAACAGAAGATAGATCGGGAGTTCCGCCGCCGCAAGCCTCTGTAGCCACCAAAAATCAATCGGGACCCTGTTCCGGCAACCTGCCGGAGGGGGATCCCATCACCGGAGGCCATCTTCATCATCCCGGCGCTATCCATGACGAGGAGGGAGTAGTTCACCCTCGGGACTGAGGGTATGTACCAGTAGCTATGTGTTGATCTCTCTCTCTCTCGTGTTCTCTCTCGTGTTCCCTCTATGGCACGATCTTGATGTATCCCGAGCTTTGCTATTGTAGTTGGATCTTATGATGTTTCTCCCCCTCTACTCTCTTGTGATGAATTGAGTTTCCCCTTTTAAAGTTATCTTATCGGATTGAGTCTTTTATGAGAACACTTGATGTATGTCTTGGTGATCAACTTGCGGGTTTCGTGACATTGGGAACCTGAGCATAGGGGCTGGCACACGTTCTTGATTCTCCGGTAGAAACTTTGGGGCACTCTTTGAAGTACTTTTATGTTGGTTGGATGAATCTGAGATTGTGTGATGCATATCGTATAATCATGCCCACGGATACTTGAGGTGACAATGGAGTATCTAGGTGACATTAGGGTTTTGGCTGATTTGTATCTTAAGGTGTTATTCTAGTACAAACTCTTTTATAGATCGATCCGAAAGAATAGCTTTGCGTTGGTTTCGTACCCGACCATAATCTCTATGTTTGTTCTCCGCTATTAGTGGCTTTGGAGTGACTCTTTGTTGCATGTTGAGGGCTTGTTATATGATCTATCTATGTTATTATTGTTGAGAGAACTTGCACTAGTGAAAGTATGAACCCTAGGCCTTGTTTCCTATCATTGCAATACCATTTATGCTCACTTTTACCACTTGTTACCTTGCTGTTTTTATTATTTCAGATTACAAATACCCATATCTACTATCTATTTTGCACTTGTATCACCATCTCTTCGCCGAACTAGTGCACCTATACAATTTACCGTTGTATTGGGTGTGTTGGGGACACAAGAGACTTTTTGTTATTTGGTTGCAGGGTTGTTTGAGAGAGACCATCTTCATCCTACGCCTCCTACGGATTGATAAACCTTAGGTCATCCACTTGAGGGAAATTTGCTACTGTCCTACAAACCTGTGCACTTGCAGGCCCAACAACGTCTACAAGAAGAAGGTTGTGTAGTAGACATCAGGCTCCCTGGTGGGCCCGAGTGTCCATCTTCTTCTATATCAGAGCTTTTACCCTGGAAAAAATCGTGGGCAAGCTTATGGGACAAAACTCCGCCGCCACGAGGCGGAACCTTGGCGGAACCAATCTAGGGCTCTGGCAAAGCTGTTCTGCCGGGGACACTTACCTCCGGGAGGGGGAAATCATCACCAACGTCATCACCGACGATCCTCTCATCGAGAGGGGTCAATCTCCATCAACATCTTCACCAGCACCATCTCCTCTCAAAACCCTAGTTCATCTCTTGTATCCAATCTTGTATCAAAACCACAAATTGGTACCTGTGGGTTGCTAGTAGTGTTGATTACTCCTTGTAGTTGATGCTAATTGGTTTACTTGGTGGAAGATCATATGTTCAGATCCTTTATGCATATTATTACTCCTCTGATTTTGAACATGAATATGCTTTGTGAGTAGTTACGTTTGTTCTTGAGGACATGGGTGAAGTCTTGCTATTAGTAGTCATGTGAATTTGGTATTTGTTCGATATTTTGATGAGATGTATGTTGTCTTTTCCTCTAGTGGTGTTATGTGAACGTCGACTACATGACACTTCACCATTATTTGGGCCTAGAGGAAGGCATGGGGAAGTAATAAGGAGATGATGGGTTGCTAGAGTGACAGAAGCTTAAACCCTAGTTTATGTGTTGCTTCGTTAGGGGCTGATTTGGATCCATATGTTTAATGATGTGGTTAGGTTTACCTTAATACTTCTTTTGTAGTTGCGGATGCTTGCAATAGGGGTTAATCATAAGTGGGATGCTTGTCCAAGTAAGGGCAGTACCCAAGCACCGTTCCACCCACATATCAAATTATCAAAGTACCGAACACGAATTATATGAACATGATGAAAACTAGCTTGACGATAATTCCCATGTGTCCTCGGGAGCTCCTTTCACATTATTAGAAATTGTCCAGGATTATCTTTTGCTACATAAAGGATTGAGCCACCTTGCTGCACTTTATTTACTTTATTTACTTGTTACTTGTTACTATTTATCTTATTACAAAACTATCTATCACCTACAATTCCAGTGCTTGCAGAGAAAACCTTACTGAAAACCGCTTATCATTTCCTTCTGCTCCTCGTTGGGTTCGACACTCTTACTTATCGAAAGGACTACGATTGATCCCCTACACTTGTGGGTCATCATTAACCTCCGTCTTTCCTTTCACTCCTCCGTGGTCTCACCGTAGTACTTCTTCCATGTGGCGCTGTCTTCGACACCGTGCACGCGTCCATACGACAGACTAATGTCCACCGGGAGTTGTTTCAATATGTTTAACGTCCGGTTGAATGGGGTGTCCCACTTGGGCCTCGCCAACGCCTCAGACGGCGAGTCGCTTTGGGCCGCAATCATGTGCTGCTCTCTCTGCAAAAGGAACAAGGATTGTTTCAAAATATGACTAAACGTGCAGTTGAATTGATCAGAAACTAAAATTACCAGCAGTCTCCTGAACTCCTCGTGACCGGGTCCGTCTCGAAAACCTTCTTGACTGGGTCCCAACGGTACCGGGCCCTGAGGAAGTCACGCTCCTGTGGGACGGTAAAATCCGCCAAGGGATCTGGGATGCCCAGACTTTCGGACCTCTTCCCCGCGTAACCACGTCTTCTGAGGTCGTGGCTCCCCATGTTCCTCTTTTGAAGCCCCTTCATGTACTTCGACTTTTCTTTGGCATCTTCGGCATCGCAAGCCGCCTTCAATATTTGAAACTATTCTTCCGTGATTGTCGGATTATCCTTTACAATCTCGGAGAAGGGTTCCTATTTGTCGCTTTCACCCTTACTTTCCAGGCGGCCAATGCGTCGCTAAACTTGGTCATGGCGCGTTTGTTTATCTTCTTCATTCTTGGGTCTTTCTGTGGATCTGGATATTGGATTTCATCCTGTCCGGGGAACAATAATATTTGGTGCGGCAGGGTTAGGAGGGAGTGCTTCATATTTGGTATCTTCTTCAGTTTCTCATCATTGATGGTGGCGCACGCCCGTACGATGCAGCCTATTTGATTGTCGTAGCAGGAGCACGCTTCCACAGGCAGTTTTGGCTCCAAATTGCCGTCGTCCACCTCCGTGACCACTTGTCTAGTAGTGAGGAGCTGGTTTGGGCGTCGACATCTCCTCTTCGGTTTCAGTTCTATGGCTTTGCCAGTCTCGGTGCCGGTCTCGGCGCCGGTCTCGGTGCCGGTCTGGGTCTCAACGCCAGTCTTGGCGCCGGTATCAATGTCGGTCTCAGATGTGACAGGTGGGCCCAACAACAACAACTGTTGATCGTTGGCAAGGTTCAAATATTCGTCTGCCGCCAGGTAGACGTCGCCGCAATCACCAAAACCCTGTCCTTCATCGTTGCTAGCCATGTTTCATACGATTAAATCTAGTCAATTAATTCTAGACCTAATAAAATAAATAATGACATAAAATGGCCTATGTTTTGCAGGAACGTTGATTCCTTCCCCGGTGCGGCAAATCCCGGGCACTCAACATGTCCTAGTTTGTAGCACAAGTCATCCCGAAATTCATGGAAAATTTCGGCATGACCTTTGCTAAAAAGTGGACAAATCGAGCACCTGAAATTTGCCGGAACGGAAATGAATCAGCATTCCGGCAAAACATAGGCCACTCGGCTTCATTCTCTGGAAACAACAAAAGGCCACTCGGGCACAATCGAGGAATTTTCATATATCATGACCACTTCAATGTTTCACACTTCAAGAAAATCTACATAAATTTCAAATGATGAACCCTAGAACTCAATTCAAATTTTGTCCTACTGCCCTAACCCTTCTGCCCTAGTACTTAAGCATCTGCAAGTACTAACTAATTAGATGAACCCTAGCTAGCTGCTTAAGCATCTACAACTACTTAAGCACCCGTTGATGAACCCTAGGAATTATACAACTACTTAAGCATACATTGGGTGCAGAACAACTATATAAGTACTTAAGTAACTATATATACAACCCTATAATATATTTAGTTAACTACTTAATCATATACAGGTTTTCCTAAAAATAATATCTAGTTAAGTACTTAAGCATATACAAATTTGTCCTAAAAATTCAGTTAACTACTAATTTCATCCATTTAGGTCATTCATTTAACTTCACCTAATTAACCTAGTAAAACCCTACTTCCCTAACTAAAAATATCTAATTAACATCTACTAGTACCACTAGTGCCCTAACCTAATTTACATGTACTTAGTTACCTAACCTAGTTAGTTAACCAAATTAACCTAAATTAACATCTACTTAGTTACCTAACCTAATTAACACCTACTTAGTTACCTAACCTACTTTCCTAACTAAAAAACATCTCATTAATAGTACCACTACTGCCCTAACCTAATTAACATCTACTTAGTTACCTAACCTAGTTAGTTAACCAAATTAATTAACCAAACATCTAAAAACATCTAATTAACCTAGTTAGTAAACCAAATTAACCTAGCTAGTTCACTTAGTTATCTAACCTAGTTAGTTTACCTCAATTAACCTAGCTAGTTCACTTAGTTAACCTAATGAACTAAATTCATCTAAGATAATTAACCTAGAGGGAGGGGTATGGGGCTTACAGAGAGGATGGACGATGAGGGAGCAGGGGCGGCGAGGAGCGGACGAGGGTGACAGGGGCGGCGAGGACCGGGCGAGGGTGGCGGCAATGGCGTGTGGCTCCGGTGGCGGCGAAGGAGGCAGGGCGACGAGGGAGCGCAGGGGCGGCGAGGGAGAGAGGTTGGGGATCCGGCGAGAAGATTGGGGAATTGGGGAAAGGAGGGATGCCCACGAAGCGGTAAGTCAAACATAGTAGTAGCTGTTTTACAAAACAAGCGCTATAGCTACATAGCTATAGCGCTTTTCGTATAAACGCGCTACGGCTATAGATAAGTTAGCTATAGCGCGTGTTGTGAGAACGTGCTATAGCTAAAGTAGCTACAACGCTTTCGTAGAAACTCGCTGCTGCTATTGCTTTCATTTTTTTCTTTAATTTTCTTTTTCTTTTTTCCTTTCTTTTCCTTTTGTTAGTTGCAGCACTGTCGCCCTAAAATGCGCTGCTACTATTTTGTTAGCAGTAGCGCGGTCCTTAGAAGCGTGCTGCTACTATACCAAGCCTGGCAGCAACCGTTCTGGTCGTCGTAGTAGCAGCGCGTTTTGTGGTGAACGTGCTACTGCTATCTTTATGCAGTAGCGCGCTGCCCTGACACGCGCTACTGCTATGTAGCAGTAGCGCTTCATTTTAACAAGCGCTACTAATAAGTGTCTGTGTATAAGCTTTTTCCTTGTAGTGATATTTAGAGATGTTGATCACCCAATAATTATTTTTTTGAAATTTTAGCTTTCTTTCTCACTTATTTTTCCTTACTTTTTTCAGATGGAAAGGAGTGTAAATTGTACTGATATCTGCTCACAACCGATAGATGATCAACATGACGAGGAACCTGGCCCTAGTGATACTGCTAACTACAACAGATTGTCACAACATTCAAAGAGTACATACTTTCATGCGATTTGTGTGATATGTATCTTTCTTTCATACTCTATTTCTATGACGTCTTTTTATGTTATTTGCAACCTCTGTTAACGTTCTTTCATATCGATGGCATAAAAGTCTTAATTCTACCAACATCTCATTTCATTCACTTGATGTTTTGTCCGATGTCCCACTTTTCCCTGATATTTCTCAGTTTCACTCTATGCATTCACTACAATCACCTCAATCAGTGTATACTCATGCTTCAGATGATTCCACTTTGCATAATCAGCACCTGTCGTCTTCTATGCTAATAGATGAACAAAATGATGCCGATTTGAGCCAACGTGCACCGACAACTCACGTGACTAATTTTGCTGCATTAGTTAGTGGCACAACAATAATTCATGAAAAATTAGTGGCAGCTTTCCGATATCCCAAGTGCATAGTGGCACATACCAAATTTTGCCTAATTACTGTGATGATATTCAGATCTTTATTTTTTTTTCAACAAAGGTAGATTTCATTGACTCAAAATAAAGCATCAAATAGATCCAAACAACACGCCCGACCTTTACATAGCTAAGAACCTAAGATGCACACAACCAACACGAACACACATGACACGCACAACTAAATACGACGGCAAATAGCAAAGTCTTAAGAGACCAAAACTATGCCTTGCAAGGAAAAGAATAAGTCATCAAAACAATGATTGACAAACTACGACAATGACCATACCAGATTTGAGTGGCGGTGCAAGTTAGCGGAAATCTAAATAGCCGTTTACATGGAGCTAACTAAGAGAGAACATAAAATCTATCACCCTTGTTTCGAAATAGAAGATGTTGTGGATATTTCAAAATGTACTACATACAAACTGACATGAGTGAAGAAACACATTAAAACGCGTCTATATACATCCAATTCAGAAAAAACTTAAAACATCTTATAATTCTGAACGGAGGATGTAGTAGTTGTCTAGGTAATTGGCCGTTCATGTAAACGTGTCATGTCTATATACAGAAACATGTCATCTCGTCCAAATGCTGAAAACAAAACTGTGAAATTTGATGTCTCGGTTCATGATCTCCATTACTATTAAACACTAGTCAATGTGTACCTGCAATGCACGTTAATTTGAAAGTATATTAAGTGCATGCCGATATTAAGTAGGATATTATTTGCGTGTTATTATGTGATTAGCACTATATTTGGCATGAAATTAACTGCACGCTAAACGTGTTGAGCGTCCGGCATTGAAGCAGTCTAGGTCGTTGGATTGACATGATTTGATGGCCGAGATTAATTGAATCTGCCCCTTTGGTCTTTTTATCTCTACTATTATTAAACAATCGAGTTGTGGCAGAAACATTACATCTCAGCCACACATCCGCCATCTCTCAATAGACCAGATTGCCTCAATGTTGTATCACATCATTTACCATAATCAATTAGCAATAGTTACCATGATCTACGCTATCATAATTACGCAATAATTACCACAGTCTCGCTCCAATCTGAGCCTATTTTAATCATATCAATTAGCAAAAATTATCATGATCTACGCTTGTGTGCTGCGTACATAGAAGAAAAATATCAATTAGCAATAATTACCATGATCTACGCCATCATATTTTTTTTGAAACTCAGCCTTGTGTAAGTACATCTACTATCTACTATTCTACTATACTTTATTATTTATTATTTATTATTTATATTATATTATTATTTATCATTATTTTATTATTTTTATTATTATTATTATTATTATTATTATTTATTATACTAATAAACAATCAAACTTTTCCTTTTTAAAGACACCCCAGAAAACATACACGGCTAGATTAGCACCATCAGATTATCCCTCTTAAGTAAATCTTAACCGTCATGATTAATCTAATCCTGAGACGGTGTGCACTTAGCAATTACCGCAGGCTGACTGTGCTCCACCGGGTGAAGAAATATCCCCGTCCTGCGTCCGCAACCACTCAGCGCCAAATGTCCTGCAAAGAAAAAACTTAGGGCAAAAAAAATCTCACGCCGCCGTCGCCTTCGCCGCCATCGTTTGCCTGCGTCGCGGCCGCCGCCATCGTTTGCCTGCGTCGTCGCCGCCGCCGCCATCGTTTGCCCGCGCTACCGCGGCTTCCGGCGACGCCCTACCAGGCTACTACAAACCCACGCCACACGGGCCGCCGCCACCGATCCGCGTCGGCCTCTCCTTGTGCAGAGGTCACCGCCCGCCGCCCCTTCGCTTGTCGACCGGCTGACGCACGTGGCCGCGCGCCACCGCCTGCCTCTCCTTATGCGCAGGTCGTGACACTCAGGAAGACCGTGATGAACGAGTAGGTGAAAAACTAGACGGCGGCAACTATGGAGATGGAGGTGACCTTCTCCAGGCCCGGCAACTGCGAAAGGATGACCTCGGCGAGGCTGAACAACACTAGGTACATCTGTTCATCCTGGCAGCAGTTCACGTCATGGCCCTTGTAATGGCGGCAGTTGCTGAGCACCACAGACCTACCCTCTCGAGGCAAGGAACTTCTTTCAGTCTCATCACTTTTGTGAACAAAATATTTACAGATCTTCAGAAGCCAAAGATGCTTAAGTAGTGAAACTGCTTGTGCTTACATGATCCTGTAACCCACTATTGCAGCATAGAGAATCGTGTATTGTGTAATGCCACACACAGCTACACCTTGATCTCTAGGCCCTGCATGGACATGATCAAGACTGTAATACCCATTTATTCTGCCTAACCATGGACACGCATGCATCCTGACAACATCCTTTTATACATGGCAAGAGTAGTTAATTTGAGGATTATTTGTTACCCATGCAGTAGCGGAAGGCAACCATGTACAGGTTTAGTTCCATTTGCCGTGGACGGCTCGGCCGAGGGGTAGCAGTCGAAGAGGATGACAGCGGTGTAGTATGTCATGTAGGTGCAACCCATCAGGACGATGGAGTCGAGGACCCAGCCCATCTGTGCCACGGTCCACGGCAGCGCCAGCATGCCAGACCTTCTACCATTTTGATCTTGTAGGAATCTTGACCTTACAAGAGGGCTTCCACATGGCCAAACTGGGCAAGATGTATTACTCCGAATATTTAGAGGCTAGATATTATTATGCAAATATAAAGAAAAATCACCGGGTGGATATTTCCTGACAAAAAGTACAGAACTAAGTTGTGGTTTTAAAATACACTTCAGGGAAAACGGAATAGCAATGTGATTGCTTTATATACTGCTTCAGTGATACTACTTCCATCTCAAAATATAAGGTGTTATTGTAGATAAACTAGACTACAAAAACGTCTTACATTTTTAGAATAGTAGCTTTGTACACTGCTTCAGTGTTTATAACGGAGTCTCGCAGTTTAGATATATGAAAAAGGAGGGATAACAACACAAAATTCAAGTACAGCCAAGTATATTTTATTTGTTTGCGTGTGTAATTTCATACATTAGAATTTTTATCTATAGTACAGAATGGCCAAATTTTATCCTATGAAAATGGTTACTTCAGATTGTATTTCAGGGTGAAACATTTCCCAACAGAAAATGTATTGGTTATTGCTCTTTGGGCCAGCAAACTCCCTTCTTATTTGGTTTAGTTCGGCATTGAGTTATGATGGCATATGTATCTCTTTTGATTTTTATCTATAGGAATACTAATATAAAAGTATTATGTGCTGCACAGATATGTATCTTTTTTTATTTTACATTGCTTGTTATTTATGCGTAGCTTTATCTGTGGGATTCTATTTCAGGAAACCCTTTTCAGTTGTTAGTTGAGGACTTGCGGTGCTTCTGATTTTCTCAATCGGTTGAAGCATGCGGGTGCCTTTCTGAATGTCATTTTCTCTTCCCACCATCTCAAATGCAAGCAAGCAAGCTTCTACCAAGGCATAGAAGAAGCCAATGAGTATGTTCCAGAACCTCTTTTATATTACTTCATCACAAAAAGTTACTGTAATATTTGCTTTTTACCTAAATACACATGACAGACTTGAATGATTTTCAGTTATATTGCATGATGCCCGATTGGTTTGATTATAATAATTCTTACTAGATTCACTGGCTGGTTTCATGCATGTAGCAGAGCTTATTTTGTGGATGGATGCATTGGTTTATGTTTGCAGCCTTGTAGATTTTCCCTAATGATATGGAGTTGATTATGATGAATGATGCGCTCCACTAGGGAAAATATTTCAGTATTTTTTGCCAATTTTTCATTTGTGTAATTACAGAAGGTAGGTTCTCAACATTACCTATTTGATAGGAAAACTTGAATACAAGGGTTTGCCAATATGTTCACTAGGGTTTTAATCCGAGTAATTTTCGTGTGATACAACATTTTTAAACATCTCTATTGCCTCTCTTATATATTTTGTACAAGAAATATTTTTTTCTTTTTATTAATATATTTTCTTTCTAGGATGAATGCTGATTGTTTTCACATGACGTTACGTGCGTGCACGTGCAAGCTTACTAGTATTGGTATAGATGCGAGTTGGATTATAAACATTTGATCTCAACCACATATTCACCATTCATCAACGGACCAGATTGTCCCAATGTTGTATCTCATATAATGCACATGTTTACTAAATATTTTTAATCATCTCTACAACACCTTATTAGGGATCATTGAAACTTAATTACATCTTCATTAGAACAAATCATCACACCATATATCATGTATCATCTTCAGAATACCTTAATTAGGAATCATTGCACCTTAATTACACCTACATTAGGAAACTACTTTCATACCATATATCACGTAATTGAATAAACACATTAGTCAAACATCACACGCCACAAACCTCGCACCACCGAACCTTCTCCTCCAAAAGTGCTTCTGCTCTAGAAAACAAATGGCACCGTATCGCCAGCTCACGCCACCGCCGCCGAACCTATGCATGCACTCCTCCGCGCCGGTCCATCTCTCTCCCATTAAATGCCGCTCCCGACCCAACCACTCGATAAATATGTAGTATGTCTGTGGTCGGAGGTAGGAATTACCAAATTAGCATGTTGAGGTGGGTTGGTTAATGGATTTTTTTTTAAATCATGCATTGTTCATCTCCAAAGTAGGAACAAATCAGTGGTGTTAGGTGGGGCCAGGGCCCTTGCGGGCCCCTGCCTCCGCCACTGTAGGTGGCGCATGTAAAAAGGAAAATGCGTGGACAAAAATGAGTTTTTTTTTTGTTTATTTGAACGACAAATTCCTATTTCCTTTGCTTAGCCTACAAATCTTTGTATTATCTAATGCTTTTTATATAGGCACGTAGATAACATCTACATGTACATACAGAATAAATTGGTTTTACTGAAACATTTAAATATCATATTTAGTTGTTGGAAAATGGAATAATACTATATGTTCTATGTGTGCAAACCAAATTACCTTAGAGTATCAACAGCCGGACTCCTCCAATGTTGCCTATACGTCCCGGCGGGCACCTGGTTAGTGACCAACGCGAGAACTATATCTCGTGTTATGCGAGATGGAAGATACTCTCGTTGAAGCTTTTTACCCTGTACTGTAGCTGGTGGGCCAGCCCGTATTGTCAGTTTTTTTTCCTTCGCTAAGACGTTCGATCGAGTGAGTTCACTGGTTTGCTCGCCTCGCTCTGGTTTTTTCTTTTTTTGTTTATTCTTTTTTTTTTCTGTTGATTTTCTTCAGTTGTTCTTCGCTTTTAAAAAAAAATTACATTCTCTTCTTTTTTCTTTGATTTTCTTTATTTCTCCATCGGTTTTCTTCTCTTTTTTTCCTTTTTTTTCTTTCAAACACTACGATTTTCTTTGTTATTTTCATCGGTTTTTTCATTATAGTTTGGTTTTCTTTTGGTTTTCTTCATTTTTCTTTTTTCGCGTAGGTTTTCTCAGTACACAATATACATTTTTAGTGTACACATGAAACCTTTTTTTGAAACATATTGAACATTGTTCACGTACATGATTTACATTTTTCTTAAATATGTGTTTGTCAACACTTTTTAGAATAAATGGTCAACATTTTCTAATAAATGGTCAGAATGTTTCCTATACACATTTTACAGTTTTCGAATGTTTAATTAACATTTTTGAAGACATGGTCAATAGTTTTCCTATACACACTTTAAAGGTTTTAAATACTTGATTAACATTTTTCTACTACAAGATTAATATGTTTCTAATACATGGTCAACATTTTTCTTATGCATATTTTAACATTTTCCAAATTCTTTATCAACATTTTGTACCTGCAAGATTAACATTTTATTGAATGCATGATCAAAATTTTTCTATACACATTTTACATTTTCGAAGTGCTTGATTAACATTTTTAAATACTTTTCAATATTTTTAAAATGCTTGATTAACAATTTCACAGACATGATCAAGAGATTTCATAATTTTTAATACATGGTCAACATTTTTTCTATACACATTTAACATTTCTCAAATGCTTTATTAACATGTATCAAATACTTATTTAACATTTTTTCCAAATGCTTGATTAACATATTTTAAGTACATTATCAACTTTTTCACACACATTGTATATTATATGTATCCATTTTTTGTATACATGGTCAACATTTTTTCTATACACATTCAACATTTTTTAAATGCATGATTAACATTTTTCAAAAAAATTAAAAAGGTATATTTTGAATAGATATGTTTATAATTTTTCAGAAGTGTAAAAAAGTAAAAAAGGAAAGCAAAAGGTCAAAAAAAGAGAGGCAGTGGCCTCGCGCGGGCTGGGCCAACCCATTTAAGCTGGCGCCTTCAATGAGAGTTGGCTTTGCCTCGCTTGCAACGCAACATAGTCGCGCCTAATGATCGATCACAAAATCTCGAGCCAGCTGCACCCCACATACTGGCCTTATACGTTAGGGCCGACCAGCACCTCTCAAATCCAGCACATACCTGGGGCAGATATGGGGAGACCCAGACGCGACTAGGCGTGTCTTCCACATCATATCCACCCCCATGCGGGCCCACCCTATCTGCGTCATGAATGAAACTCTCACCACTCCACTCCACTATACTTCGCCCCAATCTCTGTTCCGGCCTTATCCGACACGACGATATCGGATCTGAGTCCGGGATCTCCCGATCCGTCGACTGGGACCTCGTCCCATATGGAGACGAGTACGAGATGGTCGTCCACATGGATCTCTCCCGCTCCTGCGAGGAGTGCTACCGACCACGGTCGTACTTGATCCGGCAGGAATCCATTGTGTTAGCGCAAATGGCGCTCGGATCCACTGGGGAAGGTGACTCGAGGCACGTGACCGCGGCCTCGCTGTACGTGGTGACCACTGTACGGCGCCCCAATCCCGGGGTGGCGGCACAACCCCTTTGATGGTGCCTCGTCCCTGTGGCGTCGGGCTTCGAGTCAGAGGTGAACATCGACATGCGCCACGGGCTGTCTGGTGTTATGGTGCAGCGTGCCCACCGTGCAAGGCAGAGGGCGCGGGAGGCTGCAGTAACGCTCGAGGCCGAGGGGAAGGAAGCGGAGTCGCACATCGCCTTGGACGAGGAAGCCATCCGTGACTGCATCCTCGAGAAGTGAAAAAGGAGGACGATATGTGCCCTCGCCTGGGGGCAAAACCGGGTGGTTCGTGCCATGGCCGAACTGCCCGCCCTCCCCCCTCAAAGAAGAGGAGGAGGAGGCCAATGATGGGTCGAGCAGCTTCGGCAGTGAGCAAACTTGACTCGATCCGTTTTGCGTCATGTAGCGCTACTTCCACGACAATGATGCCAAGGGAAACGACAAGGGCAAGGGCAGCCATGGATGATCTTTCTCCATAGCTTTAGTACATAGAACATGCCAATTTTTGGTAGTGATAGGTCATGTATGATGTAGTACAGCATATGAAAATTTTTGGTAGTCCAATGGCATGCATGATTAAGTAGCCGGACAATATGTGTGGGATCAAGATGTATTTACGTAGAATTACGTTTACGGTGTGTGTGATGAATTCGAGGATTTGCTAATGAGGTACCCGGTAGTGGAAGCAAATATTTGTGGGATGACCGATCACTGTCCGATTAGCTAGGTTTGGCTGTAGATGCTTAATTTTACCTAGAGCGTGCATCTTTTTCTGTGGAAGAATACTATACCTATAAAATACAACAATCGTCACCCAAAAGTTTCACTATATACCTTTTGTCTGAGAAATTTGCAAATGTCATTGACACTTCTCCATATAGGAAATCTCCTCCATTGAATACAACAAATTAAATCATTATTCATGTGCCAAAAGAAAATAATTAGTTCATTATTAGTGCATCATTATGATCTATTGATTTTTTAATATTTAGTAGTACTTCACTAGACTTTTATTGTTTATTTTTTTGTTCAATGTTTGCCTAGTAACTAGGATAAGCATGTTTTTTCTTCATCAGGAATACGTGCATTGCATATGCACGCTAACTAGTGAATATAAAGTTCTAACTGCGGAAAGGAGGAACGAAACAAGGTACCCTAAAAAAATAGTAAGGGCTCGTTTGGTTGTCAGGTATCCCTCCGGGATCCCCGTTGAAAACCAGGGCGCGCAACCCATGGGGCAATTCAGCCCGGGGAAAGCCCACGGCGCATTTGGTCGCTCCCCCACCACGGGCTTTCCTCCCCGATCCCCGTCATTTCCGCGGAGAAACAATCCACGCCTCTAGGGGTCGGGGAGAAAACCCACGAGGCGACGGCGCTAGCGGCAGAGAGCAGCGCCTCCACCTTCCTCCGGCGACGGTCCAAAGCGATGGCCGCGGCGGCGACGACGACGGCCCAGCGGTCGTCCTTCTCCGGTCCCCAAGACCCCGCTTCAAAGCTCTCCCATGGACAGTGAGGACCCGGCGGTCGTCATCCTTCTTCGAGCCAGGTTGGTTCTCTCCTCCACCCCACCACAAGTCCACCACCACAACCTCATCTTGTTTCTCCAGATCATGCACAATGAATTGTGGCTGCAGATCTAATGTGAGCACCAGTTCCTCTTCTTTCACCTGCAGATGAGTAATGGCTGCAGATCTAACTCAATAGCTAGTGCACTGATGAATGAGCTCTTTTTATTTGGGGTTAATAAAGCTGTGATCTCTAATTTATGCCTTGATACGACTAAGTTTAGATCAAAATCACTACTACTAAGTTCAGATCTGAAGCACTACATTAGTAGTATATCCAGTGGTTCAAATGTATGGAGCCAACCTATATAATAAAAATCTCAATTCTGGATTAGAGTGTGCAGTTTGATGGTATTCTTCACATATCTTACTAAGGTTGCTACCCTTTTTATGCTATGGGATGTATCTATGGATGTTGCCTGTACTTGCTTTGAAGTATGACAAATCTCAGTTCTTTGGATGTTGCTCATACCTACTCCTTTATGGAGGTGTAGTGGCGGCTTTATTTAAAAGGTTAACACAACACAACATTTAATTTCACTCTAAATGAGCAGTTAATATGGTTAGAAGCTTTTATGTTCACTTTTTACCTTGCTGCAATTTTTGTTATCTGTTATTTAGGTCGTTGTTGATGAAAACTGAAAAGTATAGTAACTTAGTGATGATAAAAAGGACAGTAGCTTGTCGGATAACTAAGAAAGCTACTTTTTGTTTGATCGAGATAGTTATTTCAGATAATATATGCTAGTTTGATTGTTTGGTCGAAATAATTATTTGAGATAATCTTTGGTGCAATCAAACAACCCCGTTAGCTGGCTGATCCAGTCTTCTATTTTGATCTCTTTGATTTTGTTCAGTTCACCAAAGGTGATTGGTTCCTAGTCCAGTGAAGGAGTCCAGATAAGCAGCAGTGTATGTCTTCTCATCTTTAATTATGCCGCATTAGACATTGATAATCAACTGAAGAAGTTCACTCTGCTTCTTGTGTATTAATATGTGTACTAGCATTCTCAGGTTTGTACCGATTAAGTCGCTCTTGTTTAGTTAGTCTTGTTAGTGGAGCTCAACCAAACATCCTTTTGCAACGGGCTTAAAGACTTGATCCTTACTCAGATTTTGGACTTGATCCTTACTGAGATTTTAGACTTGATTATTAAGCTAATATATTTTGCTTTAATAAATACATGATCCAAAGGAGAAAGGACAGTGCAGCTTGGACTCGAGATTGAGACAAACAAAGTTACTACTCCATGCATGATAGGTGAGGTATGTTTCTTGAAAATGCTGAAAATACCTATATAAAATATCTGGAGGCGTCGGCCACGGTGAGGTGCTATTAAGGACCTCTTCCAACTTATGCAAAAGTTTTCTACAGAACTTCTTCCAAAATAATAATACTTCTCATGTTAATCTTATAATATTTTGGTGATGTGTATATATGCTCCTCGTGATCATTGTCACGTAGTAGCAGTAGTAATAATAAAACTTGATCATGTTAATCTTACAATATGTTTGTTCTGCTCTGGTGACAAAATGCCTCCCTCTCTTTTCCTTCTTTGACTGCTTCAGTTTATCCCAGATTGCATCATTCTCTTGAACTGAACGTGTTGCTTGAGTGCTTGACTAATTTGGAACTGATCAGTTTTCTTATAGCCGGCTGTTGAAGAGTTCAGACAACCGAGAAGTACAATATCATACCTGCTTCCTGTTAATTCCTTTATTCGAAGGCATGCTGATGCAGGTTCTGTTACTTAGATTAGGATCAGTCAAACTGGATTAGCGATGTCCATAACCAATTGCATCTTTCCATGCTCGATTTACCTTATGCAGCTAGTATGTGTGCCTTTTTTTAATCCACTAGAGAGGTTTCTGATTTGTTTAACCACTTGGACAGAAAAATCCATGCTTATATTTGATAATGTAATATCATACACTGATTATTGTTGTTAAGAAGTGAAAAAAAAAACATACTTAAAATTTACTAGTTTTTCTCTGCAGATTTTCTTGCCGGAAGTTGATGATGGAAGTTATTCCGAGTTCAATATGGACAGTTCACAAAACTGCAATTTTCACTGTTGATGATGTATAATTTGGACTTGTAACCATAAGTACCATTTTCACTATTGATGATGCATAATTTGTTTGACTTGACATGTAATTAAGACTGGTATGCACGTGTGGATGTGAGTTGAATATATTATAATTATTGTGTATTTTGATTTTCCTGAATTTCCCTGCGAAATTATATTCCAGTTTTTATTCTCATTTGTTTTCAACCTCTGTGAAACGGGACAGTATATACTCTGGAATTGCTATGACGTTATTGTGGAGAATACTGTATTCATTTGTGGTCAGTTTTAATTGAAATGGGTGAATCACGATTTTTGCATGCCCCCTCCCTTTCCCCTTGGTGTCCAAACAGCAAAGGGGTATTTCCCGTGATGGTCCTGGGATCCCAGGTGAGCAGGCAAATCCCCCCTTGGTGGTTTATTGCCCAGGGTTTATCATCCCCAACAACCAAATTAGCCCTAAGAGAGGAATAAAGCCAGGTGATGAATTGCATTTTCTTAGTACGAAAAATTGCATTTGATATGACATGATTGTAGGACTATCGAGCTGGCTAATAAAAAAATTCTTCTACTGCAATCCTATTGTCCTTTATCCGACATAAATATACGCTCGTGGATCAGGCCTTCGTAAGTCCGTGTTAGTCTGTGTTCCGATCTACTCTTCTCTTAATCTGTGGTGATTGTTGTTTTGGCGTGCTGGTCTTATTGGATCTTAGCACGACGACTTCCTGACCGTCTACTACAACAAGTTTTGCCCAGCTCCGATGAGGAAAATGCGACGACGGTTGCGCACCTTCAGCTCACTCCAGTGTTTGTAGTCGTCGCTACATGGTCTACGGATCTGGATGTATATTTTATTTCGGATAATCTTTGTACTGTTTCGACGGTTGATCAATACTCCCTCCGTTCCTAAATATAGCACCTTTTAGAGATTCTATAATATGGACTACATATATAGAATAATGTGTGAATCTACACTCTAAAATATATCTATATACATTCGTATTCGTATGTAGTCTGTATTGAAATATCTAAAATGGCTTACATTTAGAATTTAGAAACGGAGGGAGTAGATAGTAAGTTTTCTCGAAAAAAGAAAAAAATTAGCCTCGGAAAGTCTCCGATCCGGAAAACGCAACAAGGGAGAAACCGAGAGCAGGCCGGTTATGGAGTTGTCTTTCTTCACCGGCAAGGCCGCAGCAAAAACGATCACAAAGCAGAGTCGGACTGACGGTCCGGGCCTTTATATACTGGAGCCCCCGGCCCCCGGTCGACGCACACGCGTGAGAAAGCTAGCCCCAACAACCGACGCCTTAACCCACGAAGAAAAAGCAGCAGCCGATCGAGTCGGGGAGAGCAATGGCGCTGCTCCATGTCGTGGCGAGTAGGCTTTGCGACCTCGTGACGGTACCTCTTCTCTCCTACCTTCGACCCCTCTTCCTGCTACAAATCTTACTATTTCCGATTTTGGGCCGAAAATCTTCATTAAATCTTCAAACTTGGGCCGATGAAAATCTTCAAATCTTTCATCTCTGTTCCTTGCAAATCTTACTTCGATTTGTGTGTTGCAGGGTCTTTTCGAGCCAACCGCGGCAGAGATGAACGTCGATGATGTGGCTCTGGAGGTCTTCAACTATCTCCGGAACAATCCAACCGAGGGTGATAAAGATTTACCCCTTGATGTAGTGACCAGAATTTTCGAGGCATTGTCTGAGGTGCAGAATAAAGATGGCGCTACAAGCAATATCGCCTCCTTGCACTAAAGAACCGAAGAATGGCACGAAGCTGTTTTATTACAGTAGAATACTCCTACTAGAAGTGTACTAGAATGTCCTGTCAACCTATGTAATGTTAATTTTGGATCTTTCCTATTTTCTTGCCTCGCCTATGAACATCTATTGTAGGTTTTTGCTTGATAATGGTACTCCTTGTTTCCTTCGATCTTTATCTTTACCTAATAATATTAAAGGGTGGAAGATTTCATAGTTCTTCTTCGGTCATCCCTTTATATCCATTAATTTTAAGTTAATCACAAAGATTGACGGTTGAGATTTAAAAAGATATATCGAAAGAAACATCCTAAAAAAACTACCTTTGTTGAACGTCAAATTCGTTGGGAAAGGGTTCAGACTCTTTTTTTTAGTTTCCTTTTTCTTTGAATATGTGTGGAAGCCATACAATTGCTTGACGTGGATAGTTGCCTACAGATTGTTCGTCTGATCTTTTTCCAATAGAAAAACTGTTTCTGCCAAGATTTTTCACGTCGACTGGGTTGGTCCGTCGCCTGTGGCGTCTCCGTCCAAGTCCTAATGGGTCACGCCTGGCCTGCGCACTTGGCGGTAGCTCTCGCGAATCTTCTCTCTTCTCTCATATAACTAGATCGGGATCGCGTCTCGACGCGAGGGTGCTAGTCCCAACATTTTGGTCAAGCAGGTAATGTTAAGTTAGTAGGAATCCAGATTTAGCATATGCATTCATACAGTACAACACCGAGCGATCCATTAAATAGGGATTTCATAATCTGCACGAGTCAGTATACACCAGGAAAAAACATAAGAACAATACACTTCCTACCAAAACATATGTGTCCTCTAAATTCAGAATCGACATGGACATACAAAGTAATTGTCGACGAACAACACTTGGGACGAAGCAAATCATTCTAAGCTACAATTGATAAGGTGAACACATGCCTGCAAAGCAACTCTGTACAGGCCAAGCCACTGAGTCATCCATGTAAATAGGGATCTCACGATCTGCAACGATAGTTGATGCATCAATATATAATAGGAAAGATTTCATAAAGAAGAGCAAGCGTATTACTAATAATGGCAGGGGGCAAGCATTATTGGCATCTTGACAGTCGCTTAATACGTCAATCTTTTGATCGTCATCTTCAACCTCGTTACATTCTGGACATCTTCTCTCTTAAATCACTTGAATGGTCTTCAAATAGCATTGCCCACGACAATATGCCTCACTACAGCAAGCCACGCCGACGCATACACCACAAGAAGGAGCAGCATCACATCCTCGTCCGTCTCTGCGGTGCGGTGTGGTGGCGACTGTGCATGTCCTGCGGAGCACCTAGGATAATAACATTAGAAAAGGTAGATGTGGTTTTGGTCACACCTTCTTTGCAATTATCCTAGGGTGCAGATTCTTTGTGTTAACTTTCAAAGCTTGCTGGATAACAATTGGTACATCCATGGAACTGGTACAGTTTATGTAAACATGTGTATATAATATTTGAGACTGATTTTCTCCTATACCAAGCACATCATGCAGAACTGAATCTATGACACACACTGGTGAAAAACAATGCTGCAATTAGCGATAAGACATGGGACTTTAAGACAAAAAAATAATGGCCAATTACATGAGTGGTGTCAGGTTTCAAAGATTTTGTAGATATCAAGATTACTAAAGTACAATGATTAAAAGGGGAACATGACTACTGAACATTATTCTTTTGCCAAATTATTATCTTCGAAGAAGTCTCACAGAAAAATGAAATAGATAAGTTCTAAAGATCACTGTGCATTTTCACTAAATCTTGAACTATATTCAGTTCATAAATTTAAGAGCATTCTGTCTAGGGCTTGAACAAAGAAAGATGATAAGAGCCGGAGATTAACTACATTGGAGGTTTCAACAACATATACATAGCAGCAACTCTTATAGATCCTTCCTAACATATGCAGTAGGAATATTTTGGTAGGGAATCGAAGATAAATAAAATTTAACTAGTTCCTAACCATTTATGTGGGGTTACATTATGTATTCAACGACCCTCATAGTGCAGGGAATTTAAGGGTATGGAGTCATACTTGTCTGCAGTTATAAAAGAAGAGTTGCTTGTCTACTGCGTGAGTTCAGGAGCGAAGAACTTGATTAGTTTCAAGGAGGTCAACAGTCGCACTACCAGTTCATTACATTTTAGTCGCTCGACACCATAATCGATGGTGGCGTCCTCTATTAGTTTGATTCAAACTATCATTGGTATGCCTCCTCCTTCCGGGCATAAACATCCAGGGATAAATTCATCTATAGGGTCAAGAATAGATGCTGGATTGATGCGTATTCAGAACTTGGAACCAAGAAATAAAATCCACAGTTGCGGAGTAATGCATTATGGGCAGAAATAGAGAAGTAGCTATAATTATTAAAAACGCCAAGAGCCTTCACTAAATGATTCTGCATGGTACTGGTACAAAAAATGATCCCAAAAAAAATAAAACATAGCCAAGCTATTCTAATACAAACATCAGACCATTATTCCATATGATGGACATTATGCAACTGACAAAGACAGTTATACTTAGATGCAATAGTTAGATGGATGATTCAGTTGTAGGAACAATTAGAGAGAAGCAATATAGCATCATGGAGATTCGGTTGTAGGAACAAATCTGATGGGAGGGATAAACCTACATCATCGTTCCTATCTTAGCATCTTACAGCTACAATCAGCAGTGCATGAATTGGACATTTTCCATGGATTTGAAAAAGTATTTTTGAAATGGGTAAACTACATAGTACTCGCTACTATGCAAAGGGCACAGGGAAATAAACAATGTTCTAACCAGCTGATTTCTTTGTTCGAAATGCCCTTCTTCCTTGAATTCCAGGTAGGTTGCATCTGACCAGTCCATTGGAAATGAAGGAAAACATTACAAGGAAAACTGCTGAGAAAAGTGGTCCTCATAGAAGTATTAAGTACAATTCTCATTAGTGTTCAGTTTATAATAGAGATAGTGTTACCATTTCGTAAGGAATCATGCGTTAATAAAAAGAGTAGTGTGAGAAACTTACAAATAGGACCAAGACCAATATCAACCTTCCCCTCCACCATGAATACCTTAACGACTGTCTTCAAGTTCATCATAAGCAAATAGTCACATATACGCACATGAAGTCTGCACCACCACAACCTGGATTAACCCAAAATAGTCTACTAATTTATGAATCACAAATCCTACTGAATAAGTTTGCTTGACTGCAAATTAGGAACACATTTGATGTGAAAATTGAGAAAGAAAGCTCTACATTTTGATATGCCTGAGCATCTCCGGGCTGACCTCGTTCGCCCAGTGGAGCCTGTCCACGGTTACCACCCCGCACCACAGGATCCCCTTGGCCAGGTTCTTGGCACCGGACGCGATGGCCCTGGCCACGTTGCTGCCACACTCCTCGACGTTGGGCGCGACGGTGGTACAGTATGTGGCAGCCTCGACCTTAGCCATCACGCCGATATCAGTCAAACTGCCACTTAGCTCAAATCGGAAATGTGATTCAAAAGAAAAGAGATTATGCGCATGGAGACTTACAGTTTTTATCTCCGACCCATTCCAATAATGACAGAGAAGTTGATTGCAGCAGCAAGCAACCATGCAGAGGTGTAGAGAGAGCAGGTCTTGCTTGGCTGATCGGCAGCCATGCCGCCAAGTTGCCACAACCTCGTCGCCCCAACCCTTGTGCAAATTTACTTCACATCAAACAAAAAAGACACCATTGACATGAGAATGCATGGTAGACATAGCACTGAAATAAGTAAAAATGTTGTGCGATTAGCTGGAAACGTCTTGCCTGTTGAGGCCGACGGGTACGTGTTTATATAGCGGGGCGCACCTCCCGTACAGCGCATACAAGTTGTTTAGATTACAGGAGATATTGAGGGAGAAGAGATAGAACTTGAAGAAGAAGAAATAACTCAACTAAGTCTATCTATCTCTATCCTAACTACCTCCAGGTGCGGTCAGGATGCGGTGCCAATGTCGTGCCAATGTCACGTACCATATGTGTTTGACACCCTCCCTTAATCACAACGTCATTAAGTTGAGATTACGCTTGAAGTTCTCAAAGCTCTTTGTAGGCAAGGGTTTTGTGAATCCATCTGCAATCTGATCCTTAGAATGCACAAACCGAATATCAAGTTGTCTTTGAGCAACTCTCTCTCTGACAAAATGAAAATCTATCTCTATATGCTTTGTTCTGGCATGGAACACAGGATTAGCAGAAAGATAAGTGGCACCAAGATTATCACACCACAAGCATGGGACTTGTTTGCTCTTTACACCAAGCTCTTTCAACATAGACTGAACCCAAATGATTTCAGTTGTGGCATTTGCTAGTGCCTTGTACTCTGCCTCAGTGCTTGACCTAGAGACGGTGGCCTGCTTCCGTGCACACCATGATATTAGGTTAGGTCCAAAAAATACTGCAAAGCCTCCCGTGGAACGCCTGTCATCCAGGCAGCCTGCCCAATCCGAGTCAGAGAATGCACTGACAAGATTAGAGGATGACTTGCTGAAATTCAGACCTATACTCAGGGTATGTTTAACATATCGAATGATACGTTTTGCAGCTGTTAAGTGAACAGTGGTAGGTGCATGCAGAAATTGGCAAACTTTGTTGACAGCAAATGAAAGATCAGGCCTAGTAAGAGTCAAGTACTGAAGAGCTCCTACTAGACTTCTATATTTTGTGCTATCTTCTGGACTCAAAAGTTTACCTTCCATAAGTGATAATTTTTCTGAGCTTGATAGTGGTGTGAGAGAGGGTTTACAACCTTGCAATCCTGCCTTTCTGACCAAATCAGCAGCATACTTAGCTTGAGAGAGATGAAGTCCATTTGAATGCTTCTTTACCTCAATCCCAAGAAAGTAGTGCAGGTCTCCAAGATCCTTTAATGCAAAGTCTGCACTTAAGTCTCTTAACAGTCCTCTAACTGCTTCATCAGATGAACTGGTCACAATTATATCATCAACATAGATGAGAACAAATATGCATGTGTTGGATTTGTTATAAATGAACAATGATGTGTCCGACTTAGAGGGAATAAATCCAAGTGTTTGCATCTTATGACAAAGACGTGAGTACCACGCCCTTGGAGCTTGCTTCAATCCATATAGAGCTTTATCAAGTTTGCACACATAGGAGGGAGTTTTCTTACTTTCAAACCCAGGAGGTTGTTTCATATACACTTCCTCTTCCAGAACACCATGGAGAAACGCGTTCTGTACGTCAAGTTGCCTGAGACTCCATCCCCTGGAAAAAACAATGGACAAAACGAGACGAATAGTGGTTGCTTTGACAACAGGACTAAACGTATCTTCATAGTCTATACCATACCGCTGTTCGAAGCCTTTTGCAACTAGTCTAGCCTTGTAGCGATCAATAGTTCCATCAGATCTCCTCTTGATCCTGAAAACCCACTTGCAATCAATCAAGTTTTTACCTTGCTGTGGGGGAACCAAGTGCCAAGTCTTGTTTTTCTTTAACGCCATGTATTCTTCATTCATTGCCTTTTTCCACTTGTCATCACGAAGTGCTGCATCAAGGGTTGCTGGCTCACTGGTTCTCCTGTAGAACAGACCAAACCATATTTGGTTACATGTTTATAATTTAAAGGTTGAATTAGCCCTTGTTGAAGTCGTGTTCGTCGTGGTGGTGGTGCAGCAGAATCCGCAGCCGCAGAAGATCCAGAAGGCTGCCCGGTCAGATCAGCAATAGATCCCAAGGGGGATCCTGCCGCAGACCCAGTAGCAGCTGTCTCAGCGGCTCCGGCGTGCGCAGAACCAGCCGGATCTTCTGTGGTTGCTGGCTGAGACGCCTCTTCAAAACTGGCGCAGAAGATCCCGTGGCGGGGGCCCGCTCATCATGGCGCAATGATGATGCAGTGGAGCGGGTCGGCGCGCCGGTTGGCTGATCCGCGCCAGCGGGACCGGCTGCGGGACCGACTTCGGGTCCCACGTCCGCACTGGCCCGCCCTGATTGGCGCCGCTGATACGTGACAGGACGCGCGCCGTACCGCGTGCCGCCTGGGGGGACCCGCATGTCGGGGCTGGCCCGCACGTCGGTTGTGGAGGCGCGCGAATCGGGTGGAGCGGCGCACTCGCCTGCGCCTGGTGGCTCTACGCCACCGAATTCCGAGGCGGATCTGATCCGCTGCTGTGCTGCCGATCCCGAGGCGGATCTGGTTCCTGGTGCATGGTATCCTGCCACGGGACACATGAGATATGGCCCAAAATTTTCCATGTTTTGAGTATTCTCTTCACAACCTGCTCCTGTTTCATCAACACAAGGCTCATGCAAGGCGTTAGATGAGTTAGTCAGTGAATGATCATCAATATTTTGTCCCCCTCGATCAAAACTAATGAGATGAGGAGGTAGGAGAAGAATTTCTTCGCGAAGTAGTGCACCAGCATTGGGGTGAAGATCGGCAAAAGGAAACTTGGTTTCATCAAAAACGACATCACGGGAGATGTACACTCGTCCGGTGGAAACATCTAGGCACTTGACCCCTTTGTGCCGAGCACTATAACCAAGGAAGACACACTGTTTTGATCGAAACATGAGCTTTCGGTTGTTGTAGGGACGAAGGTTGGGCCAACATGCACACCCAAATACACGAAGGGACTTATAGTCTGGTTTGTTGTGGAGAAGTCTTTCTATTGGAGTTTCATTGTGAATGACACGACTAGGGAGCATGTTGATAATATGAACTCCAGTTAAAAATGCTTCATCCCAGAACTTTAGTGGCATGGAGGCACCAGCAAGAAGTGCAAGACCAACTTCGACAATGTGTCGATGCTTGCGTTCTGCTGACCCGTTTTGTTGGTGAGCATGAGGACAGGACACTTGATGGGAGACACCAAGTGTTTGAAAGAAGGAGTTTAACTTTTCGTATTCCCCTCCCCAGTCTGACTGGACAGCGATGATTTTGCTGTCAAATTTTCGCTCAACGAGTGCTTGAAAATTTTTGAATACTTGAAACACATCGGATCGTTTCTTTAAAAGATAGATCCAAGAGAATTTGCTAAAATCGTCAATGAAGCTAACATAGTAGGAGTGTCTACCAACAGAAGTAGGAGCAGGACCCCAAACATCAGAAAAAATTAATTGTAATGGTTTGGTAGAAACACTGTTGGAAATAGGGTAAGGCAGCTGATGACTTTTAGCTTTCTGACATGAATCACAAATTGTCTCATTATGACGCTCACCAACAAACGGGAGCTTATTTTTCCTAAGCAATTTTTCAACTAAAGAAAAGGATGCATGTCCTAAACGATCATGCCATCGTGTGGATGAAAGCTTGATAGCACCACAAGCATATTTATTTGGTCTTCTAAACTCCGGGATCAACGGATAGAGGCCACCAACGCATCTACCTCGATAGAGAACCTTCCTCGTTGCCTGATCCTTGATCAAAAAGAAGTAAGGGTGAAATTCAAGGAATACATGATTATCAAGGGCAATTCTATGGACAGAAAGAAGACTTTTGTTGGCGCTAGGAACATGTAGAATTCTTCTAAGATGGATGTTGCGATGAGGGGTACGAAATATTGAATGACCAAGGTGACTTATACTCATACCTTCTCCACTGGCAGTGTGGATTTGATCCTTGCCACGGTACCTCTCCTTCATGGTCACTTTCTCGAGCTCGTTGGTAATGTGGTTTGTAGCACCACTGTCGACGTACCAGTTCGTGTCGACACCATATGAGCCATCAGCCGCCGCAGCGACTTTTTCTTCATCTTGTGAATCATAGTCATCCTCCTCATACCTGTACCAGCAGTCCTTTGCTGTATGCCCGATCTTGCCGCAGATCTGGCACTTGGGGGTGTCCGGACAGTTTCTGCCGCCGCCACCAGCACCGCGTCCGCGGCGTCCTCGGCCACCAGATTGGGTTGGCGCTGCGCCACGGTTGCTGCCGCCGGACCTGCCCTTGTTGCGAGAGGAGCCACGGGAGCGAGAGCCACCGCCGCCGCCGCGCCCGCGAGTGGCCGCGTTCGCAGATGATTTGAAGCCGCCGCCACCGGTCCCCTGGAAGTGAGCCATGCGCTGATCGAAATTGGATAACATGGCAAAGAGTTCATCAAGGGTTACCCCGGTCACGCGAGCGTCAAGGGCAGACACCAGTGGCTGATAGTCGGCGTCGAGCCCATGGATGATGTAGGAGGCGAGTTCATCGTCGGGGATCGCCTTGCCTGCGGCGGCCAGCTCGTCGGCGTAGCCGCGCATGGCGGCGAAGTAGGAGGCGACGGAGAGGTTCCCCTTCTGCACGTTGATGAGGGACGTGCGTATGTTGTTGATGCGACTGGCAGATTGGGACGAGAACATCCCAGCGAGCGTCGTCCAGAGCGCGCCCGCGGTGGTGACCGTGGTCACCGTGAGCAGCACCTCACGCGTCAGGTTATTCAGCAGGTACCCCAAAACCTGCTGATCCTCCCGGACCCAGATTGGGTGGAGAGGGTTGGGCGATGATGAGACCTCCTTACCGTCCTTGGTGGTGACGAGGAGTTTCTCCGGCTCCGGCTGAGTGCCGTCGACGTAGCCGTAGACGCCGGCGTCGCGAAGCTGAGGGATGACTTGCGTGCGCCATAGCACATAGTTTGTGCGGGTTAACTTCTCGGTAACTTGGCCGCTGAGGTTGGTTTGGGATGCACCGGAGGTGGAAGACATGGCTAGGGCTAGATGGAGTTTGCAAGGAGCTTACGATGGGAAAAGGATAGCTCTGACTACCATGTGCGATTAGCTGGAAACGTCTTGCCTGTTGAGGCCGACGGGTACGTGTTTATATAGCGGGGCGCACCTCCTGTACAGCGCATACAAGTTGTTTAGATTACAGGAGATATTGAGGGAGAAGAGATAGAACTTGAAGAAGAAGAAATAACTCAACTAAGTCTATCTATCTCTATCCTAACTACCTCCAGGTACGGTCAGGATGCGGTGCCAATGTTGTGCCAATGTCACGTACCATATGTGTTTGACAAATGTTACTGCAATGAAAATCTTAGTATCACACAATTTTTGACAAAAATTGTGTAGGAGGGGCTACTACTACGTTATTATATTCTTTATAAGCAGAAATGTTCATGAGTAATTCTAACCTCTTAGCTGTCCACAATCTGGATTGTCAACAGCCATACACAATTCCCTTTGATAACCTAAAGACACCATGCCCAATGAGAAGAAAAATAAGATTAGAACGCAAGTTACTGAATCATAGGATAAACACCTCCTGAACCTGTTTTTACCGAGTAGGGGCCGCCTCACCTTGTTGTTGTAGCCTACAGGTTGGCGCTTGGGGAGGCATGGAGAGGCCAGGGATGTGGTTCCCCTGTTGCAAGTGCTGATTGGAGATGCAGCAGGCCACGGGGGGCTAGCAGCATCTTACTTCTTCCTCCTCTGCTTTTGGTGGAGACCATGCCTCTCCTTCTCCTAAGCGCCGAGTAATAGGGGGAGCACGCACCAATGAATCGAGTGCAAGAAAGATAGAATCAGTTAGGTGAGATAAGCAGGGGTGAGGGCGTTATATACTGCCAATTGTTGGAGCAAAGATGAGTCGAAACTAACAGCGTCAGATCAGCCAAACATCCAAAACATCTGAACCTGAGATGTGACAATACCTAATCCAATAGCTATCACAACAACCCAGATATCCACATTCCGTATATACTGCCCATAATACAACTATTCATCAAACCCAAATCAGTCACTTATCAAGCAAAAACAAGCCGAGACAAACAGAAAAATTGCTTATAATACTATCAACAAGCGAAAAATTTCGTGTGGCAACCGTCAGCCACCGTCCAAACAGCCCTATAATGCCTATAAATTGGGACACTGCCGTATTTTCATTGTGCACTGGAACGCTCCTTAAAGCCATTTTTCAATAATTGTTAGTTCGGTTAACATTTAACAAAAAGGAAACCAAGGAGGTTTAAGATGCCATGGTCCGCTAACAACTGAAAGACTAAATTTAACTCAGAAACATATCTGAAGCTCTGCAAAGCTGAAAGCAAGCACGAGTTCCTTTTCTTTACTAATCCACTGGTCATAAATGCTGAAAACTAACATGAGTTCCTCTTCTTTAGTAATCCACTGGCCATAAATCAAAGCAGCGTGAAAAGTATACTGCTAGGCATGCAAGCTAGAACACAAGAACGCAAAGACCATCTTAGAAAACAGAAAGACACAGATCAGAATTTTGATCCCCAACAGAAGCATCAATGACAATTTCCCAAATAAATAGAATGTGCAACTTGACGCCATTTAAAACCAACATTGCAAATCATGTGATCTGAGCATTCTCATTAGTATATCGGATGCATACTCTACCTACAGACCTACAACAATCATCCAATCAGGGTGTTGCAAAAACTAAAATCTCCATCCAATAGCTAGCTATATTGAAAACCAAACGGAACATCAGCAAGCAAATGATCGTCAAATGACAAAAGATCACACAAAGTTCTGTCCAGACATTCAAAACACCTAATGTTTGTGATAAGTGCTACATACCAGATGATTAAAGAAGTATCTTTCAAAAGATTACACAGATGTGTGCCTCTTTTGATGTCACAAAGAGTAGTCTGGTCAATTTGCAACGGTATGTTAAATCGAGAGTCAGCTGTTCTACCACCAGCAAGCAGCAAAGCCGCAACACCAGAAGATGCAACCATAAGAAACTATCGTCGCCCATTTTCACGACGCCTATACAAAGCAGAACCATTTTCATCAATAGTTGTCTTGTTCTGAAAATCCTTTGGGAAACGTTTAGAACAGACACATTTTTCCATGTAAATATATATCTATTACTACATGGACAAAACATTGGTATGAGAGAGAAGAAATATTTACATAAGAGAGAGAAGAAATCTTAACCAGATTAAATCAAGGACCAACAACAAACAATAAAAGATCAAAAACAATGCAATAAAGGTATGAGAGAGAAGAAATCTTCACATAAGAAGGCTATAAACACATGAGCATAAATAAGCAACACCTTTAAACACAAATAAAAAAGGTTCAGGGTTCGTTGCATGGTGGGCTCAGATTCACCTTTCCTCGATCATATAACCTACCCCGTCATCTCTTATCACCAGATCAATCTGTTTATACAGTGGAGCTGTCCTGCTTATCACTCAAAAAGAATGACCATCCAAGGACAGAACAATAAGTATCACATGATCAAAAAGGATTCTAGAGACAAGAGGGAGGATCCAACTTGATATCCACAGGTGCCTCAATTGCTCAAAGGCACACTTACATTAGCCATGGTCAATCATCATCGCCCTAGGAAGAATGGCCTCGGACCGGCCGGCTTTCTCACCATGTGAAAGGACGAAAATGCCCTCAGCAGCTACCCAGTTTTACATGCGGTGGCAAGCCCGGAGTGTAACTATTCATTGCCACAGTCGCGCGGGCTCGATCCGACGGCCCAGCTCCTCCAACCGCTCGATCCAACGACCGGAAACGCATCAAGGAAATCGATCGGACGACCGGATTCGTCTGAGCTCTAAGGAGGCTCGATGAGACATCCTTCTCTTATTTCTGGATGCTCTAGAAAGCTCCGCAGGGCTAGCAGCTCCAGTGGCATCACCTATCAGCCCATTCAAGTGGTGGTAGATCAGCTATCCCAGACAACACCAAATTACACACTACAAATGTAGATGTGGCTATGAGCAAGAGATCATTTGGCAGTTTGCAAATAGAAAATCAGCACTGCCACTGATCAACTTAGCAAATCCATGAGCATAGCTATAGGATCAGGGCATCCACATGTAAACCAGAGCATCACAGGAGCTCCTATGATAACAACTATAACATGAACAACAGCCTGCAAACCCTATGCATGAGTAGGGCATAAAGCATCAACCACCCAGCACCACATCAACACAGCCACAGTCATGTCCCAACAGTAGCCAAAGCAGAGGAGCAGGCGGAAGATGGAGTTCACCGAGGGAGGTTGTAGCCGAGGCAGTACTCAGTGGGCACCGGGGTTGCGCCTGAACGTCGTCCAACCAGCGAGGAACCGCTTCCTACACCGCACACCCACGCCGCCGCGTCGGAGCTGCTACTTGCACTGTCCACATCCTGAAGCCATAATGGGGCACTAGCATATAATGTAGGGCAATATGAAAATAAGATTCATCTCATAATTAAATACAGCAAGACACACGAAGTAAACCTAATTGTAAGAGCAAGCTGTGCACAACCATCTGTCAGACACCTACAACTAACAAGAATGAAACCCTAAACATGGTATACAACAATGCTGACCATCCCAATAAACAGAAAACCTAGCATATCATGAAGGAAATATGCCCTAGAGGCAATAATAAAGTTATTATTTATTTCCTTATATCATGATAAATGTTTATTATTCATGCTAGAATTGTATTAACCGGAAACATAATACATGTGTGAATATATAGACAAACAATATGTCACTAGTATGCCTCTACTTGACTAGCTTGTTAATCAAAGATGGTTATGTTTCCTAACCATGAACAAGGAGTTGTTATTTGATTAACAAGGTCACATCATTAGTTGAATGATCTGATTGACATGACCCATTCCGTTAGCTTAACACTTGATCGCTTAGTATGTTAATGCTTTCTTCATGACCCATACATGTTCCTATAACTATGAGATTATGCAACTCCTGTTTACGGAGGAACACTTTGGTACTACCAAACGTCACAACGTAATCGGGTGATTATAAAGGTACATTACAGGTGTCTCCGAAGGTACATGTTGGGTTGGCATATTTCGAGATTAGGATTTGTCACTCCGATTGTCGGAGAGGTATCTCTGGGCCCTCTCGGTAATGCACATCACATAAGCCTTGCAAGCATTGCAACTAAATGTGTTAGTTGTGAGATGATGTATTACGGAACGAGAAAAGAGACTTGCCAAGAATTTAGATTGAACTAGGTATTGGATACCGACGATCGAATCTCGGGCAAGTAACATACCGATGACAAAGGGAACAACGTATGTTGTTATGCGGTCCGACCGATAAAGATCTTCGTAGAATATGTAGGAGCCAATATGGGCATCCAGGTCCCGCTATTGGTTATTGACCGAGAGGTGTCTCGGTCATGTCTACATAGTTCTCGAACCCGTAGGGTCCGCACGCTTAACGCTTCGATGATGCTTATTATGAGTTTATATGATATTGATGTACCAAGGTTGTTCGAGTCCCGGATGAGATCACGGACATGACGAGGAGTCTCGAAATGGTCGAGACATAAAGATTGATATATTGGAAGCCTATGTTTGACTCCGAATCACTCCGGGTGAAATTGGGAATTTTATCGAGTACCGGGGTTACCGGAACCTCCCGGGGTCAATGGGCCTTGATGGGCCTTAGTGGGAAAGAGAAAAGGGGCCATAGTGCTGGCGCAGACTTCCCCCTTCCCTAGTCCTATTAGGACTAGGAGAAGGCGCCTCTCTCTCTCCCTTCCCACTTGGGGAAACCTAGTTGGACTAGGATTTGGGGGAATCCTACTCCTAGTAGGAGTAGGACACCTGGCGCACCTCTCCTTGGCCGCCAGCCCTCCCCTTCCCTCCTTTATATACAGGGGCAGGGGCACCCCATGACACACAAGTTGATCATTGAGATCGTTCCTTAGCCGTGTCGGTGCCCCTTCCACTAAACTACACCTCGAATATACCGTTGCGGAGCTTAGGCGAAGCCCTGCGCCGGTGGAACATCATCATCGTCCACCACGCCGTCGTCTTGATTTAAACTCTCCTCAACACTCGGCTGGATCGGAGTTCGAGGGACGCCATCGAGCTGAACGTGTGCGTAACTCGGAGGTGCCGTCGCGTTCGGTACTTGGATCGGTTGGATCGGGAAGAAGTACGACTACTTCCTCTACGTTGCGTCAACGCTTCCGTTGCTGGTCTACGAGGGTACGTAGACAACACTCTCATCTCGTTGCTATGCATCACCATGATCTTGCGTGATCGTAGGAAAATTTTTGAAATTACTACGTTCCCCAACATATCACACCTAACCTATCACCTAAGATGTCACCAGATCAATCTACCCATTCAAGAGGACCAATTAAGCGATCCACACTAACTATCAACAGCACAAAAGCATGTAATAGGATAGGAAAAAAGAAACACTGACCCAAAGAACGTAGGACAGAAAATCTCCTTCTAAGGATGTAGTTAGATCCAAGCTCCTCCTAGACAAAAAGAAACAAAAGTATGTCCATATCTTGACAGAAAAGAACAAAACCAGGAAGACAACAAAAAGCTACTTTGGATGAATCTTGCTAGATCCAAGGCTGGGACTGAAGTGACCTACTGCTACTACGCCTTGCATCCATTCATCTAAGCATCAATACAAGTAACATGTTGGAGGAAGTGCAAACTAACATAGAGAAAAAAGGAAGTAATGAGAGGATACCTGCGTGGATTGTGGGGGGCATGGCAGAGTAGATCATCCTGGTAGGGGAGGAATGGACCGACAACCGGCGTGGACGGGCAGGAGAGAAGACTTCGGGCCACCATGAGCTCATCATTGGAGGTGGCATCCTCAGATCCGACGGCCGAGCTCTTCCACACGGTCGATCCGACGGCGGGAAACGCATCAAGCGAACGCAACAGACGGTCGGATTCGTCTGAGCTCTGAGGAGGCTCAGTGAGACATCCTTCTCTTATTTCTGGATAGCTCTCATCTTCAAGGTTTTCCAAAATGAAGATGTCCATCGAACCGAATCCCACGATTTTGAATCCCCCACATCCTCGCTAGCGACAACCTCACGACACGAACATCAATCGCAGCAGCAGCGGTACCATCCAACGCGAGGCGCAGTGGCATGGCCTGAACCTCCGCAAACACCTTTTTACCGGAGCGGGGATGTACCGGCATAGCATCCACCGTTCAACTGCTTTATGATCTGTGTGTAAGCAGGACCTATTCATATGTATAATCATGTATTGTGACAGGTGATCTTTTGTATATAGTCAAATCTATGTCAGATCAATAGGGCCGATGGCAGAAAATGCAGCACTATTTGCAGTGGGTTGTACGCATGCATGCGGCATCTCTCCTCTCTCTCTCTCTCTCTCTCTCTCTCTCTCTCTCTCTCTAAAAAATCAATGCATTTTATTTTTGTTTACAGTTTTAGAAGGCCAATATTTTTTACAGTAATTTTTTGATATTTAAAAATTTCAAATATTCAAATTCCTGAACATAAGATCTTTAGAATAAGACCAATCTTGAATATATTTAAACTAGTTTAATTTTTACTATTTCTTTTTGCAAGGTTAATTTTTACTATTTCAATCATATCAAAATATTAATTTCACTAATTTAAAATTACAATTTTCAAAAATTTGATATCAGTTATTGATATGATTGAAACCACTTTTCTAAATCTAGTTTTCTTTGTGAGTTTCATATTCAAACTTGTTAAACTGTTTCTCCAAAGGAGTGACTGTAAAGTGTTTTTCTGAAACTAGTGAAATCTATTTTTTAATGAGTGTAATCATTTTTTGGAAACAAGTGAAATATAATATTTCAATTGACCAATTGTAATGTGTTCTCTGAAATGAGTGAAATAAGCTATTTGAAAAAAAAAGAAATATATATTTTGGTGTGAAACGTCCTTTTCAATGTTTGAAAATGATATTTGTGCTGAGTGAAATACATTTCAATATTTTTCTGAAAGAAGTGAATATATTTTTTAAATGTTTGGAACTGATATTTGTGCTGAGGAAATCCTTTTTGAAGTGAGTGAAATATAATTCTTGAAACGAGCGAAATCTGTTTTATGAACCGAGATGATTTTTTGAATTGATAATATTTTTAATCGAGTGAAATCAGTTTTTTAAGTAAAATGAGTTATTCGGAAAATAGTGAAGTTAGTACATGTTTTTCTTTCAGTTTAAATGACTGAAATCAATGTGTCAAATTAGTGAAATCAATTGTATCAAATGAGTGAAATCAGTTTTCTAAAGTAAGTGAAATAATTTTCACTCAGTTGATACAACTGATTTCTCTTTTGATTGAGCATAAATCCATCTTTTGAAAATGAGTGAAATATATGTTTTAGAATCAGTGAAATCAATGCTTAAAAGAAGTGAAATTATTTCTTTTAAACGAGTGAAATAAATTTTGAAATTAGCGCAACCATCAAAAACACTTTTGTGAAATAGCAAAACAATCTTATAATTTATGAAAGTGATTTCAGATGTAATTGAAATCTATAAAATAAAAAGTAGTTCAAATATATCCAAGATTGATCTTGCTATGAAGGTCTTGTCACCACGAATTCAAATATGTAAAAAGTTTCAAAAGTGGACATCGGGTTTAAAACATATCAATCATTCAAAAAATAAGGATGAAAATAATGCATGGAATTGTGTGAGGAGACAATGCATGCATGCGGCAGTCACTCACTCTCAGCCCAAGGACGTACTCTCTCTCTCCTCCGGCAAAAAGGTTGACATGGTCAGGTATATTCCCAAGTATTCTTGTTAGAAAGAATTCTCCTGTTTATACCTAAACAGCTGCACCAATCTTGATGAATTGAATGAATGATGGATTGAGCACCGGTACATCCCGCCTCCGGAAAAATAACTTAGTCGCCTGAACCTCCCCATGCGGAGACGCACGGGATCACGAAGGCGTGACCACGATCTCTCGGCATGGAGGTCGCCCTGACGACGCCCAAGGCGCACGCGCGTCACTCACTCGCCAACTTTTATATGGCCCATCACGATTGCTATCGCCCTAAAAGAGCCGTTTGCTCACGCTGCCCCTCCCAATGGCACTGCTACGGGAGATCCCGCCATTGGCGTCGTTGGCCTCCACGCGGGTCTGCACGCAGCACACTGGTTTCCCTCATCGGAGTACGCTCGATTGGTCGACGCGGGCGTCAGACTGGACTGAACGGCCTTGCCTTACCACACGCACACGCTGGAGTAGATGGTCGGCCTCCACGCGGGACTGCATGCTGGTCTCCCTCATGGCGAGTGCGCACTGCTGCTCAATGCATGCGGCTGCACAATGCAAGACTCGAGCACGGCGAGGAGGCGCGGACGTGATGCATGCATGTTGACTGTAACTTCTCTAGCCTAGCACTCATGCACGTAATCGTGCATGTCCACGATGTAGCTCCACCTCGCGCACCTCGCGCCTCCTGTAACTGCGCTCGGCGCCCCTCCGTAACCCGGCTATACAAGCCTGAGTAATACACTCGAGAGCACCCAAGGTGCATTCTCTCATTCCTCCACTCGTCTATATGGTATCAAGGTCTCACCAGCGTTGCTAACTGCCTTCCGCTGCCTCACCCTGCCGGCTACATGGTTGACCCGTCGCCGCCGCCTCCTCCACCACCCCCTCCTCCTCCCAACCGTGGTCTTCACGGCGCCTTTGCGGCCACTGTTGCTGCCACACCGAGCTGCTACACACTCCTCACCCCCTCGGCCATTGCAGCGGCCTCAGGCAACGGCACCATCATCCCCGGCGCCGGCGCGCCCGACTTGCACCTCGCACCGCCGCCCTCCCATCTTGCTGCCATCTACATCAACCAGCACGTCCCCATCATCCTCTCTCTGCAGCCGCCCAACTTCTCTCAGTGGTGCACCCTGTTTGAGGTCACCTTCCAGAAGAGTGGCTTCGTCGCCCACATCAACGGGGCGCCGCGGCCCGCCGATCCCCTCTGGCTACAGGACGATGCCCATATCGTCTCCTGGCTCTACAACCGCATCAGCCCGGAGATCTTTGGACTTGTGCACTGCCGCGGCGCCACCGCCGCGGAACTCTGGGCGGCGATCACCTCCATCTTCCTAGAGAATAGGGAGCACCAGGCGGTCTTCCTTGCCACCGACTTCTGCGGCATCGAGCAAGTCTCCGGCTCGGTCCTCTCCTACTTTGCGTGCCTGAAGGACTGCGCCGATCGCCTTGCTGACCTTGGTGAGCCTGTCCGTGATCACGAGCAGGTCCTCAACATGTTGCGCGGGCTTCACCCGTGCCTGTGCTATGCCGTGCCCATCCTGACAATGCAGACACCATTCCCCTCCTTCCTTCGCTGCCGCGCCTTCCTCCTCCTCGAGGAAAGCCGCCAGTCCGCGGAGCCGTCCAGCGACATCGCTCTTCACGCCACCCGCGCCCCCAACAATACCAACTCCAGCGGGGGCGCCGCGAGCGGTGGCGGTTCCAACCGTCGCGGTGGCGGTGGCTGTCGCGACAAGGGAAAGGGGAAGGCGCCAATGGAGGGCGGCGGCAGCAGCAACAGCGTCCCGATGCCGCGCCCGCTTGCGTCGACCCCGTCTGCTCACGCGCCTTGGACGGGCATGGTGCACGCCTGGCCGGTGTCGTGTCGTCTGCATGCCCCTGGTGCGGGCGTGCTCGGTCCTCGCCCTGGCGGACACGCGCCGTTCTCCAGTGTGGCCTCGCACTACTCTGCTCCGCCGCCACCTTCGTACGGCGCGCTACCCGCACACTGGACCCCCGGCGTCGTCCCGCCTCACCCTCTCTATGGCGCACCTTCGGCGGGGGCGTCCTCGTCTACCACTCCGGCTGGCTGGGACCAGTCCGCGCTGGTGCACGCCCTCAACGGCATGCACGTCCAGCAGCCGCAGCCACCGCAGCCCAGCGGGAACTGGTAGATGGACACAGGAGCGGCCTCGCACATGGCCTCGTCGTCAGGTTTTCTCACCTCGTCCAGCCCTTGTCATTCTTCTCGCATTGTTGTTGGTGATGGAGCATCGTTCGCGGTCACACACTCTGGCACTGCTCATATCCCCACGTCTGCTGATCCTCTCACCTTACGCCATGTTCTAGTTTCCGCCAACCTCAAGTCTTGTCTCTCTTAAGAAACTAGCTCGTGACAATCCCGTTAATGTTGAATTTGACGATGTGGGTTTCTTTGTCAAGGATAGAAGGACGAAGAGGGTGATCCTCTTGTGTAAAACTGATGATGAAATCTACCCAGTCATGCAGCCCGATCGCCATCTCGCCCTCGCTGCCACTGCCGTCTTGCTGGACTGTGGCATCAGCAATTGGGTCACCCAGGCCACGACGTCCTCCATCGCACGTTGCGTGCCTGCTCCGTCCATCTACCCGGCTCGCTGTCGCAAATCTGTCATGCTTGTCAGTTAGGCAAGAGCGTTAGGCTCCCATTTTCTTCTTCAGAACATGTGTCATACTTTCCGTTTCAATTAGTTCACTGTGATGTTTGGACCTCGCCCATGCCCAGTGTTTCGGGCAAGTAGTATTATCTTGTTCTTCTCGATGACTATAGTCATTTTGTATGGACATATCCCCTGCATTGTAAATCTGAAGTTTTTTCCCTTATATGATCATTTGCTCGCTTCGCCCGACGCCAGTTCAACCTGAACCTGCTCGCTCTCTAGTGCGACAACGGACGAGAGTTTGACAACCAAGTTGCTCGCGCCTTCCTCTCTGAGGAAGGCATCTCTCTCCGTTTGTCTTGCCCATACACGTCGCCACAAAACGGACGAGCTGAGCGTGTTCTCCGCACCTTGAATGACACAGTTCGCTCGCTCCTCACGCACGCCTCCATGCCATTCACGTACTGGGCCGAAGCTCTCAACACTGCCACCTTTCTCCTCAACCGCCGCTCATGTTGCACCCGCCATGACCACACTCCCTTCTTCCTGCTCCACGACACTCACCCTGACTACACGTCGTTGCGCGTATTTGGGTGTCTCTGCTACCCCAACATCACAGCCACTACCGCACACAAACTCGCCCCTCGCTCCGCAGCTTGGGTTTTCCTCGGCTACTCCACCGAGCACAAGGGCTACCACTGCCTCGATCGCACAAACAACCGTGTACTTGTCTCTCGCCATGTCGTCTTCGACGAGACCCACTTCCCCTTCTCCTCAGCTACCACTGAACCCAGACCACCCTTTGATGAGGACCCTGACCTGCTACCCTTACCACCTGTCCCTCGCCGGCCTCGCTCACTACGATCGCGCCCCCAGCCTCCCTCCCCACCAACTACTGCCCTGGAAGCACACCTGCTAAGCTCTCCACCTGCCGCCATGGCAGCCCAAACACCCAACCCTAGCAGCACGGCCGCAGCTACTGCCTCTCCAGCCACACAGCTCTTTGTCGCGGCCACCGCTTCGCCGGGCCCTGTGCATGTCGAGGACTCCCCTCTTCCCAGCATGCCGCCACCTGCTCGCCCTTCTCACGTGCCCACGCATACAATGATCACCCGCGGGCATGCCTACAAGTTCCTTCCCAACCCAAAATATGCGGAAAACAACACTGCATCTACCACCTCCACCATCTCACCCGTGCCCAAGACCGTGTCCGCCGCGCTCCGTGATGTCTGATACGTCTGCAACGTATCTATAATTTTGTATTGTTCCATGCTATTATATTACCCATTTTTGATGATTATGGGCTTTACTCTACACTTTTATATCATTTTTGGGACTAACCTACTAACCGGAGGCCCAGCCTGAATTGCTGTTTTTTTCCTATTTCAGTGTTACGAAGGAAAGGAATATCAAACGGAGTCCAAACGGAATGAAACCTTCAGGAGCGATCTTTTTGGAACAAAAGCAATCCAGGAAACTTGACGTGGACGTCAAGAAGTAAATGAGGCGGCCACGAGGGTGCCCGGTGCGCCCTAGGGAGGCAGGCGCGCCCCCCACTCTCGTGGGCCCCTCGTGGCTCCCCTGGCCTACCTCCTTTGCCTATATATATCCACGTACCCCGAAAACATCCAGGAGCACCACGAAAAACTATTACAACCGCTGCAACCTTCTGTATCCGCGAGATCCCATCTTGGAGCCTTCGCCGGCGCTCTGCCGGAGGGGGAATCGACCATGGAGGGCCTCTACATCATCTCCAAGGCCTCTCTGATGAGTTTTGAGTAGTTTACGATAGACCTTCGGGTCCATAGTTATTAGCTAGATGGCTTCTTCTCTCTCTTTGAATCTCAATACAAAGTTCTCCTTGATCTTCTTGGAGATCTATTCGATGTAACTCTTTTTGCGGTGTGTTTGTCGAGATCCGATGAATTGTGGGTTTATGATCAAGTTTATCTAAGAGAAATAATTTAATCTTCTCTGAATTCTTTATGTGTGATTGGTTATCTTTGCAAGTCTCTTCGAATTATCAGTTTGGTTTGGCCTACTAGATTGATCTTTCTTGCAACGGGAGAAGTGCTTAGCTTTGGGTTCAATCTTGCGGTGTCCTTTCCCAGTGACAGCAGGGGCAGCAAGGCATGTATTGTATTGTTGCCATCGAGGATAAAAAGATGGGGTTTATATCATATTGCTTGAGTTTATCCCTCTACATCATGTCATCTTTCTTAATGCGTTACTCTGTTCTTATGAACTTAATACTCTAGATGCAGGCAGGAGTCGGTCGATGTGTGGAGTAATAGTAATAGATGCAGGTAGGAGTCGGTCTACTTGTCACAGACGTGATGCCTATATACATGATCATGCCTAGATATTCTCATAACAATGCACTTTTCTATCAATTGCTCGACAGTAATTTGTTCACCCACCGTAATACTTATGCTATCTTGAGAGAAGCCACTAGTGAAACCTATGGCCCCCGGGTCTATCTTTTATCATATAAGTTTTCCATCTACTTTTATTTGCATCTTTTATTTTCCAATCTATATCATAAAAATAGCAAAAATATTTATCTTATCTTATTATCTCTATCAGATCTCACTTTCGCAAGTTACCGTGAAGGGATTGACAACCCCTTTATCGCGTTGGTTGCGAGGTTCTTGTTTGTTTGTGTAGGTGCGTGGGAATTTTGAGGAGCCTCCTACTGGATTGATACCTTGGTTCTCAAAAACTGAGGAAAATACTTACGCTACTTTGCTGCATCACCCTTTCCTCTTCAAGGGAAAACCAACACAGTGCTCAAGAGGTAGCAATGTCCATTGGCTAACAGCTATGCGGGATGAGTACACTGCGCTCATGGCAAACAGGACTTGGATGCTCGTACCACGCCCCCGGGGTGCCAACATTGTCACTGGTTATAACGCCCTCGATGCGGCTATATCTCCCACGTGTCGAAGCACGACTTAGAGGCATAACCGCATTGAAAGCAATGTCGCAAGTGAGGTAATCTTCACACAACCCATGTAATACATAAGGAAAGAGATACATAGTTGGCTTACAATGCCACTTCACACAATACATAAATAAACATCCATCATCCAGATTACACTCAAGGTCCGACTACGGAACCAAAATAAAAGAAGATACCCCAAATGCTACACAGATCCCCGATCGTCTCAACTGGGCTCCACTACTGATCATCAGGAAAAGACACATAGTAACGACCACGCCCTCGTCGAACTCCCACTTGAGCTCGGTTGCGCCATCTGCCCGCATCGCCGGCACCTGCAACTGTTTTGGTAGAATCTGTGAGTCACGGGACTCAGCAATCTCACACCCGCGAGATCAAGACTATTTAAGCTTATAGGAAGGACAGAGTTGTGAGGTGGAGCTGCGACAGCGACTAGCATATATGGTGGCTACATTCGCAAAAGAGAGCGAGAAGAGGAGAAAGGCACGGTCGTGAAGCTAGTAGCGATCAAGAAGTGATCCTGAACTACTTACGCCAAACATAACTCCAACAGTGTTCACTTCCGGACACCGCCGAGAAGAGACCATCACGGTTACACACGCGTTGATGTGTATTTTAATTAAGGTCAACTTCGGTTTTCTACAACCGACATTAATAAATTCCCATCTGCCTCATAACCATGGCACGACTTTCAAAGATAATACCCTGCAGGGTGTCCCAACTTAGCCCATTATAAGCTCTCACGGTCAACGAAGGATATTCCTTCTACCGAAGACCCGATCAGTCTCGGAATCCCGGACTACAAGACATTTCGACAGCAATAAAACAAGACCAGCAAAGCCGCCCGATTGTGCCGACAAATCCCGATAGGAGCTGCACATATCTCGTTCTCGTGGAACATCCGGATGAACACTACGTCGGCAACCGAAGATGCCCCAAGTTGCCTCGGGTGGCACCGCAAGTGGCTCTAGTTTGGACCAACGCCGAGGAGCATTGGCCCGGGGTTAAATAAAGATGACCCTCGGGCTCGCGAAACCCGGGAAAAAGGCTTAGGTGGCAAATGGTAAAACCAATGTTGGGCCTTCTGGAGGAGTCTTATTCAAAGCGAACTGTCAAGGGGTCCCATAAATCACCCAACCGTAAGGAACGCGAAATCAAGGAACATAACACCGGTATGACGGAAACTAGGCGGCAAGAGTGGAACAAAACACTGCATAAGGCCGAGCCTTCCACCCTTTACCAAGTATATAGATGCATTAATTATAGCAGATATATTGTGATATCCCCAACAAGTAAACATGTTCCAACAAGGAACAACATCTCCATGTTCCAACAAGGAACAAACTTCATCTTCACCTGCAACTAGCAACGCAATAAGAGGGGCTGAGCAAAGCGGTAACATAGCCAAACAACGGTTTGCTAGGAAAGGATGGTTAGGGGCTCGACATGGCAATATGGGAAGCATGATAAGCAAGTGATAGCATCATAGCATAGGCATAGCAAAAGAGCGAGCATCTAGCAAGCAAAGATAGAAGTGATTTCGAGGGTATGGTCATCTTGCCTGCAAAGTTCTCAGAGTTGTCGAAAGCTTCATCCTCGTAAGCGTTCTCAACAGGTTCCTCGTTCACGTACTCGTCTCCCGGCTCTACCCAAAGCAAGAACACAAACAAAGGAACCACAATAAATCACGGTGCAATGCACAAGCAACATGATGCAATATATGGCATGATATGCGAGATGTGATATGCAATGCGTATGCGTGCTCCGAAAGGAAAATGATGAACCAGACATCAACTTGGCAAACCAAGTATGCCACTGGAAAGGTGAGATGATTTCGGTTGAAATCGATATAAAGATCACCGGAATCGGATGCACGGTTTGCAAATGACAAGCAAAATAAGAATGACACAAATCTGCCATTAACAGCATGATGCCACATAGCAAGCAATAAGAAATTAAGCTACTGCACCCAAACGTACCAACAAAGCATATGGCAGTGATCTACTCAAGATGCTTGACAAAATATGAACACTGAGATACGGCTAAATCACATCATAACAGGTCCAAACAAGCATGGCAAAAGTGCAAAATATATCAGCTTCACAGACTTAGTGAAATTACTGAACATGGCAAAATCAGCATCAGGAAGCAATGTTCAGAGCTAGCAAACAACAAGCTACAGGAACTTATAATAGAAAAACAAGGCATGGCATGAATCTAATCAAAACATAGAACAAAAGTCCCTTACTGACCATGAGCCAAAAGGGATCAGAAAATGCAATAGCACCCATGTCAATATAGCAAGTTTCGTTAACAGATTCAGCAACAGGGCATGACAAATCAGATAACAAGTAGGCATGTTTAAGAGCTCGATGCACTCACTACAGAGCATTTCATGATAAACTAAGCATACATCCATCAAGAAGACATGGCATAGAAGACATACATGGCAAGAACAACATCATAGCATACACGGATCAACTACAACAACCTTGGCAAAATTGAATAACATGTAAACAATCTGCCAGGAAACATTTTATAGCAAAAGTAGAGCTCGATTGTCTCAAGCTATGGCACTCCATAATTGAAAACAAGGTCATGCATGGATAGAGCATAACCATATGTTCAAAACATCCTTACTGAAGTATCTCAAAATATGCATGGAACTCTCGGTAGTATCAAGTTAACATGGCATAAAAATATCAGCAAAACAGGGGCTGAAATCAGCAACATTATGAAGCCTAATTTGCATGCTTGTGCTAGTCACCACAGAGATCACAAAAATACATGGCATACACCCCTGTAAAGATGGCATGGTATATTACAAAACACATGTAGGACTCCAGATCATAGGGTGCACACATCAATCATGGCAAAAATGACAAAAGTGCATGTTCTGATAATAATCTGAAACTAACATCACATAGCCCTCTTCCAACAGCATGTCGGGCATCAAGATGAGCTCAAATGAAAATGATGCAATGGAATGAAATGATCTACTCTTCGAGACGAACATTTTGACATATTACACGCACGAAACGAAGCTACGGGTACGGAGTTATGATGCGTTGAAGATGCAATAAAATACTGACAGATAAAAGACTTAGATGAAATCGGGGGAGAAGGAGAAGTCAACCTCGCTGGATCCGGATCGGATCAAGGCCGGATCGAGGCAGCCGGCGGCGCTCGGGGCCGGAGAGGGAGAGGGAGCTCGTCGGAGGAGGCGGGCGCGCTGGGGAGGCGCCGGCGGAGGCGGCCGGGCGAGGCGGCGCGGCGGCGGGCCGGCGGGCGGCGGCGGGATCATGGGCGCGCCGCGAGGCGGCGGCGCGGCGGCGGCGGGCAGGCGCGCCCGGCGCTGCTGGAAGGAGGGCCTCGCCTGGGCCCTGCGGGCGGCGGCGCGGCGAGGCGGGCACGCCACGTGGCGGCTCCCGTTGGCCAGCGGGGCGGCGGGCGGACGCGTCGTCCGATCCGGACGTGTCCGGCGGCGCGGAGGGGGAATTTCGCTAGGGTTTGCCCGGATTTGGAGGGGGAGATGCATATTTATAGGTAGAGGGAGCTAGGAAGCTCCAAATGAGGTACGGTTTTCGCCCACACGATCGTGATCGAACGACGGAGAGCATGGAAGTGACTTAGATGGGTTATTGGGCTGTTTTGAGGGTGTTGGGCTGCAACTTAAAAGAGGCCTTTGCGAGTCACGCGTTAACTGTTGGAGTACCAAACGAGCTCCAAATGACCAAACTTGACAGTGGTCTGCGGTGGTGTACCAAGGCCACTTGACAAACCTCGGTCCATTTCGAGAAAGTTTAGTGCCCGCTCACGGAAAAACGTAAAAGGGGCGCCGGGAACATAGGAGTGCGGATTGCAAAACGGACAACGGGGAAAATGCTCGGATGCATGAGACGAACACGTATGCAAATGAGATGCACATGATGACATGATATGAGATGCATGACAAAGACAAAATGCAAAAATGAAGAAAAACCCAACCACGGAGGGAATATCATATCACAATGCCGAAAATGGCAAGAGTTTGAGTTACAAATATGGAAAGTTACATCCGGGGTGTTACAACACTCCACCACTACAAGAGGATCTCGCCCCAGATCTAGGACTGAAAGAACTCCGGATATTCGAATGGAGGTGATCCTCACGCCTCGGTGGCTTCTCGGTCGAATGGTGTGACCACTTCACTTTCAGGAATTTGATTGACTTGTTGCGAGTCTTGCGCTCGGTTTCTTCAAGAATAGCAACGGGTGCTCATGATAAGAGAGATCTTCTTGGAGGTCAATCTCTTGAAGTTGATAGTGCGTTCAGAGTCTTGAAGCACTTGCGGTTGTGACACATGAAACACATCGCACGCTCGCGAAGTTGGACGGAAGCTCGTTGATAGGCGAGATCGCCTCTTTGCCAATGATCTTGAAAGGACCCACGATCTAGGGGCAAGCTTCCTTTGATACCGGGCGGCGAGTGCCTTTCATTGGAGAGACGCGGAGGTAGACATGGTCTCCGATTTCAAAAGCCACATCACGGTGCTTGTCATCATAATAGCTCTTCTGGCGCGATTGCGCGGCTTTGAGATTCTCACGAATGACTTTGCACATTTCTTCGGCTTCTGTGATCAAGTCGTTGCCAAGAAGTTGGCGTTCACCTGTCTCGGACCAATTGAGAGGAGTACAACACTTTCTGCCATAGAGAATTTCGAATGGGGCCTTGCCCGAACTCGCTTGGAAGCTGTTGTTGTAGGAGAACTCGGCATATGGAAGACAATCTTCCCACTTCATACCGAAGGAAATGACACAAGCCATGAGCATATCTTCAAGGATTTGATTGACTCGCTCGACTTGGCCACTTGCTTGAGGATGGAAAGCTGTGCTGAAACTAAAGTTGGTGCCCATGGCCTTCTGAAAAGAATCCCAAAACTTGGAGGTGAAGATGCTGCCACGGTCTGAAGAGATCACTTGTGGAATGTCGTGCAAGGAGACAATCCTGGATGTGTATAGCTCTGCCAACTGAGCTGATGTGATAGATTCTTTGATAGGAAGAAAATGAGCCACTTTAGTAAGCTTGTCAATGACAACGAAGATAGCATCATTTCCACGCTTGGACTTTGGAAATCCAGTCACGAAGTCCATTTCGATATGATCAAACTTCCATTCTAGAATAGCAAGAGGTTGGAGGAGACCAGCTGGTCGTTGGTGTTCTGCTTTCACTCTTCTGCAGACATCACATTCATTCACGAATTGAGCAATTTCTCGCTTCATTCGAGTCCACCAATATGACTGCTTGAGGTCATGGTACATCTTCGTACTTCCAGGATGAATTGATAGAAGCGAATTGTGTGCCTCGTTCATAATGACTTTACGTAGATCACCCTTTGGAACCACAATCCGTCCTCAAGAAAAGAGAATCTTTGTCATCAATGTGGAAGCACTTGTACTTGAAATGCCCTTGTCGATACCACGCTTCACCTTTTTCACCATGGTATCCAGGAGTTGAGCCTCACGAATTTGATCTTCCAAAGTAGGAGAGACTATGAGGTTGGCAAGAAAGCCTTGAGGAACAACTTGAAGATTCAGCTTATGGAAAGCTTCACAAAGGTCCGTTTGGAAGGGCTTGAGGATTAAACTGTTGCAGAAGCCTTCCTGCTCAAAGCATCTGCAATCACATTGGCCTTGCCCGGAGTATATTCAATACTTGGGTTGTACTCTTGAATCATTTCGACCCATCGAGTCTGCCTGAGGTTGAGGTTGGGTTGAGTGAAGATATACTTGAGACTCTTGTGATCGATGAAAATGTCCACTTTCCTTCCCAACAAGAGATGTCTCCATGTTAGCAATGCATGGACAACTGCCGCCAACTCAAGATCGTGAGTGGGGTAGTTCTTTTCGTTGGGATTCAGCTGACGAGAGGTATAGGCCACAACTCTTTTCTCTTGCATTAACATAGCACCGAGACCTTGAAGAGAAGCATCACAGAAAACTTCGAATGGCTTGGATTCATCAGGAGGAGTCAAGACAGGAGCTGTGACGAGTTTCTCTTTGAGAGTATTGAAAGCAACGTCACACTCAGGAGACCATACATACTTCACATGCTTCTGGAGGAGGTTGGAAAGAGGCTTTGCAATCTTAGAGAAATTCTCAACGAATCTTCGGCAATAGCTTGCAAGACCAAGAAAACTGCGAAGCTGCTTGACATTCTGAGGAGGTTCCCAATTCACAACTGCAGACACCTTCTCGGATTAACAGCGATGCCCTTGGCGGAGATGATATGACCAAGATAAAGCACTTCATCAAGCCAAAATTCACATTTGGAAAACTTCAGATAGAATTGATGCTCTCTCGAGCTTGTCGAGCACCAATCGCAAATGTTTGGCATGATCCTTCTTATTCTTGGAGAAGACCAAAATATCATCAAGATAGACCAAGATGAATTCATTGGTGTAGGGGTTGAAGATGAAGTTCATCATTCGAGAGAATGTTGGAGGAGCATTGACAAGGCCGAAAGACATGACAAGATATTCATAAGAACCAAAGCTTGTTCGAATGCTGTCTTGGGAATATCTTGTTCACGAATGCGAATTTGATGATAACCCATACGAAGGTCAAGCTTGGAGAACACTTTAGCACCTTTGAGTTGCTCGAAAAGCTCATTGATGTTGGGAAGTGGATACTTGTTCTTGATTGTCTTCTTATTCAATGGACGGTAATCGACGCAAGTCGGTCCGTGCCATCCTTCTTCCGGACAAAAGAACACCACAACCCCAAGGAGATGAACTCGGTCCGATCAAACCAGACGCTCTTGTTCATCGAGCTGCTTTTTCAATTCCTTCAGCTCATTAGGTCCAAGCTTGTATGGACGCTTGCAAACGGGTTCAATGCGGGCTCAAGATCGATAACGAATTCAAGCGGCCGGTGAGGAGGCATTCTGGAAGCTCTTCCGAAAGACATCTTGGTACTCACAAACGATCGAATCGAGAGATAGCATCCAATTCGCCCTTATCATTGAGAGAAAACAACCAATGGTTTCATCACGAGCGGCATAGATGATCACATCATTAGAAGAGTGAGTCAATTGAATTTCCCAGCAGCACAATCAAGCTGAGCTTTTGTGCTGATAAAGCCAGTCCATCCCAAGAATAAGATCAATATCCGAGTCACCAAGGACAATTGGTTTAGCCAGAAATCTATAGTCGCCCATCTTGATAGAAACATCCGGGACACAAATATTAGATGTCATTTGCTTACCCGGGGACACAATCTTCAACGGAATAGGAATCTTTTCCGTCACAAACTCATGCTTGGCAACAAAAGGTCTCGAAATGAAAGAAAGCGATGCACCAGTATCAAATAAAACTTTTGCAGGAATATCATTAACTGAGAGATTACCCATTATCACATCAGTAGATTCCTCCGCTTGAGCTGCATTCATCATGTTCACCTTGGCATGGTTGGGATTATGCTTGACCACTGCATTGCTGGAAGATCTCATAGGAGGAGGGGGCGGAAGGCGCCTTTGGTTGAAGCACTTGTTCGCATAGTGACCTTTCTGCTGACATTTGTTGCAAGTCACCTCTGAGAGCGGACGGTGATAAGGAGCATTTGACCTTGGAGCTTGAGAATTAGACTTGTTCTGATAGCCTGGGTTGGGCGGGTGGGAAGATCCACGACCACCTGAGTTCTTCTGCTGATAAGGCTGACGGAACGGAGGAGGAGGAAGGTAGAACTTCTGCTGCTTAGCTGCCACTTGAGAGGAAGAAGAAGACTGAACTGCATCCCTGATTCTCTTATTAGAAGCCTCACATTTGAGCCGGGCAGCTTCTTGCTTCAGTGCCATGTTGTAGAATTCATCATACTTTTCTGGCTCAAAAAGCACGAGAGCTAATTGCAGATCTTCTCCGAGGCCACCTCTGAATTGATAGATCATACTCTTTTCATCGTGGACGCCTTGCTTAGCAAAGCGAGCGAGTTTCGAACTGGATATTGTATTGATACACGACATGTTGCCTTGCTTGAGATTGCGGAACTCCTCACGCTTGCTCTCAACAACACTTTTCGAATGTGGTGAGCTCAAGTCTCGCGAAACTCATCCTGTAATGACATGACCTCCTCTGGAATCTTTGTATTGCTTGGAACCACTCAAAGCAGCTTGGTCCTTGAGTTGAAACGAAGCAAACTTGACAAAGTCCTCAGGTCTGACATTGCTACATTCAAAATGTTTGCAGATGTCCACAAGCCAATCGTCGGCGTCTGTGGCCTCGACACAGAAGCTGAAAGACTTCGGCTGATTAGCGAGGAACTGATTGAGGGTAGCAAAGTGCGGCTGGTTGTTGCCTTGACCTTGATTTCCTTGATTGCCTTGCCCTTGGGTACGCTCTTGCAAGAGTTGCAAAATCATCGAGCATTGGCATTGGTGGCTGCGATGATAGCTTGCCATGCCTCCGGAGGCGGAGGTGGAGGTGGAGGTTCGATGACTCCCATCATTTCGCTCCGGATTCGAGGCGCTGGCGGAGCCATCTGAAGAGGGTGACATCCGTTAGCACTTGATAGACAGATAGACAAGTTGAATCAACGGATAGAAATTGCAACATATAGTCTTCACAATAAACATTCGAACAAGGATGAACGAATGAATTCCAAAGCTAAGATAACATCACACGTCCATTAAGGTGAGAAGCCACTTGATTAAGGGTTGATGAAAAAAATAACAAGGTATGACTGGAACAAATAAGTGGTAAGGATTACCCAATCGCAAACCAAATATCTGCGGGAAGAAATGCTAAGAGCTACTTGAATCCCACCTATAAACTCCCAAACTTTCGGTTATGCAATCTGGTGTTGGGGATACAGGGACACAAAATATATCACCCAAACTAACAATACCTAGATCCAATTGTATCCATCCGTCAACACATAACCAAGAAACCTTCGGAAATCATGTACCTCAAACTTCGAAAAGCATCCGTTATACGAGTCATGGCACTACTCCCGAGCTCGCCCAAGATCTTGGGTTATCGGGTTATCTCACCAACAACTGTACAAAAGAGATTTCGATGTCGGCAAAACTCGGTATTCCAGAACGCAACGATAAAATTGTGACGACAACACCTCGGAGCTCAACTCCCGGGACACCGCCACAACCCCTAAATGTCGAGGCACCAAGAACAATGTTCTCGTCACAAAACCATCGGAACGATTCCAAGATACCCGCGTGATCCTAAATTTTTTTAGTGAAATTTGAGGAGGGAGAGTCAAAACTTCTCGTCAGAGACCTCACCAGAGCGACGAAGGGACTGGGAGTAAAAGAATCCTACTCTCCGATATATATAATCCTAAGACTCAAAACATTTTGTTCTAGACTCAACAACGCCAAAGAAACAATCAAGCGGGGGCTCCTAAGTCGGGGAAGGCTCTGATTACCAACTTATAACGCCCTCGATGCGGCTATATCTCCCACGTGTCGAAGCACGACTTAGAGGCATAACCGCATTGAAAGCAATGTCGCAAGTGAGGTAATCTTCACAAAACCCATGTAATACATAAGGGAAAGAGATATATAGTTGGCTTATAGTCGCCACTTCACACAATACATAAATAAACATCCATCATCCAGATTACACTCAAGGTCCGACTACGGAACCAAAATAAAAGAAGATACCCCAAATGCTACACAGATCCCCGATCGTCCCAACTGGGCTCCACTACTGATCATCAGGAAAAGACACATAGTAACGACCACGTTCCTCGTCGAACTCCCACTTGAGCTCGGTTGCGTCATCTGACCGCATCGTCGGCACTGCAACTGTTTTGGTAGAATCTGTGAGTCACGGGACTCAGCAATCTCACACCAGCGAGATCAAGACTATTTAAGCTTATAGGAAGGACAGAGTTGTGAGGTGGAGCTGCGACAGCGACTAGCATATATGGTGGCTACATTCGCAAAAGAGAGCGAGAAGAGGAGCAAGGCACGGTCGTGAAGCTAGTAGCGATCAAGAAGTGATCCTGAACTACTTACGCCAAACATAACTCCAACACCGTGTTCACTTCCGGACTCGCCGAGAAGAGACCATCACGGTTACACACGCGTTGATGTGTATTTTAATTAAGGTCAACTTCGGTTTTCTACAACCGACATTAACAAATTCCCATCTGCCTCATAACCGCGGGCACGGCTTTGAAAGATAATACCTGCAGGGTGTCCCAACTTAGCCCATTATAAGCTCTCACGGTCAACGAAGGATATTCCTTCTACCGAAGACCCGATCAGTCTCGAATCCCGGACTACAAGACATTTCGACAGCAATAAAACAAGACCAGCAAAGCCGCCCGATTGTGCCGACAAATCACGATAGGAGCTGCACATATCTCGCTCTCGTGGCACATCCGGATGAACACTACGACGGCAACCGAAGATGCCCCAAGTTGCCTCGGGTGGCACCGCAAGTGGCTCTAGTTTGGACCAACGCCGAGGAGCATTGGCCCGGGGTTAAATAAAGATGACCCTCGGGCTCGCGAAACCCGGGGAAAAGGCTTAGGTGGCAAATGGTAAAACCAATGTTGGGCCTTGCTGGAGGAGTCTTATTCAAAGCGAACTGTCAAGGGGTCCCATAAATCACCCAACCGTAAGGAACGCGAAATCAAGGAACATAACACCGTATGCGGGAAACTAGGGCGGCAAGAGTGGAACAAAACACTGCATAAGGCCGAGCCTTCCACCCTTTACCAAGTATATAGATGCATTAATTATAGCAGATATATTGTGATATCCCCAACAAGTAAACATGTTCCAACAAGGAACAACATCTCCATGTTCCAACAAGGAACAAACTTCATCTTCACCGCAACTAGCAACGCTTTAAGAGGGCCGAGCAAAGCGGTAACATAGCCAAACAACGGTTTGCTAGGAAAGGATGGTTAGGGCTCGACATGGCAATATGGGAAGCATGATAAGCAAGTGATAGGCATCGTAGCATAGGCATAGCAAAAGAGCGAGCATCTAGCAAGCAAAGATAGAAGTGATTTCGAGGGTATGGTCATCTTGCCTGCAAAGTTCTCAGAGTTGTCGAAAGCTTGATCCTCGTAAGCGTTCTCAACAGGTTCCTCGCTCACGCACTCGCCTCCGGCTCTACCCAAAGCAAGAACACAAACAAAGGAACCACAATAAATCACGGTGCAATGCACAAGCAACATGATGCAATATATGGCATGATATGCGAGATGTGATATGCAATGCGTATGCGTGCTCCGAAAGGAAAATGATGAACCAGGCATCAACTTGGCAAACCAAGTATGCCACTGGAAAGATGAGATGATTTCGGTTGAAATCGATATAAAGATCACCGGAATCGGATGCACGGTTTGCAAATGACAAGCAAAACAAGAATGACACAAATCTGCCATTAACAGCATGATGCCACATAGCAAGCAACAAGAAATTAAGCTACTGCACCCAAACGTACCAACAAAGCATATGGCAGTGATCTACTCAAGATGCTTGACAAAAGATGAACACTGAGATACGGCTAAATCACATCATAACAGCTCCAAACAAGCATGGCAAAAGTGCAAAATATATCAGCTTCACAGACTTAGTGAAATTACTGAACATGGCAAAATCAGCATCAGGAAGCAATGTTCAGAGCAAGCAAACAACATGCTACATGAACTTATAATAGCAAAACAAGGCATGACATGAATCTACTCAAAGCATAGAACAAAAGTCCCTTACTGACCATGAGCCAAAAGGGATCAGATAATGCAATAGCACCCATGTCAATATAGCAAGTTTCGTTAACAGATTCAGCAACAGGGCATGACAAAACAGATAACAAGTAGGCATGTTTAAGAGCTCGATGCACTCACTACAGAGCATTTCATGATAAACTAATCATACATCCATCAAGAAGACATGGCATAGAAGACACACATGGCAAGAACAACATCATAGCATACACGGATCAACTACAACAACCTTGGCAAAATTGAATAACATGTAAACAATCTGCCAGGAAACATTTTATAGGAAAATTAGAGCTCGATTGACTCAAGCTATGGCACTCCATAATTGCAAACAAGGGCATGGATGGATAGAGCATAACCATATGTTCAAAACATCCTTACTGAAGTATCTCAAAATATGCATGGAACTCTCGGTAGCATCAAGTTAACATGGCATAAAAATATCAGCAAAACAGGGGCTGAAATCAGCAACATCATGAAGCCTAGTTTGCATGCTTGTGCTAGTCACCACAGAGATCACAAAAATACATGGCATACACCCCTGTAAAGATGGCATGGCATATTACAAAACACATGTAGGACTCCAGATCATAGGGTGCACACATCAATCATGGCAAACATCACATAGCCCTCTTCCAACAGCATTTCGGGCATCAAGATGAGCTCAAATGAAAATGATGCACTGGAATGAAATGATCTACTCTTCGAGACGAATATTTTGACATATTACACGCACGAAACGGAGCTACGGGTACAGAGTTATGATGCGTTGAAGATGCAATAAAATACTGACAGATAAAAGACTTAGATGAAATCGGGGGAGAAGGAGAAGTCAACCCTCGCTGGATCCGGATCGGATCGAGGCCGGATCGAGGCAGCCGGCGGCGCTAGGGGCCGGAGAGGGAGAGGGAGCTCGCTGGAGGAAGCGGGTGACGCCAAGGGAGGCGCCGGGCGGAGGCGGGGCGGGCGAGGCGGCGCGGGCGGCGGGCGGGGCGGGCGGCGGCGAGGCGCGGCGGCGGCGGCAGGCGGCGGCGGCCCGGGGAGGCGGCGGCGGCGGAGGCAGGCGCGCCCCGGCGCTGCTGGAAGCAGGAGGGCTCACTGACTCTCGCCTGCGGCGGCGCGGCGCGGGGGGCACGGGCCACGTGGCGGCTCCCGTTGGCGGGCGGGCGGGCGGACGTCCAATCCGATCCGGACGTGTCCGGGCGCGAGGGGAATTTCGCTAGGGTTTGCCCGGATTTGGAGGGGGAGATGCATATTTATAGGTAGAGGGAGCTAGGAAGCTCCAAATGAGGTGCGGTTTTCGCCCACACGATCGTGATCGAACGACGGAGAGCATGGAAGTGACTTAGATGGGTTATTGGGCTGTTTTGGAGGGGTGTTGGGCTGCAACTTAAAAGAGGCCTTTGCGAGAGTGCGGTTAACCGTTGGAGTACCAAACGAGCTCCAAATGACCCGAAACTTGTGGTCTACCGGTGGTGTACCAAGGCCACTTGACAAACCTCGGTCCATTCCGAGAAAGTTTAGTGCCGGCTCTCGGAAAAACGTAAAAGGGGACGCCGGGGAACATAGGAGTGCCGGATTGCAAAACGGACAACGGGGAAAATGCTCGGATGCATGAGACGAACACGTATGCAAATGAGATGCACATGATGACATGATATGAGATGCATGACAAAGACAAAATGCAAAAATGAAGAAAAACCCAACCACGGAGGGAATATCATATCACAATGCCGAAAATGGCAAGAGTTGGAGTTACAAATATGGAAAGTTACATCCGGGGTGTTACACTGGTAAATGGCTCTTTCCGCACAAGCTCAAGGCAGATGGTAGCCTGGATCGCTACAAGGCGCGATGGTTGTCCGCGGGTTCTCGCAGCAACCTGGTGTGGACTTTGATGAGACATTCTCGCCCGTGGTCAAGGTGGCTACCATCCGCGCCGTCCTCACCGTCACCGCCGCGCGCGACTGGCCAGTGCATCAGATGGACGTGAACAACGCGTTTCTGCATGGCCAGCTTGCCGAACGCGTGTACTGTCAGCAACCGACGGGGTTCATTGACAAGCTTCATCCCGATCATGTCTGCCTCCTCGACAAATCATTGTACGGGCTGAAGCAGGCCCCCCGTGCCTGGTTCGCGCTGTTTGTTGCCTTCCTCCGCACGCTCGGCTTCACGGCGGCTCGCTCCGACCCGTCGTTGTTCACGCTCCACATTGACAGTGCCGTGGCGTACCTGCTGTTGTACGTGGACGACATCATCCTCGCGGCTTCATCAACGGCTCTTCTGCAGCTGCTGCAGCAGCGCATGTTCGCTGAGTTTCTGATGAAGGACCTCGGCCCGCTCCACTACTTCCTCGGCATCAGTGTGACATGGAGCCGTGTTGGCTTCTTCCTCTCCCAATAGAAGTATGCTGACGAGCTGCTGGATCGCGCCAACATGGCGACTTGCAAGCCCGTGTCGACACCGGTGGACACGCACTCCAAGCTACCCGCTGACACGGGCGCGCCTGTTCGCGACACCTCGGAGTACCGGAGTCTGGTGGGCGCGCTCCAGTACTTCACTCTCACGCGTCTTGACCTCGCCTACGCGGTCCAGTAAGCCTGCCTCTTCATGCATGATCCACGCGAACAACATCGCTCCCTCGTCAAACGGATCCTGCGCTACCTGCGCGGCACATCGACGCACGACCTCCACCTGCACCAATTAGCTTCGCTGGACTTGGTGGCCTACTCCGACGCCGACTGGGCCGGGTGCCCAGACACGTGCGGCTTGATGTCCGGCTACGCTGTCTTCCTCGGCAACTCACTCGTCTCCTGGTCGTCAAAGCACCAGCCGACCGTGTCCCGCTGTAGTGCGGAAGCGGAGTACCGCGCCGTCGCCAAAGCCGTTGCGGAGTGCTGCTGGCTACAACTGCTTCTTGGTGAACTGCATGTCCCTCTGCCGACAGCCATGGTGACATACTGCGACAACATCTCCTCTATGTACATGGCTGCCAACCCGGTGCATCACCGCCGCACAAAACACATCGAGCTTGACATCCATTTCGTCCGCGAGAAGGTTGTTGTGGGCCAACTGCGCGTTCTTCATGTCCCGTCCTCGCAGCAATTCGCCGACATCATGACGAAGGGCCTTCCAATGCCGGCGTTCCAGGAATTCCGGTCCAGCCTGTGCATCCGGCCACCCGATGCTCAGACTGCGGCGGGGAGTTGACTGTAACTTCTCTAGCCTAGCACTCATGCACGTACTCGTGCATGCCCACGATGTAGCTCCACCTTGCGCACCTCGCGCCTCCTGTAACTGCGCTCGGCGCTCCTCTGTAACCCAGCTATATAAGCCTGAATAATACACTCGAGAGCACCCAAGGTGCATTCTCTCATTCCTCCACTCGTCTACAATGTACGTGGGAGTCCGAGTAGCGAGGTGCCGAGGTGCATGCCGGCCTCGGCCTCAAACGTGCTCGCCTTGCACAGGAAGGCCCAGACTACAAGAGTAGCCTTGACCAATAATCCTTGGTTGTGCTATCGGATCTAGAGATGAACTCGAACATCTACGACAGATATGTTGGATACATTCTCTCTCTCTATTATTTTACCTGAAAGTTTTTAATTAGAAGTCATTTGATTATAATGAGATATTCTTTTAATTCGTACAAAAACACCTGATTTTAATATTTTTCGTGCTAGACATTAGGGACAACCGCAAGCTTTTAAGGGCTAAATGCTATAGAGGGAAGAATCAGCTTAACCTGCTACTCCGAGATCTTGCAAACACTAGTAGAAAACAGGGCTTTGGTCCAGGCCTGAAGAGGGCATTAATCTGGTTCTCCTACGAACCGAGGCCATAGTGTGCATTAGTGCCGGTTCGTGAGGCCAGGGGGCGGCCGGCCGGGCCTTGGTGGCCATTGTCCCGATTCGTCTGACCCTTTTGGTCCCAGTTCCAGACAGAACCGGGACCAATGGGCCCTGCTTCTGGACCACAACCTTTAGTCCCGGTTTGTGTCTGGAACCGGGACCAAATGTGCTCCTTTAGTCCCGATTTTAGACACAAATCATGACTAAAGAGAGGCCTATATATACCCCCTGCCTGTGAGCAGAGCAGTGCACTGCTCTGTTCTTTTTGGCCGGGCGTGGGAGAGCTTTGTGGTGCTCTAGCTCACCTCCTATGCACATGAGGTGTTTGATGAAATGCCCGAGCCACACTTAACATTTCTCCTCCCGAAGCTCCTTGTCCAAACACCATTTTTCTCAAGATTTGTCTAGGTCTGGCGGTCCGTCCTATCCCGTCCCCGTCCTCGCCGCCGTTGATCGCCCGCGCCGATCTCGTCGCCGGCACCACCGTGGTGAGCCTCTTGTTCTTATCTTCTTTCTAAAAGAAAAAATGATGTTCTATTAGTTTTGTTTTAATGTGATGATGAACTTCTATTAATTTGGTCACTTCTCTAGTCATGATGTTCTGTAATGGTTTTTTCCACACTTAATTATATATAATGCACACAGATGAACCGGCAATGGATGTACGGTGATAGACGCACCTCCGAGTATAGTAAGGGCGTGCATTATTTTCTCGAAGTGGCTGAGGCAAACAAGCAGAATGGTTTTATGTGTTGTCCATGCCCTATTTGTGATAATACAAAGTCTTATTCTAACCGGAAAACCCTTCACATCCACCTGCTTGAGAAGGGTTTCATGCCACACTATAATGTTTGGACATGGAGAAAGAGGGGTTATGATGGAAGACAGCGAAGAAGAAGAGGATGATGACAACTATGTGCCCCCTGAATACGGTGATGCTACAACGGGGGAAGCTGCAGATCAAGAGGAACCAGACGATGTGCCCGATGATGATCTTCGCTGGGTCATTGTTGATGAAAAGAGACAATGTGAAAGTGAAAAGGAGAAGTTGAATTTCGATCACATGTTAGAGGATCACAAAAAAGGGAGAAGTTGAAGGAAATATGCCCTAGAGGTAATAATAAAGTTGTTATTTATATTTCCTTATATCATGATAAATGTTTATTATTCATGCTAGAATTGTATTAACAGGAAACTTAGTACATGTGTGAATACATAGACAAAACAGAGTGTCCCTAGTATGCCTCTACTTGACTAGCTCGTTAATCAAAGATGGTTATGTTTCATGACCATAGACATGTGTTGTCATTTGATGAACGGGGTCACATCATTAGAAAATAATGTGATGGACAAGACCCATCTGTTAGCTTAGCATAATGATCGTTAAGTTTTATTGCTATTGCTTTCTTCATGACTTATACATGTTCCTATGACTATGAGATTATGCAACTCCCGAATACCGGAGGAACACCTTGTGTGCTAACAAACGTCACAACGTAACTGGGTGATTATAAAGATGCTCTACAGGCGACTCCGAAGGTGTTTGTTGGGTTAGCATAGATCGATATTAGGATTTGTCACTTCGTGTATCGGAGAGGTATCTCTGGGCCCTCTCGGTAATGCTCATCACTATAAGCCTTGCAAGCAATGTGATTAATGAGTTAGTTACGGGATGATGCATTACGGAACGAGTAAAGAGACTTGTCGGTAATGAGATTGAACTAGGTATGAGGATACCGACGATCAAATCTCGGGCAAGTAACATACCGATGACAAAGGGAACAACGTATGTTGTTATGCGGTTTGACCGATAAAGATCTTCATAGAATATGCAGGAAGCAATATGAGCATCCAGGTTCCGCTATTGGTTATTGACCGGAGATGTGTCTCGGTCATGTCTACATAGTTCTCGAACCCGTAGGGTCCGCACACTTAACGTTCGATCACGATTTGTATTATGAGTTATGTGTTTTGGTGATCGAAGTTTGTTCAGAGTCCCAGATGAGATCACGGACATGACGAGGAGTCTCGAAATGGTCAAGAGGTAAAGATTCATATATTGGAAGGTAGTATTCGGACATCGGAATGGTTTCAAGTGGTTCGGGAATTTTACCGGAGTACCGAGGGGTTACCGGAACCCCCCGGGGAAGTATTGGGCCTACATGGGCCTTAGTGGAGAGAGAGGAGGGCCGCAAGGGGTGGCCACCCCCACCCCCCACCCCCATGGTAGTCCAAATTGGACTAGGGGAGGGGCGGCACCCCCCCCTCCCCTTCCCTCTTCCTCTCCCTCTCCTTCCTTTTCCCTCCGGTGGAAGAAAGGAAGGGGGCGAATCCTACTAGGAGTGGAGTCCTAGTAGGACTCCCCCCCATGTAGTGCCCCTCCTGGCCCCCGGCCTTCTCCTCCCCTCCTTTATATACAGGGGCGGTGGGCACCCCAAAGGCACGTCAATTGTTCTCTTAGCCGTGTGCGGTGCCCCCCTCCACAGTTTACACCTCCAGTCATAGCGTCGTAGTTCTTAGGCAAAGCCCTGCACGGATCACATCACCATCACCGTCATCACGCCGTCATGCTGACGAAACTCTCCCTCGACCCTCTGGTGGATCAAGAGTTTGAGGGACATCATCGAGCTGAACGTGTGCTAAACTCGGAGGTGTCGTATGTTCGGTACTAGATCGGTTGGATCATGAAGACGTTCGACTACATCAACCGCGTTAACCTAACGCTTCCGCTTTCGGTCTACGAGGGTACGTGGACACACTTCCCCTTCTCATTTCTATGCATCTCCTAGATAGATCTTGCGTGATCGTAGGAATTTTTTTGAAATTGCATGCTATGTTCCCCAACAGTGGCATCCGAGCCACACTACAAAAAAATACACTTCCGTGATGATACGTGTTTGTCACAGTAGGTCGCGTTTTTTGTCATGCATGTACATCCATGACAAATTTATGACAGAATCAAGATAGTCATACCGTCTTTGTCGTAGAAGTGTTCCATGACATTACCAAAATTATCATCACGGAAGTGTCCACTTCCATGATGATAAATCGCGCGTCACAGAAGTGCTTTCGTCAAGGGTGACCGACACGTGGCATCCACCGTAACGGAACGCCGTTAAGCTATCGGGTTGCGTTTTGGATCCAATAACCCGTTAACAGCCCCGACCAATGGGGATTTTCCACGTGTAAAATCATCATTGGTTGGAGGAAACACGTGTCGGCTCACCGTTGGGACAGATGTCATCCACTCATTGGACAGAAGGCGCCTATGATACGTGGACATGTGGCACGGCCCAACAGAGGCCCATTCCTGTGAAAAGGCCGGACCATTTGACTTGGTCAAAAGGTGGCGGGTCGGCCCATGTAAAGCCTGTTAACGGCCTGCTCGCATATAGCCCATTTACAGCCCGCTAACCCAAGGCCCGTTACGCCCTATCCGAATTAGGCCTAGTAGCGTCATCTGGGCCACCCAATATGATTCCACCCGTTTCGCTTCGGCCCATGTATGGCCCATGACGTCTTCGCCCATATGAGGCCCTATGTAACTCTTGGCCTATTAACGGCCCGTGGTGAAACTGGCCCGTAATGAACAGTGTATTACTTTACACCCATTAACGGCCCGTGGTGAAACTGGCCCGTAATGAACAGTGTATCACTTTATACCCATTAAGGGCCCGTTATTCCGGTGGGCTATTTCGAGCATGTGTTATCTTTCGGCCTTCTCAGAGCCCATTTATTCTTGGGCTCATTTCCAGCATTAGTTTACTTACGGCCCGTTACTGTCATTTTCTGCTTATGGGCCAAATTCAGCCCGTGGTTACAGTCGGCCCGTTTGTGGTCCGTTAACACGTTGGGTCGTTTTCATGGCGTCATGAAATACGGCCTATTAACGATGGCCCGTTATGGCCGGCCCATGAATGGACGATTCCAACTCTGGCCCGTTTACGGCCATAATGCAGCATGTTATTGGCCCATGTTTGGCCATTCGATCATACTGCCCATAAGGGCCCATTGATGATACGGCCCGTAGAAGGCCCATTGTTTCTGCGGCCTGTAGAAGGCCCATTGTTTCGACGGCCCGTAGAAGGCCCACTGTTTATACGGCCCGTAGAAGGCCCATCGCTTTCACGCCCGTAGGTCCAAAGTGTCACTACAAAGAAATATTAGCCCATGGTTATTGTGGCCTAGTTTTAAAAAATAGGTTATTGCAGCCAATAGCAAACCGCAGGAAAAGAACTGCACTGACTACAAGCAAACAAATAAACAAGACAACAAGGAAATAAATAAGCAAGCAACTTACACTAGGCTATCACGGCTATTACATATTACATCCACTGGGCATCAAAGTTCGCCACCAAGGCAAATATAGGGAACACATCAGATATAAACGCCGCAGCAAAACAAGTCCAAACTGAAACCACTTTAGAAGACCTCAAGAAACAATATCCTGGTACCCATAATGTCGGCAAGATGCTTAGCAAGCTTATTAACTTTCTCTTGTTTGGCGCTTAAGTCCTCCAAATATTGTCGTTGCACCGAAAGTATGCATCTGAATTCTGCAGGACTTCCTCGGTCCTTCGACTTCTCGTCGATAACATCTGATTGATGTCTTTCAACTTGAAGTTGAGACTCAAGAAGTCGAACTGATTCAGCAACGAGTTCAAGAGCTGGTGCCAAGCAGTGGTAGCCAGTAACTCGAACACTACATCAAGACAGGACTTTGGGGTTTTCTCAGTGTCCTCAGTATAGTTTTTATCAGCTTTCTTGGAGACCAACAGGATGTCTCACTATCTTGAACCTTATCTGCATTACTTCCTATACCATTGCATAATAGGGTACTCTTCTCCAATATTTTATCCGTGTTCTAAAAGAGAAACAAACAAACACATCTCAGGTTTACAATGTAGCATATGAAACTCATTTGGGTAAACCAGTTCAGTAGTAAGGTGGACAGGATAACAGCATGAAACAAACATATATCTATGTAGTATGGTCACTGTATGGTCTATATCATTCTAGTTTATGTTGCCAAATCAAGATAGATGCAGTTCGAATCATATCTATTTAAGACAAAGTAGCATAGACAGAATATAAGTGTGGGAAACTACACAGCAATAACAACACTTGTAATGTGCATGGCATGAGAACATAAATGTTTATTCAATTGAAACTGAAATCAACATAGAGCAAGTTACAACAGCAAATAGCCAAACACGTTGAAGAAACAGGTTTAAAACATACCATGTTATGCCATGGAGTTTCAATTGCATCCTTCAAATTTGAAATTGGTTGGTATCAAGAATACAAGTGATGCAAGAGCAAAGTAGTATGAACCATAGCTACGGAACCTGACCTGAGAACAATTCTTCTTCTGCTTTAAGCGTTGACTTCGGGTTCGGAGTGGTGGTCCTCGTGATTTGGGCACTGCAGTTGCCTTACTAATTGCTCGTGTTTGGGTGCTCTGTGGTGGAGACGGTGTTGTGTCAACGGGAACTGGTTGTCTATCTGCTGGGGTTGGGGTTAGAAGGGGTGTAGCTGGTTCTCTGTCCAACTGGGTAGGGGTACAATCTGCATGAGTGTGGGTTATGTGTGGTGGGGCTGATTCTTGGGCAAGTACAACCGTGGTTCTATCTGCATCGACGGGTAGCACGATCTTTTCTGAAGACCGTGTTTTTACTCCCACAGATACTGCCATCACTCCCTCCAATTGAAATGGCTGATAAACAAGAAAAGTAATTGAATGTACAGACATTGTAAGATAGACAGGTGCAATGGATAGTAGGGAAGAAAACAGGGCATGAAATAATTCACATTTATGTTGTCTAAGAAAACAGAATAGCAGGACATAATTTCACATATATGATGGCTAATTAAACAGGATAGCATGACACAATTTCACATGTATGATGGCTAACTAAACAGGATAGAATGACATACTTCAAAATATGATGACTATGCAAACAGGATGACATGATATAACTATACGATGTGTCTATTAAAGTGGTTGGCATGCCATAAATCACAAACATGTCGTCCATGGAAACATGATGGCATGATATAATTCATGGATAGAATGACATAATTTAAAATATGATGACTATGTAAACATGATGAGATGATATAACTATATTATGTCTTTAGAAAATGGGTTGGCATGCCACAATTCAAATACATGCTGTCTATGTAAACATCATGGCATGACATAATTCAAATATATGATTTATATACTAAGGAAGTGAGCAGAGGGCAATTGCATATATGATGTGTCAACTAAGGAGATGGCATTAAATATTGTGTATATGATGTAAAAACTAAGCATTGCAATACAACATATGCATTATATGAGTAATATAACCCTGCCAAGTTTGAGCATACACCTCGGGGATAATAGGACTGGTCATCGCCTCTGGATCCTCCTCTCAAGAGCTATCTCAGAACCAGCAAGATATCTGCTTCAGCAGTAGCATTGTCTGCTCTGAAGACCTTGTTTTCACTCTAGATTTCTCCATCACCAATTCAAATGGCTTATGCACAGGAAGAGCAGTTGAATATACAAACATTGTCGACAAAGCCTATGAGAAATGCAAAAAAAGGACGCCATGATATAATTCACATATATGACACTTGCCTAAACAACATGGCATTGCATAATTCACATACATAATGCCTTGCAACAAGATAACATTGCATAATTCACATATATAATGTCTTGCAACAAGATGGCATTGCATAATTCACATATATGGTAATTAGACACTAAACAGGTGGCATTCACACAAAGCATGTCTAAACTAAGCAAATGACATAGCAATACAAGATACCATATGCACGATATGAGTAACATAACCCTGCCAAGTTAGGGCATGCACCTCAGGGGGGAAATGTGACTGGTCATCTGTCTCTGAATCCTCCTCCGAGGAGCTATCGGTAACCAACAAGACATGCGCTTCGTCAGATAGCATTGTCTGCTCTGAAGACCTTGTTTCCACTCCAGATTTTTCCATGACCGTGCCGAATGGCTGATGCACAGGAAGAGTAATTGAATGTACTAAAATTGTTGACAAATTTAACACATAATAAAAAAATGATGGCATGATATAATTCACATATAAGATGACTGGCTAACCAGGGTGGCGTTGCAAAATTCACATATTTTTTGCCTGGCTAGACAAGATGGCATTGCATGATTCACATATACGATAAAACTAAACAGATGGCATTGACACAAAGCATGTCTAAACTAAGCAGATGACATCTTTAATGTATACAGTAAGCAATGCAAGGCACCATATGCATGATATTACCAACATCAGCATGCCAAGTTAGAGTGAAGACCTCATGGGGTAAATAGGAGTGGTCTTCTCTTCCTAATCCCCTCGAACAGTTATCTTCCTCTTGATTACGATCCAAATGGGTGGAGGGGGCTGCCTTTAGCCCACCATGGAACGACGTCTGCATGAAATTTTATTGCCACGCAAGGCTCGTCTCTTTTGCTCTACATGATCAGTTCCATTGTGTACAATAACTGGCATGCATAGGAATAAAACATAGTGAGATTATGTAAGGAGTGCATGCACAAATCCAGAGTGATGGTAGCAAACTGTGGATAGACCCAAAACCAATGATAGCAGGCAGATAATAGCTTTAGTTAAAAAATACAGATAATGGCTCCTTTAATGTTTGTTTGCACCCAACATGAAACTCATAGTAGACACCGGAGATTAACCAGATAGTAGAAGATAGTACTGATTGCTGCCCCAATATGTACCCCACAACCATTTAAAAACTCAAGTTTCAGCATTAGTTTGGACCTGACTCGGAGTCTAATAGGTGAACACGACGATAATGTAGCATGTCATCATATTAAGCGACGCATAACGTAAGCAAACACGGAAGAGTGCGACCTCTCTTGCGGACTCGTGTAGTCCTCAAGGTCATCTGCTCAGTTGATGATGGTAATGCAGTTGTCGTGGCTGCCGGCGGCGGGGAAGAAGATCTGAGGCGGCGAAAGACAGTCTGGAGAGTGGATCCCTGCTATGGTGAACCCTTCCGTCGTTGGGGCCGCTGAGCTAGGGTGGAACACAGCGCCGCAGGAGCAGGACAAACCACACAAGGTTTTCTTTGACACATATCTGTAACAGAAGTAATTGAGTAAGGGCTTGTTTGAATTTGAGGATTCTAACAATGCAGGGATAGGAAATAGACAGGAATAGGATAGGAATGCACGTGCAAAACAGAGAATTAAAAAACAAAGGATTTCTACCAATCTGGGTGTTTGATTCACAACAATTGGAAGATCACAGGATGCAAAAAAGCATGGTGAGTGTCGGTGTCAAAACCGGCGGATCTCGGGTAGGGGGTCCCGAACTGTGCGTCTAGGCGGATGGTAACAGGAGACAAGGGACACGATGTTTTTACCCAGGTTTGGGCCCTCTCGATGGAGGTAATACCCTACTCCTGCTTGATTAATATTGATGATATGGGTAGTACAAGAGTAGATCTACCACGAGATCAGAGAGGCTAAACCCTAGAAGCTAGCCCATGGTATGATTGTTGTTCGTCCTACCGGACAAAAACCTCCGGTTTATATGGACACCGGATAGGTTAGGGTTACACAGAGTCGGTTACAATGGTAGGAGATCTACATATCCGTGACGCCAAGCTTGCCTTCCACGCCAAGGAAAGTCCATCCGGACACGGGACGAAGTCTTCAATCTTGCATCTTCATAGTCTTGGAGTCCGCCGCGATGATAGTTCGCTATCCGGACACCCCTAGTCAAGGACTCCTCAAGAGCCCTGAACCAGGCTTCAATGACGACGAGTCCGGCGCATATTGTCTTCGCATTGCAAGGCGGGTTCCTCCTCGAATACTTCATAGAAGGTTTTGAACACAAGGATGTGTCCGCTCTGCAAAACAAGTTCCACATACCACCGTAGAGAGAATAACTTTTGCACGATCTGCCGACGTATTCCGCGGCGTGACATCACACCACGGCCAGACTTTATATGAATCGCTTATTACAGTTCCACCTTAGCTGCTCAGCGAGGCGGTTTCCTTGGCACGTCTTATCAAAGCATAGATCGTGCCCCCTTATTCCGGGATTCTCATCAATACGGACGTGGGTAACCCATCTGCGCCATTGATTACGGCGCTTGGGAGATAAGCGAGTTTTACCAGTTGGTGGGGACGATAGCTTCGTCCGTCCATATAAGGGGATAAGGATCCACCTTTTCACCTACGCCTTCTTCCTCCTTTGCTCATCCATTTTCGCGCACTCGAGCTCCAGCGCCCAAGTCCACACATCCCACCTCAACCTTCTCCAACCATGTCTGGAGCGGGAGGCAGGTGGATGGCCTCCTCCGTCATGGAGGGGCACATCACTAGACTGCGGGAGGCCGGATACTTGTCCGGCGACATCGCGTGTCGGCTACCCGACGAGGGGCAGCTCATCCCAACCCCCAGGCCCCATGAGAGGGTGGTGTTTCTCCCCCACTTCCTCCGCGGACTAGGTTTTCCACTTCACCCATTTGTCCGGGAGATCATGTTCTACTACGACCTGGACTTCCACGACCTGGCCCCGAATTTCATCCTCAACATCTCGGCGTTCATCGTCGTGTGCGAGGCCTTCCTCTGCATCCAACCCCACTTCGCTTATGGCTGAAGATCTTCAATGTCAGGCAAGGTAGTGGGCGGCCGTCAAGCGGAGTCTTGGAGGCGCCATGGTTGGCAAGATGGCCAAAGTCCTATGGCTCGAGGGCCCTTTGTGGAGACAATAAAGGGGTGGCAATCGGGTGGTTCTATATCACCGAGCCGCTGACTCCAAATGGGCGGCGGCCCCGAATTCAGATCTGGCTTCCCACATGGCTCTCGCCATGGAAAGAGACGGCCCGACGTGGGGAATTCGACGAGCTATCCGGACTCCAAACATGCGTCCCAAACCTGGTGGACAAGAATCTCGTGCTTGTCAACGTAATCCGTGTGATGCTCATCCGCCGATTCTCCCATGCCAATAACGGGCCTTCAAATTGTGGGAGTTCGATCCGCACAAAGACCCAACTCGACAAGGCTCTTCGACACTACGCATGAAGATGCTTGGAAGGTACTGTTCAAGGTGCCGAGGTTCCCACATCCGCCATCAAGATCGCGGATTCAGCTCGCAGCGTCAAGCCAGCAAGGTGAGTTATTTTACCCTTTATGGGACTCTTTTTTCATAGTTTGACTCTATGCGGGATCTAAAACTCCCTAACCTTTAACAGGACTGGTTGAAGACGTCCGGACAGGTTAACTATCCGGCTCCTTTGCCAGAAGACCCAGCGGACGCCCGATTGACGGGGCTGCTGGCTCCGGTACCTCATGTGGTGCCGGAGAAGAAGGCCAAGAAGGAGGCAACGGGAACTCGAAGGAGCTCCCGACGCCTGGTGCTGTCAGATTCTGAAGCAGAATCTTCTCTTGAGAACGAGGAGGAGGAAAAAGAAGCCTCTCCCCCAGCGGGGGAGGAGAGAAAAAGGAAGGCCGCCCCAACTGGGGAGGCCGGAGGGTCCAACAAGGGAAGAAGCCTTCCTCCGGACTTCTCCACCAACATCGACAACGACGAGGAGGATTGTCCAACAAGGGCCAAGCCCCTGGCGAGATCGTAAGTGTCCGGATACCCATGGCTTTCTTATTGCATAGTGTTCTCTAATGCCGAACAATCATGCAGCCCGCCCAAGGGCGAGTTCGCCGCTTCGTCGAGCGGGTCCCTGGGTTCATCGAAAATGGAGAGTACTTCACTTTCGGCCGCCTCATCGCCTCACGCTGCGGATGACGCCGAGGTGGTGCTGCAAGGGGGGCCTGGTCAAGAGGAGGTGGCGCAGGAGGCGCCGCAAGGCAACCTCCCGGACTCCAGGCGCGTGGGGGGCGAGACCCCCAGGGGCTCTAAGCCCGACCCTCGCCTCGACTCCATGCCGGAACCTTCAGCGTTCCGAGTCCGCAAGTGGTCCCTTCGTAAGAAGGGTAAGACAACGGTGTGTTCCGGCCCAACCGAGGCACCGGATAGCATCGAGGCGCTTAACAGCGCCTCCATCGAGGAGGAGCACCACACCGTTATGAGTGCGGTGATCCGGACAGTTCAGTCCGCCAAGAGCGGGCTGACTGAGCCTCGTACCAGCCTTCTAACAGCTTCGAGGTAAGTTTAGAATATGTAAATATATTACCGCATAGACAGTAGCCTCGATGCTTAGTTCGGTGTTCGAAAGAAAAGCCGGACTAAGGATCTAAAAAGATATACGAGGAGTCTAACATAAGTATGTCAATATGGGAGTGCAGGCTGCGCTGCCGACCGCCAGACCGATCATGCGGAGGTCAATGCATTGAAGCAGAGCCTCGAGCGGTCCGAGAACGAGCTCGGCCTTGCCAAGAAGCAGCTCGAGGACAAGGAAGGTAAGTAATACCTTATTAAAGAAATACCTTATAGAAAGGTTTCGCCATGCAAAAAATAACAGGAATAACATGGGTACTGCAGGGCCACGAACGAGGTGGCGACCACAAGGAAGCGGTGTCCGTGGGTCGAAAGTAAAGCGGCCATGGAGCGCACCGAGCGAAAGAAGGGGAGGCGAGCTGGCGGAGGTGCGGCAAGAGCTCCAGACTCTCGTGAAAAACACGAGGGTTTGGAGCGTGACTCAAGACCGAGAGTCCGAGCTTCCCTCGGCTCTTGAGAGTGCCAAAGCTGCTAAGGCCGAGGCCCACAAAGCCCTCCAAGAAATTGAATCATTAAAGAAGATAGCGGCGGGTAAGGCATTCTTTATGCAAAGCAAGCATGTGAAAGTGAATTACCTATTACTTACCCGGATTCGGAGCTCTCCAGGAGCGTTCGCAGATCTGCCTCGTAGTGTATCGGATGCTGCCGCATTCTACCGCGCCAAGGAGGGGAGCTCAATGGAGAAGGTGTTCTGGTCTCAATATGCTGAGGCCGTACATCTGGTGCCCCTAAGCGACCAGCTGAAGCAGCTGGTCGAGCTCCACAAGGTCGCCGAACAGGCCATGAAGGGCCTCATAGTTCGGCTGTGGCCATTGGAAGCCATGCCAGGCAGCTACTTTGGGCTACTGCGGTGGCTGGTGGACGCCTGTCCACGGGTTGAAGTCATCAAGCGCTCCGTCTGCATTGAAGGTGTCCGTCGGGCCCTTGCCCGTGCTAAAGTGCACTAGGGCAAGCTGGATGCGGAGAAGCTTGTGACGGACGGGCCACCGAAGGGCAAGGAGCATCGCACGCCCGAAATGTACTATGAGGGCCTCCTGAAGGGTGCCCGCCGTATAGCGGATGAGTGCTCCAAAGATGTAATTTTTGAATAGACTCGCATTTGTTATCCTGTACGCTGAAAACTTGTTCATATGCGCTAAGCAACGCTTGTTAATTTAAAATATTACCTTTTGTGCGGCCGCTTATCAAATTTGAGAGATGGCAAGTCGTTATTTCATCCCCATGCCACGAAAGTGCTTGGGGTGTTCGGGATAAACTTGAGCGCTCTTGTTCCCATTCTTTGGTCCATCGAGGAAGCGCTCAACGCAACGAACAAGGCAACCGGACTTATAATGCTTGAACACTCTCACTTAGCCATAGAATTCTATAATTTTAAATTTCGTGAAGCCCCTAGTATTCGAAGACCGAGTTCGGGCGCTATCCACGCCTTGGCCGGACAATTCGGTTCCTCGCCTAAGCGCATAAGTCTTTAGGGACCCAAAAAAACCTCTTGAACAGCGACCGGCTCTCGCCCTATCATGATGGTCAGTTTTAGCTTTCTCCACTGAGGTGCTCAACCTAGCTCAACCAGAGCACAATCGCAGTGGTTCTCCCGGTGCTACCTTAGCCGATATAACGGAACGTAAGGTACCAAAACACGGGAGCCGGGCAAACCCAACTATTGACCCAAGACATGATTCGGAGCCGATTCATATAGTGCTATAAGTTCGGGGTGCCGCACTTGTGAAAGTGTTCGGACTTATCGCACCATGATTTTGGGGTACTTAAGCCCCTGGTGTATTGGCCGTACCAAAGTGTATGGGTGCAACATGTCATGAAATGAACATATATATAGATAAAGAAAGGAGTGCAATAATAGGCAAAAGCTATGTATTGTTTATTCAAAAAGGTACTGCAATGAAGGCAGAACGATGCAAATAGTGCGATAAGCAAGGGATGGGACTATCTAACATGTCCCCCTCCAGGGGTAAGCTGCGGGATGGTATGTAAAACAGGTATAATGCTCGTAATAGAGACCACCTGAACACTCGACGTGGCTTTCTGCTTCCCTGGCTGTTGCATCGTGAGTTCGGCGATTCTAGTGCCGGACATGACTTCTGGAAAACGGAGTCCTGAAAGTAAGAAGAAGGAAGAAAAAAGAAAAAAGAAAAAGAATGACACAATCGGGAGCCCCTGGTGCGGTTGAGACGCATTCCGGGCGTGCCGTGGTCGTGCCCCTCCCCTTATGCCCATGGTATCTCCGGAGCATAGTTATGTACGCGTAGTACTGGCTTCGCGATTTCGCGAGGGCTGGGGTTGGGGCCGGATTGCTACGCGTGCTTGAATCATGCCAGCGGTCTTGTTGTAGGTTACTCCGGTGCGCTTGATGGTGTCCGGACGCTTAGTGGCCGGACTCGAGAATTGCTGTGAGAGGCTGCTTTGTACCTCCGCCATGAGGGTCAGCTGTGCTCCTCCGCTCGGAGAGAGGGTTCGTGTTTCCATTGACCGTGATTACCTCGAGGGCCTGGCATCTTGAGCTTGAGGTATGTGGTGCGGCACCGCATTGAACTTTGTAATGCGATTCGTCCGAGCGAAGCATGATAGCCGCTGCGGAACGGGACGATGTCGAAGATTAACTCTTTGCTTCGAAGTTATCCGGGATCCAAGACCACTTCGAGTGTAACGAGCCCGCATAATTGGCCTCTACACCCGGTATGACGCCTTTAAAGGTCGCCTTTGTAGGTTTAATCTTGAGGGTCTATGCCCATTTTGCGACTGTATCCCGATAAAGCAGGTTCAGGCTGCTAGCGCCGCCCATCGACTCGGTGAGGTGAAATCCGTCAATAATTGGGTCAAGAACCAATGCGCGAAACCGCCGTGATGGATGCTAGTGGGTGGTCCTTCGATCGAAGGTGATCGGGCAGGAAGACCATGGGTTGAACTTTGGGGCGATCGCTCCATCGCATATACGCCCCTTAGTGCGCTTCCGCTCCCTTTTGGGTATGTGGGTTGCGATATCATGTTCACCGTCCGCACTTGTGTGGGAAAGCCCTTCTGTCCTCTATTGTTCGGCGGCCGGGCTCTTCCTCGCCATCGCTATGCAGCCCCTTGTCATTGAGTTCGCACTTAACTTGCCTGCTTGTTTGAACACCCAACAATACCTGTTGGTGTGATTGGCTGGTTTTTCGGGGTGCCATGTATCCGCACAAGCGATCGAGTATTCGGTCCAAGTTGGACGGGCCCTGGTATTTCTTTTGAATGGCTTCTTCCGCTGACCGGTTTAGAGCCTCTGAATCCGCATTGACGGTCAGATATTCAGCATTATCGCCGCACGCGGCGCTTTGTTCTTGTTATGACGCGACCTGCCATTGCTGTCCTTGGTATCCGAACTTTTAGGGCGTTTGGCCAAGTTGTTGCTTCGAGCTAGCCAGCTGTCCTCTCCCGCACAAAAGCGGGTCATGAGTGTTGTGAGGGCTGCCATGGATTTCGGCTTTTCCTATCCTAGGTGCCGGGCAAGCCATTCGTCGCGGATGTTATGTTTGAAGGCTGCAAGGGCCTCCGCATCCGGACAGTCAACGATTTGATTTTTCTTTGTTAGGAACCGTGTCCAGGATTGTCTGGCCGATTCTTCTGGCTGCTGAATTATATGGCTAAGGTCATCGGCGTCTGGTGGTCGCACATATGTGCCCCGGAAGTTATCAAGGAATGCGGCTTCCGTGTCCTCCCAACAACCAATTGATTCTGCCGGCAAGCTGTTGAGCCAATGCCGAGATGGTCCTTTAAGCTTTAGTGGGAGGTATTTGATGGCATGTAGGTCATCACCGGCCATGTGGATATGGAGGAGATAGTCCTCGATCCGCACCGCAGGATCTGTGGTACCATCGTATGATTCGATGTTTACGGGCTTGAAGCCCTCGGGATTTGATGATCCATTACTTCATCGCTGAAGCATAGTGGGTGTGCGGCGCCTCAGATTGGGATATATCACGATGTAGCTCATATGAGCTTTGTTCTCTGTGTTCGCCCGCCGGGTTTGCTGTATCCGCGCGACGGTAATCATCCCGAGTCGCTACGCCCACGCGATTCGTAGATGGATCTTGTATGTTTTGCCTTATCCTCCAATATATCTCGCAAGTCCGCGCTGCTTTTCCGTGCCTTGGTACTTTTTGAGCGGCGCTGGTGCGGCTTGAACGGAGGACCAAGAGGCTTCTCGTCGCGCGCCACGAGGTGGCCGGTCTGCCATGTCGTGGCGCTGGTGACTTGGGTGCTTCCTCCTCCGATCGAGGCAACGGCCTGCGCTTGGGGTAGATTTTGAGGGCGCCGAGGTCATACTCTTCGCTGCAAGGACTTCAGTCCATCCGCCACCTAGCAGGTCTTGGTCAGCTCTAAGTTGTTGCTGCTTTTTCTTGAGGCTGCTTGCCGTGGCTATAAGCCCGCGTTTGAAACGCCCTCTGTTCGGCGAGATCCTCGTGCACGACAAATTGCCGTCGCCGAGGCTTGCCTCATCTTCGAGGGAGGCGCATAATTATCGCCCTCGACCTCTTTTTTTGCGACCGCCGTCAGGCGGACTTGCTTCTCCCTCCTCCCGCGCCGAGTCCCGCCGGAGGGGGTTGTCTTCGACCGTCCGGGTGTTATTATCTCCCGTGTCGGAATCACCGCTTTTGCTGTGGCGGGATTTAGAGCGGCGCCACCGACGCCGGGCGCTCGTTGCTTCTTGAGGGGTCATCCTCCGTTGTTCCATCGCTGCTCCCATCTTTTGGGATGTCCACCATGTATATGTCGATGACGAGGTGACCTTCCAGTGCCCTCTAGGCGCTGGGCCTTGGTCGTCTCCGGCATCGTCGTCCATACCGTCGATATCTTAGGAGTCGAAGTCGAGCATGTCGGTTAAATCATCGACAGTGGCTACAACGTGGCTGGTGGGTGGGCGTTGAATTTCTTCGTCGTCCGCATCCCAGCCTTATTGTCCGTAGTCCGGCCAGGGCTCTCCGGATAAAGAGAGAGACTTTAGTGAATTCAGGATGTCGCCAAAGGGCGAGTGCCGAAAGATGTTCGCGCAGTGAACTCCATGACCGCGCCCAATCGGATTCGATTGGCAGGGGCGCTGAGGGTTGGAGTCCGGAGAGGAGTCCGCACCCCGGAGTCAAGGTCTTCGCAGCGACAGGGATGGAGTTCAGCTCAATCGCCAGAGATCGTAGCCCCGAGGCGGTGTCCAACCACTCGCCCTCGATCGGGGAATCCGCCCGGATTAAGGGTCGGAGCGGATGCCGGTGCGGCCTCGTGGCAATCGCTCGCTGCAGAGCTAGATCATGCCCATCGAGACAAAGGCGGCACGCTTCGGTTGTGGCTCGAATCCGTCAAGATCAAGTCTCCGCGACATCGGCCGATAGTTCAAACTTCCAAATCTGACCTGATGGCCAGGGCGAAGCTTCGATCTGCTCCAGATGGCTGCTTAATTGGCCCGTGAGCAAAGCCGCCGAATACGAAGATCTGTCCGGGAGAAAAGTCTCACCGACCGCGTCGTTGTTGATGATCGGGAGCCATCGGACCTATCGGTGATGACACGAGGAGCTCTCAATGAAAGCACCAATGTCGGTGTCAAACCGCGGATCTCGGTAGGGGGTCCCGAATCTGTGCGTCTAGGCGGATGGTAACAGGAGACAAGGGACACGATGTTTTTACCCAGGTTCGGGCCCTCTCGATGGAGGTAATACCCTACTCCTGCTTGATTAATATTGATGATATGGGTAGTACAAGAGTAGATCTACCACGATATCAGAGAGGCTAAACCCTAGAAGCTAGCCCATGGTATGATTGTTGTTCGTCCTACGGACCAAAACCATCCGGTTTATATAGACACCGGATAGGTTAGGGTTACACAGAGTCGGTTACAATGGTAGGAGATCTACATATCCGTATTGCCAAGCTTGCCTTCCACGCCAAGGAAAGTCCATCCGGACACGGGACGAAGTCTTCAATCTTGTATCTTCATAGTCTTGGAGTCCGGCCGCGATGATAGTTCGGCTATCCGAACACCCCGTAGTCCAGGACTCCCTCAGTGAGATTAAGTCAAACCACAAGAAAATGTACGGTTATAATGCTACTCCCTCCTTCCCAAAATATAAGGCGCGATTGACTTTTTACGGTCTTTGATGCACAACTTTGACCACTAATATATATCAAAGTATATGGATTGAACATGTATAAATGACATCGCTGTATTTGTCTTGCAAAGCAATTTTATTTCATATGTATGTATAATAATTTTATAGACATATAATACATAAAAATATAGTCAAAGTTGTGCAACGAAGACCAGAAAAGTCAAACCGTGCCTTATATTTTGGGAAGGAGGGAGTATTATGCTACTATCTCTTAGTCTTGTGCTTGATGAATAGGAATATGAAAAGGAGGAGAAGTGGAAATTAGAATTCCTACGGTTTTTCTTTCAAGGAGACACTAAAGGAACAAATCCTATAGTTTTCCTTTGCTCCATTCCTTTGCACCAAATTCATGAAAAGTAGTACCATAGGAAACTTTCCAATTCCTATGTTTTTCATTCACTTTTCCTTTCAAGCACTGGCGATTCTAGTAGGCAGGCTTGAGCAAGGAAAATCCTACACTAAAAATGTTTTTGTGCTACTTCTATTACTTTGGACCCAGGCCAATGCCATACTAGCTCAACTCCTGGACCATCGACAAATGCACAGCTCAAACACGCAGAGATAAATAATGATGGCGCCAAGAGAGTCCATCACGGATAGCTGTTGCCCGGTACCTCACCGCTTGTCATATAGTAGGATAAAATAATCGATTTCCGTTATTACGAATGCTCATGGACAATATATATAACATGTAGAGTAAAAAGAGATGCAACAAGTGTACAACCTCTTTGGCGAAGCCATGTCGATCTCAGCATGATTGCGTTGGACGGTGAGGATGCTCCGGCTGACTTTGCTGCCGGAGGAGGGGAAGAAGATCTTAGGTGTATGGAGATGGAGCCTGAGGTATTGCTCCGCTGTGATGGAGGGTTTCGTCATTGGAGCAGCTCCGATGAGTTGTACGATGCCGAGGCTGAAGCAGGACAAGAGAGACAACGAACAACGTTAACCTGAGTGGAATTCTAATAGCATCTCCAATACATGACGTAAAATACATAACCACAAAGTGCTAGATGTAAAATACATCAGCCGCTCATTCTGAACTTAACTGTCGAAACTGAACTTAATTGTCGAAACTGAACTTAACTGTCGAAACTGAACCTAATTGTCGAAACTGAATTTTGCTGTCGAAACTGAATTTTGCTATCGAAACTGAACGCACTAGCAAGGTGAGGCTACACGTCGGTCGACTGACTTTTTCATCTCTGGTCAGTTGATTTTGCAGCCATTGGATACGAAAACAAGGGCCTGCGGTTCATCTTCAACCTCCACCCCCGAGCCGCCAGCCACCACCGCCAAACAGCAGCACCCGCCGCCCATGCCGGGCGGTCGCCGCCTCCGCCTTCTCGAAAACACCTCCCCGCCGTCCGCCGCCGCCCAGCCATCCTCTAGCCCCCCCGTGCCGAGCTTTTTCTCCGGCGATCCCAAGCCACCGCCCGCCAACGCCCGCCACACGCCGACCACCGCCCCATCCTGAACCCTAATATAGATAGTAGGGTACCTCTCCGTGAGCCCCCTCCCTCGCTGCGGCTAGTTCTTCCTTCACCCCGGCGAGCCCACCCCTTGAAAATCGACTAACCCAAAAGTCGATTCACCGATCAAGTGTAGCCAAATCGGAGCAGCATCGCAAGCAAGAGCAAGAGCGAGAGCAGCAGCGCGAGCAAGAGCAATAGCAAGAGCAGACCAGGCAGGGGACCGAGAGCAAGAGCAGAGCAGCAGCGCGAGCGAGAGCTAAAGCAGCAGCAGCAGCTCCTACTGATGTGGACGTTGCCGCCGAGGGAGCGACGCCGTGGAGGAAGTGGTCGGTGATGCAGCCGTGGATGGAGCCGCGCCATGTCGGCTCGGGACCGAGCGCCGGCAGCACCGTGAGATCGAATCAAGAAGAAAATGCGGCGATTAGTGTACAACCTCTTTGGTGGCGCCGATTAGGCCGCAGCTTCATCCAAGGAAACGGTGATGATGATGCTCTTCCGGTGGTGCAGGTGAAGACGGCGGTGTGGAATGGAGGTGGCGCAAAGACGAGGGAACGCTGGGCAGCTCCTTGGAGCTGGAGGACGGGTGGCTGAACCGGCGGGACGATGAGATCGACGACGGATCCTCATCCGCACGGTGGATGAGGGACGCCGAGGTGTTGCTGTGGACGACGCTGCCGGGGAAGAGACTCCAGCTGGGTGGCGGATGGAGCAGGTGTGGGGTTTCGTCGCGGGTTTTCGCGCCTTGGTGTACGAATGGGTGGGCGGATGGGATGGCAGTCGGGAACCATGGCTTAGAGACGCGCTTGTCCGAAATGTGGGGTAAGTTACGAAAGTACCCCCCACCGATTTGAGGCGGTTCTTTTGGTTCAGGGGTACCACGGGTATTTCTCGTGTCGGAATTTCACAGGAGGTGGGAGTTTTCGCGCGCGTTGTAATTTCGGAATAGCAAGGCGCGGGTTGAGACGGAGGGAGTTGTCGGAGCACAACGAGACAAAAGATATATCTTAAATATTTCGGGCTAACAAGGCGCGGGTTGAAGAGGTGGGAGTTTCGCAGCACGATAGACAGAGACGCTAACTTCAATTTTCGGCATGACAAGGCGCGGCTTGAAATTTCGGAAGAACAAGCTTAACGTGTACCCAAAAAAATACAATTTTCACCTCAACACGCACAACACACACAAACATCATTTAGACTAGAGTAAGGTACACGTGCATTGCACGCATGAGATTTGGCAACCAAATTATGAATAAATACCACATTATAGCATGCAAGCTTTGAGTCATATATGCATGATGTAGATGTTCGTTTAATTCTTATAGTTCATTTCATTCAAAATCATCTAGTTTTTATAAGAAAGCTAATCTATTTTAAGATTCATGGAATTGTGCGTTGTAAGACATAAAGTAAAAACAAATAATGGCAAATCATGTAGAAAAACATTTGGGCAATTTTGATACGGAAGATTCTAGAACAAATAAGAAGTGCTTATGTTTTGATGTTTGTGCATTATGCTTAAGTTCAACCATGGAGTCTTCTAGATTATATATGTGGCGAAATCTGGTGGAATCTAGATGATATCCAATGGTCAATAGTGCTCAAATTTGCCATCTTTGGACCATCGGATTCGCCTCATCCAACGACCATATTTCAAAGTTAAAGTTACCCGCACACAATATAAAAAAATATAATATATATACGGGTATAGGTATAGATATGTGATGTGAAAGCCGCCCATCATCTCCAATTAGAATAGTGTGTCCATGCACGGATGCGACGTGGGAAAATGATGTCTGCCATCGGTATCTCAAATTCAAATCAGTCTGACATTGTTCAATGTGTATACATTACAACATGCTCGTTTCCAAACCACACCACGCATATCTCCGTTATATTCATGCATGCATGGGTTTCAAACATCAGGATCTCTTATTCAAATATTTGAATTCAACTTTACATTGATTATGACCTCACCTATTCTTTTACACCCACACAGTAGTCTTCTCTTTATAATTGTACCACTAACTTTCTCTCGTGCATGCATGCACACACACTACCAGTCGGCATTATCTATCGCACGCATGCAATCTTTTTCTTCAGGTCGGTCTCCCATGAAGGCACACACCCACACACAGCCCCCTCTCCATCATACCAGGCATTCTTTATCTCTCGTGCATGCATGCGCAACGATCGATTTTCCTCTATGTATGCGTGTATATAGCTAGGTCTTTCATAGTTTTCCACACAAACCGATCAATCGATATATCCAGTGAGGTCTCACCCTCTTTCCCACGTCCACATCGATCAATCTATACCTCTCTTTATAGGATTAACATAAATAGCTAATACACCCACATTAATTATATATCCAACGTCCCCCTCTCATCATCCATGCCTTCCGCTTCATCTCTCATACGCGTGCACAATGGCGAAGACAGGGGCAGTAAGGGCCCTGCCCCCCCCCCCTAACATCACTATATATCAAGGCTAATATGAATGTGATCATTAGACAATTTCTGCTAAAAAGATTTAATTTCATGAATTGACCCTCCTCATAAAGGATTAGCAATGCTTGGCCCCCTAGCTCATTTATTTTTCATGGCTCCGCCATGTGTGCAACAGCGCATGTGTTCGCCCCCTCTCTCTAAATATCGATCTCGCACTTGTGCATTCCTTCATAGTCTCCCTCCACTCGGCCCCTCGCACCATCTTCTAGCCCCCCACCGGATTTTGCCACATGTACAATCTAGCAGACTCCATGATTGAACTTAAGCATAATGCACAAACCTCAAAACAACAGTGGTTCTCTTTTGTTCTAGAATCTTCCGTGTCATAACTTCCCAAACTTTTTTTCTAGTTGAATTGCCATTATTTGTTTTTACTTTATGCTTTACAACGCACAATTTCATGAATCATAAAATAGATTAAGGGCTTCTTTGATTCAAAGGATTCTCAAAGGAATTTTGGGCGATTCTAATCATTAGGAATTTTTCCTATCTTGGTTGTTTGATTCGTAGGATTGTAAACCATAGGAATTTTTCCATATGATTCATTTGCACTAGATTTCATAGGAAACATCCCATCCACTCAAACCTCTTTGAAAGAATTCTGCATTTTTTCTATGCACAATCAAACACTCGTACAATCCTGTAGGATTCAAGACGACATTCCACTATAATCCCATGTTTTTCCTATTCACGCGTTCTTAGCTTTTTTATAAAAACTAATTTGATTTTGAATGAGATGAACTATAAGAATTAAACGAAGGGCTACATCACGCATATATGACTCGGAGCTTACATGCTATAGTGTGGTATTTATTCATAATTTGGTTGCAAAATCTGATGCGTGCAATGCACGTGTACATTACTAGTAATTCAAGTATGTGCAAAACACGTAAATTAGGATACCAATGGCACGCTACACAGTGTCTCTCTTACAGTTCATGAAGCCACGTGGCACATGTGGAGGTGTTGTCGCGACCTCCTTGCGTGGATTGATCACAGTGACGTGCTGCTGGTTCCGAAGAATGTACTGCCCTCCCCGAGCCATACCGGGCGGTACATGCACGGCGCGAAGATGTGCACGCACGCCATGCATGCACTCAATCCTCGCACGCACACGCTGGTACACGGGCGACGCAATTTTGTACCAAGATCCACCCATGTGATAATTGCGTAAAGTCGTTCACTTCATTGATGGTCAATTAATACAACGCATGCAAATTGAGTGGACGTGAGGGCGGAAGAAAGACATTATTACTCCACTTCATGCGCATGCGAGTAGTTAAATCGTGGGTTGCTAGTAGTACTTCCATTGGTCTCCTTCGTATTTTGTGCCAATTTTTGACCGTAACATAATATTTACGCATTTGAGCAGTGTAGTACTTGAAATTTATGTTCCGCTAAACTCATCGGGAGCCGTTTCGGGCCATCAATTAATCTTTACCTTGTTCCCATCACATTCGAAAGCCTGCTCAAACCTACTAGTACGTACCAAACCTGAACGTGTTCCCACTATGCAGGTATTAGTAACACTAGTGCTAGTACTTAGGTTATAAAAAGGGGAACTACCTAACCGAAAATTACTCTACCTTTCCTCCTCATAAGTGCTTCTTCTTCGTCTGTCGTTGCCATGGCCGGTGAGCAGAGCTCTAGGTCGAGAACTACTCATAACAAGGGAGCGGCAACCAAGGCTGCGGAAAAAAAAAAGAGGGCTCGCCGCCACGCAGAGACCTCGAAAGATCTCTCACGGGCAGGCGATGGCTCCCAGGAGCGCCCTAGCCGCGGAGGCGAACATGCCGAGTCGGCGGAGCTGGAGTCGTTATCCCTCGACGGCATGCCCGATCAGCTCAATAAGCACCTCAATAAGCAGAAGAAGTTCATCCAAGGCTTGACGGAGTTGCTGAAAGAGAGCCTCACGACATGCCCGCTGAGCTCAATCAGCAGGGGGAGTTGACCGCCGGCTTGGTGATGCTGCTGAAGAAGAGCATTGCCTCGGAGAAGAAGGTGACCGGCGAAATCCTGCGACTTCAGGAGGACAAGGCGAAGCTCTGCCACGAGATCGACCTGTTGAAGGAGAAGAACGCCGGCTGGAAGAAACTGCATGAGAATAGTAGTTCCTCGATGATGATGCTGCAGGCCCTCATCATGGAACAGAAGGAGGAGTTGGCGAAGCTCCGCATCGAGCACCCGGCTGCTGTCAAGGTACGTAATGCGGTCGTGGAACAGATGATGAAGGCTTGCGTCGAGAAATCCCGCGTCATGGACAGAATGAAGAAGATGGCGGAGGAGACGCGCAAGGAAATGGAGGTCGTGGAGGCAATGAAGAAGCGCACGACTCATGCTAATTAGATCATTTAGGGTGATAATCTTCCTTCTTCTTTTGTTGTTGTGTTTCATCTTTTGCTTCGGTGTTTCACCAAGACGTGTCACGTTCTCTGCGAGGCATGAATAGAACAATGGTTTTTGTTTTTTGAGGGAATGAATAGAACAATGCTAACAATGAGATGACTAGCAAATTAGATCATTTTTATCACCATATGGCACTGGGCTGCCATGTTTTCAGGTTCCTCCGTCAGCAGTACTACTCCGTGGAAAACTTGAGTATACCGCACGGTTCTTTGCTCCTCCTCGGTCAGGTCGTCGGCGCATTTATATGAGCAGTCAAATCACAAGGCCCCGCCTTCCAGCAGTAATGAGGCGTCAAATCACAAAGGCCCTCGCCTCTCATGAAACCGACCAAGCTAGACTGCCCGCCCTCTAGCCTTTTAAAAATGTATACTTTTGTACAGCAAGAGTATCGATGGATTGCGCCATGGAGCAAAACTTGAAATTAAAAAAGGTGGTACATATAGAGAGCGCCACGCCAAATTATGCATATAGTATTATTAAAAGGCTAGTCACAATAATGGTGTCTAGCACAACCCACCCCTTAAATAAAACTAAGCACTCAGAATTCTTTGACAAAACTAAGCACCCTGAAATTCTTTGACAACTAAACTGCTGGCTATATGATGTTGGCCATATATATTGTAATGATATAATGTGAATAAATGAGTGGTAGTACTATACCAACTAAAAGTTGAAATGTAAGAAATACTAGTATGTACTTACTGAAGAGTTAAAGTAACAAGAAGAAACATAACATAGTTCTGCTGGGGGCTCAGCACAACACACCCCTCAAATTAAATTAAGCACACCTGAAATTAAACTTTGCAACTATTCCGGTAGACACTGCATTAGAACCACCATGAGCAACGACGCTGCCACCTTACTCGGAGTCCTCATCCATGTCCTCGACTTCGTCCTTGTCCCTCTTCCTCTTGGCCGATACTTCTTTGCTTGAACCGCCAACTTGGCTGTTGCTCTTCATCCAACCCTTGTAGATATTGAAACAAAGGTAGCCATCCATTGCAGCATACTGGATGTGGTCTATATCTAGTACATTCCGCTGCCATGCATGACGATGAAACGTGTATGGAGATTTCTCCAGTTTACCATACGAAGGATGAACCATGGCTCCGTTACCAAAGTCTATAGTAACGAATTTGACTAGCACTACTAGGGAAAAGGCTACTAGCAGCACGGGTAAAATGGCTACTAGTAGCGCGGGTACTCGCGCTACTAGTATCGCCTTCCACAGTTAAAGTTAGTAGTAGCGTGGGTCGAACCCGCTACTACTAACTTTGTTAGTAGCAGCGAGGGTTCAATCCACGCTACTACTATTATGAACCGCGCTACTACTAATGAAATAGTAGTAGCGTGTCTATAGTCCCAACGCTACTAGTATCCTAAAAACTAGTAGCACGCCATTTTGTCCCCACGCCACTACTAACTTATTAGGAATTAAAAAAATCGACCAAATTAATTCTATCACACAATTATCGTGTCTTGCCTAGTTCCTCATTGTAGCAGCAACTCATGTATAATTTCATTCTATCGCACAGTTACATAAGCAACTACGTTCCTCCTTATAGAAGCAACTCATGTATAATTCCATTCTATCGCACAGTTACATAAACAACTACCTACGTAAGTTGTTGTAGCCCGATCCGAAAATTGGACCACTCATCAATGTGCGGCGCCTGCCCGCCTGATCTCGCGCCTGCAGCTGCTGCGACGAAAACACATTGATAGCCTCGAATAGCCACACTCGACCGACGGCAGCCGCCGCTTGAGTTGCGACACGCCACGCCCTCGCCCGCCCTCAGCTCCAATGTGACGGCCGATGTCGTCCTTATGCCTCGCCACTAGCGGACGGAGGTAGAGAACGAGCAGCAGCTTCGCTTCTCAGACATCGGCAGCCACGACACCGCCCAGTCCATTTAACCTCTCGACGACCATCATCGCTGCTACTGTAACCCTGCAGCATTACAAACAAAGGTTCGTAAACTTCAGATTCTTCAAGAATGGCACGAAAAAAAATGCGGTACATGTAGATGCCAGTGTGCAATATTTTTCTCCAGAGATTCTTATTTAAGCCGTAATGCACAATTCAAGCTATAAGCTATTTCCTAGTAGTGAAAATTGCAGAGAATAGTTATATAAGAACGCATATAGATTTGACAAGTGCACAGAAAAACATAGGGCCCAAAAGAAACACAGAATCAGGCAAATCATGCAACCACATAATCAGGTTAACTTATATTTACTCACAAATCAAATGACATCAAAATCAACATACTGGCATTGGTCCTCGACACAGTGGGTGCGAAAGAGGCTGACTGAGATCATAAAAATATAATATAAGAAGGACCAAGACACTCATATTTCAGTCCAGACATATACGAGGACATATCATAAGGCACATACAAATTAGCAATGAATAGATAAGACATGCTGGATCGGTTTTCCTCAGTTAAATATAGTAACTATTATGGAAGCAGTCATAGTGTACATTTTACACTAAAGCAATCATTTCTTTCAGCTTGAAACAGAGACACCAAAAAAGGAGGAAGTATCAGGCACACATTTACCTTGTCAGAAATCAGATACTCGGCATGCAAGCAATCTGAACAATTTCCTTATCAATGTCAAGTTCCTGCCCACCAAACTGGTTGCATAGGAAAGCAAAGATCTCAAAACCGCGAAGTGTCGGCTCCAGCAGGTCCACCTCCACGAAGCTCTCGGCCTGGTCCACCAAAGGGTGACCAGATTATTATCCACAATCTGCTAATCATTGCACTTGAGTCCAGTAGTCCACTATATGTATATATACTGCTTGTAGCTGAGTTTGTATGTAGCCGATCACTGGCCATGCTACTTACTTGTTGAGGTCATCAAAACCTCAGTAAAAATCAATGCTGGCCTAATTCATAGGCTGGGATGAGAGACATAGATGTTGAAGTGCTACTCACAACATAACCATCAGGAGTCCACGACATAATATCCCATTTTATGGTGATGTTCCTGCTCGATCTAGCTTAATCGCATGCGCTCATGAGAACAAGAACGAAGTAAGAAGGTTAATTGGCATTCCGGATGCACAACAAACACATACTTGTTCCAATCTGCAGGATGTATCCTGCAAATTAGGTTCTTTACCAGACAACGGACGCAGTTGACTGAGACGTTCTAGCTAACTAACTAACTATAATTCACTTAAGTTGTAAACAGATCGGCACGAGGATGTTTCAACTAACTAATTCGCTTAAGAATCAGCTTGAAGCTCAAGATTGTAGCAGGAACTATCTACTATACAGGCGGCTTAAGTTCTTTCAATCTAGCAAAGACAAAGAAACACACTTGATCGAGATGTTTTCACTAACTACACAAGATCAGATTTCGCTTCGGGCCAGACAGAGCAGATCGAGCTCGCAAGCAAGGATGTTTTAGCTAACTATAACTAATCCGCTTTGAGAATCAGCTCAAGCTTGAAGCTCAAGAGAGCAGCAGCGTGGAAGGACGCTTGAAGCTCAAGATAGCAGCAGCGTGGAGGAAACGAGCTGAACTAGTAACCCAGCGGGGATGCATAACCGACAGACTAATGAGACAGGAGCGGCAGGCATCCACCCGCCAGCACACACGCGAGCAGAACCGAATCGGAGGACAGAGGAGGGGAGCCGCACCTGTGGCAGCCGGCGCGGAGAGGAGCAGCGCCGCCGCGAGCAGCAGGGCGCAGACACCGACCGCCGCCATTTCGTCCCCGGCCCACACTCTCTCTGCTCCACGGGCAGCTACACCTACCAGGGGACCTCTGCTCCAGTCGGGATGGACGGAGGTGGGGGGAGCTGGAGATCTGGGGCGGGAGGAGGACAGCGGGCAGAGGACAGGTGGTGGATTGGGACGAGACACGGAGGCGCGCCGGCTCCAGCGGGTCCAGTCCCACGCCGACGCCGATGCCGCGGGGCACGGAGTGGCGCCGGATCGTTGAAGACTGTAGGATTTATTACACATATTTGGCTATATATTTTGGCAGATTACATTATATCAAAATATACAGATAAGATCAACCTGGGCAGTTTACTTACATACTGGTTGATCATCCCTTTTCTAGGACTCTTTAAGTTGAAAGTGAAAAGACAAAGATTTAGGGTCCAAATAACTGCCACACGTAAGATCAACCTGGGCAGTTTACTTACATACTGGTTGATCAGTCCCTTTTCTAGGACTCTTTAAGTTGAAAGTGAAAAGACAAAGATTTAGGGTCCGAATAACTGCCACACGTGTGGCGTCGGCGGGGACCCGCCCGCACGCCTCGTGTGGCATGGACGGGAACAGGCCCACACGACCACGCCTCACAAGACACAAACGCAAGGCCCCGCACGTCCGCTCGCGCGCTAACACCGCCAGACTGCCTGGCCCGTGCAAGCCGACCCGCTGCCCGCACGCCAACCAGTTCCCTGTCTCCGATCCATCCCTCCATCGCCCGCCGCCATCGCCCCCACCTCTCGAACCCCGACCTCCGTCCGCTGCCATCTCTGGTTGCCATGGCAAACAGAGCAGATCCGTAAGGCAATCCCACCTCAAAACCACACCCCAACCCTCCCCACCCCAGCCCCAAACTCCAACCAAGCCCTCCAAGACGATCATCTAAAACCCAGTGAAAATCTCCGATCTGAACCTTCTCATCTTTAAAAGCTGAAAATCTCCCGATCTTGTGCTGGATCTATGCTATAGATGTAGAACACTACATGGTTCAAAGGTGTAGTTGTAATTGCCGTGCAGAGTACAACAGATCTGCCATGTACTAACGCTTGAAATTGACTTAATTTCCTAGTTTAATTGACGCAAGTAGTTGGGTGCGAAAAAGGGCGGTAGGGGCAAAATTTTGGAATGAAGAGGGCCACCAAGAAATTAGTTGCCACTTGTGTATAACGACAGTTGCCACCTTCGCTGTCGTGAGCTGCCACCTATTATGACCCGTCGACACATCCATATCTTCTGTGTGCAAGCAGCGTAAGAATGCTATTCTTGTGGATTGTCGATGCCTCTTTGTTCATGCAGAGATTGAGAACACACTGAAAAGAAGGGAGACACGGAAAAATGAATCACAAAGGTGGCGCTGGTGATTGGGGTTCTCAGAGGCCGTAAACAGCCCCTTGGGATGCAACAGAGTACATTCAGCTCATCTCTTCAGGGCCGTTGCTGCCACTCATCGAACAAAGATGCAGGCCTAGGTATGATGCGTGCTAACAAAAGAAGAGAACAGTTGTCATCTTCGCGACGATGAAGATGACATTATACTTATGTCGCATAATCGTTATTTTTTAGCAGTTCTTATGACCAAAACACAAATAGGGAGGCCCCGTGGCAAGTTCACTCGCAAGGCGCTAACACTGACAAATGTACGGGCAGCCAACTTCAACTAGCTTGTACAGACAATCAAGGTAATGTAAAACGACAAAAAGAGCGATACCATCGTGGGACATGAAAATGAACATGCAAAAAATCTGCAAAAGGAATCAGGACTTACCGCGGTTTGAAAATGCAGAGCCTTCGCAGCGCTGTGGCATCGTGCACCGCCAATCTACCCGCCATCGACGCCATACACAGGTCAGTCCATAAAATAAGGTGAAGTTATGGATGATCAATTAGCGTATAGATAGGTGGCAACTGCAATTGCCATGACCGGTCATCTACAAGCCATGTATTAGAAAACTGCATTTGACATCCTCAGACATCTGTTGTTGCCATCCATGGACAAATGTAGTTGCTGGGGAGAACAACTGCAGTTGCCATGCCAGCAACTACATTTGCCATGTCATGGCACCGCAGCTGCCATGGAGGAACAACCGCGTTGCCATGCCGATGCAAAAATACGTGTGCCTTGCCAATAAAACTGCAGCTGTTACATCGGGGCAATCAGAAGTTGCCATGCTAGCACAAAACACAGCTTGCCATGAATTTGACCAACCACCGCTATGCACACAAGGTTATTACGCTGGTGGTACCCCGCAAACGCCTCGTGGCAACCTTCACAAATTGCAGGTGGGGAGTCATTTTGGTGTCGCAGCAACACGGGATGTCGAATGCAACACACCAAGGTAAGGGAAAAAATCTGAACCAGGAAAACAACAGACCTTTGATATTTGAAGTTATTTGCATGCAAAAACAAACTAGTTGCCATGTTTGTTGAAACAATAGCTGCCATCATCGACAGCTATAGCTGCCGTGCATGCCCACGCACGACTCTCGGCTTGCTGTTTGAAAATGATGTCGTGGAAGATCACTCAGATGGTGTGATCCTTTGTGATACACATGTTATTCAAACATAAAACTTAAATCTGGCCCCTCTTTTCCCTATCGCAGGGCCTACAACTACATTTAACAGCAGCGCATGGACATCTATCGGGGAGCCTCGAAGCGCACGGAAGACGCATTCCACCAGCAAGAAGATGCTCGTGCAGAAGACAATTTCGAGTCACAGTCGGGAATGGCAATCATTCCAGCAATACAGACAAGCGCCCCTTTGAACACACTCACTGACAACACTCAAGTAGAAGGAACTGCCGCCGATACTGAAGTGAATGATGAAAGTGACGACGAGGCAGAAGATGACGAAGATGGTGGGCAATCAGAGATCGTGGTGCCTCAGCCACCGTACATTGGGCAGAGATTTGAATCATTTGAGGAAGCAAAGGAATACTACCAGACATATGCAAAGTTCCATGGATTTGCGGTCAACACCGAGTACCATAGAAAAATTAAGAAAACTAATGAGTACAGCAGAGGTGAGATGAGGTGCCACAAGGCACGGAGGAACAAGAAGGTGAAAGGTGCTGCGCCTGTCGTTCCGGAACGAAAAAGAGGAATCATTCTCAAGACGGGATGCCCTGTCCGGTGTAAGCTAAACGTAGATGGAACACAGATGTGGTCACTGAATATTTTGACGAGCACAACCACGCCTCATAAAGAAGTTCGACCGGTCAAATTTCTGACCGCCCACAGAGGATTCACCCCAATCGAAAGACAATTCGTAAAGCTGCTACATGACTGTAACGTCGGTCCATCAAGAATGGTCCAGATACTATCATTCATCCACAGCAAAAAGGGGAAACTGAGTTGCATGCCCTACATACCGGCTGACGTCACAAACCTACAGGCCAAGTACCGTAGAGAGAGCAGGCTGGCTGACATAGAGGCTACAATTGCCTACTTCGATGAGAAAGCAAAGAAGATCCAGATTTCTTCTACAGGATAAGGTTGGACGATGAGGACCGTGTCGTGAACATGTATTGGGTGGATGGTGCTGCAAGGAGAGCCTACAAACATTTCCGAGATTGCATTTCGCTCGACGCGACGCACCTCACCAATATGTACAAGATGCCATGCGCCCGCTCATAGGAATAAATAACCACAATCAGTAGTTGCGTTCGCTGCGGGCTCGCTCGAATGAAGACACGGATGGGTACGCCTGGTTGTTCAAGACCTTCTTGGAGTGCATGGATGGACTTGCTTCATGAACATAATAATGCACCAGGATTTTAGCATGCGTGCGTGCATAGAGGAGGTCTCTTTCCGCTGGCAGGCACAGGCACCGTAGGTGGCACATAATAAAGAAGGCTGAGGAGACCCTAGGACCGTTTTTTGCTGACCGGCCCGTAGCTGCACAAGGCATTCGAGCTCAAGGTGGACCACAGCTTGACGGTGGAGGAGTTTGAGAGGAGCTGGATGGCCATGGTTGAAACGCATCAAGTCCAAGACAACGAGACGCTTGCTAGTCTCTCGGGAGAAGCGAATGTACTGGTGCCCGCCTACTTCATGTAGTGCTTCTTCCCTTTCTACAGACTACGCAGCGCAGCGAGGGGTTCAATGCTGTGTTGAAGCGATACGTGAGCCCCGCAACTCATTGCTACAGTTTGCCAAGCAAAGACACAGCTCGCAACAAAAATTCTGGATCTGAGCTCCAAAGAAGAAGCTACCACCGCTTAAAGCAGCCGAAATTGCTAACGATTTACCAATGGAGAGGCAATGAGCAAGATATACACAAACAAGATCTTTAACAAGTAAGTCATTATGTTACGGTCTTATTTATAAAAAGCACTAGGGCAGAGCTGCCATATAGAGTTCAAATGCAGTTGCCATGATATGCAGCTGCCCATGTTTATCGGAATACTGCTTGCCATGCTTACTCAGCTGCTTGCCATGTTTTGATGAAATTTCTGTTTACAATGCTTACTCGGATACATTTTACATGTTCAATGAAGTGTCTGGTGCCATGTTTAATGAACTATACTTCCATTGTGGAATGTAGGTATGCAGATGGCAATGTCAACTCAAAAAAATGTCATATCATCAACGATATGCTGAATATACAAATTGCCATGTTTAACAAAATGCATCTGCCATGTTTGTTGAAAATGCAATTCCCATGTTTATCGGAATGTAGATGCCCATGTTTGATGCAATGTGCTTCCATTGGGGAAAACAATGTTGTGGAAACGGCAATGGCTAGTTGAAAATGTAATACAGCTTGTTATAAACCGTGTAATCGCAGCTTGCTATGTCCGTGTATCGCAGCTTGCCATGTTCAAAAACAAACAATCTATTTCTATTCCCATGACAAAGATAACGTGCTACAAATAAAAGGATCGCACGATAGATTAACATAAAGCTCACAAAACTTGCAGATTCCAGAGGAAATAAAGCGTGCCAAAGATGTTCACGGCTTTCGGTGGACGAACATACGCTCAAGGTGTGTTCTATTTTGGGCATGTCGGATTCAGAACTCAAGACCTGCATAAAGCAAGGAACTACTTCGTGAAAGCCTCGATAAGCGGTTAAGGCGTAGTACTACTGCCAATGCTGCAAGTTCGAACGGACGGCATTGTGTGTTGTCACATACTAAAAGTGATGGACATGAACGCAGTGACATGGATGCCCCGCCATTTCATAAGGCGACGATGGACTTGGGACGCCGACGACGCTTTACGCCATGGACAACACACGCGTTCGGCTGTGCATGACGAGACCTGAGTCAACCATGGAAGCCGTGAGGCACGAGTGCTGACAAAGAACTATGCCGAGCTAATTGATGAAGCGTGCAAAAGTGATGAGACGGCAAGAGTCGCAGAAAAACACAGAAGGCGCTGAAAAGAGAGCTTGATGAGATCAAGAAGAGGAAAGCCGAGGAAGCCTTACACCGTTCCCCGCACATCAAGTGTGCCTTCGCCGACGAGGCCATCGTCTCAAAAACTCTGACATAGGATCTGGAACAGCAAGCACACAAACGCAGGTCGTGAACCCACCCTGCTCCATCACAAAGGCGCCGAGAGATAAGGTACAAGTCAGATTGAGATTCAAGCAAAGCACAAGAAAACGAAGAAAGCGGCGGGCAATCCATGAGCAGAAATTGGGGCATTGCGGCATGGTCCTTGTGGACATTTTGTTTTGTAACCTATACGATGAGATTTTTTTGTTTTTAAAATTGGGAGAATAACTACCGAGGAACATCAGAAATGGAAAGGAACAAAATTCATTGATCGCAGAAATGCAATTGCCATGTTATGGGTGCTTAATCTGCCATGTTATGTGTATTGAATCTGCCATGTTATGTGTATTAAATCTGCCATGTTATGTGTACTAAAAATATGCCATGCTATTTTATACTAAAAAATTACATGCTACTTTGTACTAAATATGCCATGCTAGTTGTAATCGAGCTGCCATTGTTAGTTGTACTGGTCTGCCATGTTAGTTGTAATCAGATTCCGCCATGTTAATTATGCTTGATCTGCCATGTTGTTTGAACTGTAATTGCCATGTTAGCTGTGCTTAAAAATATGCCATGGTGTTTGAAATGACTGTGCATGACATATATTTCCATGACAAATACCACGCAGTTTAGAGAAACAAAGTGTGTTGTGGGCAATGTATGCTACATTTGCCATCTGTTTTAAAACATCATAGACGCAATCAAAAACAGCAAAAACTGGTGCTGTAAAGCGATGAAACCATTGTAATATCGATAAAACATAAAAAACATATGTGCATTAACGCCTAAAAAATAGGTTCACGCCCACACATATATTACATAACTACTAAAAATGTCGCTCACACACCACCACTACATAGTGGTATACGCTGGGTTGCAATCGAATATAGCACACAAACATAGTTTTCGACGGATGACAAGATAGATAAGTACCTTACATTCCTCAAAGAATGAATGTAAGGTATGCGTCCGTGTCTAACACCACATGATCACTTGTACTTCTTGTTGATTTTCTTGACAGCTTCCTCCACGAACTCGCGTGCTCCTGCATCTTGTTGAAATCTTTGTTCGTCGCCCGCCCACGGTGGATTTTCCGAGCTCAACAATCGCTGCAGCTGTGATAGCGGGACGATTCTGCCTTCCCACTTTGCAAAGTATTCCAGCTGCGGAAAGCCGCAGTCCGCATCGCACGAGAAAGAGACTCGATGAACACGCAAAAAGGACAGACGAGCAAAGATAGACTTCAATTCAGATGTGACAACAAAAAAGAGGGGTTGTATTGATGTAAACGGCACATAAAAGGAGGGAAAAAGAAATTATGTGTTCCCTTGCTTCACAATGCCACATACTCAATCGGAAATGTCTGATCTGGACCTTTGAATTTTCGAGTGACGGTTCCATGTCTCTTTGAGGTTGTTGATGAAGAATTCGCATGCGAGTAAGATCTGAATCAGCTCCCAAACGGATTGAATCAAGCACCTCAAGCGCTGGTTCTTCGTGTTCGACAGATCGCGTAGTGGTGACCACACTTGTCGTGTTGGGCATGTGGTGCAAGCTCCTCGAACATGGGGAACATGACCTGCATTTAAAAGAGTGAAGAAATGAGAAGCAGAGTTCACATAAAAAGGAACAGCAGAGGGACAAAAAAATTCAAATCATGTAGGATGTTTTTTGGGTTATGGTGTGGGGGTAGTTGAAGGAAAGTTGCCGTCCATGTATGTACAAGATGTGCCGTGCAATTCGCAAAAATCAAATTGCCACATGGTTCGCACGGGATGCACAAAACAAAAAAGAAAATGTGCATGGCAACTGTTGCCACATGGAAAACATCCGCACACAATCAAAAGTGCAGAAGATGGCAAAACCACACCCATGTGAAAAATAGAGCAGCATAGGAGGATTACTCACATATTTCTTCAGGTTAGCTTGAATTCACTGCGGCTTGAGCTAAATTCTTCCTCAGAATTTTGTGGTGGAAGTCACCATCCCATATTTTGCATGTCACGCTGTAATGCATGATGACCTTGTCGGCGCACATATCGATGTGATTGTTGATGTAGTCGATCCCGCATGCAATTACATTCATCGACATTTTACCGCTTACGCCACGGACTCGGGCGAGATCACCTGTGTCGACGACGCTAATCCGCATTGAATGACTTTGGTTCTGTCCAAACATGAGCTGTATGAAAACGACATAACACGGAAGAATCATGCCTGCTAAGTAAAAAAGATATATGAAAGAACTAAAACGTAAGCGCATCATGTATAGGGAGTACGAGGAACAAGATGAAAAATGTTAAAAAAGGAACAAAGCGAAATGAGTGATTATAGGGTGTGGTCATTTACGCTTTCAACTCCTTCATGTGCTTGCTGCTGGCCCTCGATTTCCAAACCGCTTGATGATGTCGCATAGCTGGGTCTGTTCTCATCGCCCTGAATTCGGCTCGTAGTCTTCCGCGGAGGTGCGTGAACTACCCTCTGCTGTCTCACGTAACTGTGGGTCGCGCTCGATGGTATCCTCGCTTGTCGCCTCTGCAGTCAAGTTGGAACTTGATTGCCCTTGCCCTCGCGATGTCCTCCTCTCGCAATGCTGCCTCCTCAATCTTATGTAAGCTTCACAAGGACGGTGAGATTTCCTCGGGGTGCCTGCAATGATTCAAAAAAAGTGTGTTAGGATAAGGAGAAAGTCGAAAACATATGGATTGTGAGGAAAAAGGTGTATGATGTGAGATGTAGGTATAAAAAGTGGGGAAATTGCCATGTGTGGTGCAACTACGGTGGATATGTCATGGCAACTGCAGCTGCCATGCAGTTGTGATGAATTACTGCTCAGATGGCTCGTGGCTGCTATGTCACATCAAATGCAGTTGCCATGTTGTGGCAAGTCCACTTGCCATGTGATTACCATATAGAAAAAATGCAGAATGGTAACAAAAAATGCAGGTGACATGGTGTGGCAAATCCAGTTGCCATATGTAATGCACTACATTTGCCATGTGTCAAGACATACATTTGCCATGATGAATCAACTTCAGCCATGTGTTTACCTAAATGTCAAAATGCAGCATGGCAACAACAACAAAAAATGTAGGCCATGGTGCATCAAAATCCACTTGCCATGTCATCACACCGCAGCTTGCCATCGCAAGTGAGAACACCTCGAAAAGAATATGATTGGGACAAAATTCAAACTACAAAAGATGTAGACACGGAAATCGTAAGGACATGACGAGTGTACCTTGCACAATTGGCTCCATAAACTTGACTGCCTTCCTCGCCTCGACCATTGGCTGCGCCATCATTGCACCGTGCCTCCTAGAAAAGCAAAGGCAATCGGCATAGGATCATGCACCACCGCTGGTCTTGAGTTGTGCCAAGGCTGAAGCTCGGTGGGGTAAATGCCATTGGGTGCCTCTCATTCCTACTGGCCGGACCACGAACGATTTGCGGGGCAGAATCCAATGGTGAAAGATCTACAAACATATATGAATTGGCTGCTACAGAATGTTCGGGCTTGTTTGCAGGGCGGGGCGTGTTGTCATCGGTATCAGCAGCAGCTTTCATGGCAATCTTCTTGTTTGAGCTGTAGTGGACACCAACATTGACTGGCAGCCTGGTCATGCGCATATTTATGTTGGGGATTTCCACTGAGGGTAAAGGCGCAGTCTGCTCCGCCGCTCACCTGCGGCCACTCGTGCCACCCTTGACAGATGCATCGCCAGTGCTCCGTCTTGCGGGTTCTCCATCACATTGCTTTGGGCGGTTGGCGGAACAGTGTGGATGCAGGAACATACCTGCACTCATCTCTCCTGCTCCTAGATACAGCCGGTGCATTGGGTACGACTGTTGGTTGCTTACGGGGCTGCAACGCCTGGTGGAAGACCAGCACGCGCCACAAGAACCTTAGCAAAGATCTCGCACCGGCAGGGCTGGAGCTGTTGTGCCGTGACTCTCACCGTAGGTGGCATATCCTTATGAACTGCCGCCGCCGCTTCGCTCGTGACACAGTGTGCCATCACGCACGCGCTTGAGTCGCGGTCGGAAGAGCGGAATCTTCCTTGCCTATGTTTGTCTCGAGAGCGCCCACTTCAACACTTGTCGATGGGGTTGCGTGGCTCATCAAGGCATCCTTCATTGCCAGAAGAGTTGGCAATATTTCAGCTGTCCTGGCAGATATCGACTCATCACTCCCCGATGTACGGATGCCTGATGTTCTAGCCTGGGCATCCGCAGCCGGCGGAGATGGTCGGCCACTTGCATCAGAGTTGGTGGGAGCAGTCATCGGTGCAGCAGCAGTATTGTCGCCGGGTGCCTCATGTACATTTGAGTTGCCCCCCTTGACAACTTTGAATGTAGTCGTTCAAGCGGATCATTGATGCTATGCTTGGCCCCCCCCCGGCAGTAGTCTTCTTCACCCGCAAGAAGAAAAAAAATCACATGAGAAAGGTTTGAAAAATGAGCAAAATATGTTTTGCAAAATGGTAGAAAACCTTAAAGTGAATGAAAACAAGTGGAAAGTTGTTAGTTGCCATGTAATGGGAACTTGAGTTGCCATGTGTCATGGTTAGCAGCCCATTCAGCAAGAGTTGCCATGTTAGCAAATTGAAGAATGAAAACAGATGTATGATCCGTCAGAATGCAATTTGAAACCTGTGTGTGGGATGAGCTCACAAAGCCATAGGTAAAAAATGGCAGCTTGCCATTAGGTAGAGGGTTAGATGCCGCTTGCCCCTAGATGCCGCCCATGTAAAGACCAAATATGAGTTGTCAGAACTAAAAAAAGAAGGAAGAAATCATTTGGGGAAGAGAGGTTGCCGCGGGGTGACGGTGACAGAAGATCATGTGACAAAGCTGAACAAATAGCATTGGAAAATTCAAGGAAAAAAACAAAACGTAAATGAAAGCACATGGATGAACATACTTCTTGACCGCTTCCTCAGTGTCCGCAACACAACAGATCCCTCTGTTGGTCGTCGTCAGACGAGGAGACGACCTGGTGGAAGGGATGTCACCAGAATGGGGGCACCTTTGTTCAAGCGAGCGAAGCACGGGTTGGCGCATACGCTGTTTCTTCAGAATCGCCGCCCACCGCGGTCGGCTCGCTGCAAAAATAACAGATGGAGTGGAAAAGGCAAGGTGGCAAATGTCGACAACAAACCAGTTGCCGCTTGACAAAAAAAAAGTGCAAAGAAAATGGATGAGATTGTTCCAAGAAAATAGACACAAAAAACTAAAATTGAAAGTCGAACCTCCTCCCCGGCAGCTACGAGATCGGTCTTAGACTTCTTGCCATGAGAACCCTGCCCAACATCATCTCAGATCCTCCCTCCTTGATGGCAACACCCCGCCTCTCACAGCCGCTCTGTTCTTTCACTTTCTCCAAGGGGGGCATCTGTTGCATCCTTGCCCTCGTTGTCGCCTCTACGAAACTTTAGCTAGTTCATCGTCATACGTGTCCTGGTGCACATTATCTATGTCGTCGTCATCATCCTTGCTGAGGCCAGCGTCTCCATCTACATCATCTTGTGTGTCGCCGGGCTCTTGGGAACTGTTGTAGTCATACCGCCCACGGCAACCGTTGGCCGATGTATGCTTCGGGACAAATGAAGTGAACTGCCTCGCAACCGCTGTCTGTCGAGGCACTAAGGACGCCCATCCTCAACCAACTTCCCGAGCAATCCAGCCATTCCGAGGCAAACCGCCCAATTAAATGCTCAAATGGTGCCCTCGCCGTCCACGAAAAACAAGAAGCATCAACAACAACCCGATTGAAGTCACTTGCGCAACATCAACATATAATCCACAGCAAAACATGGATGTAGACATTTTGATTACCTCGTAAGGGCAAGACGGAGCTGAGTGCACGCCCATCCATTTTCCAAATTTTTGAGGCCCCCAAACACGTTGTAGTCTATAGCATGCTTGGCCATCACTATGAAAAACAAAAAAGAAAATTTAGGCATGCCTTATAAAACCACGGACGCTTGCGTCATGTCAAATTTGTAAGCATGCCGTGTGAAAAAGACATAAGCAAAAACTAACCTGTAGTTTTCCATACGTGCCATCAGCTGCCTCTGTCTGCATGCAAGCACAGCCTTGACAATACCGATGGTCCACGCAGAAACAACAAACTTGTATGAGGCGGCGGCCTCCTACCCCAAAGAAATCCATGGTGGACAGATCAAGACAATGACATACATGAGCTGATTTAAAACAATTTTACAAAAGAAAAGAAAATATCGATTGCCATCATGGGTACTTTGTAGTTTGCAAAAAAAAGAGCAGGATAATGTATGATCCAACGATAATATGTATGTGCTAGTTGTTATCAAATTGTGATGGCAGTTGCCATCCTACTGTGATAGCAGTTGCCACGCTAATATAAAGGCAGTTGCCACATTGTCGGTATGACAGTTGCCACGTTGTCGTTATGGCAGTTGCCACATTGTCACTATGGCAGTTGTCATCTTGTTATGACCAGATTTTCATGCATGAATAATAGTGTGTTATAAACAAAGAGTTCACACAGAGTTCTGGTAAAAATAAATACCATTAAATGCAGCCGGCAACCCTTCCGTACATCTTGTTTTTGAAAGCATCGTGGAGAAAGTCGGCAATAAACTTACACCAGTTCATATTCTTCACATTTTTCAGATTCGCCTGCACCACACAAAATTTCATGGCAAAAAAGTTTGCCGCGTCGGAAATCAAACGGAATAAAACGCAAAGAAAACACCGCAAAGAGTACAGATGGATCATTCACCAGATGGGGAAACATTTGTTGCTTGGCCGAGAGAAGTGGTAGGCGAAAAACAGCTGATATGAGGTACATGAGTAGCTTCATCTTGAAAACTTCTCCGCAAGTCGTCATGGCCTGCAGCGAGTCTGCCAGTACAGACGTGTTCGGCATGGACTCCAAACCAGGAAACAAACGGGCGAACAGCTCTTCCTCGATCTCATTATTGACCTCGTACGGGACTTTGATATGTCCACGAGGCACACCCAAAGTGCAGAACACGGATTCCTCATTCAATGGAAGTCTTCCCCGTCCCGGAATCACGAATTCCCTGGAGGCGGGATCATATATCTCACCAAGCCAGTCGCATACAGGGTTGACAAGGTTCGTGCACCGGACATCCATCGAACCTGCATACCCATCTCAGCAGCAGCCCTTTGATCGCCGGTGAATTTGTCAATAAACACAATGACGCCCTCGAGAGGCTCATTGCGAATACGCTTCTTCTTCATGGAAAACAGACACAAAATTGTTGAGCCTGTTGCCATGTCTTTGCAATGTCATGAAAATTTAGTTCACAACGGACGACTGCAGAAAGATCTAGGTGCCAACATAAATAACATAAATCGGGAGGAGGGGGGCGGGTGCGCGGACAGTTACCTCATCGCCTCTTTTCTCCGGCCCAGCTGCCCGTTACGTTGAGGTGGATCCATGAAATCGTCGTCATCACTTTGGTGATCGCCACGAGCCATTCTGCTGATGAAGGAATAGACCAAATTGTCAAGGGCTTAACATGTAAATGCAATGGGTAAGCATTTGCCCCTAACAGGAAAATGTCACCTGATTTTAATGCAAATGTGGTTGCCATATTATGCAACCAGTTTGCCACACTGTCATATCTGTATTGTGGTAAACAGACATTGTGTTCACAGATTATATTGCAACATGATATACAACCCAAGTGGCAAACACGCACGCCGATGTGCACATTAGTTACGCCCAGTGCTACCGATTGTGGCAACTATCAAAGTGTGGAAACTGTCACAAATAATTCAGGAAAAAAACAGGTCTCACAAATGAAAAGCATGTTTGTGGTTACTATCATGTAAATTCAGCAAAAATCCCGCTTTGCCTCGTGGAAGAGCGTGTGTGTGGCAACTATCTCATTCATTCAGTAGAAATTAATTGCCCCCCCACCCTGTGTGTGAGCTTGAACACATTTGTGGCACCTACGACAGTCAGTTTCATAAAATTTGTTGCCGCAAAAAGAGAACACATTTGTGGCAACTGCCACATTTGTTCAGGTAGTTTAGTTGCCACACATTTGTTCACGTTCAGTCATACTGCCATAGTTGCCTCATTTGTAAAGCATTTTTGCGGTTGCTTATCATACAAGTTCAACGGAATTCAGTTTGCCACCCGGGAAGAGCATGCGTGTGGCAACTGTCACAGTCGTTCAATGAAAATTAGTTGCCCCCTATGTGAAAGCTTGAGTGTGGCAACTATGACAGTCATTTTCGGAAATCTGTTGCCACACAGGAGAACACGTTTGTGGCAACTACCACATTTCTTCAGGTAGTTTAGTTGCCACACATTTGTTCACGTTCAATCATACTGCCAATTTCGCCACATTCTGCAGTTTCAACACACAAAACTAAACTAGATCTAAGTTTCAATGGCAACTACTTCAACCTCAAAAATCACCCTCACAATTCTCGCGTGAAATGACTGCAACCCCAAATTTCGAACCAATGCTCACCAAAACAACCCGGCGGACAACTCTCAAATCCAAATGCAAGACTAATACGTGCCTCCGAACAGGCATAACGTCATCGACGATACACAGAAGCGGCGGCGATTTAAACTGCCCACTCCCACCAAGCGACGGCAGGCACACGATTACGGCGCCAAGGAACGCCGCGCACCGCCTAATCGCCGGAATTCTAGGAGTCGGATCTAGAAATCGAACATGGAGGAAAAGGGGAACAAAATCAGAAAGGGATGCGAGAGATGAAGCGAGCATTACCTTCAACCCCGCGCTGCTCGGCGACGCCGCCCGCCCGGGCGAAAGCACCACCTACGGCCGCGAACACCGCCGATTGTTCCGCCTCCGCTGCCGCTTTCTCCTCGCCTTCTCCTCCAGTGGTTTGAAGAGCGAGTGGGTTGTGCCAGTAAATGCGTCGCGGGGGGTGAGTGAATGGAACCGTGAGGGAGAGGGTGGAGGGGTGAGCGACGAGTTTGACGTCAACCGCGGTCGGAACATGGCGTGCGGGCGCATGGCAGTTCCACCGCACGCCTCTCAGTGGCAACCGCTGACCGCAGGGTGGCAACCACCGTGCGGGCGAACCCACTCGCACACCGCACACGACAATCGTCCTACGTGGCGCCGAAAACCAGCCCTTTTGCTCCAAAATTCGTGTGTACCGAAGCCAGCGGCGATGCTTGCGTGTGGACGGAGTGGTGAACGCTCACACGTGTGGGCGTTAACATTTCCGAAGATTTATGGCTCATCAAGCATATACAATCCATGTGAAGAAACAATAGATATGCATATTATTATAATTTTCAGGCCATGAAAATGGTACACCTGCATGAGCATCCAAACCCAAAATTTATTTATACTAAAATCTTATGAGATAGAAATTCTGACTCCCGTAAAAACGAATAGTTGCGCCATACTAATTAAATTAAAGTCGGATTCAGGCTTTGTTTACGACCACGTACAAGCTTGTAATACGAACCCTTGCACTTGCTACATAGTACAGATTTGTTTTACTGAAGATTTTTTTCTGATCCCCAATTTTGGTCAAGTGCATAGATTAGCTGGCTATCAAGAGCAGACGCTAGCTACAGATTAATTAATATGCACATGGCCTAAGCAGTTCATGCAAAGCAAGTGATCCTAACCATGGGTCATCACGCGACACAGCCGCCGGCATGGACGAACGTACCTGGCAACAGAGCAACTCCCAGGCAGGACCCCGGCGACAATCCAGGCACGAACAGATGAACTTGTGACCCAGCGATTGCGGCGAGCAAGAGGAAATGCAAGCGGCGTGCTAAGGGAACGGCGACGGTGGACCAAGACCCACGGACAATAGGACATGATTGGGATCCCGTGCTGCAGGCCACGGAGGCAGAGGGGGATTGGGCAGCAGCTCGTGAAGGGGATGTGGGGCGCCTGTCGCTGTTACCGCCTGACCCACGCCACCTCCGTCCGCCGACGCCGGCGCCCGCCCGCCCTGAATGTGCAGCGGCATGCCGAAGCGGAGGAGGAGCTGAGCGCCAAGGGCAGGCACGGCGCGCGGAGGGGGGGCGGGGCGGGCAGCAACGTGAGACGGGAGCGGCGGGCGCGCGGCCGCGGCGTGGTGCAGGCGGTGGGGGGCATGAGGGCGGGCGGACGGAGGAGAGGAGGTGGAAGGGAGGCCGGCGGCGAGTAGGTTGGGAGAGGGGATCTGGATCGGCTGCGTGGTTTTGTTTTTTTTTTCTTAGACGGACGCGGGGTGGGTGGTGTGGGACGGTTGGTGGGGTGGTGGAGTGTGGATCAGGCTGGGGTGGACATGCTTAGTAGTACCGTGGGGTCTTACCTGCGCTACTACTACTTAGTAGTAGCGCCGGTTTTACACCACTCGCTACTACTATGGCCTATTCCGGGACATTGTTGGAGACCATTTAGTAGCAGCGCGAGTTTATACCCCTCGCTACTACTATCAACTTAGTAGCAGCGCGGTTTTGATACCCCTCGCTACTACTAATTAGTAGTAGCGCCCATTTTTAAACCGCGCTACTGATAAACTTCTGTGTATAAGGTTTTTCCTAGTAGTGTAGGTTGCTCTTGAGGAAGTCCTTAGAATCCTGGCACTCATCGGCATGGCATATGTGGTAGACCAAGCATAAGTCATGCACGCAAACCTGGATCACGGCGGGCTTCTTCCTCTCTTCGTCCTTTAGATCCTTCTCTTGTCCCACGACTGTGGTGTACTCAACATCTAGCCCAGCGACCCACTCATCATGTGAGTTTTCAAACATGCGTCTGAAGCGAGAAAGGCATCCTTTCACCGTCGCGGAAGAACGGGTGTAGATGACGTCGAACTCATCACTGGTGATGGTTCTAACCTTGTACTCACCGCCGATCGAGGAGATTTGGGACGCCATGGATTTGGGAGGAGGGTTAGGATTAGTGGAACTGCCGTAATGTGAATGGACGGGACGACTAGGAGCGAACCGCCGTAGTATTAAAGGACGTGCGGGGACGAGTAGGAGCGAACTGCCAGCATGCGAACGGCAGGGTAGTGGCTTTCCATTCTCCCATGATACGGGCTTCCGAGAGCCCTTGGATCGGAGATCGAACGGTTGCATGGCGTGATTCTAGACCTATGGGTGAATATCCTATCCTGGAGGGTTATTCTGCAAATTTTCAGCAACTTAGCATGCGACCGTTTGATATCAGATCCAAGGGCTGCCAGCAGCCCGTATCATGGTCGCGCCTACCATGACCTTCGCATCGCTCGCGCGGTCGCGTCCTTGGAGATTTAGCACGGTGCGTTAGGCTATCTGATGTTGGCATGTCATACATACTCCTCTATACTTCAACAAGGTTGGCTATAAGTGTATTTTTTTACTCCTCTCTATCTCTTTCTTCGTACTCTCTATGTCCCATAATATAAGAACGTTTTTGACACTGCCAAAAATGTTCTTATATTATGGGACACAGGGACTACTACTCCCTCCTTCCCAAAATATAGGGCGTATTAGCTTTTTCATGCAATCCCATAATATTAGGCGCAGACTACTTCCTCTCTCTCTTGTACAGTTAAGAATCCCTATTTTTCTAGAAATAAAACAAATCACGTCTGATGGATCTCTCATGCTGTTAGCTCATGTAAAAAATTGTACGACGGCTATTAATAAACTAACGATAGACTTGCGTTAATCTTCGTGTTGAAACTAATACGCCTAATAATATTGGAAGGAGGGAGTAGTATTTATTGCATTTGCTAAGGAGTGACCTCTTCCAGTGAAATGGTGTTGCTAAGTTTGCTTCATTTAATTAGCTATAGACTCAAATTTGTCTTTTCACCTAGGTACACGCGCTTAGCACCGTTTATTCCTTGGGTCACCAAACTAGTCTCTCTCTCTTCTTGATTAAATTGCCACATCAGACTTTACGCCTATGTAGCAAGCTTAAGCACCTGTAGGAGCAAGTAAGGTGCCCGCCCGTTGCACGGAAGAGTGAAATGCATTGATAGGGGTGTTGTTTATTTTGACAAAGGATGTGGGGGTCATCTCATGTGTAACAGGTATCGATAGGTTTCTTCGGATATTATTTCATCTCTAGAGCTCAGAAACATCCGGGTGAAATAGATAAAAAAGTATCTTTTGCAAACAAAAGCGTTCAACTGTTCAACCTGCATCCAAAACTTGTGAAGAAATAACTCTTATTGTGCTTTGCAGGAAATGGTTCATTATAAGTCTTTCACCGGTACTGTAGTAAAAATTCATACATGGAAGATTCTAGACTAAACCATAAATGGATACACTTTTATTCATGCGCGATACTACAATAGAGCAAGATCATGCATGGAAGTCTCCACATGCTTAGACAGCGGATTACATTGAGAGAAGACTAATGATCAACATTTAACTTAATATTGCATATGTCCAGGTGAACCTCCTTGGAGTCCCCATGCACATTGTTGGGTGTCAAATAATACCATGCGTCTTCCATGTCCACATCGGCAGGAAGGTCCCAGCTCGGCAGAGTCCAAGTCAGCTTGACGTAGCCAGTGTCGCCGCCCACGGACCTCCGAGGGGTAGTAATAGTGATCACGCACCCATACATCGGCCTCGTGTCAGTGTCAGCGTTAGCGGCGTCACCCCTGACGCACACTACAGAGATGTGGCGGTGGCCTGCGCGGGCCTCGCCGGTGGCCAAGATCAAGAGGAAGACGCTGCCTTCCTCCTCCGAGACTAGCAGGCGGCGCTGATCCTCCAGCGACTCCGGCACGGTGAACGGGTAGCACGTCTCGTACTTGATGTTCTTCGCCAAGGGCCAGTAGTGATCGCCGCACGCCTGCGTCAGGTGATGCACGATGTCCGCCGGCGAGCCCTAAAACGGCACCGGGCACTCATAGCAGTAGACGAAGGGCTCCTTGGAGGCATCGACCAGGCCGTCCATGAAACGGGAGTGGCTGTAGGGGACGTTCCGCCAGTTGAATATATGAGCAAGTTACTACGAGATTTACTACAAAATAAATCATGACGACTATAACAGAGATTAAACTAATCATGCGGACTAGCATAGTAGATGAATAGATCGAGTCTAGGACACAGACTAGAAACATGAATTATACCATGATTTCGAACAGGAAGGACAGAAACACATACGGTGCAACGGGAGCAGCACCATTGGCGTTGAGGTTGTCGCCCATGTCGTTGAGGAAGAGGTTGCCGAGGTTGGGGAAGAAGTCGTCGTCGGTGAAGTCGTGGCTGCTAGCAATCACGAGAGTGCGCTCCCCAAATGTCAACAACGCCCGCCGAATGGAGCGCAGGAGGGAGTGGCTGTAGGGGATGTTGCGGCCGCCGAATGGAGCGCAGGAGTAGCCCACGAAGCAGTAGACGGTGCTCCTCCCTAGTCTCTATTCTTATCTCTATCTCTACTACTCTTCTTTGCTTTTTATAATATACTAGTTGTAGTTGTCAAATCGAATAGTACTGCACCGTCCACTGCACACCCGGATGAACACGCCTCCTCGCCTCCATTAAACCCGCATGCAAACCGAGAAACCTACTCCGGCCCGCGGGAGGAAATTTGCCGGTTGCCGCGGGAGGGTTATTCTGCAAATTTTCAGCAACTTAGCATGCGACCGTTTGATCTCAGATCCAAGGGCTGCCAGCACCCCGTATCATGGTCGCACCTACCACGATCGTCGCGTCGAACGCGCGGTCGCGCCCTTGGAGATTTAACATGGTGCGTTAGGCTATCTGATGTTGGCATGTCATACATTGTCATCACTTAGTCACTCATACTACAGTAAGGTTAGCTATAAGGTTAGTCATCACTTAGGAGAAAATTTTACTACTCCCTCCGTTTACTCCTCGTCCCTACTACGTACGTACTTTGGTTAGTACTCCCTCCATTTACTTATACAAGGCCACTATAAAAAAAATACATTTTGCATCTATACAAGGCCACAAATAGTAATCGAGCCTTTCCAGTTTATGGCTCAATTTCAAAATCTATCCAACCAAGGTAGACGGTGAGTGGTCGAATTAATTTCGTAGTTTGCACAGTACGCTCGTTTTTCTCAAGAAGTTATGTTTACCGAGGCATTAATTAGAACGAATGCATGAATGACCACTAAATTTCCATGAACTTGTACATGCATTGGTTAGTTTCCTCTTGACACTGCTTTCGTCGGGTGATCTAACGCACCTCGAAATCCAACATGTAATGGTACTACTACTAGTATAGTAGAATTGAGACTTATCAAATAGAAAAACGAATGTTTTTTAGATGAGCCCTATAAACTCTAGTGGGTACGTACTCCGTAAAAACAGATTTTTCCAAAATTAAGTCGCTCCCTTTCATGAATTCTGTAGTATACTCCTCCGTCGACGCTCCCTTTCATGAATTATGTCCTTTCTGTCACCGACATGTGGGACATATAGCAACTGGGTCGACGTGTCAAGCGCCAAATAACAGTGCAGAACAGCAGGGGGACGCACCCCACTCGTACCGGCCCAGTATTAGTAATGAGCAATGAGACGTCAAATCACAATGCCGCACCTTCCCAGACGGACGAAGCAACCATTATTTCACACTTCGGTTCGACATCATCTCAAACCACGTACTAGTATTGCTTTTGCCTCAAGAGGGACATGCGCATCGCCTTGGTACATCATGACACGTGGGACCGCATGACAGGCCATGCTCCCCCGCCGATCGCTCGGTAAAATCACCTCATTTTTACTATACTTCCTCCGGATCGGTTTACTACATGGCATGCACGTTGTTCTAGGTTGAGAATTTAACTGGCTATATATATATGTGAGGAACAGTATGCTAGCCTTTTAAAAAATGTATACTTTTGTACAGTAGTACTATCGATGGATTGCGCCATGAAGCAAAAATTAAAATTTTAAAAAAAAGGTGGTACATATAGAGAGCGCTCGTCGCCAAATATGCATATAGTACTATTAAAAAAGCTAGTACGTGCTTAATTGGGGTGCTAAATTCTATTAAAGAAATACTAGTACTAGTATTTACATACTGAAGAGTTAAAGTAATGAGAAGAAGCATAACATAGTTCTGCTGGGGGCTCAACAGAACACACCCCTCAAATTAAACTAAGCACACCTGAAATTAAACTATGCAACTAATCCAGTAGACACTGCATAGAAGTTTAGAACCGCCATGAGCAACGACACTGCCACCTTACTCGGAGTCCTCGTCCACGCCCTCGACTTCGTCCTTGTCCCTCTTCCTCTTGGCCGATACTTCTTTGCTTGAACCACCAACTTGGTTGTTGCTCTTCATCCAACCCTTGTAGATATTAAAACAAAGGTAGCCATCCATTGCAACGTAGTGGATGTGGTCTATATCTAGTACATTCCGCTGCCATGCATGACGATGAAACGTGTAATGAGGTTTCTCCAGATTGCGGTACGAAGGATGAACCATGGCTCCTGCCAGGGTCAGCATTGAGGGCTGACGAGAGGGCACCAGCCGATTCTTCTGGAGGTCGAAGGGGTTGCCTACAACGAGGCCTATCCGACGCAGGACTTCTTTGTCGTTCTTAAAGTCTTCAGTAACGAATTTGACTGTTTGGTCCTCGAGGAAGTTCTTAAAATCCTGGCACTCAACGCCGGCATGGCATATGTGGTAGACCAAGCAAACGTTATGTACGCAAACCTGGATCACGGCGGCTTCTTCCTCTCTTCATCCTTTAGATCCTTCTCTCGCCCCACGACTGTGGTATACTCAACATCTAGCCCAGCCACCCACTCATCATGTGAGTTTTCAACATGCGTCAAGCGCAGAAAGGCATCCTTTCACCGTCATGAAGTACGGGTGTAGATGACATCGAACTCATCGTCGGTGATGGTTCTAACCTTGTACTCACCGCCGATCGGGGAGATTTGGGACGCCATGGATTTGGGAGGAGGGTTAGGATTAGTGGAACCGCCGTAATGTGAATGGACGGGACGACTAGGAGCGAACCGCCGTAGTATTAAAGGACGTGCGGGGACGAGTAGGAGCAAACTACCAGCGTGCGAATGGCAGGGTAGTGGTTTTCCATTCTCTCATGATACGGGCTTCCGAGAGCCCTTAGATCTGAGATCGAACGGTTGCATGGCGTGATTCTAGACCTATGGGTGAATATCCTATCCTGGAGGGTTATTCTGCAAATTTTCAGCAATAGCATGCGACCATTTGATCTCAGATCCAAGGGCTGCCAAGAGTCAGATCATGGTCGCGCTTACCACGATCGCGTCGCCGCGTGGTCGCGCCTTTGGAGATTTAACACGGTGCGTTAGGCTATCCGATGTTGGCATGTCATACATAGTCATCACTTAGTCACTCATACTACAACAAGGTTGGCTATAAGTGTATTTTATTTTACTCCTCTCTATCTTTTTTTCGATTCTTCGTCCCCATAAGAACGCTTTTGACACTAGCTAGTGTAGTGTCAAAAACGTTCTTATATAATGGGACACAGGGAGTACTAGTATTTATTGCATTTGCCAAGGTGTGACCTCTTCCAATGAAATGGTGTTGCTAAGTTTGCTTCATTTAATTAGCTATAGACTAAAAATTGTCTTTTCACCTAGGTACACGCGCTTAGCACCTTTTCTTCCTTGGGTCACCAAACTAGTCTCTCTCTTCTTGAGGCTGGTCATAGTGGGGAGTAACATATACCAGTATCATGCATATGATACTTGTGTATGATACTACATCCATAGTGCATAGTATCATAAAATAGTATCATAGGTGGTCTCATTTATTGCCATGCATGACACATAGTAGCATAATATTTATTATGTTACGGTATCTACCTATGTTACTATGACCCTCTCTCTCTTCTTTAATTTCCTGCCACGTAAGCATGTTTGCGAGTCCCAAGTATATGATACTAGTTATGTTACCCCCACTATGGCCAGCCTGATTAACTTGCCACATCAAACTTTATGCCTATGTGACAAGCTTAAGCACCTGTAGGAGCAAGTAAGTACAATAGTGTGCTTTACATGGCATTTTTTCATATATGGAGGAAAGAGAGGCAAGGAAAAAGTGGAGAAGTGGGCTCTCATGCAAGAGCCAGCCTCTACTACTACATGGTGGAGCATTGGGAGAGGCACCTGTATGGAGGTGGTCAGAATCGGAGACTCACGCCGGTCGAGCGCCATGCAGTTAAAATGATAATGGCAAGTCAAATCACGGGCCCCACCTGTCCAGCAGAACTTCATTGTCAAATCACACAGCCCTCACGCTTGCAGCAGCCTACTCCTCGCCTTCTCGCGTCTCTGCCGACCCGACTAGGCGGAACTGTCCCGCCGCCCCGGCAGGAAAAGCCCCGCCTCAACTTTTAAATAGTATACAGATATACTAATTTTGTATCCATGGATTGCGCCCGCGCCATGGAGCAAAGCATCTAGAAAACGGCGGTACACATGTACGGAGTATACAGCACGCCCGTCACGTTAGCGTCGCACCCCAGAGGGTCGGTCGGTCTGGCACGCTACTCTTTGAATGGAACGCGCGTCATATTGCGTTCGCACACACATGTGGGACGACAATTGAGAACCGACCATAGGCACACTCCCCGGCCCCGCAAGTCGGGTGACTTAATAGAAGAGGGAGACGAGCGATAGTACTAGAGAAGTGTTGTACTACATTGGTGCCTGGACGATCCCTGCAAGACACGGAACATCAGTTCGTCCATGCATGTGACCAGACTCCAGCAGACACGCCTGGATTGGCTATCGTCTACATATCGTGCAGGCTGTGTTGTACATGGCTGTAGTTGTGGTGAGAAATCTAAAAAAAGGTTTCTTGTCATCTCACAAAATTAGGTGTCATGTGCTTCGGATCATGCGAGGGTTAAACAGCGACAACTGAGTTGGGCTAGTCACTGGGGGCACATGCACGAACAGTGACTACTCGGCTGCCATCTAGGTCAAGCCGGATATGTCAATTAGGACATCTATCGACGGACCCCTTTTCTACGAGTTTATTTTTAATTTGAGCTTTGTTCCTCGTCTAGTTTGTCCGTCGGGATTCATGTTGTCTCCTTTGGGCAGTGAGGTTATGATTTCTTGTCATGTGGCATTTTTTTGTGTTATATGTTATAATCCGGCACTTCAGATCAAAATGACGACAACTGCGCCTCCGGGCCATGTGCATGAAGACTTCTCGGCAGTCATTGACGAGGTCAAGCCGGCTCTAGTAGACAAAAGAAAACTAAGTGCTACTCCACTATATAGGCAGGAGCCTCCGCGCTTGCTTGCTAGTGTTGCTCTCTTCACACTGTCTGGGCCTCTCCAGATCTAAACACGACAGCGGTGGCCACACTCTCTCTCTCTCTCTCTCTACTCACCGCTGGTCACAGATCCAGCCGGATCCTCTCCGCCGGGGAAGGTGAGAAGGTGCAACGTTCACGCGGTCGTCCTCGGTGACGGCTCTGTCCCACTATTGGGCGCGTCCCGATCAGGCTACCTTGTCGTTCTCTCCCAAGCACCGCTGGCGAGGGAGGGCCTCCGGCCCCTTCTTCCTCGTTGTTGTAGTGTGGGCAGATCCGCCTCCCGCCACCCACCTAGCGACATCCCGCCACCATCGTATAACTTCCTTGAAACCGCCTTGTTTCATTTCCCGAGCTCCCGACGCCGCTGCATTTGTAACTTTTACTATTTCTCGTGCCCCCTCAGATAGGATCGATCGGCTGTTCAAAACCACCTAATTTTTTTACGCTTAAGAGGTAAAACTAGTTCATGCACTCGAATCTAGTACTACTTGGTTCAAACAAGGAAGAAAGGGGTGGGGTGAGGGAGGATTTGTTACCTGAATCTAGGACTTGGTCAAAAGAGGAAATAATGGGGCGAAAAGTAGCAGAGACTGCTATCCAACTGGTCTCTAGGTCTAATAGGGAAATAAAGGAAATGCAGACAAACTCAATATAAACCCGATCTATTGGTTGAAAAAGGAAAGAAAGTGGGGACTGGGGACAAGTCAACAGAGTAAGTCCAGACTAGATTTGCTAGCCACACATAGTATAAGGTGGCTATACCGAACAAAAATGGGACCAACCCGGATATCCTGTTCGATGTTTGTTGCCCCGAGCCACTCTTATGTAATGCCACCGGTAAAATGTAGCAATCAGACCGTTAAAAGTAAGGACACGTTAAATCAATGTTGTTTTCAATGTAATGCCTCCAAAGAATATGAATCAATGGCACTTCTTTACATGTCCTGCTAAAATTTCCCATTAAGATAAGTTGGTTCTTTTTGTTAGAAATGCAACTGTCCTGGTCCGCCTACTCTCCCGTGCCCAAAGTAATGTCGTATTTAATGGTTGTCATAGTTAATCCTAATGCCCACACTAATATCTAGCAATGCCACTGCTTTAGAAATTGCTACTGTCCTTGTAGGATTACCATTCAGATAAGGAACATGCTTCTTTTCATTTGATGCATGTTTCAACACTTGTTAGTCACCCTCCTTTCCACCTTTTTTGTGCAAACAAAGATATACATTTCACGCTCGATCTTAGTTGAACTGCACAAATGATATCCAAATTATAGTTGAGCATTCCAGGAGCTTCACAACCAACCTTGATGTTGCTCAATTTTATTGCAACTAATGAAGAAGAAGCTCTGTGGGTTTCGCTTTTACGATGGAAATGGAACCGGGCTGGAACCCTTTTCTTAAAAAAATTGAAGAAGAAGCTGCTAGCTCACGGGCATTGCTTCATTTTAGGTGAACTGCACCAAAAGGTCCCATGAATTGAATCATCCATGTTGGTGACTGAAATAGCCAGCTTCAGCATCCCAGTCTAAGCACCCCCGGCCTCCATCCTTGCGACGCACGGTACACCTCATTTGCCACCTGCTCAATTCCTAGTGTCACCGATAAAATGAAGTAATAATACAGTTAAAATAGAGCGAGTGTCATCTCTATCATTTCATTTCCAATGTAGATAAAGAAAGTGCTTCTCTTTGTTAAAGTATGTTTCATCAACTAGTCCCATTGTTAATGTTTAAGCGTTTCTGCAAACTGGGGTGCTTAATTTTAGTTGATATGTACAAAATAGAGATTTGAATGTCTCAAAGGCGCCTCCTTTTACTACTGCTGTACAATCGATATTCATCAACGCGAAGGTGTATCTGGAAGACTTGGGACGATGTCCAAGATGAGGCGCATCAGATTAGGCGTCATGAGGCCCATCTCGCCCGCAGCATGGCATACTATGATACTATCGCAATATTTTCTTCTATTTATTTTGTGTGTTTCATCAACTAGTGTCACTATAATGTAATCACGCTTTTTCATTATCTGTGCAAACAGGGTTATTCAGCTGCATTTTGGTGGAACTGCACAAATGTACGTATGGAACCGGCATATATGCAGAGTGCGAGGTGTGCCAAGTAAAAATTACCTACACCAACCATGCTGCATGCACGCATTGGCATCCACCACAACCAGTGGGATGTGTGGCACTCTCTGTGGACGGATCTTTCTCGGCAGCAAATCCTCTAACCAAATACTAGTAGCTTATATTGGCAGTTTTCTAGGGAGTACTCTTTTCTGAAAGAAGCACCAATCTATTTTTCTTTATTTGTACATTGTGTCACAACTTTGACCCAAAGGTCCAGAGCTATTTTAGGGTGATTGGCGTAGTACTCAGAGACTGATTGTAAGCATGATTTTCATTAGCTGTCACACAGATTGTAAGCATGAGCAGGTGGAAGATTAGGTTAGTGCGAAGCTTACCTTAAACCCTACCGCCGCCGTTGAAAACGAGGCAAGCGTCGAGGGAACCGTGGAGAACGGCGGGGAAGCAACGTCGCGCCATCTGGCCTCCTCTTGCGGTGGGAGAACGAATACTCCTATGGCTCCGGCTGGCTCTACACCCTCACGAACGGCACACCATACTCGATCGATTCGTTATCCTCTGGGTGCTCGACCTTCGACCTGTACGCCCACCACCTCCGCCTGACTGTCGCCTTGGGCGAATCTATCTGCTCCATCGCCCATACGAGATACTCAATGAACTCAGAGGACTACGGCGTGACTGCCGCCGAGGAGTACATGTACATCGCCGTTGTCTCGCTCTTTCGCATACATTGCCACATGGCCCGCACCATCCTCGAAATCTCCCACTCATTGTCAAACCAACTAAGGATCTCCTTCAACCTGGCTAACTTTGCTCAGTGGCCACCGGGCGATCTGCCTGATTTGCTGCTGCATCCTCTCCATAGATGTCGTTATGAGTGGTCCGGTGCTAGCTTTGGAAGATGGGAGGAGAGACGATGGTCTTGCAATAGAGAAGAGGGAGAGGAGAGGAGGTGGTTTTGGAATGGAGACGATGGAGAGGAGAGGAGGTGGTTTTGCAATGGAGAGAAGATCAGAAGAGGGAGAGGCGAGACGGTGGTTTTGGAATGGAGATGGTGGAGAGGAGAGGAGGTGGTTTTGGAATGGAGATGATGGAGAGGAGAGGTGGTGTTGCAATGGAGAAGATCAGAAGAGGGAGAGGCGAGATGGTGGTTTTGGAATGGAGATGATGGAGAGGAGAGGAGGTGGTTTTGCAATGGATAAGAGGGAGAGGAGCGTCTGGCAGCGATTTAGGATTGGGCGAGAGGGCGGGCCACAGGATGGATCAAAATCAAAATCAATTTACCCTTCAATTAAGAAAGCGACCCCACATTAACTAGTCTCCCTTTTATTCTGGGTCATAATTGACCATGATTTTCGCACATAAAATATATGTTATACGTTGCAAAAATAATATAATTTGAAAGTACATTTAGATACGAACCAAACGATACAATTTTTGGTGACATGCATTCACATTTTGCTTGTCACATACAGTACGTGGTCAAACTTTGACCCAAAATACGCAAAACAACAAAAAATACTTCCAAGACCAGCGCCGCTCTTCCGCTCTTCTCCTCTTAAACCACCGCCGCTCCTCTCCTGTTCCAATCTAAATCCAGCGCCGCTCCTCTCCTCTTCCATTTCAAAACCACCGCCCCTCCTCTCCTGTTCCAGTCCAAAACCAGCGTCGCTCCTCTCCCGTTCTAATCCAAAACCAGCGCTACTCTCTCTCTTCCATTCAAAACCACCGCCAAGTGAGTGAAGGTGATGTGGAGAAGTAGATCGATGGAGGAGTACAACCGATCGTGAGGATCGCAGACGGCGACCTCTGTGAAGCTAGCTAGGATGATGGAGATACAGTCTTGGTTTGACAACAAGGACCAACTAGCGGCGACGGCGACATCCATGGCCAAATATCTGCAATGAGCGAAAAGCGGCGATACTCCGGAGGAGTCACGCCGAGTACATAGAGTTGCTCCTCTGGGCCATGGAGCAAACAGATTCACCGAATCCAATCGTGAGGGAGCGGTGGTGGGATATCGATCCCAGATGGAGCATCCACCAGAGATTGAAGGATCGAGCATCTATAGGGTGCCGTTTGTAAGGGTGTCCTGCCAGAGCGAGCCGGTGGAGTCTTCGTCGACCGAACCCAACTGCAAGAGGAGAAAAGTAGTTGGCCCGACAACGCTTCCCCGCCATCGTCTCCCTCGTCGTTCACATCGTCTCACGGGGCGGCTGTCTACCACCGAGGAATAGGAGGGGGCTGCCCCCTCCCCCCAGCCCAATAGTCGGGCAGGTTGTGAATTGTCAGGAGGAGCTTAGGGTTGTCAGTATTTGCAGGTTGTGAATTATGTTTTGTGTTGTGTATTTTGAGAGTACTTTCAGATATGAATGTCTTTTGAATTTCAGATTTGCAGTATTGAGCATATGAAGAATTTTATGAATTCTAGAGATCTATTTTTTACACTTAAAAAAATATAGTTTCATAGGAGTATAAAAGTGCAGACGAGAAGAAACTGCAAGTTTCAGTTTCAGATAAGAAACTGCAAGTTCAGTTTCAGATAAGAAACTGCAACTTTCAGAGGCAGAGCATTTATATTAACACGGCCTTTTCAAACAGGGTTAACATCATGTTGGAAGTTTTATTCATGGTCGAAAATCAAACTACCAGCCAGTTAACATCATGCTGATCAACATTCATGCATAGCACATCTTCATATGATGCACAGTCAAAATTCCCACACAATGTCGAGTGTGCGAAACACAGAGAAAACGAGGGACGAAGTTTTGGCAAGTGTTGGACGTGGTTTTGGGCTGCCCCGTCTAGGCTTTCATTTTTAACATGCGCAGCCCACGACCTCGGATGGGAGGGCCTGTTTGTATTTTCTTAGGGTCGTCATGTATCGACCGGCCTATGGACCTCCCATCCGAGGTTTTATTTTTGGCAGCCCAATTTATGTATTTTTTTTTGAAGAAAACACAGAGGTCTGTTCTATTTTTCTATATAAGAATAGGAACGCCAGGTAAAACTTATGTTTCCCTTCTAACTATATTATATATATTTAAAGTATTTTATGTGTTATTATATATTATTTTTATTGTCATCATATATTTAACAGATACTTACATATGTAAGAAAACAATATCCCACATCTTATTAACTTATAAAATAATTTTTTAACAAAATCCTGGATTGTTTTGGCACGAAAATCCTAGTGATTGTGTACAAAAGCTTGTTAAGATTTAAGGACGAATGTAATAATATCACTTATTATCTAAATATATTTATAACAAAATGCTCAGTCCTTTTTTATTTTTTGATAACATTGCTGGCCCAACCCAACATTATAATTAGAATCAGCCCAGCAAAATCGTGTATCTAGATAAAGTGCAAATGGCCTGTAATTTTTTAGGAAATAAAATAAATGGGCCGCATGGACGCTACATTAGTTGTTCACCCAGCCCAGCTAATGGCTGTAATTCAAAAAAAATATGAAATTGACTGTAAATTCTACCGCGCAAAAAAAAGACTGTAAATTCTGAAAAAATAGGTTGAATACGTGCCACATTTTTGGAGGCTGAAATGTGGGCCAATAGGTCGAAGCCAACGCAAGTCGTTGTTAATTTAGTCAACAAATGATTCTGACATGTTAGCCGTTGGATTTACATCCAACGACCGGCATCCATCTTCAATCTCTCGTCTTCTTCCTCCAGCGCCGCCGACCACCTCCCGCCTCCTGCTGCTAGCAGCTCTGCTTAGCACGCCGCTATGAAGCGCCACTCCACCGCTGGCCAGGCCATCCTCCACCCTCCACACCTCCTGTTCTTCTCCACCGATCGCCGAACCACATCGCACTAGAATCGCTTAACCTCAGACACCTCTTCGTCTATGACTCTACTCCCGCGTCTTCCCATCTCCGCTCGTTGATGTCCGGGCCTCGCCGCCGCCCACCACCTTGGATGCGCTGGCGCGGCGTGGTCAACGTGGTCAGCGAGCGACATCATCGGAAGTAGACTGTCGTGGAGAGGCTGGCAGCTGGGTCCACGGCCGCACACAAGGAAATGCCTCCTTATTACGCGCAAAATAATGATTCCTCCACCTGACATCTGGGACCCACCGGAAGGGCCTCTCAGATTTCACGAAAAAACGTGCCCCGCTGACTTGTCGGACTCACCAGCTATCTTCGCACGCAAGGAAGTGCCTCCTTATTACGCACACAAAATGAATACTCCCCGCCACCGGAACCCAAATCTACCGAGGCTGACTTGTGGGCCTACCAAGTTGACGGGGAAGGAGGGCTTTGTCAACTTAGTCAATATGAACGATTCTAGCTCTTGTTACCGTACGATGTTCATCCAATGGTTATAGTGCTTCTTCAACCTCTGGTCTTCTTGCTGCAGCCGCCAAAACCAGCGCCGGTCGTGCCGCGTGCTCCTGCCTCCCGTGGCCGGCTATGATGCCGCGAAGGCCTCACCGCCCCCTACTACTCCCACCACTGGCCAGGCCATCCCTCTACTCACCCACACCCCCTGTTATTCTGCGGCGACAAAGAGCCTTCACACCGCAATCAACCAGTGAACCTCATACTCCTCTTCGCGGGGCATCCATCGCTGCGTCTTCCCGCCCGAAGTCGTCCCCTTCCTAGGCCTCACCATCGCCCACCGCCATGGTGCTCTCGGCGCGCGTGGTCAACGTGGTCAAGGAACGATTTCCATCGGACGTGGACCGTGCGTGGAGAGGCCGACAGCTGGGTCCACGGCCGCAGCAAGGAAGTGCCTCCTTATTACGCTGAAAATAATGATTCCTCCACCGAAAGCGGGACCCACCGGACGGGCCACCGATTTCACGAAAAAAGTTTCCCCGACTGCTGGGACCCACTGCTACATCTTCGCACGCAAGGAAGTGCGTCCGGCAAAACAAACGATTCGCCTCGACCGCTGGGACCCACCAGCTACATCTTCGCACGCAAGGAAGTGTGTCCCGCAAAAAACGATTCGCCCCGACCGCTGGGACCCACCAGCTACATCTTCGCACGCAGGAAGTGTGTCCGGCAAAAAAGATTCGCCCCTCATTGCTGGTACCCACCAGCTACATTTTCGCACGCAAGGAACTGTCTCGATACCGGGACCCACCTGGTCGAAGCGCACGTGGCGTTGTCATTCTGGTCGCGAACGTACGCATATATATATACTGGTCGATGTAGAGGCGCGCACGTGTCGTAGTAGAGGCACGTACGTGTCGTAGTAGAGGCGCGCACGTAGCATGTACACGTACGTACAGCGGCCAGGCTGCAAGAAAGAAAATAAGGTCACGTACGTACATACGGGCGGGGTATCGAACGCCTACTCGCGCATACGTACATGGCTGGGTCGGAACGGAGAAACAGAGTCGTCGTCGTGTTCATGGGGAGGCAACGGAATGCGTCGTGTTCATAGGGAGGCAACGGAATGCGTCGTGTTCATCGCGAGGCAACGGAAGGCGTGGGAGCCAACCGGCTTGGACGGAACAGGCGATGGAAACAATGCCTGGCGTACCACAACGGAGGAAACAGACCTCCTACGTTCGGAACGGGGTCCTGTTGATCGGGAGGGGTGTGGCGTACCGCAAAACGGAGGAAACGGACCTCCTACGGTCGAAACGGGGGTCCTGTTGATCGGGAGGGGTGTGGCGTACCGCAAAATGGAGGAAACGGACCTCCTATGGTCGAAACGGGGGTCCTGTTCATCGGGAGGGTGTGGCGCATCAAAAACAAACGAAACGGACCTCCTACGGTCAAACGGGGTCCTGTTCATCGGGAGTGGTGTGGCGTCGCAAAACGGACTCCACGGATACTGTTCATCTCCACCGTCGACCTCCTCCAGCCTCCACGGGCTACCGTCGACCTCCTCCACCTCCACGAGCCCTGCTCATCCAGCCTCCACCGCTACTTCACCGCTCTTGCTCAACCACCCTCCACCATCTACTGCTCATCCAGCCTCCACCGCTCACTGTTCATCCAGCCCTCCACACCACGGGTCCTGTTCAACCACCCTCCACCGCTCATCGCTCGTCCAGCCCTCCACACCACGGGTCCTGTTCATCCGAGAGCAACGCCACTCGCCACCGCTCATCCAACCCCCCCCCCCCAACGCCACTTTGCTCATTCAATCGATCGGCTTCATTAGCAGCAGAGCGAAGAAATCGCCCATCGGGTTCGATTAACAGCCATCGATCGATCGCTTCGGGTTCATGAACGCGAGCTCGCGGTCAATCGCCGGGTTCGCTAGAGCCCAACGCCGCTTCGGGTTCAGTTAGAGCAAATGCCTCGCACACACGCGCGTAAGTGTACGAGACAAACGCGTATTGCTCTGCCCCCGACCTCCCACCGTAACCGGCAACTCCCCGAAATTTTCCTCCCCCTCGCTTCTACCACGGTTTTTTCCGTCATGGACGGCCCAAAGAATGTCATGCAGCTGCGTCTCCGGCCCACCCAGGACGAAAAGCCCATTTTCTGTCATGATTTTTTGTCATAGAAGTAGGAGCCCACCACATCTATGATGATACCGGGTTTTGAATTATCATCATAGAAGTGTCATATGTATGACAGAAAAAAAATTCATTCGGCCCAAAATGTCACGGATGTGTCTTTTTTTTGTAGTGCCAGTCTATGGGTAGATGATATGCTTGAGTAGAACACAAAGAGTTATGGGCGATAATAGTCATACTTCTTACCACCAACTTCTTACTTTGATTCGGCGGTATTGTTGGATGAAGCGGCCCGGGCCAATATTACATGACTACGTTCATGAGACCGGTTCTACCGACGTGCTTTACACACAGGTGGCTGGCGGGTGTCTGTTTCTCCAACTTTAGTTGAATCGAGTTTGACTACGGCCGGTCCTTGTTGAAGGTTAAAACAGCACACTTGAGGAAAAATCGTTATGGTTTTGATGCGTAGGTAAGAACGGTTCTTGCTAGAAGCCCGTAGCAGCCACGTAAAACTTGCAACAACAAAGTAGAGGACGTCTAACTTGTTTTTGCAGGGCATGTTGTGATGTGATATGGTCAAGACATGATGTGATATAAGTTATTGTATGAGATGATCATGTTTTGTAAAAGTTGTCGGCAACTAGCCGGAGCCTTATGGTTGTCACTTTATTGATGAAATGCAACCGCCATTTAATTGCTTTACCTTATCACTAAGCGATAGCAATAGTCGTAGAAGAAATAGTTGGCGAGACGACAACGATGCTACGATGGAGATCAAGGTGTCAAGCCGGTGACAATGGCGATCATGATGGTGCTTTGGAGATAGAGATCAATGGCACAACATGATGATGGCCATATCATATCACATATTTTGATTGCATGTGATGTTTATCTTTTATGCATCTTATTTTGCTTAGTACGGCGGTAGCATTATAAGATGGTCCCTCACTAAATTTCAAGGTATAAGTGTTCTCCCTGAGTATGCACCATTGCTATAGTTCGTCATGCCGAGACACCACGTGATGATCGGGTGTGATAAGCTCTACGTTCACATACAACGGGTGGAAGCCAATTTTGCACATGCAGAATACTCGGGTTAAACTTGACGAGCCTGGCATATGCAGATATGGCCTCGTAACACTGAGACCGAAAGATCGAACGTGAATCAAATAGTAGATATGATCAACATAGAGATGTTCACCATTGAAAACTACTCAATCTCACATGATGATTGGACATGGTTTAGTTGATATGGATCACGTGATCATTTAGATGACTAGAGGGATGTCTATCTAAGTGGGATTTCTTTAGTAATATGATATATTGAACTTTAATTTATCATGAACTTAGTCCTGATAGTTTTTTGCATATCTATGTTGTTGTAGATCAATGGCCCGTGCTACCGTTCCCTTGAATTTTAATGCGTTCCTAGAGAAAGCTAAGTTGAAATATGATGGTAGCAACTACACGAACTGGATCCGTAACTTGAGGATTATCCTCATTGCTGCACAGAAGAATTACGTCCTTGAAGCACCTCTAGGTGCAAGGCTTGCTGCAAGAGCAGATGCTGATGTTATGAACGTGTGGCAAGCTCGATCTGATGAATACTCGATAGTTCAGTGTGCCATGCTTTGCGCCTTAGAATCCGGACTTCAAAGACGTTTTGAACGTCATGGAGCATATGAGATGTTCCAATAGTTGAAGTTAATATTTCAAGCAAATGCCCAAATTGAGAGATGTGAAATCTCCAACAAGTTCTATAGCTGGAAGATGGAGGAGAATAGTTCTGTCGGTGAACACTTACTTAGAATGTCTGGGTACCATAACCACTTGACTCAGCTGGGAGTCGATCTTCCTGATGATAGTGTCATTGATAGAGTTCTTCAATCACTGCCACCAAGCTATAAAGGCCTCGTGATGAACTATAATATGCAAGGGATAGAAAAGACAATTCCCGAGCTCTTCGCAATGCTAAAGGCTGCGGAGGTATAAATCAAGAAGGAGCGTCAAGTGTTGATGGTTAACAAGAACACTAGTTTCAAGAAAAAGGGCAAAGGGAAGAAGGGGAACTTCAAGAACAATATCAAGCAAGTTGCTACTCCCGCGAAGAAACCCAAGTCTGGACCTAAGCCTGAAACTGAGTGCTTCTACTTCAAAGGGGCTGGTCACTAGAAACGGAACTGCCCCAAGTATTTAGCAGATAAGAAGGATGGCAAAGTGAAAGGTATATTTGATATACATGTTATTGATGTGTACCTTACTAATGCTCGTAGTAGCACCGGGTATTTGATATGAGTTACATTTCTCATATTTGCAACTCAAACAGGGGCTACGGATTAAATGAAGATTGGCTAAGGACGAGGTGACGATGCACGTCGGAAATGGTTCCAGGGACGATGTGATCGCCGTCGGCACGCTACCTCTACATCTACCTTCGGGATTAGTTTTAGACCTAAATAATTGTTATTTGGTGCCAGCTTTGAGCATGAACATTATATCTGGATCTTGTTTGATGCGAGATGGTTATTCATTTAAATCAGAGAATAATGGTTGTTCTATTTATATGAGTAATATCTTTTATGGTCATGCACCCTTGATGAGTGGTCTATTTTTGTTGAATCTTGATCGTAGTGATACACATATTCATAATATTGAAGCCAAAACATGCAAAATTAGTAATGATAGTGCAACTTATTTGTGGCACTGCCGTTTAGGTCACATTGGTGTAAAGCGCATGAAGAAACTCCATGTTAATGGGATTTTGGAATCACTTGATTATGAATCACTTGATGCTTGCGAACCATGCCTCATAGGCAAGATGCCTAAAACTCCGTTCTCCGGAACAATGGAGCGAGCCACTGACTTATTGGAAACAATACATGCCGATGTAAGCGGTCCGATGAGTGTTGAGACTCGCGGAGGGTATCGTTATTTTATGACCTTCAAAGATGATTTGATCAGATATGGGTATATCTACTTAATGAAACATAAGTCTGAAACATTTGAAAAGTTCAAAGAATTTCAGAGTGAAGTGGAAAATCATTGTAACAAGAAAATAAAGTTCCTACGATCTGATAGCGGAGGCGAATATTTGAGTTAGGAGTTTGGTATTCATTTGAAACAATGTGCAATAGTTTTGCAACTCACGCCACCTAGAACACCACAGCGTAATGGTGTGTCCGAACGTCGTAACTGTACTTTATTAGATATGGTGCGATGATGTCTCTTACTGATCTACCGCTATCGTTTTGGGGTTATGCTTTAGAGACGGCTGCATTCACGTTAAATAGGGCACCATCTAAATCCATTGAGACGACACCATATGAACTGTGGTTTGGCAAGAAACCTAAGCTGTCGTTTCTTAAAGTTTGGGCTTGCGATGCTTATGTGAAAAAGCTTCAACCTGATAAGCTCGAACCCAAATCGGAGAAATGCGTCTTCATAGGATACCCAAAAGAAACTGTTGGGTACACCTTCTGTCACAGATCCGAAGGCAAGATATTTGTTGCTAAGAATGGATCCTTTCTAGACAAGGAGTTTCTCTCGAAAGAAGTGAGTAGGAGGAAAGTAGAACTTGATGAGGTAATTGTACCTTCTCCCGAATTGGAAAGTAGTGCGTCACAGAAATCAGTTCCAGTGATTCCTACACCAATTAGTGAAGAAGCTAATGATGATGATCATGAAACTTCAGATCAAGTTACTACCGAACCTCGTAGGTCAAGTTACACCTTCTATCACAGTCACTCACTAGGTGACGGTTCCGAACGCCGTCCCGAAAAGGGGTTAAAAACCGTTTGTATAGCACCGACGTGTACCAGTGACTGGTCAAACGGGTCAACAGTGTGTGTGGTACCCACTCGTCAGTGTTACATGATTTTTTTTAACAAAGACATTTAACTTATTTTAAAATTGTTTAGTTAGCAGAAGGGCCCCACATGGCAGTGCCTAATTAGGGGGCTTAGCACTAATTAAGTTGAGGCCGGCACCACTGGTAGTGGGCGAGGGCCTGCCTATGCTTGAGCACAGGCTCGCACGGAGAGCGCCGGCGGGCAAAGAGGCCGGGCGGGGGCGGCGAGCGGACCGGGAGGTGCGGCAAAGCGCAGCAGTTGGGGGCGGCGGCGCCACCGCTAGACAGCTGTAGGGATGGGGCGAGGCCGAGAGGGTCGAGTAACAGCGGCTCGCAGAGGATCCCGACAGACAGAAGCCGCCGCGAGCGGCGCGGTGGCTGGTGGAGCTGGCGAACGCGAAGCGCTGGCGGCGCCAGCAGCGCCAAGCGGCCGGCGGTGCAGGAGGGGAGGGCGGCGCGATCTCGGCCGGCCCTAGAGCACAAGAGGCACTGGGAGGGGACGTCCAGCAACAGCGAGCAGCAGAGGAGGCGCAGCAAGGCAGGGAGAGGCTGCGGGCGCGCGCAAGCAGGGAGCAGCGGGGGCAAGCACGGGGGCACGCGTGCATGGGTGGGGCGCGGCTAGGGGATGGCCATGGGCTCGCATGGGCGCACACGGGAGCAGTGCTCCAGGCGCGGCCACGGGAGGATATGGCAGCAGTTACGGCGAATGTAACAAGAGGGAACAGAATAGGGGGAGGCTCACATCGGGGGAGACCACGGCGAGCTCGCATGGACGCGGGAAGGACCGGAGTGGTAGTGTTCGCCGGGGATTGACGACGACCGAGGCGGAGGGAAACAAGACGAAGAAGGCATCATGGCGGGGGCGTCCCTACTTGAGTTGGTCCCCGGAACGGACGAAGACGGCCGCTGTCGATCTCCTGGATGTGCTCCCGCATGCCGAAGAGGTCGGTGGCTGCGACAACAACGACGAGGCAGCGGTTAACGCATGAGCGTACGAGCTCGATTCGAGTCAGACGGGAAGGGGAACGATGGGGATCGAGGGGGAGATGAACGAGGGTGGTCTAGGGTTTCTAATGGGCATACATATAGGTCCTGGGAGGGCGACGTGGATGACATCCACGGCCAAGGCGCCATGGATGCATGACATGCACACCCTATGTCTCCTGTAGCGGGAGGTGGGGGAAGACCCAGTTGGGTTGGGCCAAATTCACAGTGGCCACCAAAGGCCAAGTTGAAAAGTAGTTAGCTAGGCCTTTTTGTATTTTATTCGCTGCTTTGTATTTCTCTTTTACAGAAGCATCCTTTTATTTTATAAAGCCATAAAAAATACTTTAGTAAAATATGGGGCTTGGCCACATATTTACTTTTGGCACTGCCACAAAAAGTTTTGAAAATAATGGAAGTTGTTTGAAACTTGCATAAATGAAAAGGCACTCAAATATGCTGATTTGGCGATGTTTTAATTTCCAGGGGAAATTAAATATCTCAAATGATGTTGAATCATTCAGCTAGTGAATAATTGCAACCCACGAATATTTTTTAATTACTATTTTATGAAATCATAATTTGACTTGGCATTGGAATTTGAATTTGAGCTTGGTTGGAAACAAATTGATGATTAGCACCTTAATTATGATGACATGGCATCATTAGGCATGAGATTACTGAAGCTTGACATCAGGGGAGTTACAAAACCATTCAATAAAAACCATAGATTCATCAAAACAAGCACATAACACAACGAAAACAGAATCTGTCAAAAACAGAATAGTCTGTAGCAATCTCGAAACTTCACATACTTCTGTAACTCCAAGAATTCTGAAAATTTAGGGAACGTGGGAAATTTTATCAATCTTGTGTAAAACAATTCAGAGAAAAATCACGTCTCTGTGATATATGAAAAAAAATACTGGGCGCAAAAGTTTCTATTTTTCAACAAGATGAAAACTACTATCAGCCAACACCCTCCTAAACTGTTGTCTAAAAGTGATTACAAAAATCTTGGTCAACTGTTTGCAAAAGGTTATTCTCAAAATCATTCATAGAAACCAGTATGGTTTCCTCAAAGGGCGCACCATCCAAGACTGCCTCGGTTGGGCTTTTGAATACATATATCAATGCCACAGCTCCAAGACAGAAAGTGTTCTCCTCGAACTTGACTTTGCTAAGGCCTTTGATACAATTGACCATGAGGCAATGCTGGTAATCATAAATAATATGGGATTCAATGACAAATGGTTAGGGTGGATCCAGTGCATTTTCTCTTTGGGCAAGTCTACAGTCCTACTTAACGGAGTCCCTGGTAGGCAATTCCATTGCAAATGTGGTGTACGACAAGGTGATCCTCTATCTCCACTAATCTTCATCTTGGCGGCAGACTTACTACAAGTTGCGATCAACGACGCATTTTCATGAGGAGAAATTAGTTTGCCCTTCCCTTGCAATAATCAGAAAGAGTATCCGGTGATACAATATGCTGACGATACTATACTTGCTATGCCGGCGTGCCCAGTCCAAGCCACAACCATCAGGAATATTCTTTCTGACTATGCTACCTCGGTGGGCTTGAAGATTAACTTTCACAAATCTACCCTCATACCACTAAACTGCGAACAAGAGAGAACAAACACATTGGCAACTATTTTTGGCTGTATCGTTGGTAAACTACCATTCACCTACCTTGGCCTTCCAATGGGCACAACTAAACCACCATAATGGATCTCATGCCTCTTGTTTACCATGTGGAGAGAATACTTTCATATACTCTTAATATGTTATCTTATGGATGGAAGCTCACATTACTGAACTCAGTTATAACATCCCTCATAATTTTCGCTCTCTGCACTCTCAAACTCCCGGCTGGCATCATTGAACTTCTAGACAAGATACGCAGGAAGTGCCTATGGACAAAGAAGACTGATCAAGGTGACACGTGCAACTCGCTGGCATCATGGGACATGATATGCAAACCAAAAGATTGTGGAGGACTATTCTCAACCTAAAAGTGCAAAGTGATGCATTGCTTCTCAAATATCTCAACAAATTCTAATATCCATTGGGACCTACCTTGGGTGGAACTAATCTGGATACCTATTACACCACAAAAATTCCACATGCAACCGACCTGTGTGGTTCCTTCTGGTGGCGGGATGTCTCGAAACTCATGCCAATATACCGCGGAATCACCAACATGACTGTCCACATTGGATCTACTGCTCTATTCTAGAAAGATGTATGGATTGGCGATGTCCTGGCCGATACGCACCCTTGAGCCTTCTCATTCACACGGCATGAGGATATCTCTGTGAGGGACTTCTTGCGGAGCACGTCTCTAAGTGAAACGTGTCATCTGCCTCTCTCAACGCAAGCACATGAGGAAACACGTGACTTACAGCAAAAAACCATGCAGGTCGAACTCATGGACCCCTCGAATAATTATGAATGGAAGTGTGTATGGGGAAGAGCATACTACTCATCCAACAGGTATTACACCTTCTATTTCAAGGATATCCAAGCACACCAAGCATATACTTGGATCTGGAAGTCCAAAGCAACAATGATAATTAAAGTGTTTGGATGGCTACTTCTCTCTCATAGACTCAACACTTGAAACATGCTGAAAAGAAGACATTACAACATTGGCACTTGCCAAGATGAGACGGTGGAGCACCTATTTTTTGAATGCACTTTTAGCCTTGATTGCTGGAATGAGCTTCATATCATGGGACATACTACAAGCATACGACTGGACTGGGTGGGGCAGCTAAAACCTCTGGAATAAACCATTGTTCATGGAAATCTTTCTCCTAGCAGCTTGGAGCATCTGGAAGGAACGAAATAATAAACACTTTCGAGGAGTGCTCCCATCCAAAGATTCCTGGCGTAAAAGACACAAAGAAGACCTATCCCTCCTTGCTTATAGAGTTGGAGAGAAACACAAACCCTTCCTTTCTTCCTTTATTAGCTCTCTATAAAATACTCCCCCAACCCTCATTCCCAAAGGGAATGATTTGTAAATAATCTCATGTACTCTACCATTTTTTATTAATTAAATTGCAGTGGGAGCCTCTCCTACGGTTTCAGGTGTCAAAAAAACCTATGAGCCAACATGATCCCAAAGGTTTAGCTTGGCACAAAAACTAATTAAAACCACAAAACACATCTAACTAGAGGCATAATTGTGCAACCACACAAAACAGAAAAAAAGGTAAAAATAAATTTTATTCATTGGGTTGCGTCCCAACAAGCGCTATCATTTCACGCCCCTAGCTAGGCATAATGCATAGATTCATGTATTGTCATCTTTAGTTCTAGATCCATAGGATGCCCTCATGATTGATTCATATAGTGGTCTAATTCTTGTTCTAAGGAAGTGCTCCATACCATTTCTCAAAGGAAATTGAAATTTAATATTCCCTTCTTTCATATCATCACGACACCTATAGTGTGTAAAAACGATATACCAAGTATAATTGGACAAGATGGATTGCAATCAATATCAAGAACAAAAAAATCTATGGGCACATAATTCCTATTTGCAAGAATAAGAACATCATTAATTCTTCCCAAAGGCTTTTTAATTGTGGAATCCACCAAGTGCAAATTAAGAGAACATTCTCCAATATCGGTGAGACCAAGCACATCACTTAAAGATTTCGGAATTGTGGAAACACTAGCACCCAAAACACACAAAGCAAAACACTCATAATTTTTAATCTTGACTTTGATAGTAGGTTCCCATTCATCATGTAATATTTCTAAGAACTACAACTTCTAAACCTTTCATCATGGCATCAACAATATTTTTAGTAAAAGCTTTATTTTGTTCATAGGCATGAGGTGAATTTGTCATGGATTGCAACAAATAAATACAATCAATCAAAGAGCAATTATCATAATTAAAGTCTTTGTAATCCAAAAGAGTGGGCACATCACTAGTTAAAGTTTTGACCTCTCCAAACCCACTTTTATCAATTTTCTCAACAAGATTTTCACCCTCCGAATTATTGGGGCGCCTTCCAGCTAAAGTTGACTCTTCTTCAGACCCTCTATCATCAATTTTAATTTTACTAAACAAGGAATCAATAGAAAAAACATCAATCACTTTAAGATCTTCATCATTTTTATGAAAGCAGTCACTGGAAAACACTCTTTCTAAAAATTCTCTTTTAGCTCTAAGCATAGCGGTTCTTTTCTTACTTTCATTCATAGAAACATATAAAGCTTTAATTGATTTCTCGACCTTGGGTTGAAAAAATTTCAACTTGAGATTTTCTACGTCATGAGAAATTCTATCAATACTTCTAGACATATCATCAATCTTATTCAACTTTTTCTTCTATCGTAGTATTAAAAACCTTGTGAGTATTGATAAATTCTTTAATGTTATTATCAAGATCAGAGGTATTCCTATTATTATTGTAAGAATAATTACCATAGGAATTACCATAATTATTAGAGGAATTTCTAGGAAAAGGCATAGAATTGAAATTACCTCTATAAGCATTGTTATCGAAATTATTTCGCGAGATAAAATTCACATCTATGGCATCACTATTTTTCTCAATAAATGTAGACAAAGGCACATCATTAAGATCAATAGGAGCACTTTTACTAGCAACCATTTTCATAAGAGCATCAACTTTTTCACTCAAAGAATTAATTTCTTCGACCGAATTAACTTTTTTTTACTAGTAGGCGCTTTTTCGGTATGCCATTATGAATAATTCACCATAATATGATCAAGCAATTTGGTAGCATCACCCAAAGTAACTTCCATAAAAGTACCACCCTCGGTGGAATCTAAAAGATTTCTAGAAATAAAATTCAATCCCGCATAATTTTTTTAATGATCATCCAAAGATTTAAACCATGAGTAGGATAATTTCTTAGCATCAATTTCATTCTTTCCCAAGATTGTGCAACATGTTCATGCTCTTGTTACTTAAAATTCATGATTAGTGTCATAAGGGAAATGATTTTCACGGGCGGAAAATACTTAGTAATAAAAGCATCTTTGCACTTATCCCAAGAATCGATACTATTGCGAGGCAAAGAAGAAAACCAAACTTTTGCACGATCTCACAAAGAAAACAGAAATAATTTCAACTTCACAATATCATTGTCCATATCTTTTTTTCTTTTGCATATAGCATAATTCTACGAATGTGTTAAGATGGGACGTGCCATCCTCATTAGGAGTACCGGAAAATTGTTTTTTTGTAACAAGATTCAACAAAGCGGCATTGATATCACAAGACTCCACAATAGTGGTGGGAGGAGCAATCGGAGTGCTAATAAAATCATTATTATTGGTATTGAAAAATCACACAGCTTAGTATTTTCTTGAGACATCGTGACTACGCAAACAAGATTGCAAACAAAAACAGATCTGACGAGAAAACGGAAAACGAAAAAGGGGACTGAATAAAATGGAAAATTGTGAAGTGGAGGAGATGAAAACGAGAGGCAAATGGCAAATAATGTAAATTAAAAGGGGATGAGATTTGTGATTAGGAACCTGATAGGTGTTATGCCTCCCCGGCAACGGCGCCAGAAATTCCTTTTGATGTCAATTGAACAACGTCGGTATTTCCCCAAAGAGGAAGGGATGATGCAGCACAGCTACGGTAGGTATTTCCCTCAGTGATGAGACCAAGGTTAGTGAACCAGTAGGAGGACCAAGCAACACTATGTAAACGGTACCTTCACACAAATAACAAATACTTGCAACCCGACGTGTAAGAGGGGTTGTCAATCCCTCCCGGGTAATTCATTGGTAAAAGGATAGATGAGTAATAGCAAATGGAACAACGGCAAATAAAATTCAGCGAGATATTTTTGGGTTTTTGATAATATAGGTCTGAAAATAAAAGTTGCAAATAAAGGAAAAAGCAAATGGCAATATAGATTTGAAAGTATATGATAGGAAAATAGACCTGGGGGCCGTAGGTTTCACTAGTGGCTTCTCTTGAGAAATAGCAAGCAGTGGGTAACAAATTACTGTTGGGAAATTGATAGAAAAGCGAATAATTATGAAGATATCCAAGACAATGATCATGTGTATAGGCATCATGTCCAAGATTAGTAGACTGACTCCTGCCTGCATCTACTACTATTACTCCACACATCGTCTGCTATCCATCATGCATCTAGTGTATTAAGTCCATAAAAAATGGAGTAATGCAATAAGAACGATGACATGACGTAGACAAGATCTATTCATGTAGGAATAGACCCCATCTCTTTATCCTTAATAGCAACGATACATGTGTGCTTTGCTGCCCCTTCTGCCACTGGGAAAGGACACCGCAAGATCGAGCCCATCACAAAGCACCTCTTCCCATTGCAAGATAAATAGATCAAGTTGGCAAACAAAACCCAAATATTAGAGAAGAAATACGAGGCTATAATAATCAAGTATGGATATTAAAGCAAGACAAATCTGATCATAAACTCACAATTTATCGGATCCCAACAAACACACCGCACAAAGTCATTACATGAAATAGATCTCCGAGAGAACTTTGTATTGAGAAACAAAGAGAGAAAAGGCCATCTAGCTACTGCCTACGGACCCGTAGGTCTACAATGAACTACTCATGCATCATCAGAGAGGCACCAATGAGGATGATGAACCCCTGCGTGATGGTGTCTAGATTGGATCTGATGGTTCTAGAACTTGCGGCGGCTGAATTGTTTTTCGTCGACTCCCCTAAGGTTTTTGAAATATTTGGGTATTTATAGAAAGAAGAGGCGGTGCAGGAGGCACCCGAGGTGGGCACAACCCACCAGGGCGTGCCTGGGCTCCTGGGCGCACCCTGGTGAGTTGTGCTCCCCTCAGAGCACCCCCCCCCCCAGGTGCTTCTTTGGCCCATCATGTGTCTTCTGGCCCAAAAAATTCTCCAAAAAGTTTCGCTGCGTTTGGACTCCGTTTGGTATTAATTTTCTGCGAAGTAAAATACAAGCAAAAAACAGCAACTGGCACTGGGCACTATGTCAATAGGTTAGTCCCAAAAAATGATATAAAGTTGCTATAAAATGATTGTAAAACATTCAAGAATGGTAATATAACAGCATGGAACAAACAAAAATTATAGATACGTTCGAGACGTATCATGGGGTCTGGCGGCGCGACGGGCAGGCTACCGTTGCCAACGTCGTGCGCGACGCGGCGGTGGCGGCGAGGTGGTGACGGCTATGTGGTGGGCTCGGCCAGGTGGTTGCGGGTGCCGTCGGGTTCAGATCGGATCTCGATCTGATGTTGACCGCGGTCAACCGGCGCGGGGTGGTGGTCTTCACCGCTGGCCACATCGGATCGACTGATTTGGTGCCTGGATATCTACTACAGATGTTCTTCTCGACTCCTGTTGGGTTAAGCCCCATGGCAATCTCATCTATGTAGGTTTTGGTTCTTGGCTCGCTGCCGGATCCAGAGCAGGCGAAGGTTTTGTGGTATAGGATGGGGACCGGAGTAAACTTCGGTCGGCTGGTCCGGCCCGGCATCGGCAGCGTCCCTCAAACGTTGTTACCTTTCCTGGAGGCAAAGCCGAGGTCCCTCCTATCCACCTCTGAAAACCTCCCGGACGAAAGTCCAAAATTCAGAATGGATTGGGCGGTGGCGGCGTCCTGCGCGTTGTAACCACCATGGAGGCGTCGTCTTGGGAGGCTCAGATGTTTGGGGAGAGGTGCTATGGGTGGTGGGCTCCGCGTAGCTCTAGCAGCGGAGACAGTGTGGAGGTTGGCAGGAGGAGCGGCATTGTATCTACCGTGTCGATGACGACGAGTATTGACGGCATGGTGCAGCTGGATCTCGACGACGGATGTGGATGGATAGACGAGTGCAGGGCGGTGGGGTTGTCTCGCGTCGTTGCGGCATCGCCGACAGCTAGACCGAGCAAGGTTGATGCGCCAGTATAGCTCTGAAGATGGATTGGTGGCAGTTGGCGGCAGCGGCCTCTGAGAGTGCGCTGGACAGGTGTGTGTCCCATACCCGGCAAGTGGCTTGGTTGGGGTCTCAGGTCTTAGGGCATCTCGGCCGCGCCCAGAAGGCCTCCCAGCGTTTTTTCGCGCCGGCGTCGGCGGCCCGATCGCGCCTCAGAGCCCGATTTTCGCCCGGCTTGGGCGAAAATAGCGCCAGCGACCCAGCCCGAACCGCGCCTATTGGGCGCCCGGGCGCAGGGCGAACTGTTTTGGCGTGAAAAAGCCGCGGCACGCCAGCGTCAGCGACACGGCTCTCTTCTCGCCCTTCGTCGTCCTCATCGCCTCGTTTCCGGGCGAATCAATATAAACGCTGCCGCGCCGTCAGCTGCACCATTGATGCCTCACGGGCGGCGCAGTGAAGACCGGACGACGCGCGTCCCTCGCCCTCCCTCGCCCGCCACGCGTACACACGGTGGCACGCGCGCCCCGGCGCACTCAGCGACTCACACTCTCCCGCCGTCGTCGTTCCTCCCTCTCCTCTCCTCTCTTCGCCGTCTCGGTTCCACACCCATGGCGGCGCTTCCCGAGCGGCGCGCGGCGGCGAACGGCTTCGGCCGCCGCCATCTTCATGAAGACGAGGCTCGCCTCCTTTACGAGGCCGACTACCCGGTCCCGCCGGACATGCGGGTGCCCGGGGCGTTGAGGATCAGCGCGGGCGGCGTGCCGGTGCCCCCGGTACCCACCAGCATGGCGCGGCGTGCGGAGATCGCCGCGATCCGCTGAACCTGCCACGTCTGGCGAGGAGGGGCCACGATGCGTCCCGACAGCCCGCTCTTGACCCTTACTTCCGCCGCCGTCACGCCCGGCAGCTCGAGGCCACCAACAGCGTCGTGCCCTCCGGAAGGCTCAACGCCGCCGCCGGCGTCGGTGGTGGGCGTGCCGGCGCCGCGTTGAGGCCGTCCTCGAGTACATCGAGGGCGGCAACACGCCGCGCCTCAGTACCCGCTCCCTTCCTTCTCACACCGTCGGGAAGCTCCACAGACCCCGAGGCGCATGGAGACCGGGGTCCTCCTCCTCATCCGGCTCGCCTTCGCCTCCGCCCGTCAAGCCGGAGCCCAGACACGCCGGTCGGCGTCGCACCCGCAGCTCGGCGTCCGCGACGGTGCCGCGCCTCTCCACCCACCGCTTTGTCCTCGTCGAGCCCAAGCGGGCCCGCCTCCCGCTGAGTACGAGGAGATAGCCCGCGCAGCCTCTCCGACGAGGACGCCATGCGGTGGCGCGGGACGACTACCTCCGCGACGAGATGGTCGGCAGCGCGCCCTCGAGAAGATCGCCGCCGCAAGCGTGGGCGCGAGGACGAGCACGGCGTCGTGGTCTTCGACAGCGACGACGACGACGCCCCCGGATTGTCCAACCCGCCGCGCCAACCGGGGAGGGATGCAGCGAGGGGGCGGAGGCGAGGCGGGCGGCGACGGCGACGGCGACGATAACGACGACGGCGGTGACTACATCGCGGTTCTACAGCCTCCTCGGCATGTAGAACCGCGTGCAGCAGCGGCGAGGCGGGCGGCGAGGGAGCGGCGGGGTAGCCCGCGTAGTTTTTTTTTTTTTTGTAAAATATGTTTAAGTTTGAACGAACTCGCCGATGTTTGCGTTAAATTTGAGTCGTTTTTGCGCCAGATTTGACTTTTTGACTAACTAATGGGCGCCATGATGGGGGCATCACGCCCCGATCTTGTGATTTAAGCGCCGATCGCCTCAGGGCGATTTTTGCCCTCCCGGGGGCCAACGGCTGGAGATGCCCTTAGATGTTAGGCTTGGCTGCGATGTGTGTTTGGTATTAGGCCCGGACTATCAGCATCCCTTCATCAACTGGATATGAGTAGCAACAGATGTTGCCTAGACGGTGGCTTCAGATTTACTGTTGTATTTCTTTATAAGATCTTTTGTGAATAATTAATAAAGCCCCTGCATGCATCGCCCGGATGCAGAGGCCGGGGGTCTTCCTCCTTTTTAAGAAAAAACAAATCTGAGGATTTCTTCTAAAGATTGGACTGCAGAGTACATGTGGGACGATTTTGAAAACCGACGGGTCTGATTCTGCACCACAGAGAGAGCCTTTGAATAATAGAGATGTTGCGGAATTCCTATTTTCTATGCTCGGAGAAGGATTTAAGCTCAGTATTTAAGTGATCCGCAAGGTTCTAGGTAAACATTTTCGTGCAATGCAAAGTCAATTTACCCATAATGTGTTTTGATGCCACATTCAATGTGGTAACTGCTGAATTGTTTTTGCAGGCAGCTGTGGGTATGAAACTAAGAAGGTAACAATAGACTATTTGACAAGATTATGCATTTTGTTTTCCAGATCCACCTGAAGGCATCGTCAACCTGCACATCTTTGAAGCAGTAATCATAAAACTTGCTGGCCCTAAAGTCCCGCCCACCCCAGACACATCTCCTAGCATCATTGGCGTGAGAGGCTGGATCCACACCATGGGTGATGAGCTGTAGGTCTCTGACTTCCCCACGGGCTTCGATCCTAAGTGGCAGGTGAAATATCTGGCCCAAGGTTTCAGACAACAGAAGCTTGTTAACTGAGATGTCCTCCTCCCGCGAAAACGAGAATGCCCGCGCCACGCGGGTGAGATTCAGACAAAACGTTGTCTTGCCATAGGTCCTTCCCGAATAGAGCAGTTTTCCGGTTGCCCACCACCACGTTCTTGACCCCTCTGTACACATCTGTCAATTGGAGAATGTCCCTCTGCCAAAATGAACCGCAGAGGTCAGTCGCGTGCGGGACTTTGTCAGTGTAGTAAGCCGACCAAATCAACTGGACCCAGGGGACTTCTTCGTGGTTACAGAACTTATGCAGCTGTTTAAGAAGCATCCCCTGATTTTGAATTTTGAGGTTTATTATCCCCAATTCGCCTTTGCTCTTCGGCCTGCAAACCAGGTCCCAAGCTGCGAGGGAGTTTCCCTTGAGGCCATCTTCAGTCTTCTTCCGCCATAGGCAATGTCTGTGCAGTTTGTCTAGATGCTCAACAATCCTCGGGTGTAGTTTAATCGAGCACATTGCGTAGACAGCCAGAGAGGTGACCACTGAGTTCACCAGTGTGAGCTTCAACCCGTAATCAAGTATTGTTAATGGCCGATTTGCAACAAATCAGCCGCTAGAACGAAGATCAAGGGCGACAGCGGATCGCCTTGCCTGATGCCCCGTCTACAGAGAATCTGCCTCCCTGGTGAACCATTGAGAAGAACCGACGAGCTTCCGGAGGAAAATATACATTCAATCCACTTCAGCCATTTACTATTGAATCCCATATTCTTCATGATCTGAATCATCGGCTCGTGCTCGATCATGTCGAACGCTTGAGCAGGACACATGGTCTTCCTGAGGCCTGACATTGGTCTATGTACTCGAAGGACTGCCTCGCATGGGCCTTCGAGTAAATATGCTTATTCTAGGTGAGTTAGAGACTTATACTGTTGGAACCCTAGCCTCTCCCTTGCTCTTCTTCGAGCACTCTCTCGCTCTCTGGCTCGTACCAAGGAGGAAGGAGGAAGAAGAAGAAACAGAGAGCACGATGAGGTTTCCAGCGCAGGAACACCGCCCCACAAACGGCATTTTTCTCTGAGCTCAAACTCAACACCCCACAGCCATTACAATGATCGCCGCCATGATCTTATACCCGGGTCATCGCTGGGCCACGACCCCCATGCCTCTACCCACTACAGCGCCTGGTTCGGCCCGCTCAGCGTGCGCCCACGACACGCCTCCACGCGCTTGCTGCGTCGAGCCCGCAACAGACCAGCGAGATCACCGCGTCCTAATCGCCAACGGCTTCGTCCTACACAAGCATACGGTGTACAAGTGCACGGGTACTCCCGAGCTTCACACGCACGCACACACTCACACACACGACGCACCCGACCGCGGCCCTGGACAGAACCCGACACGTCCAATGTGGTCGCCACCGTGCCCGCCACGGCTTATTCCTAACATTCACCCCACTAAGTTGTGGCCTAGAGGAGTCTTGGCTCGGGGTCGTCTCCGATCTCCGCCAGGAGCGCACGCTCCGCCGCCGGCGCCTTCCGTAGCTTGGGGCATTCCCGCTTGAAATGGCCACGCTCACCGCAGTCGTAAACAACACCCATGCCGCTTGCCTCTGCCGTCTGACGCCGTGTTGCCCGCGTCGTCGTCGTCGTGGTCGAGTCCGCCTCCGCCCTGCCGTCACTGCCGAGCTGCCCACTGCCCCGCCGTCATCTCCTCGAAGGTCTTGAGCCGCCCGAGCGCTTCCTCGAATGCCATGGTGCTGACATCGCAAACTGCTCGATTCCGGCCACCGCCACGTATAAGCGGTCCGGCACGGAGTCGAGGAGTTTTTTTTACCATCGCGGCATCGTCCAGCGTCGACCCGAGCCCCGCAAAGTGCGCCGCCATGCCGCAGATCTTGCCAGCGAACATCCATCATTTCAGCCTCCGCCATGCGCAGATGCTCAAACTCTCCGCGGAGAGTGGCCAGGCGCGCCGCTCGGACCCGGTCCGCACCGACGAACCTCGTCCTCAAGCTGGCCCAGACCTCTGCCGCCATCCTCTTCGTCGACACCTGCATGAGCAGGTCCTCGGAGAGCGCCCCGAGCAAGTAGGCTTGCGCCGGCTTCTCCTTCTTCGCGACGACCGTCGCTGCCGCGTCTTCCGCCGGGACGACCGCCTCCCATAGCCCGGTCGCGTCCAGGTTAGCCTCCACCTTGATCGCCCACGTGGTGTAATTCTCACTAGTGAGCATCGGACAGACATCGGCAGCGAGCTCCCCGACCCGCCAACGTACGGCACGATCGACATCGCGGGCGATCATCTCCCGCAATGAGGCTCTGATACCAATTGTTAGAACCCTAGCCTCTCCCTTGCTCTTCCTCGAGCACTCTCTCGCTCTCTAGCTCGTACCAAGAAGGAGGAAGGAGGAAGAAAAAGAAACAGAGAGCACAATGAGGTTTCCAGCGCACAAACGTCGCCTCACGGACGGCTTTTTTCTTTGAGCTTGAACTCAACACCCCACAGCCATTACAATGATCGCCAATGTGATCTTATACCCGGGCCAGCGCTAGGCCAGGACCCCCACGCCTCTACCCACTACAGCGCCTGGTCCGGCCCGCTCAGCGCGCGCCCACGATGCACCTCCATGCACTCGCCGCGCCGAGCCCGCAACAGACCAGCGCGATCACCGTGTCCCGATCGCGAACGGCTTCGTCTTACACATGCGTACGGTGTAAAAGTGCACGGGTACTCTCGAGCTTCACACGCTCGCACACACTCACGCACATGACACACCCGACCGCAGCCGTGGACTGAACCCGACACGCCCGGTGCGCGCACGCACACGCACCCGACGTGGTCGTCACCGTGCCAGCCACGGCTTATTCCTAACAGATACTGATGTTTCCAGATATATTTGATTTGACATTTCCAAGGAACCAGTTATTGTTAGGTTACAAAACCATTGCACCTTAATACTGATGTTCGAAGATATATTTGATTGACATAACTAAAGGACAACTCCAGTAGCTGTCATATGCTAGTAAGTTTTTGGTTGAAATATGATCTAAGTTAGATAATCGAAAAATGATTTGTTTGTGTTGTATGCTTGGTGAATATTGTTTTGAAAGTAATTGTTAAACACTGTTACCATGAAGCTTCTCTAGGTCAGCTGGTCTCTGTTTCTAGTTTCATGCTATGCACTTGTGATGTTTATTAATTCCTATCAACAAAAATTACATAGAAAACATTTATATATTTATATATATCAACATGCATGCATTATTATCGTTTATATACTTTGAATACATGTAGAACCAGTTGCGTGTGATGAGGATGATTACCACAACTACCATAAAGCGGCACTGGATATGATGAAGCAAGTGCCATGGGAGGAGGGGGGGGCTTCGATGATGATTTATTCTATATTTTAATTTTGTGCGTATCTATACTGAAGATATTATGCTGAAAATTCTAGCTATTGATGCTTTTAGGGAGGGTGACCAGAAAGAAGAGTATCTTCTTATGGAAGTATTACTTGTGTTTTGGGGAGGGAATGACTACTGGCAAGCCACTTGAGGGATTAACATAATTTGATGAAATTGTTTCAAGTTTTAAGTGCTAAATGACCTTTCTTTGGGCTTCAAGGGAAAGAAGTACTCCCTCTGTCCCTAAATATAAGTCTTTTTGGAGATTCCAGTATGGACTATATACGGAGCAAAATGAGTGAATCTACATTCTAAAATATGTCTATATGCAACCGTACGTGGTTCATATTGAAATATCTAAAGAGACTTATATTTAAGAATGGAGGGAGTATTATAGGATGGCTTGAGTATCTGATGAAAAATATGCTGGGGAGATCACCATGTCCAAGTAAGTGCACTTTTTTCTTTATTGTCTGAAAGTTATTGGATCATATTTGTGTAATATGGTGAAATATTTGAGTACGGATTGATGGAGTCAAACTTTTGATCTTGCGCAGACAGGAGACAAAAGATGAGTTATGTCTTGATCTACAGTCACAAGATGCAGCCTTATGAGACTTCATCTTAGGCAGTTGGATAACATCCCATGTAATGAAATTGGTGCATGACTCTTTGAATTTCCGACTTCATTTGATAAGAATAATTTGATTTACCTGATTTATTTATATTTTTTGTAGCTTTTGAGAATTTGGGAGCTATTATTGGTGTTGACGATGGCACTTTCAAGATGGGACAAAGAAGGAAGGTTGAATTTCAGAATAACGCGTTAGTTATTTTTAATTCTGAATTTAAACTATAGCTGCTGCTTAGCTGCATGCGTGACTCAGAGATAAATCCATGGAATGCAGTACTTTTGTTCTATCCAAAGTAGCGATAGTCTCAAAATTCTCGTTGGACTAATACTAACATCTAGGAGTTTTACTGTAATATCCAATGTTTCAGATGATTGCTTAATTTCATCTTGCTAATTGGGCTATATTTTTGTTTCTTTCAAATTTCTCCGATCATTCTTCCATGCAAACCCATTAATCGAGCTAATGACCAGATTCAGCAAACATATTTCATATGAAGTTGTAAAGATAATATGAGTTTAACACAGGAGAACTTGAAATATTATTTGTAGTCAGTTAATGTAGAGGTGTTGATTTTTCTTCAATTTGTAACCTTTTTGAACCCAGTGCCATTGGAATCTACATTTACGTTGTCATAAATGGTGCTGCATACTGTATTTTGTATCAGGACGTACTCCTATCTTTTAGGTGCTGCATTAGTTTCTTATACAATTATTTGATGCCTGGCAAAAAATTTAATGTATAGTCCTTATCAGTGCTGATAACTAACCCCAATTGAAGTCATTTGTTGAAATGTATCCTCTATACTTTAGTGATATAAATGCTTTTATATTTCTTTAAAGATGGATGGAGTATAAATCATTGAGGGAGTGCCGGTGGAGTGAGGCACCCTCTGTTGGGCCAAATTCGAATTATGAGTTTTATTGCCCATGCCCCCACCCACTCTTTTGAAACAGTCTGCATGTCACGCTTGTAAGTCAATTTAGTTGTTAGTACTTCAGTATTGTTTTTGCTTGGTCAAACTATGGAGTGCATATGATTCGAGGAAGTGGATCCTCTAACATTCTCAAGGATGTTATAAAGCTACAGTGAAATATGTGTGTAAAATGAAGAAGGGATGTCAAGGTTATTGTAGCAGCCATTGTGCGGATTTACTGTAGTATGTGTAAAAATAAATAAATAATAATTTTATTGCACCATAATCTTGTTTATATGTAATTTTTGTAAATGTATACAATAGATTTGTAATTTGCAAATTAATTATAATCATTTTAGGCTTAATCATATGGATGTGAAGGAGGAATGTCACAGTTACTATAGCTTACGTGACATCCTTAAGGATGTTAGAGGATCTGGTTCCATGATTCGATTGTCCAGATGGAAAAATATACAGTTATACTCGAGTCTCCAACCGGCCATAGGATTCGCTTCCATGGAGTAAGAGCATAGGATTCTCACAGACTAGCTTGTCTGCAGCGACCATGTTTGATGCTTGGGGCCACTGGAGAGGCAGAGGGAGAGGGGTGGGCGCCTTTTCTTCAAACGGCACATGCTCCACGCTTAGGCCAACTTGACCACGCGACCTATTATGTCCGGTCCCGTTTGTTTGGGATAAAAGGGACAAACCGTCCGGCCCAACGCGTGGCGCGGACCTATTTTATTCGTTTTGTGTCCGGACCAACCAATTTCAAGCGCAAACATGCGCCGGTTTTGGTTCGTGGCGGACAGCAAACGGACGCGCGCTCGTCCGCGTCAGGGCCGCGTGGCAGGCGGCCACCTACCTCCCACCCGCCCACATCAATGCGCACGCGCGGCCGGGCCCGCCTGTCATTCACCCAGGGAAACGTCACGGTCGTACTTAAATGCGGAAGTCGTGGACCGGTCGTTGTCCACACTGCCCACTCCACCCCGCGGCCTCCTCGAAACCCGACACCTCCAAACCCTAAGCCTCGAACTCGCAGGCCGGCCGCCTCGCAGCCATGGGCCTGTGAAACTACGGCCGCAAGGGGAAGCACGACCATGAGGCCGGCTCCTCCTCGGGCCGCCGCCGCGGCTCCGTGAAGAAGAAGGAGCCCACGTCACCGCCGCGCTCCTCCCGTCGAGCCCCCGCGCCGGCCCCCTTCACCATCGCACCTAGGCCCGCCGGCGAGCGCGACAGGCAGTACCTCAGCTCCGACTTTTGCCGGCGCTACTGGGAGACGAGGACGCCGGTCCCGTGGAGCGACGTCCACCTTCCCAACAACTGGCACCTTAGCACCGACCGGGTCCCGATCCCGAAGGTGCCGATGGGTGGCCGTGCGCGCCGCGATGAGATCGAGCGCCGCCGCCGCCTCCTCCCCGACGACCTCTACTACGACGACGTGTCGCCCGATTCCGTGCTTTCGGGACACGTGGCTCCGGGGCGAAACACGACGTGCGGCGCGCCCTACCAGCCGCCAAGACGCAGATCGGCCGCGGCGGCCACGACGAGAGGTGCGCGGCCTCACGCCCACGCCGTCGTCTTCCCCGTCTCCATCACCACCTCCACCTCCTCACATGATAGCGGGGGAGGAGGCCCGGCTCATGCATCGTGTCATGGAGGACTCCATGAACACGCACGATGAGCGCCAATGGGACGGCTTGGAGGAGGCGCTGGCACTCTCTGCCGCCGGCGACGTCGCCTTCCCCGAGCTGGAGATGGTGCCCGTCAAGGAGGAGGAGTGGAGGGAGGAGGTGCTAGAGGAGGAGCCCGTCGCCGCGTTTCACCCGGCCCTGGTAGGCCAGCGGTGGAGCTGGTCGTGTACGGCTTCGGACATAGCCGACGCCGTGGGGGCGTGAACTGATGCCCCACGCCGTTCGAGTATCTCCGGCCTTCGAGCCGCCCGTGTACCATCGCGCGCGCCCCGCTCTGGGCGCCGCCGCCTCGTCGACCTCGTCAGCGACGTCGACGACACCGGCGGCCACTGAAGACGGCAAGGGCCATGGCACCGACGGGCGCGGCAGGAGGGCGCGGCGGCGTTTTTTATTTCCTTTTTATGTTAATTATGGCACTGGGCCGTTAAGTGAACTGCTAACTGGACCGTTTTGTGGCTGTGTGACCCTAACTAACTTTTATGTTTTTTAAACTGCGTTTATTTACATTTTTTAGTCATTTTATTTACGTTTTTCTGGTTTTTTAAATCATGTTCAACGCGGACGTGATTTGAGATGCAGCCGCGCGGTAGGCGCACGCATGACCCAACGGACATGATCAAACACGGTCCAATCCGTCGCCGCCCCAAAGGGATAAAATCCGGCCAAACCGTACGTCCGGTTGGGGTCGTGTGGTGGAGTTGGCCTTACGGCGACCGGGGATGTGAACCATCCATGTGACGTGCTTATGCCTGTGTCGATACCCATATTGATTTATTAGAGTTGGCTTTAGGTAGGAGGTGTCGACATCTTTGCTACGGACAGGCTTGGGGAGCTGTACACCATTGATTTTAAGATGGGGGTGAGAGAGTCCGGGTAGGTCCAGAGTGTCGACACCAGCATTATTGTTTACTTCCCGTTGAGTCAGTACTGATCGTGCAAGCTTGCACGCCGGGGTCCATCCATGCTTCACATTCACGAGTGCCCTTTGGCGTGTCCAGGAGCCCATCCACAGATTTAGATACTGCTACTGCTAAATTGTTGAAATATTCAGGCTTATCATCCACAGGCCTATAATATTGTTTTACGCGGTATATATATAATTATTCTCGGTAATACTTTCTTCTAGGGTATGGTTTAACTACTACTCTCTCCGTTCCTCATATAAGATGTTATTATGTCTCATATATAACATACTCCTATTATATTATGAGACGAAGGGAATAGTTTTGTACCAAAAGCTAACTATATGGTTTTTGAGAAAAAGCTAACTATATGTAGCAAGATTTCAACATTGAAACATTGGAGTACACGCGAGGTTGGACTGCACATGGCGCCTATGTTGCTATACTTTCTTTATTCCGTTGGCCAGTGTACCTAGCACGGCCTGTCCGCCGTCCTCATCTTTGTTATTGCTACCTCCGTAGCACGTCACGCCTTTCGTGCTCATCTTTATTGGCTTCTCCGTCGTCACGCCTTTCGCCATGTTCAATGTCTGGCACGGCACATCGTCCACGACCTTTCGGCGGCAATGCCAACTCCAACGCTCCGAACTAAATTATCCGCGTGTGTTCGTTACGATAGAAACAGACACAAAAATCAACTCAACGCGGCGATCTAAACGAATGCGTGTCCGCTTTTTGTCCATGTGTGACCCATTTTAGACCCAGTTTAAACCAGGTTTGCGTCGGTCCGGAAACACAACGTGAGCGCACGACGCCCGTCCTTGTCCTGCCCTGACCCGCTAGTGGATGGCACATTGGTCATTCCTTCTTCCTTCCATCGACAGCCAGCAAACCCAGCCGCCCCATCCGTCGCCATCGCCGCCCAGTTCTAGTGCCCAGGCCAGCCGCCCGCACTCACACCTCCCCATCAGCATGCCACCCCCCGACGGCCCCCTAGTCCGGCGTTTTGTAGTCCATTTTTGCCGTCGTCGCAGCACCCCGATGTCGACGCCACCACGCCTAAGCCTCCCTTGCCGGCAACACGCAAGAGCGGCTACCTCGCTCGCCCGAACGCCTCCACGCCTCCAGGCCTGCTACCTCGTCTCGCAGAGGCGCGGGGCTCTTCACTGGCCAACCTCTTCCACGACGCCCTCAAGGTGTTCAATGGTTTACCGCAAGGTACAAATGGACTCCGACGACGAGTACCTTTTTCACAATTTCATTTGCGGTTCGGATGATTCTTCATCCGATGATGACGAGATTGTGACTGCTGCTTTGGTCGTCCATGACCACATTAGCAGGCAGCAACTGATGTTCAAGGGCTCGATCCTGGGGCATACTTCGGTGTTGAATCGCAACCGAGAGAGCGGCCAGTGCCTACTCTGGCAGGACTACTTCCAGTCCCCTAACCCGCTCTTCAAACACCACCTATTTCGGCGTCGTTTTCGTATGGCTAGACATGTGTTCCACCGTATCCGGGAGGGGGTGGTGGCGTACGATAGCTTTTTTAGTGCAAGGAGGATGCCCTCAGAATGATTGGCTTCTCCTCTTATCAGAAATGCACTGCATCTATTCGGATATGGTTGCATACGAAGTTTCCGATGATCTCATTGATGACTATGTTCGAATGAGCGAGTCCACGTGCCTAGACTCCATGTACAAGTTCTACAAGGTTGTGGTAGCAGTGTTTTATCCCGAAGTACTTGAGATCGCCGACTGCTGCTGCAGATATAGCCCGGTTGTTGGCGATCAATGCTAGTAGGGGCTTTCGAGGCATGCTTGGTAGCATAGATTGTATGCACTGAGAGTGGAAGAACTGACTTTCTGCTTGGCAGGGGCAGTATAGGGGGCCATGTCAAATCTTGCACTGGCATACTTGAGGCCTTGGCTTCACAAGTTCTCTGGATTTGGCACTCTTTCTCCGGTATGGTCGGATCTCACAACGACATCAACGTGCTTCAGCGCTCTCCGGTGTTTGCAAAGCTTGCAGAAGGTAACTGCTGGGAGGTCAATGTTGAGATCAATGGCCACCACTACAACAAAGGATAGTACCTAGCTGACGGTATCTATCCTCAACGGACTTCTCTTGTGAAGACAATCCCCAAACCAGTAGGAGAGAAGAGGAAGAGATTTTCCTAATCACGAGAGTGCTAGGAAGGATGTGGAGTGTGCCTTCAGTGTTCTTCAATCTCGATGGGGCATCATTCTGTATCCTACTAGAATTTGGAGCACCAAGAAGTTATGGGAATTGACAACTGTTTGTGTGATCATGCACAACATGATCGCAGAGGATAAGCGTTCAGATGAAATCTACGATCAAGGGTTTCAGCTTCAGGGTGACAATGTTGTGCCTGAGCATGAAGAAGCGGCAAGGTTTGCACAGTTCACCGAATTTCATCATCAAATGCGTGATTGGGAAACTCAATTCAACTGCAAGATGATTTGGTTGAGAATATGTGGGCTCACATAGGCAACCAATAGATGTACTCACTATTTTTTTCAAATGTATTTGAGACTATTTAATTTTTATTTGGCTTGTAAACTATGAGATATTTATTTGGTTGTGAAACTATGAGATATTTGTATTTTTAAACTATGTGAACTTGGGCCAAATTTTATTTATATGTCATAGAAAGAGGTAAAAATGGCCATAAACATTGATATCTTATCATTGGGCACCTCCAAAGCTGACCTTCGAATCGGCTCCCGTATCCATCAGTGGACTATGGGATCGATCGAAGAACATTAATACGCAAGCCGAACATCTAAAGCTATTCGCATACATTCGTTCTCAAATATACACTATTAGGGAAAAGCCTAGCAGCGCAGCTGGAGTTTTGGGTGTATCGATGGCGGGTGCCGCGCTCGACACGGCATCCAAACTAACTTGTAGCGATAGTGCGTGTTGACACACGCTCTCGCTATACATGGTTAGTGTAGTGTGCGTTGCAAACAGCGCTCTTGCTAATTAGGCAGGCGGGTCTTATACCCGCTCTCGCTATTACTTTCAAAAACAAAACAAAATCTCGATCCATGCGTCTGTCAATGGCAGCAATGATAAGATCTAGCGATGATTGGCGTCACCGGAGGCATGAGCGGACGGCGGAAGACCAGATCCAGCGAAGGGTCGTTGGAGAGGACCGTTTCTATGGCGAGCCGAGCCGTGGCGTGGGGATCCTCTTCCGACCATGTCGAGATAGCTCGGGTCATCCATGGCGACGACACGCATGGGCATGGACATGGGAGGGTGAGTCAAACCAGAGGAGAGAGAGAAAAGGAAAACCGAGGGAGAAGAGGAAGGTGATGTAGGGAGCGGAGCTAGTCACCGTGGCGAGGTGCTCCGGTGTGGTGGCGTGGGCGGCGGCCTCCTAAACGTCGATGGAAGACCGGCGAGCTCCTAGACGCCGGTGGCGCGAGGCGGCGGCCTCTTCGGCGCCATGGAGGAGGATGGGTGCATGGGCAAGAGGTCCATGTGAGAGCGTATGGAAAGTGAGAGGAGAGAGTGGTGGAAGAGAGGAGGATTTGGGGAGGAGATGGGGATTCGGCCGAGGATATGGCGACTTCACCTACCTCGTGCTTAGTAGTAGCGAGGGTATAAAACCATGCTGCTACTATCAACTTAGTAGTAGCGGGTTTATACCCTCGCTACTACTATGGCATGTGTCGGGGGCACAGTAGAGACCGCTTAGTAGCAGCGAGGGTTAAAACCCGCTACTACTATCAACTTAGTAATAGCGAGGTTAAAACCCGCCATCGCTAATTAGCATGGCGCTTCTTTTGTGCCACCTATTTGCTAAAATTCTGTGTATAAGGTTTTCCTTAGTAGTGATGTTTTTAAGTCCACCATTTAAAATAACCATATATCTAGTTTCATTTTAGCTAAACAATGTTCAAATTTCAAATGCAGTGGTAGTTCTAAGTTAAATAGGGATAATTGGTTTTATACCCTTAGTTGTGTTCCCCTCGTCAGGATTGCCCCTAGCTTCTGAAAATACGTGGTCTTGCCTAACCCACTTTGGCGTCTTGTGCTTTTGCCCTTTGACTGTTTGACCGTTATTTTAAAAACTTCATAACTAATTCATACTAAATCAGAAAAATGCAAATAGGATTCCAAAATGTTCAGAAAAACATCACCTGTATGTCAATGTCACTTCCATTCATGACAAAAGTTTTGGTAAGTGTTCATTTGAGTTTTAGCTCTTATCATACCACCATGAATAGTAAAATCTAAAAAATCAATAAAAAGTTGGTGGCAAAGAATGGCTAGCGAGCTGATGCGCAAACTCACATAATGGCGGCCTCCATATCATGATGCCCACTCATGACATCTTTTCCCCTCAATCTCCAATACAGTCAAACCAACAACATTAAGTTAAACCCGAGCATGGCGGAGAGGGCTTGGATGACCAGGAGCACAATGACAAGAGTGAGGACGTTTCCATCGTGTATCAATTATGACGGGGAATTCGGCGACGATAACTAAATTCTGGTGGCGATTTCAGCTTCGGGTGTCGATTTGGGCGGTGGTGACTCGATTCCAATGCCGATGCTCGAAATTGTGGGAAGTGCTATGACAGGCACCCCCATCTAGCGCATCTCACAATTTCAAGCACCAGCCGATTCCACTACTCCACCCAAACTTTCAAACATCACAATTTCAAACGGAGGGATTTCACACGGTTCAAATCGGTTGATCCAATTTGGGTGTCAACAATGGAGGCCTAAAGGTATCTGGTTCGACCAATCGAGGCATATATATAAGATTGAAGATGCCTCAGGGCATCTCCAACGCTATCCCCTAACAAACACTGCATTTTGTCTAGGGGGCGTCCATAGGCAGTGACACAGGAGCCAACCATCCAAGGCTAGTCATAAACGTCCGCCCGCAATACAAACAGATTCAGATGAAATTCATGCAAACACAAAAAATATTCATTTAAGTTCACACATAATTACTTTACATAGAACAGACGATATTTCGCCCGTTGTCGAACTAAAACCTTTAAATAAAGACCTTAGCTAGCTTGTAGTGCACAGTGACCTCGTACGTGTGGCCGGCTTGGCCGGCGGCACTTCCGCCATCATCAAAGTGGTCCCTCTCGCGAGGGAAGGGTGCGGGGCATGACCACTGCGTGACGCTCATGGAGGAGCCGCTCCACTTCCTCCTGCGTCGTGTAGAGGGCGACGACGATAAGATCCGGAGGGAGATTTGGAGCCGCTGCCGCGGAGAACCATGATAGGCATGGTATGGACGCGGTGGTCTAGGCAGCGCCGGAGCGGAGATGTTCAAAGAGGAAGAGGAGTGGTGCGGTGCAGTGTGGACAGCGCCAGTGCCCTGCTTAAAGAAGCGTGGCCAGGCGAAGGGACTAGAAGCCGGCTTCAATGCGACGCAATAGCCGGAGTACGCTTCTCCGTCGCAGTGTCAGCATAGAAGCGGCACGTCCCGCTCATCTGGTTGCATTGCTCTTATTGACATCAATGCAATGGACTCACATCTGCTCTGGAGCGACGCTGACTGACATGAATGCGGTCCGGACGCCCAAAAAGCCTCCTCGATTTGCATCCGGGTTATGGAGAAACGGATCGATCCGTAGACGGACGAGGTATCGTGTTGGATAATACCGTGTACGAACCGTTTTGAGGGTCCGCGTTAGAGATAACCTTAAGAACCAATATTGGCCAGAATTTGACGCAGACGCAATCAATATTTATTTATTTATATATTTCCGAAGCAGGTATATTTTATATTTTGAGGGAAAAAGCAAGGATATTTTATTAATTGTGATAAAATAGTATTTGCCTTTTCTCACGCCCAGGAGATTTAATTGTAGTCATAATATTTTAGGAAGAAGCCGGTTGTTGGAATCCCGTTTTTGGAAGGAATTAATTTCTGAGATTTATAGCGTATACCAGTAGTAATATTTCTGGGGATCCATTATAATAATACTCGGGCGCCGTTCAAATCGACGCCGCTATTTTCGCGCTGGCGCCGCGTGGGCCTCCCGTTCCCTGCCCTCTTTCGCTATAAAACGTGAACGCCTCCCTCGCGTCTGACTCTGCCTTCTCCTTATCACCAGAGACTTTCTCTCCCCTCATATTCATTCATCTACACGACGCCACCGTCCACGATGGTGGTCTCTCGCCGGAGACCTCCGCCGTAGATCCCACCGCCGGCCCGGCCTTGGCCGGACCTCTACTACTCTATCATGCAGGGCGTTCCTGCTGTTCGCGCGTCGCCGGCGGTTGGCCTTGTCATCGCGCGTCGGTCAAGACCACTCGTAGATGCGAGCCGCCCTCCTCCCTGCAGCTCGCGGTGGCGGCGATGCGGATCCCGGCAACGGCTTGTCCGGCGGGCGACGCGGTCGGTCGGTCCACGAACCAGCGAACCACGGCGAACCGGTCCAGCAGCCCCAACTTCGCACGGCCGGACGCGTACCAGCCGGTCGAGATCGTCGATTCAGTTGGCACGGCCGCCGGTCGGTTGAACCAGCCGGTCCAGATCCACGCGCAACCAGCTTGTCGGTCGGTTGCACGGGCCAGGTAGCGCAAGGCCTCGCGAGCCCACCTCCTGCCGATGCGGCCCGCGGGTGCAAGCGACTCACCGATCCGGCCAGACGGACGGACCAGCGAGCGGACCGGGCCTCCAGCCCGCGTGGAGCGGCCTCCGGCCCGCGGGACTGGCTTGCACCTTGCGGCCCTTCCTCCCCGTCGGACGGCGCCAAGTCTCTAGGTTACGAATCAAGGCCGTCCATTCCCATCGGACGGCGCCAAATCTCTAGGTCAGTGATAGCTTTCGCCTCTATATATTTGCCCGTCTTCCCAAAATCCCTGCCACTGTTTCCTCATCCGCCGCCGCCGCCGCCATCCTTCTCCAGCCGCTCGTGGGGGCTGAGAAGAAGAACACCGAGATGGTGCTCGTCGACGCCGAGAAGAAGGGCTCCGACATGGCGCTCGTCGGCGCCGAGAAGAAGGGCTCCGACATGGCGCTCGTCGGCGCCGAGAAGAAGGGCTCCGACATGGCGCTCGTCGGCGCCGAGAAGAAGGGCTCCGACATGGCGCTCGTCGGCGCCGAGAAGAAGGGCTCCGACATGGCGCTCGTCGGCGCCGAGAAGAAGGGCTCCGACATGGCGCTCGTCGGCGCCGAGAAGAAGGGCTCCGACATGGCGCTCGTCGGCGCCGAGAAGAAGGGCTCCGACATGGCGCTCGTCGGCGCCGAGAAGAAGGGCTCCGACATGGCGCTCGTCGACGCCGAGAAGAAGGGCTCCGACATGGCGCTCGTGGGGGCCGAGAAGAAGAGCTCCGACATGGCGCTCGTGGGGGCCGAGAAGAAGAGCTCCGACATGGCGCTCGTCGACGCCGAGAAGGATCTCGTGGTGGCCGAGAAGAGCTCCAAGAAGGCGCTCGTGGTGGGCGAGAAGGGCTCCAAGAAGGCGCTCGTGGAGCCCGATTGGGATCAGCTCCATCAAGATCTCATGGCGAAGCTCTCTTTCGCGCCCAAGAAGGACCCCGTGGTTGCAGATGAGGAGCTGTCCATGAGGGCCCTCGAGCTGACCGTGGAGGAGCTCGACCTGCTCCAGCAAGCAGCGATCGACCTTGCTTCTCTCAAGACCAAAGAGGCAGCGGAGTTCGCCTCTGCGGCCGCGTGCTTTAAGGCCGCCAAGGATTCGTCGTCTTACATCCGCGAGCCTGAGCCCACCAAGGAGCCGATTTCCACCGGCGATGATGAGTGAGTATCATCGACAGTGCCCATCTCCAAAATAGATCTCTTATCCTGATCCTTTTGTTGTTGAATCATGCTCCTGCCGTTGGATCTACTTTGTTTAGTGTTTCGGGCGAATTATCTGTATGTATCTAGCCTTCCTGACCAAGGACCTGTATTCATATAATGCTTCTGAACAAGGACCTGTACAGATCAGTGTTTCTGCCTTAGGATATGCAAAGATTACCTTACTGTCTAACCATATCTATGTATTTTGTGTTCCTTGCGAGTCATTTGCATGTATGTAGCGTCCCTGATGAAGGATCTGTAGTAATTGTAGGAATTAGTGCTCCTGACGAATTACCTGCATATATTAGCCTGTGTTCTTTGTAGGTTAGTGCTCCTTGCCATGGGTTACTTCCTACCAGTATTGCTGTCCATAGTTCTCCCCATCAAATCCGTGTTTCTTGTTAAGTTTATTAGTGCACTATTCTTCTCTGTTGAATTAGTGTCCCTTGAGATGGGTTAATACTAGTGTTCCTGTGAATGGTTCTCCCATGGCATAAGTGTCCCTTGAGATGGTTAATACTCTCTCTGTTCGGAATTAACTGTCGCTGAAATGTGTGAAATCTACACATTAAGACGCTTCTAGATACACTTGTTTCAGCCGCTGTTAATTCCGAACGGAGGTGTCATTATGCCTGTGTTCCTGTGAATAGTTCTCCCATTATTTAGTGTTCCTTGTGATGGTTGTTAGTCTACTCAATGGTTCTTCCATTATATCAGTGTCCCTTTAGATGTTTTTTAGTATGCTGGTGTTCCTGTGAATTGTTCCCTCATTATATAGTGTTTCTGGGATGGTTATTTGTATACTCAAATGGTTCTACCATTGTATCTCCCATTATATCAGTGTCCCTTTTGATTGTTACGAGTATCTTCTATATGGTTCTCGCATTACATTAGTCCTGCTTGAGACGGTTATTAGTGTACTAGTGTACCTGTCAATGGTTCTCCAATTATTTAGTGTTCCTTGTGATGATTATCTGTGTTATAGAAGTAGCCTTCCTGGTGAAAGATCTGAATATCTGATATTTTTTGGTTGCGTTCGTACAGTCTCGACCTAGCTGTGGCGCTACAAGGGTGTGAATTTGGCCCGGCACTCATTCGTGTAAGATACTCAATGATCTGTTGGCTTTCATTGTGTGCTTTCCTGTGGTGTTCCCATATTCATGTTTACAATTTATCTATGTGCAGCGTCTCTTCAAGGCGACCCCCTCGCAGATGAGAGCTGCCCACAAGACTGCAAGTAGGGTGCTGAAGATTGATGAGAAGAACATTGGTTCTGTCTCTGCTGATGTTTACAGACAGGTGCTGAGGAGCACAGCTGAAGGCCAGAAGGAGGTTCCACTGCATGATGTGACCAGGGTCCTTCAAGCATTTTCAAAGGTGGAAAACAATCTGCCCAAGGGAGTCAAGGTTGAACTGCTGAAAGAGAAGTCCAAGGTCGAAATGATGAAAGCTTACGCCGACAACATTAACCGCGTGGCTGGAGTTTGTGGAGCTGCGAAGAGTACATATGAAGTTCTGCGGGACTACTTCTTCTAGGCCTCTGCTTTGAGTGTCATCCCAAGTTTTGCTAGTCCCCAGTTCTGAAGTTTTCATCTAGGCCTCTCATTTCAGTGCCATCCCAGTTTTGCTAGTCCCTACGTAGTTCTGAAGTTTTGCCAGACTTGATCTTTTACGCATCAGCCATTCACTCATCACAACATCCCAGTCATCTACTTCTGAAGCACTATGGAATTCTCAACTCTTGTACCCGTTTATGTAGTGTCTTGTTTGGTCATACTTTCTTTCGACTAAGTTGTGGTAATTGTCTTATCTTTGCTGGTGGATGAGATTTTGATCCTCTGAGAATTACCCTTTTAAGAATATTTCTGAATACTCGTCTTTGTTAGTGTTGGCCTTGAGTTAATTTTTGAGATTTTGGTTGTCTGCAAACAAGACTATTTCTTGAAACATATATGCTGATATCACTAAATGCTGCTGTTCTAGTAACTGTAATATTGTGGCAATTGTTTAAAAAGAGAGGCTTGTCAGCAATGAAATGGTCCAAGCTTCAACTGTCCCCTCTCTTTGCTAAGCTTTGGCTCGCTGCCAAGGTTGCCTGCAAGCTTAAACCCCAGCTGATGTCTCTGTGAAGATGGCTGCATACCTGATCATTTCCAATTAACTGTATGTACATCTGATGTCTCTTGTGAAGATGGCTGCATACCTGATCATTTCCAATTAACTGTATGTATGTACATGTACATCGTACAGGAAGCAAATTAACAGTGGCATGAATTACAAGACGCATTTCAGCTGCCACAGTCATCATGCCCACTCCAGCCGAGAGAGCCAAGTTAACAAGAGAAAGTGTTTTCAAAGAGACGGTGCTTAACATCCAGCAGGAACATTTAACTGAATTACTTGCGTCAAAAAAAAATGCATCAGGTCAACAGGTAGACTGAGGTTGAGACTCTGGCCAGTATGGTGCTGAAAAGTAAAAAGGAAATCAAATCAGGTGACACCTGCAACTAGTTCTAACACTGAATCCACACGAGCACACTGATTGTACAAGAAGAAATATAATTGCAACATTACACTGCACTACTTCTCTCACGCCAAGTCATAACCAGAAATATAATTGCAACACTACACTGCACTCGTCTTAGATTTGTGTAGAAACGGATATATTTAGACATGTTTTAGTGTTAAATACATCCGTATCTACACAAATGTAAGACAATTAATCTGGGACAAAGGTTGTACTACAGTATATCACAAGGAGCTGTCCTCCTTTTTAAAACAAAATTTTCATTTGTAGCGCAGCAGCTTTCCTTTCCTGGCCTTTCTCAATCTCTCTTGTATCCAATTCCTTCCGTACCTAGTTTTCTTCATCTTTCTATTCCTTTTCTCTGAAGTCTCATTGAGGAGGGATCAAGCTCTGCTCTTTCACCAAGAATAAGTGAAATTTTTGGCAATTATTATCATGAACAGGAAGATGTGGAGGATGGACTAGACCTTTTTTCTGCTGAACTTCATCCTGACTGCTACAAGAATGATATGGCAATATTCGACTTGGCCTATCAGTATGGTGGAAATTACTTGAGGGTGGTATTTTTTTTATTTTTATGCTTGTCGTGTTCATGGAGGCCTGATCAAAGAGGAGCCTGTTCCGGGGGGTACTTTATGGGATCTTGGAGAGCAGTCCAATGAGGGGGAACAAGTTGTTTTCAGGACACAAGGGAGGAATAATGAAGGGGCAGGCAAAGGGTACAGGGGAACATATAAGAGAGTAATAGGGAGGAACAGGAAGGGAGAGACCGGCCTGAAGTATGATGTTGTCGCAGGTAAGAAGAGAGGAACGGTTGGGGATGATATGGAATGGCAAGTTGAACAGGAAAAACAACGGAAGGAGGACAAGGTTGCGAATGAACAGGAGAACACCAACGCGGGGCCCAAGGAGCAGCCCTGCGCGCCCAAATGAAAATCATGGCTTGGAACTGCCGGGGTTTAGGGAACGAGCCGACAGTTCATGGTCTTCTGGATCTCCGGAAGAAGAACAACTCCCATGGGTGTGTATTGGTGATTTCAACGAGGTCATGTTTAGCTATGAGAAACAAGAGGGTGTAGCCCGCCCCGGAGCCATTCTTGTTTGCAGAATTTCAGAGATGCCCTTTCTTTTTGTGATCCTAAAGACCTCTGTTTTCAGGGTGATGTGTTTACTTGGAGAAATAATAATTTCCATGTTGAGGGCTATATCCGTGAAAGACTGGAGCAGGAATGTGTTGGGCGATCTGGCTAAAAGAGTAAAAAAGATAAAGAAGGAGCTCGAGGCTTGCCGAAGGAAACCCATCAGCTCAAAAACACTGTGTTGTGAGCAAGTACTTCTATTCCGGTTGAGCAGTTTACAGGAGCAGCATGACGTGCTATGGCGCCAAAGAGCCCATGTAAACTGGTTAAACTAGGGGGACCGGAACACAAATTTTTTCCAAGCCTTTGCAACGGAAAGGAAGATAATGAACACCATTACTCAGCTGCAAAGGGAGGATTGGGGGAAGAAGGAAGATAATGAACACCAGGGCTAAATGCCCTTATTTCTACTCTTTTTACTCCCATGGCAGGAACCTCTAATGTTGATTGTCTTAACATCATTACCCCCAAGGTCACGACGTACATGAATGCCTTCATGGGGGAGGAAGGAAGATAATGAACACCAGGGCTAAATGCCCTTATTTCTACTCTTTTTACTCCCATGGCAGGAACCTCTAATGTTGATTGTCTTAACATCATTACCCCCAAGGTCACGACGTACATGAATGCCTTCATGATGGCCGACTTCTCCGCGGAAGAAGTGAAACAAGCGCTGGACAGCAAATGTGACGGTCACCGGGATTCAGTGCAAATCTACATGGCGTGGTGTGGTGTGGTGCCCATGCAGATGGCCATTGCCGTTGTTAGAATACATTGTATCTCTACTTCTAATGTCTTAGTTGGTAGGTCGTGTTTCGGATTTTATTTTCGTCCCACCTCACCCGGTCTTTTTTGGTACTTCTTTGGTACTTCCTCCCACCTCCCTCTCAGCCGCGAAAAACCAAGGAAAACCCCGCGATCGAGTCCCGCACACGCCCAACCTCCCGTCCCACGCTAAGTCGCATAGAATCAAAAAAAAACCTCAAGCCGAGTCCCCCGCCGGCCCCACGCACTCCAGGCCCTAACATCCCGTCACACCAAGAGAGACGAACCAAAAAAATCTACGAATAGTCCGCCGGTTATTTTTCGCTGGTTTTTATTTCGCTTCACCACTTTCGTTGGTTTTATTTTGCTGGTTTTATTTCGTCTTCCTCCCACCTGTCTTTTCGTTTCACCACTCACATAAACCCATCAGATTAGTTACCATAAAAAAAATCGCAATCAATCAAGTATTGATGATCAGATTAGTTACCATATAAAAAATAAATCGCAATCAATCAAGTATTGATGGGATATTTCCTTATATTGATATGATTTCCCCTTTTTTATCATCAATCGTCTCTACTGCCTAAAAAATGCGTAGCTTTCCTTTTCGCTTCACCACCCACATAAACCCATCAGATTAGTTACCATATAAAAAATAAATCGCAATCAATCAAGTATTGATGATCAGATTAGTTACCGTATAAAAAATAAATCGCAATCAATCAAGTATTGATGGGATATTTCCTTATATTGATGTGATTTTCCCTTTCTTATCATCAATCATCTCTACTGCCTAAAAAAATGCGTAGCTTTCCTTTTCGCTTCACCACCCACATAAACCCATCAGATTAGTTACCATATAAAAAATAACTCGTAATCAATCAAGTATTGATGATCAGATTAGTTACCATATAAAAAATAAATCGCAATCAATCAAGTATTGATGGGATATTTTCTTATATTGATGTGATTTTATGTAGCTTTCCTTTTCCTGCCAACCGACCGCGTCCGTCTCCCTACATCCGCCCTCGTTGCTCTGCCTCCCGCATGCGAAAAAACCCTCTCGTTTGACCTCCCCAAACCCGCATGATGGAAAAACCCAGCCGCTGCTTCCCTCCTCTCGACCGCTCCATACGTCCAGATCGCGGCCCCATCCCCATCCTCCTCTCACGTCACGGCGGCCAATGGACTGCCGCCACCACCCTCCTACTCTCTCGCCGCCGCCGTCCTCCCACTCGCTCGCCGCCGCCGTCGCCACCAATCCCGTCGAAGGCGCCGTTGCTGCTATGTCGCCTCCTTTCCCCATCCAAGCCTGACCATGGCAACGACGCCCTCTCATGTGTCCCGCGGTGAGGTTTGGGGAGGCGCGACCACAATCCAATAGGGATCTCACTGCGGACCCGTCCGCTGGGATGAGTGTTGCTTCCGTTGCGAATGGGATCGAAGGGAGGGACTACTTCGTCGTCAAGGTCGGCGAGGCAGCGGCCGATTGGGAGCCTGGTTGTGAACATGGGAGTTCGTCCCCATGGAGGCGGCGGCCGTGGAGATTGGATGTGAAGCAACCCCACTTGCCGGTGGTGGAGGCTTGCCGTCCATGTGATCCTTTCTTCTCCCGGTATCCCCATTCCTTGCCTCCCATTACAAAAGCGAGCATGAATGAGAGCAGGGTCTGATTTTCATCACTTCATTTCTCATATTTTTAGTTGCTTTTTTGAGATTATACAAGATGCTCTCGATCTGTTTTGTCAAATTACTTGGATCGTCTTATAGAATTGACAGCCATCGCATTTTTCACCTCATGTTATTTCTTAATCCTTGTCCCACTAGGCATCCACTACATGTTTGGTAATGACGTGATGTTGAGGCGGCTAGGAGAAGCTCAGCAGCCAGATCAAGGGCTATCGAGATGGATCTGGGAGCCAAGTAGTAGTTCTTCTGTTAAATTTTGGTTATTATCTTTTCTATTGTTACGATTGTGGGATGGTTGATTTTGACTCGGTGTAACATTTGCATTTGTTTCCCCAGCTTGTTGGCATAGATGCGTGGCACTGCGGCAACTAATCAAGAGCGAGGGCAGTGCACATCAGAGCTACGCTGAATGTAGCGAGCCAACCACGAATTGGCTATGTTCACATGAGGGATGGGAGAGGAGAGGAACATTAACATTTTTCATGATTTGGATGAAAATTTTAGTTCATAGTTTCTCCGTACGTGGCAACACACTAACGGTACTCATGGGCTTAGGATGAAAGTAGCGCCAGCAGAATCAGTAGGTTGGATGGGAAGGCGGTTGTTGCCCTTGTCCCTTGGTGCTAGCCTACCGTGGTGGCCTCACTAACTTGCTCATTGCGAATACGAGTTCATGGGGTCGCGAGTTGCTGCAGATTTGTTTTATCACTTTTTACAATATTTATTGATGTATCCCTAACTCATCGAGTCATTTTAGCTTTGATTTCCCATATCGCCAGCCTAAATATCCCATGGTCAGAATATTTGCATGGTTAGTGGACATTGTACCTTTCTTTCTAATGTTTAATATTTTATATTGCCGATAGAAATAATTTTATCCGCTTGATTTAGGAAGTGCACATAGGTAGGTCAACATATTTCGTAGCTCTTTCGGATGTAAAAGCATATGTTGCATAAGAAATTATTATCTTCCAAGCATACTCACATTTCACTAACAAATAGGGAGGTTCAGACTTGAGCAATGATAAAAGGTTTATTCCTCACTCTTTTGTTGGAATTTTAGTTCCAAGTTAACATGATTTCTTATCCGCTTCATAAGTCATGCATCTGCTTAATTAGGTGATAAGTAGGGCTATTGTGGGGTTTGTTTAAACTCCAGCATAAGGAATTCTGGTTTAATAAAAAGACTTTTGGCTTCTTTAATTACAAATTGATTGCAACATCGTGTTAGTATGTGATTTCTCACATCTGGTTGCAATATTTGTGAAGACGCATTGCACGTGCACTTGAAGCGGGCCCGTGGCCCTTGGACGGCGCCGACGCTGACCCGGGCCACCTCCTCCGCGTATTCTTGGAGCTGTGGCTGGCCGATTTACATGAAATTAATTCCCTTAGTTCTGGGGGCAAATATAATACACATAATCCATATTGTTATGCACTAGCGTGTGTGTGTGAAATAGATGGATTATGGTCCCGTACCCAATAAGATGGACATGTGTGTGTTAGAGAGAGGGAGAGGGGGAGAGAGAGTGAAGAAGAGGGAGGGAGTGTGTGTGTGTGAGGATTTGATGGTAAAAAAGGTCGCCAATGTCGTAATATTGAACTCTTTAAGTTAACGTGGCCCCGTTGCAACGCACGGGCGTTCTTCTAGTAGAGATAGGAGAGTAGTTTAAACTCTTGTAATCTTATTCTCTCTTATCTCTTCTTCTGTTAACCTTCTGTAACCGAACCAGGATCGATCTCTCTTTCTCTCGATCGACCCCTTCCTTGTAAGCCACGACATGCTTTCCATATAATACAATGCGGCCCAGACGAAGGGTTCTACGCTTCCCAATTCTTCTCACATGGTAACAGAGCCTCTTCCTCAATAGATCAGGAATAGATCGCATCTAGCTACCGCAGCGACCGAGCAGTATGTCCACCACCACCGCCACCATGACGGCCAGCACCATGGGCATGCTCACCACATCATCATCATCCGCTTTTGCCTCCTCCTCCTCCACCTCCACCAACACCTCCCTGCTTGGATCGCCACCGCAAGAGAAGCTCACGAGGGGAAACTTCCTGCTCTGGAAAGCCATTGTGCTGCCCCAGATCAAGGGGGCCCAGATGGAACACCACCTCAACCCGCAGAGCCCGCCACCACCGGCCACACTCACCATCACCAAGGACGGCAAGGACGAACAGGTAGTCAACTTTGCACGATCCCTCTGGTATGCACAACAGCAACAACTCCAAGGATTCTTGATGGGATCCCTATCCCGCGAGATCCTCGCACAGGTCGCAACACTCTCGACGCCGGCTGAAGTATGGAGTGTGATCCATGCCATGTTTGCTGCTCAAAGCCAAGCTCAAGCCATCAACACGTGCATTGAGCTTACGAATCTTCAAAAAGGTAATATGTCTATGGCAGAATACCTTGGAAAAATTAAAAGCCTCACCGATGAAGTCGCCTGCACTACCGCCGCGCTCTCTGATCCGGAGATCGTGTCCAAGATCCTCGTCGGCCTCGACATGGACTACAACCTTGTGGTCTCCGCCCTCGCCGCTCGGGTGGAGCCGATCACCGTGCAGGAGCTGTATAGTCAGCTCTTGAGCTTCGACGCCCGCCTCAGCCTTCTTCACGGCGCCAACATCCAGCAGTCCTCCGCCAACTCTGTCTCTCGTGGCCGCGGCCGTGGGCGCGGTCACCAGGGGCAGCGCAGCGGCAGCTGTGGGCGCAGCAACGCCGACTACTCCAACAACGGCAACGCTGGCTACACCAACACCGGCGGCAGTGGCGGCAACAACTACAACAACAGGGCTGGGGGTGGCGGCTTCTACAACAACAACAACCGTCGCCCTTCTCCTTCTTCCCGAGCACGTCCTCGCTGCCAACTCTGCAAGAAGCCGGGCCATGAAGTCATGGACTGTTGGCATCGCTATGATAAGAACTTTGTTCCTGATGCCAAACATGTTGTTGCGGCCATGCGCGAACAAGGAGGAGACAGGGTGTGGTACGTGGACTCTGGTGCCACAGATCACGTCACAAGCGAGCTAGAACAACTTGCTCTTCGTGAACAGTACCTTGGCGGCGATCAAATTCACACCGCAAGCGGTGGAGGTATGGATATTCAACACATTAGTCAGGTCCTTATTAATTCCCCTGCACTTAAACGTGATCTAGTCCTCAAAGATGTTCTTCATGTGCCTCATGCTGATAAAAATCTTGCATCCATGTCTCGTTTAGCTCATGACAATAATGTCTTCTTTGAAACTCACCCTTGTTACTTTTTTATCAAGGATCGGGCAACGAGGGAACTCCTTCATCACGGTAGATGCATTGGAGGTCTCTACCCCATCACATCCGGAGCACTTAGTCGCAAGCGTCGTCAAGTTTTTCTGTCATCAAGCCCTCTTTAGCAAGGTGGCATCAAAGATTAGGACATCCATCTTCGATCATTGTTAAACAAGTAGTCAATAAAGGCAACCTCTCGTTGTCACATAGTTCAATTAGTGAGCCTGTTTGTGAAGCTTGTCAATATGCCAAGAGTCACCAACTACCTTATCCCAAGTCGAATAGTATATCTCATGCTCCTTTAGAACTTATTTTCAGTGATGTATGGGGACATGCAAGAGATTCCTTTGGCAGAAAGAAATACTATGTCAGTTTCATTGATGATTATAGCAAGTTTACATGGATTTGTTTGCTTAAGTATAAGTCTGAGGTTTTCTCTGTGTTTCAAGAGTTTCAAAAACTTGTTGAACGACACTTTGATCGAAATTTTTTGACAATCCAAAGTGACTGGGGAGGGGAGTATGAAAAACTCAACTCTTTTTTCTGTAGCATAGGCATTGAACATCATGTTTCTTGTCCTCATGCTCATCAACAGAACGGCTCCGCTGAACGGAAACACCGTCACATTGTTGAAGTTGGTTTATCATGCATCTATGCCTCTCAAATATTGGGACGAAGCCTTTATCACTGCCACATATCTTATAAACCATCTTCCTAGCAAAGTTATTGGCAATGTCACTCCATTAGAGCGCCTCTATCATCAAACACCGGACTACAATTTTCTCAAAATATTTGGGTGTGCTTGCTATCCCAACCTGCGTCCGTACAATCGTCATAAACTTGAGTTTCGTTCTACTCAATGTGTCTTTATTGGCTATAGTAATCTTCACTAAGGTTATAAATGCCTAGAAGTTGCTACTGGACGAATCTATATTTCCCGGGATGTTGTGTTTGATGAAAACCTTTTTCCTTTGGCTAAACTTCGTCCAAACGCCGGAGCCCTTCTTCGTGTTGAGATAGCACTTCTTTGAGATCACGGGGGTGAATTACATAAGGCTGACAATGTGCAAAATTCCACTCAAAACGTTGGTTCTGATGATGTTTGTGCAAGCACAGGCTGTGATTTCATGTGTGCAAGCCAGGACAAACTTGGCGCAGAACACGAGGCGGATCTCCCTGACAGCAGCGGCGCGCGATCCAGCGCTGATCCGCGCGTCAGGGCTGCGCCTGTCAATCACCCCGAGCCAGATTCTCATGCAGCCAATCCGGTGGCTTCCAGCTTGCTCGCGGCGGATGTGGCCGACCGGCTGCGACTGATGGACCCCGCCAGCCCACGCACCTGCGCCCGCGCGGGGGAAACCGTGTCACCACATGGCACACCGATCGACGGGAGCCCGCGCTTTGATCCAGCCGACGAAAGCGACACGCCTGTGCGGTCTGGATCCTTCTTGGATCACGCGCCGGATACACCAGGATCCGCTGCAGCCTCTGCGCGGGTATCCTTCTCGGATCAGGAGCCGGGATCTTCTGCGCCTGACTCTACATCATCGTCCGCCACAGGATCTCCTACGCCAGTTCCTGAACTGGGATTTTCTGCGCCTGCGCCCCACATCATCAACACTTCCGCGCCGGCACACTAGATCACAGTCAGGTATTATCAAGAAAAAGGAATACACTGATGGTACGGTCAGGTATGACAAAGTTAAGCGTGCTTTTCTCAGTCATATTGGAGAACCAACCTGTTTGCATGATGCTCTTGCTCATAAAGATTGGAAAGAAGCTATGGATCATGAATATGATGCACTCATGAAAAATAAAACATGGCATTTAGTACCACCAAGGCAGGGTCATAATGTCATAGATTATAAATGGGTATATAAGATTAAGAGAAAATCTGATGGAAGCATAGACAGGTACAAGGCTAGACTAGTGGCTAAAGGTTTCAAACAGAGGTTTGGTATTGATTGTGAAGATACTTTTAGTCCTGTTATTAAGTAAGCTACCATTCGACTTGTACTGTCTATTGCTGTTTCCAGAGGTTGGAGTCTACGCCAGCTAGATGTTTAGAACGCGTTTCTTCATGGTGTTCTTGAGGAAGAAGTGTTCACGCGGCAACCACCAGGATATGAGGATCAAAGTGCACCACACTATGTCTGTAAGTTGGATAAGGCTTTATATGGTTTGAAACAGGCCCCAAGAGCTTGGTATTCCAGGTTAAACATGCAATTACAACAACTTGGGTTTACACCATCTAAAGCAGATACTTCATTGTTCTTTTATCATAAAGACAAGATCACTATATTTGTGCTCGTTTATGTTGATGATATAATTGTTGCTAGTTCAAGTGCACATGCTACCACTTGTTTGCTTAAGGATCTGAAGTTGGAATTTGTTCTCAAAGACTTAGGTGATCTTCATTATTTTCTTGGTATAAAAGTTAAACAGTTAAAGGATGGAATACTTCTTACACAAGAAAAATACACCACTGATATACTCAAGAGAGTAGGATTGGAACATTGCAAACCTGTGAGTACACCAATTTCAACTTCAGAAAAACTTACAATTGACATTGGAGAAGCACTTGGAGCAGATGATGCAACAAAATACTGAAGTGTTGTTGGTGCTTTACAAGATTTGACTCTTACATACGATATTTCTTACTCTGTCAATAAAGTTTGTCAATATTTGCATGCACCTAGAACAACACACTGGACTGCAGAGAAAGGATTTTAAGGTATCTCAAATACTCAACAGGTCTTGGGCTTGAGATTATCAAGTCAATGTCTTTGCTTATTCTTGCTGTTACGATGCAGATTAGGCAGGGTGTCTGATGAGAGAAGGTCCACAGTGGTTTTTGTGTTTACGGAACAAATCTTGTGTCATGGAGTGCAAGAAAATAGACCACTATTTCTAGGTCCAAGATCTGAAGCTGAGTATAAAGCTTTGGATAATGCTACAGGTGAGGTAATGTGGATCTGAGACTCATTATATGAACTTGGGATCAAGGCTCCACAAGCTGCGAGGTTATGGTGTGATAATATTGGTGCAACCTATCTCTCAGCTAATCCTGTTTTCCATGCACGAACTAAACATATTGAAGTTGATTTTCACTTTGTCAGAGAAAGAGTAGCTCGCAAGCTACTTGATATTCGGTTTGCCCCAACTGGTGATCAACTTGCTGATGGCTTCACAAAACCTCTTACTACAGGAAGATTGAATGAATTCAAGAACAATCTTAACCTTGGTAGAAGTCACTCGGTTCAGATTGAGGGGGAATGTTAGAATACATTGTATAGAGATAGGAGAGTAGTTTAAACTCTTGTAATCTTATTCTCTCTTATCTCTTCTTCCGTTAACCTTCTGTAACCAAACCAGGATCGATCTCTCTTTCTCTCGATCGATCCCTTCCTTGTAAGCCACGACATGCTTTCCATATAATACAATGCGGCCCAGACGAAGGGTTCTACGCTTCCCAATTCTTCTCACAGCCGTCACACCTCCGAACCCTCATCGAGGCTTACCCGTCACGGATGCTTCATCGCCATTAAGGGGGTCTTCGCTGTCGGGGTCGGATTCTACGTCTAGGGCTGCTTCTCCTACGACGTCGCCCCGGTTCATGACGCCGCCATCTTCGGCTCGCCGGTTGCCACCGCCTAACCCCCACATGGGGAGTCGCGGGCCACTAAAAAAATACACTTCCATGATGATACATGTTTGTCACAGTAGATCGCGTTTTTTGTCATGCATGTACATCCATGACAAATTTATGACAGAATCAAGATAGTCATATCTGTGCTGTCGTAGAAGTGTTCCATGACATTACCAAAATTATCATCACGGAAGTGTCCACTTCCATGACGATAAATCACGCGTCACGGAAGTGCTTTCGTCAAGGGTGACCGACACATGACATCCACCGTAACGGAACGCCGTTAAGCTATCAGGACGGGTTTTGGATCCGATAACCAGTTTACAACCCCGACCAATGGGGATTTTCCACGTGTAAAATCATCATTGGCTGGAGGAGACATGTGTTAGGTCCGCGTTGGCACATGTGTCACTCATCCAATGGGCGAGACACGCCTATGATATGTTGACACGTGGACCGGCCCTTCAAGTTTAAATGGGCCGGCCCAACTAAAGGCCCATAAGATTTTGCGAACCCTAATGGGCCGGCCCAGCTAAAGAACCACGAGATTTTGTGGACCATAATGGGCTGGCCCAGCTAAAGGCCCACAAGATTTTGCGGGCCATAATGGGCCGACCCAGGTAAAGGCCCACAAGATTTTTTGTGTGCCATAATGGGCCGGCCCAGGTAAAGGCCCACAAGATTCTTGCGGATCATAATGGGCCGGCCCAGCTAAAGGCCCACGAGATTTCGCCAACATTAATGGGTCGGCCCAGCTATAGGTCCACAAGATTTTGAGGACCCTAGTAGGATGGCCCATTAACTGGCTGCCATGTTTTGGGCCAAATGCCGGCCCATAGTTGATCCGGTCCATTAATGGCCTGCCACGTTCCGGGCCTAATAATGGCCCATATGAGATCCAGCCCGTTAAAAGCCTACCATGTTTTGGGCCAAATTACGGCCCAGATCAGGTCCGACCCTTTAAAAGGCTTTGGGCTCAATTATGGCCCATATCAGATTCGACCCGTCAACTGGACGCTATGCTTTTGGGCCCACTTGCTAAAGGCCCACTTAGTAATTCAGCCTGATATTAGTTTCGTCCTGTTAAGGGCCCGTTTAACATTTCGACCTTATATTAATTTCGGCATGTTAAAAGCCCGTCATATAGTTGGGCCTAACTACGACCTGGTTTGCATCCGGCTTGCTCGCAGCCGATATCTGATTGGGCCAAACAAGGACAGAGACAATTTTGGCCTGTTAAAAGCCCGTGATTTGATTCACACAATCATGGGCCGGGGTCCATTTCGGGCTGTTGCCGGCCCGTGAGCTGTTCGACACGTTTCAGGCCCAACCTACATCGTGATTGCATGATGGCCCGATTATGTACCGTAATTTTACGGTTTGGCCGGTTTACTGCGAAGACATGATATATATACAGTAAAATAACTGCAGCATCATGAATAAGAAAATACAGACTATACAATAAAGAAATTACGACATATTACATCCACTGGGCATCAAAGTTCGCCACTATGATAATAAATCACAAGCAGACAACAGATTACATACACTGGGCATCAAAGATCGCCACCAGTGCAAATAAACATGCCGACAAAATAATATACAAAACCGACAGCACTTCAATAGAGTTCAAGAAAGGTTAGCCCTGCTGGGGAGCTGCAGCGCAAGCAGCATAGCAAGATGATGAGACTGCGCTTGTTCAACACTTATATCTTCCTCACTCTGAAACATAAGCAAGCAGACACATGACAGGTTTTTCACATAAAAGTATTAGTGCTGACAATTCATCACATTTCTTACTGACGAATAAAGTGACACAGTTTAAAATTGCATTAACACAATATGGTATTGTTCAGGTCAAGACATGGCAGGAAATGACATTGTGAAGTAGTTGGCAGCTTCACGACACCACTGGATTACAGATCAAGAACTCATAAGTATCAATGGTTAGTGTGCTGTCAATTTATCCCATTTCAGATTGGCTAATAAAGAGACGGTTTAAATAATAGTATAATGATATGACATTGTTTCATAGTTAAGACATTGCAGAATATGACATTGTGCGGTAGTGGGTAGGTTCACCACACCACTGGATTACGGATGAAGAACAGAAGCATACATGCAGTGCAAAAGAAGATCACTTGCTCTGTATAGTTTAATTTACATGGTATGAGGAAGGAACTTGGTTGTACAACTGGAAACTTAAATTGAGAAGTACAAACTTTTGTTTATGAACTACATAATAAACTTTAAACATGCAATTTGATGCAAACACCAAAAATAAACAGCTATTGCAGTCATGCCCAACCAAATATATACAACAAAGTTTGAAGGCTTGAGAAGGACAAACTTACTTTATTGGTGAAGACAGGCTCTATAAAGGCCTTGTCCATGCTGATGGGGGGAGGGGGGGATTCAAGAAGTTTACCACATAATCTTCTTCATAAGCATTGCCATTATTCTACATTTTGTTAAGAGTAAATATAGATGTGATAATATACGAAAAAATGGAGAATATTTAAGATAATATGATGAGTGATGCTACATAACCAAGTAGCTATAAATGTAAGTGCAGCAATATAGGCAAAAGGTACAGCCAAGAGCAATGCACAGCTAAACTTCTTCAGTACCAACCTTATGGTAAGAGTAAATATAGATCTGATGTGTAGAAAATGGAGGGCAAAGGAAAATAAGCTGAAGAAAGATGGTACATGAACAACCACCTGTCATTATAAGTACACTGATAAAGGACAGCATGTACTTACAAGAACAATGCAGAGCTAAAAAACATTGGCATTGGATATATTCTACACTAATGTAACCATTCATACAGATCAGATAATTTGGAGCGAACAATTGATAAGCAAACTATCATGCATACTGTTGTCACATAATGAACCAGGTATGTATGCAAGTACAATGATACAGGACAACAGGTACTAACAAGAGCAAAGCAGCGGGCATCATATTTGCGATATTCTGTCGTTCTTTTCAAACCGGAATTCTTCTTCAAGCAGATTTCCTGCAAAAAAGATCCGTAAGGCACATGCGGAAAAGTAGAGGTTCAAATTGTCATGTGATTTCATAGACAGTACCTCATCCTGGGAAGGAGACCAGTGCATAACTAGGTTTTTCCATTCAATATCTTCTAAATTTAGCACAGGAGATTTCATCAGAAATTCGTTTATAGACTTGCCATCAAAGTGTGATTTCCTCAGGTAACACCGATACTGCTGCAATGCTTCCTTGAAAAGCACAAGCAAGCTTTGCTCGTCATGACTGTCCGGATTGACCCTTGCCTAGTTACAACAATGTAATGTAAATCATTGATGTGTTCAATCAGCAGAAAACAGGAAAATAATAACCATGAATAATAGCACTTACACGTAAGTTGGACAGGAAGATGTGAAAATGGTGTTTGTCTTCACTATAATCTTTCCATGATGGGAATATATGCACGTAGTCCCTAACAACATTGAAAGCATTGTATTTTAAACTGGGAATAAATGGAATGGGGTTCCAATCTGCAGGAATTGGCCGTCTCTGCAGTTGGGATAGGTCTTGACGGTGGACTTGCTGTACTTTTTCTTTGGAGTGGGATTTTTACGTGGTATGGCTGGTGCTATGGCATATGAAATCGGTATACCTTTTGCTGGAGTGCAGGTCCTGTGTGGTGGGGCTAGTGGTGTGGCCAGTGAAGTATGGGTACAGTCTGCTGGAGTCGGTCCTACGTTTTGTGTCACTGGTTGTACATCCAATATAAGTGGGGTGCTGTCTGATTTCTCGGGCACCACCATGTTTTTCAAGGACTTTGCTGGTGCTCCTTCAGGTTCGGCAGTCACCCTCTTCCTTTTAGATGCCTGATGCACAAGAACAACATTTGAGTGAAAAAACATGGTATGATGACAGATGGAATATGTATTGATAATGGATGGGCATGGCATCTCGACATATATGATGAGTAAACTAAGCAGATGGCGGTGCAACAAAGTAGAAGAAATGCAAGACAACATATGCAAGATACCCGCAATCAATAAAACCTTGCCAAATTAGAACATGCACCTTGATGGGTGAACAGGACAGGCCAATTGCCTTTGACTCCTCGAGGTTAGAATAGCCATTAGGATCATATTCTGAACAAGAATCAACAGGTGGGGAGCGTATGAGTTTCATTGCATCCAGAATGGCACTCCAATGCCTTGGTGCCAGTTTTGCAAGTCATTGCAGTGTTTAGCTTCAAGAGTGCACTGCTGCTAGTGCGACACAAAGCAGCTACACAGATCATAGTGTAGATATAACGGGGAAAACCGTAAGCATCAGAGTAAAATCAGCAAAGTGGAACTTGCTGGAATATATGTGCTAGTATTGCCGGTACGGCTAGAAAGGCTTCAAATACCATTTCTCTTCAACCGAAGGTGCGGTACTGTTAATATCAGTGTAACTCTCAAAGGTGACACAACTCCCTGCATTTCCTTGCTATTCTTATAGGATTCAAGTAGGCAGGTCACTACAAATCCTATTCCTATGTTTACAAAATCCTACGAATCAAAGAGGCTCAAAGTGTCCATCACAACCGACCAGTATAGACCTCTCAGACTTTGCAAATGTCCTGCTCATCTTCAGTACAAGGAACATACTGTACTACTATCATACTCCCTCCGTTCCAAAATATAAGTCTTGGTAGAGATTTCCACTATGGATCACATACAGATGTATCCAAATACATTTTAGAGTGTATATTCACTCATTTTGCTCCATATGTAGTCCGTGGTGGAATCTATACGAAGACTTGTATTTAGGAATGGAGAGAGTACATATTAAAGAAGAACGAAAGAGGAACATGGTAAAGAAGAGCAAACAGATTTTGGATAATAAAATGTTGGTTGCGCAGTGCCCACACATGATGAACCAGAGCGCATTAAGAATGTAACTCCCAGATGTCTCTCGACCATTTCAGGCGGTTGGATGAAGATCCTACGTCTCCTAACCCTTCTTCTTCCTCATCTCTGATTCTTCCCATACAGAACACCGCACATGCCGCCGGCCGGACCACCGGCCCCCACCGCCTGTGTTCCTCCGCCACCCCCACCCCAACCCCCGCCCCAACCCCCACCCGCGTCGAGTTTTCTTCGTTCGTCGAGGCCCCACAACCACCCGAGCCCTTCGTTCGCACGGTGAACTCCTGCGAGCTCTGAAAATCGACCGACCCAATTTTGAAATTTAGTCTCTTGTGATTTAACAAGTGTGGAATATAAAGGGAAAACCATAAGCATTGGGAGTATAGTGTTGGCGTGCCATGGCGGATCTGAAGGTGCAAACCGGACAAAGGCAACCGCAACCAAGACAAGAAATCAGAGTAAAGCGGTGGTGATCTATTTTCTTGCTGCGATAAATAAGTTGAGCGAATCTGAAAAGTACCGCCTGCAGTGCGGCGCCGTGTCTGATCTCTGCTGAGAATTTGACGGTGCTGCGGTAGCGATGGCTGTCGGCGGCATGGAAGCAGATCTAGGAGGGTAGACGGTGGCGGTGGGGTGTGGTGGGCGAGGCAGTCGTGGGAGCGGCGCCCGAAAAGGTGGACGACGGCGGGGATGAAGCGAGAGGGCGGGATGCAAGGATCCTGGTCGAAGCCGTGGATGAGAGAGTCGATCTCTTGTAATGAGCAAGGCGTCTGGGTATCAGCTCCGCATGGTGGAGGAGGACGCGGTGGATGGGGTGGCGGCGGCGGACGGAGGAGGTGGGGTGGAGAGGGTGTTTTGGCGCCCACGAGATGCGTATGGGGAAAAGGGAGGTAGAGAGGAAGGGGAACCATGTATTCAGGGTGCGCTTGTCTCAAATGCGAGGAAATTTACAAACTTAGCCCCCGTTTCAAATTTCTACTACATCACAACAATATTAGTCGGTTGGGGATAGGACGGAAATCTCGCATACACCAAATATTTGCCGACGAGAGTTTGTTTTTGGCGCCCATGATGTATGAATATGAATCGGGGAGGGAGTCGATTTCGGCCGAGGACACACTGTGTTTTGGCGCCCACCGTGTATGAATCTGGGTGAGAGGCGGTTACGTCACGTTTGGGTGAAATTAAAAACCTACCCCTATCGAAACCTATAGAAATTTAGCAGATAGGCTTTGCGTGGCAGGGATACACAGTAGTAATTTCCATCTTGCAGATTTTGGTTTCGGGCGGTTACTGCGACTTTCCCTGCTTCGTTCAAATTTTGCAGAGTGCATGTTTACCGTGCCAACTCAATTCAAATCCCATCTGTATTCTATTTTTTTCGGGCGGGATCCATTTTCAATTGGAATTACATTCTATATACATCATTTTTTATATATACTTTCAAAAGCACAAAAAAGAATTCTACTCCTTTATATGTATAATATGATTTACAAATACAACGATCTCAAAATCTTAAGGTTGAATTCAAAAAAATTTAACCAAATTATGTTCTACTAAAATGTATGGATCAGTAATATCTACATATTAAATAACATAGATGTGCGTGAATTCATATGAGTATGCATGTTTGATAGATCATTTTTGGTTCGAGTATGGATTACATGTATCATCATCTCGAATTCAAATATTTGAATCCCTTTTCTGTTCACTCCTTTCACACCCATCTCTCTCGCATGCATGCTCCTTCAGGTAGCTATCACTCTCGTTTCTCCAGCTCACCCGCACACCCACTTCATGTTTCTCCTATCCTCGCAAACATGGTCTCTCGACGTCTCCCTTAAGAAGTGTCACACTCTCCCTATCATTATACATTACACGGTTTTAATTATCTCTCACGTCTCTACTATTCTCTGGTATCACTCGGTACCCAAGCTTTCTTTTTCACCGCCACACACACAGTCTCCACTCGTCTTTCACTTTGTCTTTCTCTCTATGGGATTCTCTCACACACCCTATATGTCTCTACATATGACTCATACCACTAAAATTACTCTCTCTCTCTCTCTCTCTCTCTCTCTCAGAGACACAACATTTGTTGCGGTCTCCTTTTAAATCTCCATCCCAGACTGACATTATTCATTTGTTTACCAATCAGACAACCCCGACTACCGTCTCCTCTCTCTCTCTCTCTCTCTCTCACAGACACACACACACACACACACACACACACAACTCCTGCTTCCACTCCCCTTCCCGACTACCGTCTCTCTCTCTCACACACAAAACTCTCGCTTTCGCACCCCGACTCGTATTTCTCTCACAAACATTTATCGACTAGCTAGCCTCTAGATAGGTTTATACACCCTTTTCGTGCTTCCATTATCGCATACATGTCTCTCTCCTGCTCCTTGTATCTATGTAGATTTTTCTTCCCTTCTTGAGACACGCCCTCTCGATCGTGCACACACACACTATCGCCTCATTTTAAGTTGATACCTATCGCACACGCACTCCTTGTGTCTTTGTCACACATGCACTCCGTCCTCCTCCACTCCCCCTCTCTCACACACACACATGGGCTTTTTGCAACAACTAGCAAGATGCCCATGCGTTGCACGGAACATCAAGATGCATTTGTATGAGTAGTTTATCTTGTGGGGGAAAATGATGAACGAGGGAAGGCCTTATTTGCAAATGTGGAGAGGGGTGTGGGTATCTTTTTGCAAAATTGCCATAGTTTCCTTCCTATCCGTCAGAATAGATCGGACGGCCTATATTGCAGAATGGCAGGCACACAATCATCACCGACAATGCTTTTTATAAGAGTAGGGATAAAAAATAGAGTTGGTGATGATGGTGGGCCTGCCATCCTGCAATGTAGGTCGTCTGATTTATATCTAACGGATAGGAAGGAAAATATGGCAATTTATCCGCACTCTTCACCACATTTGCAGATAAGGCCTTCCCTCGTTCATCCTTTTCTCCCACAAGATCTTGATGTTCCGTGCAACGCACGGGCATCTTGCTAGTAAGAGTAGAAATTAGACATATACCACTTCTCGAATCTTGAAACCAACAACATTCCTCCCTTATCGCATCAAAACCGCCAAAGAAATATATTTTGAGTGAAACATAACATATTTTTAGTGATATACATATTTCAAAACTAGACTTTGTTTCTATCAAATCGGTGAATATGTATTAATCTACTTTGATTGTGTGGCAACGCATTGGCACATTGCTAGTAGTTATTATAATTTTTTGGACACCAGACAAATGGTGGAGTACATATACGAAGAGAAGAGGCGCACACACGTAGTCGGCCTCTCGCTGTCTCACACACATGAGTGTTACGTAAAGGCGACGTCAACAAATAAACCCTAAAACCCTAGGTGCACGATTGCTGCATTCGCGGGTACCGGGTACGTGGTGGAGCACCTTTGTAGGAATAGTCAGCTCGCGTGATAATTTGATCCGTAGGAGTTGATGGTCGGGACCACAGGTGAACGACTTGGAGCACGGTGGCTCGCCAGTTGCCACAGATCGAGTAGCCACGTTTAGAATATCGTTCTTTAGTGGGGTTAAGAGTTCCGATTTTCAATGGCGCGTTATAAGTAGTAAGTAGTTTTTAGAACGATTGGTATGGAGCAAAAATGGAATTCATAGTACTATGTACCTCCTTGGCGTATGGTTGTATGGGTTTATGTTGCGAGATGTTGAACCTGGTAGTTCTAGGGCAAATGCTATGGTTTAGATTTAGATGCTGGTTTTCAGTAATGAAAATTGGAAGGGGAAACCCTTCTTTGATTAAAAAAAACTACTACCTCCATTCTGGTTTACTAGTCCCCATCATACTTTGGGTCAAAGTTTGTCCACGCATTTTACTTTTAAAATGTGAATTGAAAACGAGATTTTGTTATACCCAAACAAAAAAGGACTGGAGGGAGTGATTGCTCTGACACGGACGTGACCTCTCATAGCGCAGGCATTGAACCGGCGCGCCGGCCAAGAGGGCCGCACTCGCTGCAGGCCCGGCTGAGCACGCCTCCTCGCCGCGTGCAACCAGCTTAAGACTGCCCCGCCTGCCTTCATTGAATCCGCGCGTGTGCTGGCGACACGTCCTTCCACGAGCCGGCAAGCATTTTAGAATACAAAAAATGACTAAAATATAATTAATTTATGCATGGTCTTGACTTGTTGTGCTCGCACTGGTAGCAGGAACTAGTAGAGGTTTTTCTTTATTTATAACTCTCCTCACATTTTTTTGGCTTTGAAGTGAATCATGGTTGTGGACATTATGTATGAATGTGCAGATATCTGTGAACATGAGTTTGATGTGGAAGTTGAACTTGGAATGTCGGGCTTGCGAGTGAACTATACCATGTACAATGCTTCGTCTATTATTGTTTGGAAAGTAATTGCTGTTATTACATGACCCAAAAAGACATTTTGTGCCACATCAGTAGATGCACGGACATCACAACAGGCATGCTGACTGGATAAACATTTGAACCTAGCTATTATGAAGGAAATTTTGTATTGACAACAGTTTTAGATAGAAGGAGACGCCTAGCCTGCTCTGCCTCTGCTAGCTTATTTCTGGCTTCTTCCATCTCTTCTTTGGCTTGGGTGAAGAGAGAATCTGATTGCTCTTTTCGGTTCTTCAGGAACTCAGCTACATTCTCAAGGGCTGCTGCACGCTTTCTTTCAGCCTTTACTAATGCCACGAGGACACGAACAACCGATGACTCCACCTGGCTTGTGTGTAATCCGGCATCATCTGGAAATTTGCACCTTGTGTCTAATCCAGCATCATTAGGGAACTGGCACCTTGTGTGTAATCCAGCCTCATTTTGGAAACATGATCTCGAGGTTGACCATACTTCCCTCCTCGCAGGAACTACATCCTGGCATGAAGTTACTTCTTTTTTAGATCAATACTCAGAGGAACCTAGATCCATTTAGTAGAAGCCAGATAAACAGAACTTGGAGAAGTGAATTCAAAAGAAAAAAAACAGACTACAAGGTGAGGACACCCACTTCCTACATCAAGCTAAAAACGAAAGCATTAGGACGATTAAGACTCTTCTTATTACACATCGAAGAACACCACGCTTAAGAGAAACAGAAACTACAACATATACACATCAAAGAACACGAGGCTAAACGAAAGTAATTGAAAGGGTGTTACTTACCAAAGCTCGTTTTACAGGTTCGGTGCAGCTCCTCTTTAACTTGCCACGCTCCTTGAAGATGTCCCGAATATCCGTGTTTGGTCTTCATTGCTCCTCTGCATGTTACTTTTCGTGGTTTTAAAATCTCAACATGGCAAGAAAAATATACTACTAGTAATACTCCCGCATCTTGTGCGCAACATTAAAGCACTCGTCTGCCATGTTAGAGCATCTCCAACAGAATCGCAACGCGCGGTGCTTTAAAAAAGCGTTTACAGTGCTGAGATCGAGAAGTAGAGACTAGAGAGTAGAGGATAGTTCTCAGCATAGATATATAAAAAAGATAATTCAACTGCTCCTCGTCGTCCGACTCCTCGGTGATGTCCTCCTCCGACGTCTGACTGTAGGCGTGAAGATACCGATCGTCGTCGGATTCCCAGGGCGACGCTGCTCCTAGCCTGATGTTGAATTGAGCGTCCGCTTTTCGCCTACGCTTGTCCTCGTGATAGACGGCTCGCTCCGCCCTCCTCTTATCCCTCTCCGCCCTCCTTTGCGCGTAGAACCTCGCACTCGATGATGATGTCCTGCGGGAAGTGTTGGCGCCACAGCGCCATGGCTTCCTCGTCCATCTCGGCGATGCCGAGACGGTGCTCCCACCTCCAGTTGTCGCGACGATCCTCGTCGGTGCTAAGCCGCAGCAGAGGCTCGAGCTCCTGCGCCCGCTCCCGCGTCGGCGTGTTGGGGAAGTTCAATGTTCTATGAGGCCACCGGAGGCGCCACGCTGCCGCGTCGTACGCGCGGGCGGCCTCGTTGGTGGTGTCGATATTGCCGAGGCCAAGGCGCATCCCGCGGAACCAGATCTCGGCGGAGAAGCCGCCGGAGGGGCGCGCGCGGACGCCACGGTATCCCCAAGTTTCCCGGCCACGCGGCGGCATGGTGCCGCGGCGGCGGCGAGGCGAAAAAGAGAGGGGAGAGAGCGGTGGCGAGGCACAGAGCGGGGAGAGAGCGGTGGCAAGGCACAAAGCGGTGGGAGGGCGTTGGATTTTATAAAGCGCGCCGGGCGCCGCGCGCCAAAACTAGCGCATGCCCGGCCGCTTTTTCCCGCGCCCGCGCGATCCTTTCCCGATGTCTCTACTATCTCTACTCTCTTCTCTACTGTTATATTTATTTAATATTTAATATTTAATATTTATCTCTACTTCTCTACTGTCTACTTCTTTTCTCTATTTTTTCTTGCAATATAGGCCGTCCGATTTATATCTGACAAATAGGAAGGAAACAAATGGGAATTCTGCAAAAAGATACCCATACCCCTCTCTAGATTTGCAAGTAAGGCCTTCCCTCGTTCATCCTTTTCTCCCACAAGATAAACTACTCATACAAATGCATCTTGATGCGTGCAACGCATGGGCATCTTGCTAGTTCTAAAAACCTTTCCATCATTTGCCACACTACTGGTTGCAGATGAAAAACCTACCCAAGCACATCGCGATACAGGAGCGACGCACAATTACAAGCTGATATTATGTTGGACAATGGAGGCTATAACCAATTACTTTTACGGGAACAATAACACCCAGGAAATTTGAAGGGTAGGTATGAACAAAATTGGAACTGCACATGTACTGCTAAGTGATTCAATACACACATTACCAATCGAGGAGGAGAGCGATGGTCGCGGCCTCTGTGAGTCATGGTCGACAGCGGAGTCAGTTCATTGTCCACGACGGTGGTACTTCTGCGCTTACGCGTCGGCTTCCGAAGCAGATCCGAGACTGTGGAAGGCGATGCGGGGAAGAGGCTCCGTGTCTGACGGCGACGGTGGACCCGGCTCCAGTCTGGCGTCTGAGGTCGTCGATGAGGCAGATCTTGCTGTGGTGGGCGAGTGCACCGATGTAAAGGGGAGGAGCACGAAGGCTGCGGTGCCATGGAGAAGTCTATTTTGCGGTGGGGATATAAAATGGGGAGTATTCAGGTGTACTACTCTGGGTGCCGGGGTGGGGTTGGCTGGGTAGGGTGAACCTGAAGTTACGAAAACAGCCCCCTACCAATCGTCATCCGTAGGCCTGTTCCGAAGGCTATGATGGTAACTTCCCACTGCTCGAATCAGGGTCGCAGGAGATTTTCCCGCCGACCTCAAAATTTTGTGACACTGGACTCCCCGTGTGGCGTGTTGAGTGATTCGGCTAAGCAACTAGCGAGTAGTAGTAGTAAACTCTGCATATTAGGTTTGACCGAAGTCAAACTTCCTAAAGTTTGACCAAGTTTATAGAAAAATATAAACATTTACCATAACAAATATGTATGATATGAAAGTACATTCAATAATGAATCTAATGGTATTTATTTGTTATTGTATATGTTAATATTTTTGTGATAAGCTTTCGATAGTTTACAAAACTTGACTTTGACCAATGCTAATCGCGGACTTAAATAAAAGCGGAGGAGTACACATCTGTTTTCTTAGTTTTAGTGAACTAATCATTTGTTGAAATTGTGAAATAAATATATTAGGCTATTGACTTCGAATGTAATGGTCTATACAATTCAATAGTTACAATCATTGTCGAATCCCAAGATGTATACAAGGTCTATAGTACTTCACAACATGCTCAAACTCACATAATCCCAGTCAAATGAGAATCTGAATGCATTTCATAGTTATTACTTTGTAGGATGCAACAAAAGCAACCATAACTCTACATCAGCCATTATAGAAGCAACACTTTGACATATCCAATGTGTGAATGAAACGTGCAGAGAGAGCTTTTGAAGATGGAGCAGATAGGGCGGGAAAGATTGTATGTATGTGGACGAGAGAGTAGGAGACAAACCTAAAGAGATAGAGAGAGAGATAGAGAGAGGAAGAAGTTAGGTCTGTGAGAAAGATAGAGACGTGTAATATACGTGATATGCGTGTGCATCCAGATTCTGTATACGTGGAAGGAGAAGAGACAACATGTTTGATGAGAGAGCTGGAAAAACATGGACAAGAGGGGAAGGATCTCGTGGGTTGAGGGATTAAAAATTTTGTGCGGGGAGAGAGGATTGGTAATTTTGTGCAAGAGAGAGAGAGAGGTGGGGAGGAGTCAGTCAGCCGTCGTCACATCACCCTGCTTCCAAATGACCCCGCATTCTCTAGCGCGGTGTGGTCGCCGTCTTCGATCTGCTCGATGCCCTCTTTGAAGATTGAGGTGATGTGCATGTTGGGGTCCAAAGAAGCACAAGCGAGAGTGGTCACCGTATAACCTTGGATGGGGATGAATTGTGTGCTCGGGGGAGGGTGTGTGTGTGTGTGTGTTGTGCTGCGTGTGTGTGTGTCTCTCTCTCTCTCTCTGTGTGTGTGTGTGTCAGATATTGAGAGAAAACAAACCTAAGGAGATAAATGGGTATTCACGAAGAGATTGTGCGGGCCTTGAGGTGGGCAGGGGCCGGGTGAGGGTGTCAAAATGTGTAGCGTTGATGCATGTGTTGCATGCGATCGTCGAGGGACCAGACGAATCGAGAGAGATTGTTGTTGTGTTACGGATGCTCCTCTCTCTCTCTCTCTCTCTCTCTCTCTCTCTCTCTCTCTCTCACACACACACAAGTAAACTAGAAGACCGTTCTCTCATGTATACACAACGTATCGGCATCTGTCTATGTCTCACTCATGCATGATCATTTGCACATTCACACCTCTCTATGTCTGTATCATACGCACACCGTCTCCACATTGCCCTTCCGCCACAACACACATATGGACACATACACACGTTCTCTCTCAGTCACACACACAAAATCAGTATTAAAAAAACTAGGGCGCACCTAAAACGTCCAAATCCAAATAAACACGAACTGGAGCTAAATTCAAATATATGGAAATATTGCAGCGTCAAGAACTTTCCCAGGAAAAAAAAGTTGAGTAATATTCGAGTATTGTTTTCACACACACAAAAAGGTTCGGTGGATGTCCTTCGAGCGCGACATGGTGACGCACCGTTCGATCGACCGCGCGGCCGCGGTTCACGCGCTTGCATAGGATTCCGTATCGTGGCTATGGTACTAACTAATAAAAGCGCTGCCTAAGTCTAATGTTTACGTGTACTAGTACAGTTTTCTTTTAAGTTTGACCAACCTTATATAAAACTAAAGTAAGCTCCCACACGCGCACTCATTAATATGCCGCCGCCGCTGTTGCGCATGCCGGCGCCAGCCTGCTCTGGCCAACAATTTCTCGCCCATCACCACCGTGTCGCCGCCATCCGTTTGCCATGAAGCCGAAGGCTCCCCCGCTCACGTCGTATGCAGTCCCTCCTCGCGATGCCGCCGCGCTGCCAAGCACGCGAGCAGCTGGTGGAGCCGCGTCTATGCACGCAGCGTACAAAGAGGAGGACGAGCGCGTGCTCCAGCACGCCGGCGAGGAGGAACTAGCGTGTCATTGTCGTCTCCGCCCGCGCGGAGGAGGCACGCATGGTGGCTATCGCGGCGGAAGCCGGTCGCGCGCGCGTCGAGCCTGCAAACCGGGTGCAGACGCGGAATCTACCTTTGAGACCTTGAATGCCATGTGGATCCTGCAATCTGAAGGAGCAATTTGGGTCAGTCGACTCATGTGAGCCATTTGATGTAATATGGATGGCTAGAAGGGCTTCTTCCACCTCTTCTGCTGTCTTCTTCCTTCGCTCCGTCGAACTTCTTTCACAAATCGACTGACCCAAATTATACTACTAGTACGAACGTATTAACTACAGTAGGAACACGAAGATACGAGCAGTAGTACCAACTGCAAGAATAATAGTAGTAAGACATAGTACTAGTACTACTGTACGTACTAAAGAGTTCGAATAACGAGAAAGAACATAAACATAGTTCTGCTGGCGCCTCAGCACAACACAACCTTGAAAATAAACTAAGCAACTAGTCCGCTTGACACTGCAGTAGAACCAGCATGAGAGACGGCACTGCCACCTACTCGGAGTCCGAGTCCACGTCCTCGACTTCGTCCTCGTCCCTCTTCCTCTTCCTCTTCGCCGACGCTTCTTTGCTTGAACTGGACACTGGGCTCTGCTTCTTCATCCAACCCTTGTAGATATTTAAACAAAGGTAGGCATCCATTGCTGCGTACAGGATGTGATCTTCATCTAATGACTTGACTCCATGCATGATGAAACTTCGTGATGAGGTTTCTTCAGTTTAGCGTCTGAAGGATCAATCATGGCTGCTGCGAGTCAGCATTGAAGGTTGAGAGGAGGACACCAGGCTTGCCTACGGAGATCTAAGGGCTGGCCTACAACGAGACCTATCCGGCGTAGGACATCCACATCGTTCTTAAAGTCTCTGATAGCATTTCACTCTTTTGTCCTTGAGGAAGTTCTTAAAATCCTGGCACTCAATGTCGGCATGGCATATGTGGTAGACCAAGCAAACGTTATGTACGCAAACCTGGATCATGGCGGGCTTCTTCCTCTCTTCGTCCTTTAGATCCTTCTCTCGTCCCAGGACTGTGGTGTACTCAACATCTAGCCCAGCGACCCACTCATCCGTTGAACTGTTGAACATGCGTAGGAAGAGAGCAAGCCATGCTTTCACCGTCGCGGATCCACATGTGTAGATGACGATGAACTAATCGCCGGTGATGGCTCTAACTTGTTACTCAGTGGTGACCATGGAGATTTGGGAGGCCATGGATTTTGGAGGAGGGTTAGGAGAAGTTGAACTGTTGTACCCCGCAAAAAAAACTGGGAGCGAACTAATGTGAAAGGACGGCGTGGGGTTGCTGGATTGCCCGGTGGATAAACGGCTTCAAGCCCCCGAAGAGTTCTTGAGAACTATGCAGGACCCACTAGATGTCATGTCTACTAGACCCATATCATAGGCTTGACGGTATAGCTTCTGCATGTTCGCACGCCATGCCGGCACATGGATGTAACTTCACTTAATTCCGTCAACCGTCGCGCCTCCCACGACCTTCGCCTCCCTCGTGCGGTCGCACCCTTTGAGACTTTGACCGGCTATAAATGAGCAATTTTTTTGCCTACTCCGCATGCATGATACTCCCTCTGGTCCTTTTTACTCCCGTCAACCGTTTGCAAAGTGTTTGACCAAATTTATACTTTTTTTGAACACCACCTTATATTAATTAACCAGCCACACCAGTACACTCATTCGATACAATATTCACCACACATGGAGGTACGTTATTTACAAGAATACCATCTAATCCATTGTCAAAGCTATACTTAGCGATTAAGTGTGCCACCTTATTGGCCGAACGGCTAATCTTTGACAATTGAAGATTGTTGATCAACTTCGAGATGCTCAACTCTTTCATCTTCAGGTCACGCATAGCAGACCTATCATAGTCCCCCGATGCAAGAGACGCTACCACAAAAGCGCAATCAGTCTCTAAAATTACAGGATTATGAAGAGAAATACCTATGTAGAGACCGACAATGCAAGCCCTAAGCTCTGCTTCCTGCCTATATTATTAACCATGCTCTTAGCTATTAGAGTACCACTACCTCCCTTCTAGTGGTCTCGATTCAAAAATTTCACCTACTCTTAGCAAGATAGTAGAGACGGTGGAATAGTTTTTGAAGTCTGCAAAAGTACTCAACTAATGCTGTCGTTCTTCACAAAAAAATGTGTTTACCAATGCATGCATGAACACTAGTTACTCTAACCCCCTCTCCTCTTTAATTCATTGCCACATCAGCATGTTTGCTATTCCCGTGTACATGATACCAGCTAAGATACCACCATTATGGCCAGCCTTAATCATCGCATGCAATAATTTAGTGCACCTTGAAATATGAACATGTGTGGGGTGTGTATGTTTTAATGACTTGAGACTATACCTAGCCCGCATGCAAGATGACTTGCTATGCACTTCCCCATACCTGCAGGAAGCCCGTTTGTCTCCAAATTTTTTCCTCTCCATGTGTGGAAACAATATGTCTGCCAAACTCTCCTTCTCCCTCCAGCGGTCCCACCACTCCACCCTGTGTGAAAAAATATACATGCATGACTCTCCTCCCCCCACGCTCGTCCAATCCGTTGTGACCAGCAATATTTCCACCCCTTCCCTCCCCCGTAATTTACTCCAACAAATATGCCCATGTAGCTGTTACTTAACTGCAGGTGCATTGGGTCACTGACATATGGGCCCAACAGGGGTCTGGCCCACATGTCAGCGACGCAACTGGACCTGCAGTTAAGTCAGTGCAGCTCAGTCCATATCTTACGTAGGTGTGCCATTGCTCGCTTTAAATACTGCGCCTCCCACGACATCGCTATCTCCTCCCCCTCACGTTCACGTTCATCGCTATCTCCTCCCCCTCCCTCTCACGTCGACCACCATGGCATCGCCCATCCCAAGCCCTAGGAGCCTCTTGCTGCACCGTGCGGACGGTCACGCATCGCCGTTCCGTTCCTTGCCGCCACTAGTCGAGGAGGACACGTCGGTGTTTCGCTCCTCGCCGCTACGCGACACGTCGCCGTTCCGTTCCTCGCCGCCACTAGTCGAGGAGGACGCGTCGGCGTTCCGCTCCTCGCCGCGACGCGACGCATCGCCATTCCATTCCTCGCCGCCACTAGTCGAGGAGGACGCGTCGGCGTTCCGCTCCTTGCCGCGCCGCGTCGAGGTGGACGCGTCGGCGTTCCCAATCTCGCCAGCTCGCGCGTCGGAGGACGCGTCGGCTCCCCGCTACGAGGAGAACGCCGCGCCGCCCGCCGAGCCCCCCCCAGCCTTGAGGAGCTTTGGAAAGAAATGGATGTAGCCTTGTGGGAGGCTTTGCCTCCAGCAGAGCGTGCCAAAATAGAGGCGGAGAAGAAGGTCGAGGAAGAGAAGCGCACCGCAGAACAAGCTGCCTGGGAGGCCTATGTCGCGTCCGAGAGAGTCAGGCAATTGGCTCTTTGGCAGAAGGTGAAGGAAATATGCCCTAGAGGCAATAATAAAGTTATTATTTATTTCCTTATATCATGATAAATAATTATTATTCATGCTATAATTGTATTAACCGGAAACATAATACATGTGTGAATACATAGACAAACATAATGTCATTAGTATGCCTCTACTTGACTAGCTCATTAATCAAAGATGGTTATGTTTCCTAACCATAGACATGAGTTGTCATTTGATTAACGGGATCACATCATTAGGAGAATGATGTGATTGACTTGACCCATTCTGTTAGCTTAGCACTTGATCGTTTAGTATGTTGCTATTGCTTTCTTCATGACTTATACATGTTCCTACAACTATGAGATTATGCAACTCCCGTTTACCGGAGGAACACTTTGTGTGCTACCAAATGTCACAACGTAACTGGGTGATTATAAAGGAGCTCTATAGGTGTCTCCAAAGGTACATGTTGAGTTGGCGTATTTCGAGATTAGGTTTTGTCACTCCGATTGTCGGAGAGGTATCTCTGGCCCTCTCGGTAATGCACATCACTATAAGCCTTGCAAGCAATGTAGCTAATGAGTTAGTTCTGAATGATGCATTACATAACGAGTAAAGAGACTTGCAGTAGCGAGATTGAACTAGGTATTGAGATACCGACGTTCGAATCTCGGGCAAGTAACATACCGATGACAAAGGGAACAAAGTATGTTGTTATGCGGTTTGACCGATAAAGATCTTCGTAGAATATGTGGGAGCCAATATGAGCATCCAGGTCCCGCTATTGGTTATTGACCGGAGATGTGTCTCGGTCATGTCTACATAGTTCTCGAACCCGTAGGGTCTGCACGCTAAAAGTTCGGTGACAATCGGTATTATGAGTTTATGTGTTTTGATATACCGAAGGTATTTCGGTGTCCCGGATGAGATCGGGGACATGACGAGGAGTCTCTAAATGGTCGAGACGTAAAGATCGATATATTAGACGGCTATATTCGGACTTAGGAAAGGTTCCGAGTGATCCGGGTATTTTTTGAAGTACCGAAGAGTTACGGGAATTCGCCGGGGAGTATATGGGCCTTATTGGGCCATACGGGAATAGAGGAGAGAGAGGCCAAAAGGAAGGAGGCGCGCGCCCCCTCTCTGGTCCGAATTGGACAAGGGGTGCAGCCCCCTTTTCCTTCTCCCTCTCCCCCTCTTTCCTTCTCTCCTACTCCGGAAAGGAAAGGGGAATCCTACTAGGACTTGGGAGTCCTAGTAGGACTCCACACACTTGGCGCCCCCCCTCTAGGGCCGGCCTCTTCCTCCCTCCTTTATATACGGGGGTAGGGGGGCACCTCTAGACACAACAATTGATCATTGATCTCTTAGCCGTTTGCGGTGCGCCCCTCCACCATATTGCACCTTGGTAATATCGTAGCTGTGCTTAGGCGAAGCCCTGCGTTGGTAGCATCATCAAAACTGTCATCACGCCGTCGTGCTGACGGAACTCTCCCGCAAAGCTCTGCTGGATTGGAGTTCGTGGGACGTCATCGAGCTAAACATGTGCTGAACTCGGAGGTGCCGTATGTTTGGTACTTGATCGGTCGGATTGTGAAGACGTACGACTACATCAACCGTGTTGTGCTAAAGCTTCCGCTTTCGGTCTACGATGGTATGTGGACAACACTCTCCCCTCTCGTTGCAATGCATCACTGATATGTCTCCAACGTATCTACTTTTCCAAACACTTTTGCCCTTGTTTTGGACTCTAACTTGCATGATTTGAATGAAACTAACCCGGACTGACCCTGTTTTCAGCAGAACTGCCATGATGTTGTTTTATGTTTAGAAAAGAAAATTTCCCGGAATGTCCTGAAAATCCACGGAGGCACTTTTTGGAAAATATAAAAAATATTGGCGAAAGAATCAAGACCAGGGGCCCCGCACCCTGTCCACGAGGGTGGGGGCCGCGCCCCCTCCCCCTGGGCACGCCCCCCTGTCTCGTGGCCCCCCTGGACCTCCACCGACCTCAACTCCAACTCCATATATTCACGTGCGGGGAGAAAAAAATCAGAGAGAAAGTTTCATCGCGTTTTACGACACGGAGGGAGGGCTGATTGTTGGGGAGCGTAGTAATTTCAAAAATTTCCTCGCACGCATAAAGATCATGGCGATGCATAGCAGCGAGAGGGAGAGTGTTGTCTCGTACCCTCGTGAACCGAGCGGAAGCAATCTGGCGTAGAGGAAGTAGTCGTCGTTCTCCTCGCGATCAACCCGATCCCAGCGCCGTTACTCCGGCGCCTCCGAGTTCTTGACACACGTACAGCTCGGTGGCGCTCCTCGAGCTCCGATCCAGCAAAGCTCCGGGAGAGAGAGTTCCGTCGGCCGACGGCATGGTGGCGATCTTGATGTTCTACCGGCGCAGGGCTTCGCCTAAGCACCGCTTCTGATATGACCGAGGTGGAATATGGTGGAGGGGCACCGCTGCAGCTAAGAGCGATCTCAAGGATCAACTTGTGTGTTCTAGGGTGCCCCCTGCCCCGTATATAAAGGAGCAAGGGGAGGGCGGCCGGCCCTAGGAGGCGCCAAGGGAGGGAGTCCTCCTCCTAGTGGGAGTAGGACTCCCTTTCCTAGTCCAACTAGGAAGGAGGAAGGGGAAGGAAAGAGGGAGAGGGAGAGGGAAGGGGGCGCCCCCCCTCCTTGTCCTATTCGGACTCCCCATGGGGGCGCGCCACCTCTGGTGCGGCCCTCTCTCTCCCTCTTGGCCCAATAAGGCCCATTACTTCCCGGGGGTTCGGTAACCCCTCGGCACTCCGGTTTTCTCCGGAAACTTCCGGAACCTTTCGGTGTCGAATATAGCCGTCAATATATCAATCTTTATGTCTCGACCATTTGAGACTCCTCGTCATGTCCGTGATCACATCCGGGACTCGAACTCCTTCAGTACATCAAAATACACAAACTCATAATATAACCGTCATGAAACCTTAAGCGTGCGGACCCTACGGTTCGAGAACAATGTAGACATGGCCGAGACCGTCTCGGTCAATAACCAATAGCGGGACCTGGATGCCCATATTGGCTCCTACATATTCTCGAAGATCTTTATCGGTCGGACCGCATAACAACATCGTTGTTCCCTTTGTCATCGGTATGTTACTTGCCCGAGATTCGATCGTCGGTATCAATACCTAGTTCAATCTCGTTCTTGGCAAGTCTCTTTACTCGTTCCGTAATACATCATCTCACAGCTAACTCATTAGTTGTAATGCTTGCAAGGCTTAGTGATGTGCATTACCGAGGGCCAGAGATACCTCTCCGACAATCGGAGTGACAAATCCTAATCTCGAAATCGCCAACCCAACATCTGCCTTTGGAGACACTGTAGTACTCCTTTATAATCACCCGATTCGTTGTGACGTTTGGTAGTACCAAAGTGTTCCTCCGTAAACAGGAGTTGCATAATCTCATAGTTATAGGAACATGTATAAGTCATGGATAAAAGCAATAGCAACATACTAAGCGATCGGTGCTAAGCTAATGGAATGGGTCATGTCAATCAGATCATTCAACTAATGATGTGACCTTGTTAATCAAATGACAACTCCTTTGTCTATGGTTAGGAAACTTAACCATCTTTGATTAACAAGCTAGTCTAATAGAGGCATACTAGTGACACTCTGTTTGTCTATGTATTCACACATGTATTATGTTTCCGGTTAATACAATTCTAGCATGAATAATAAACATTTATCATGAAATAAGGAAATAAATAATAACTTTATTATTGCCTCTAGGGCATATTTCCTTGATCTCCCACTTGCACTAGAGTCAATAATCTAGATTACATAGTAATGATTCTAACACCCATGGAGTCTTGGTGCTGATCATGTTTTGCTTGTGGAAGAGGCTTAGTCAATGGGTGCTGCTACATTCAGATCCGTATGTATCTTGCAAATCTCTATGTCTCCCACGGACTAAGTCCGGATGGAATTGAAGCGTCTCTTGATGTGTTTGGTTCTCTTGTGAAATCTGGATTCCTTTGCTAAAGCAATTGCTCGATATTGTCACAAAAGATTTTCATTGGACCCGATGCACTAGGTATGACACCTAGATGGGATATGAACTCCTTCATCCAGACTCCTTCATTAGCTGCTTCCGAGCTGCTATGTATTCCGCTTCACATGTAGATCCCTTCTGACGCTTTGTTTAGAACTGCACCAACCGACAGCTCCTCCGTTTAGTGTAAATCGTATCCGGTTTGCGATTTAGAATCGCCGGATCGGTGTCAAAGCTTGCATCAACGTAACCGTTCGATGAGCTCTTTGTCACCTCCATATCTGAGAAACATATCCTTAGTCCTTTTCGGGTATTTCAGGATGTTCTTGACCGCTGTCGATGATCTACTCTGGATTACTTTGGTACCTCCTGCTAAGCTTATAGCAAGGCACACATCAGGTCTGGTACACAGCATTGCATACATGATAGAGCCTATGGCTGAGGCATAGGAACATCTTTCATTTTCTCTCTATCTTCTGCGGTGGTGGGGCATTGAGTCTTACTCAACTTCACACCTTGTAACACAGGCAAGAACCCTTTCTTTGCTTGATCCATTTGAACTTCTTCAAAATTTTGTCAAGGTATGTGCTTTGTGAAAGTCAATTAAGCGTCTTGATCTATCTCTATAGATTTTGATGCCCAATATGTAAGCAGCTTCACGAGGTCTTTCATCGAAAAACTCTTATTCAAGTATCCCTTTATGCTATCCAGAAATTCTATATCATTTCCGATTAGTAATATGTCATCTACATATAATATCGAAATGCTATAGAGCTCCACTCACTTTCTTGTAAATCTGGCTTCTCCAAAAGTGCATATAAACCCAAATGCTTTGATCACACTATCAAAGCGTTTATTCTAACTCGAGATGCTTGCACCAGTCCATAAATGGATCGCTGGAGCTTGCACACTTTGTTAGCTCCTTTGGATCGATAAAACCTTCTGGTTGCATCATATACAACTCTTCTTCCGAAATCCATTCAGGAATGCAGTCTTTACATCCATTTGCCAAATTTCATAATCATAAAATCGGCAATTGCTAACATGATTCGGACAGACTTAAGCATCGCTACGGGTGAGAAGGTCTCATCGTAGTCAATCCCTTGAACTTGTCGAAAACCCTTTGCGACAAGTCGAGCTTTATGAACAATAATATTACCGTCGGCGTCGGTCTTCTTCTTGAAGATCCACTTGTTTTCTATTGCTTGCCGACCCTCGGGCAAGTCAACCAAAATCCACACTTTGTTTTCATACATGGATCCCATCTCAGATTTCATGGCCTCAAGCCATTTTGCGGAATCTGGGCTCACCATCGCTTCTTCATAGTTCGTAGGTTCATCATGATCTAGTAGCATGACTTCCGAACAGGATTACCGTACCACTCAGTGCGGATCTTACTCTGGTTGATCTCGAGGTTACTGTAGTAACTTGATCTGAAGTTTCATGATCAACATCATCAACTTCCTCACTATTTGGTGTAGATGTCGCGAAACGGTTTACGTGATAAACTACTTTCAAATAAGGGAGAAGGTACAGATTACCTCATCAAGTTCTACTTTCCTCCCACTCACTTCTTTCGAGAGAAACTCCTTCTCTAGAAAGGATCCATTCTTAACAACAAATGTCTTGCCTTCGGATCTGTGATAGAAGGTGTACCCAACTGTCTCCTTTGGGTATCCTATGAAGACACATTTCTCGATTTAGGTTCGAGCTTATCAGGTTGAAGCTTTTCACATAAGCATCGCATCCCCAAACTTTAAGAAACGACAACTTTGGTTTCTTGCTAAACCATAGTTCATAAGGTGTCGTCTCAGCGGATTTTGACGGTGTTCTATTCAGCGTGAATCGGCCGTCTCAAGAGCATAACCCCAAAGCGATAGCGGTAAATCTGTAAGAGACATCATAGATCGCACCATATCTAGTAAAGTGCGATTCTGACGTTCGGACACACCATTGCGCTGTGGTGTTCGGGTGGCGTGAGTTGCGAAACTATTCCGCATTGTTTCAAATGTAGACCAAACTTCGTAACTCAAATATTAGCCTCCACGATCAGATCGTAGAAACTTTATTTTCTTATTACGATGATTTTCAACTTCACTCTGAAATTCTTTGAACTTTTCAAATGTTTCAGACTTATGTTTCATTAAGTAGATATACCCATATCTGCTTAAATCATCTGTGAAGGTGAGAAAATAACGATATCCGCCACGAGCCTCAACATTCATCGGACCACATACATCTGTATGTATGATTTCCAACAAATCTGTTGCTCTCTCCATAGTACCGAGAGCGGGGTTTTAGTCATCTTGCCCATGAGGCACGGTTACATAAGTGCCAAGTGATTCATAATCAAGTGACTCCAAAAGTCCATCGATATGGAGTTTCTTCATGCGCTTTATACCGATATGACCTAAGCGGCGGTGCCACAAATAAGTTGCACTATCATTATCAACTCTGCATTTTTGGTTTCAACATTATGAATATGTGTATCACTACTATCGAGATTCATTAAAATAGACCACTCTTCAAGGGTGCATGACCATAAAAGATATTATTCATATAAATAGAACAACCATTATTCTCTGATTTAAATGAATAACCGTCTCGCATCAAACAAGATCCAGATATAATGTTCATGCTCAGCGCGGCACCAAATAACAATTATTTAGGTCTAAAACTAATCCGAAGGTAGATGTAGAGGTAGCGTGCCGACCGCGATTACATCGACTTTGGAACCATTTCCACGCGCCGTCACCTCGTCCTTTGCGGTGTTAAGCAATCCGTAGTCCTGTTTGAGTTGCAAATATTAGCAGAAGAACCAGTATCAAATACCAGTGCTACTGCGAGCTCTAGTAAGGTACACATCAATAACATGTATATCACATATACCTTTGTTCACCTTGCCATCCTTCTTATCCGCCAAATACTTGGGGCAGTTCCGCTTCCGATGACCGATCGCTTGCGGTAGAAGCACTCAGTTTCAGGTTTAGGTCCAGACTTGGGTTTCTTCTCTGAGCAGCAACTTGTTTGCTGTTCTTCTTGAAGTTCCTTCTTCTTCCCTTTGCCTTTCTTCTTGAAACTAGTGGTCTTATTGACCATCAACACTTGATGCTCCTTCTTGATTTCTACCTCCGCAGCCTTTAGCATTGCGAAGAGCTCGAGCATAGTCTTTACTAACCCTTGCATATTATAGTTCATCACGAAGCCTTTGTAGCTTGGTGGCGGTGATTGAAGAATTCATCAATGACACAATCATCCGGAAGATTAACTCCCGGTTGAGTCAAGTGATTGTAATACCGGACATTACGAGTATGTGCTCAGCGAGACCCATTCTCTTCCATCTTGCAGCTATAGAACTTATTGGAGACTTCATATCTCTCAATCCGGGCATTACATTGAAATATCAACTTCAACTCTGGAACATCTCATATGCTCCATGACGTTCAAAAGCGTCGTTGAAGACCAGGTTCTAAGCCGTAAAGCATGGCACACTGAACTATAGAGTAGTCATCAGCTTTGCTCGCGGACGTTCTTAACGTCGTCGGTTGCATCAGCGGCGAGGCTGGCACCTAGCGGTGCATCCGGGGCGTAACTCTTACGTGCAGCAATGAGGATAATCCTCAGATTCGGACCCAGTCCGTGTAATTGCTACCATCATCTTTCAACTTTGCTTTCTCAAGGAACGCATTAAAATTCAACGGAACAACAACACGAGCCATCTATCTATAAACAAACATAGACAAGCAAGATACTATCAGGTACTAAGTTCATGATAAATTTAAGTTCAATTAATCATATTACTTAAGAACTCCCACTTAGACAGACATCTCTCTAGTCATCTAAGTGATCACGTGATCCAAATCAACTAAACCATAACCGATCATCACGTGAGATGGAGTAGTTTTCAATGGTGAACATCTTATGTTGATCATATCTACTATATGATTCACGCTCGACCTTTCGGTCTCCGTGTTCGAGGCCATATCTGCATATGCTAGGCTCGTCAAGTATAACTGAGTATTCTGCGTGTGCAAAACTGGCTTGCACCCGTTGTAGATGGACGTGAGCTTATCACACCCGATCATCACGTGGTGTCTCGACACGACGAACTTTGGCAGCGGTGCATACTCGGGAGAACACTACTTGATAATTTTAGTGAGAGATCATCTTAAAATGCTACCGTCAATCAAAGCAAAATAAGATGCATAAAGGATAAACATCACATGCAATCAATATAAGTGATATGATATGGCCATCATCATCTTGTGCTTGTGATCTCCATCTCGAAGCACCGTCGTGATCACCATCGTCACCGGTAGCGACACCTTGATCTCCATCGTAGCATCGTTGTCGTTTCGCCATCTATTGCTTCTCGACTATCGCTACCGCTTAGTGATAAAGTAAAGCAATTACATGGCGTTGCATTTCATACAATAAGCGACAACCATATGGCTCCAGCCGATTGCCGATAACCGGTTACAAAACATGATCATCTCATACAATAAAATATAGCATCACGTCTTGACCATATCACATCACAACATGCCTGCAAAAACAAGTTAGGCGTCCTCTACTTTGTTGTTGCAAATTTTACGTGGCTGCTACGGGCTTAAGCAAGAACCAATCTCACCTCGCATCAAGACCACAGCGATACTTCGTCAAATAGACTCCGTTTAACCTTCTCAAGGACGGGCGTAGCCACACTCAGTTCAACTAAAGTGAGAGAGCGGACACCGCCAGCCACCTTTAAGCACGAGTGCTCGTAGCAGTGAAACCAGTCTCGCGTAAGCGTCTGGCGTAATGTCGGTCGGGCGCTTCATCTCACAATACCGCTGAACCAAAGTATGACATGCTTGGTAGGCGGTATGACTTGTATCACCCACAACTCACTTGTGTTCTACTCGTGCAAAACATCAAACCATAAAACCTAGGCTCGGATGCCCTTTGTTGGGGAGCGTAGTAATTTCAAAAATTTTCCTCGCTACGCAAGATCATGGTGATGCATAGCAGCGAGAGGGAGAGTGTTGTCTCGTACCCTCGTGAACCGAAGCGGAAGCAATCTGGCGTAGAGGAAGTAGTCGTCGTTCTCCTCGCGATCCAACCGATCCCAGCGCCGTTACTCCGGCGCCTCCGAGTTCTTGACACACGTACAGCTCGGTGGCGCTCCTCGGGCTCCGATCCAGCAAAGCTCGGGGAGAGAGTTCCGTCGGCCGACGACGGCGTGGTGGCGATCTTGATGTTCTACCGGCGCGGGCTTCGCCTAAGCACCGCTTCTGATATGACCGAGGGGGAATATGGTGGAGGGGCACCGCACTGCAGCTGAGAGCGATCTCAAGGATCAACTTGTGTGTTCTAGGGTGCCCCCTGCCCCGTATATAAAGGAGCAAGGGGAGGGCGGCCGGCCCTAGGAGGCGCGCGCCAGGGGGGGGGAGTCCTCCTCCTAGTGGGAGTAGGACTCCCTTTCCTAATCCAACTAGGAAGGAGGAAGGGGAAGGAAAGAGAGGGAGAGGAGAGGGAAGGGGCGCGCCCCCTCCTTGTCCTATTCGGACTCCCCATGGGGGAGGCGCCACCTCCTGGTGCGCCCTCTCTCTCCCTCTTGGCCCAATAAGGCCCATTACTTCCCGGGGTTCAGTAACCCCTCGGCACTCCGGTTTTCTCCGGAAACTTCGGAACCTTTCGGTGTCGAATATAGCCGTCCAATATATCAATCTTTATGTCTCGACCATTTGAGACTCCTCGTCATGTCCGTGATCACATCCGGGACTCGAACTCCTTGGTACATCAAAATACACAAACTCATAATATAACCGTCATCGAAACCTTAGCGTGGGGACCCTACGGTTCGAGAACAATGTAGACATGACCGAGACACGTCTCGGTCAATAACCAATAAGCGGGACCTGGATGCCCATATTGGCTCCTACATATTCTCGAAGATCTTTATCGGTCAGACCGCATAACAACATCGTTGTTCCCTTTGTCATCGGTATGTTACTTGCCGAGATTCGATCGTCGGTATCAATACCTAGTTCAATCTCGTTCTTGGCAAGTCTCTTTACTCGTTCCGTAATACATCATCTCACAGCTAACTCATTAGTTGTAATGCTTGCAAGGCTTAGTGATGTGCATTACCGAGAGGGCCCAGAGATACCTCTCCGACAATCGGAGTGACAAATCCTAATCTCGAAATCGCCATCCCAACATCTGCCTTTGGAGACACTGTAGTACTCCTTTATAATCACCCGATTCGTTGTGACGTTTGGTAGTACCAAAGTGTTCCTCCGTAAGCAGGAGTTGCATAATCTCATAGTTATAGGAACATGTATAAGTCATGGATAAAAGCAATAGCAACATACTAAGCGATCGGGTGCTAAGCTAATGGAATGGGTCATGTCAATCAGATCATTCAACTAATGATGTGACCTTGTTAATCAAATGACAACTCCTTTGTCTATGGTTAGGAAACTTAACCATCTTTGATTAACAAGCTAGTCTAGTAGAGGCATACTAGTGACACTCTGTTTGTCTATGTATTCACACATGTATTATGTTTCCGGTTAATACAATTCTAGCATGAATAATAAACATTTATCATGAAATAAGGAAATAAATAATAACTTTATTATTGCCTCTAGGGCATATTTCCTTCACTGATCTGGAGTCCGTTCGGGGCTCCGGAGAGGGGGATTCATCGCCGTCGTCATACCATGTGATCAAGTTAGTTTTGTTAGGGTTTGATCCCTAGTATCCACTATGTTCTGAGATTGATGTTGCGATGACTTTGGTATGCTTAATGCTTGTCACCAGGGCCCGAGTGCCACGATTTCAGATCTGAACCTATTATGTTTTCATGAATATAATTGTGTTCTTGATCCTATCTTGCAAGTCTATAGTCACCTATTATGTGTTATGATCCGACAACCCCGAAGTGACAATAATCGGGATACTTCTCGGTGATGACCATAGTTTGAGGAGTTCATGTATTCACTATGTGCTAATGCTTTGTTCCGGTTCTCTATTGAAAGGAGGCCTTAATATCCCTTAGTTTCCGCTAGGACCCCGCTGCAACGGGAGGGTAGGACAAAAGATGTCATGCAAGTTCTTTTCCATAAGCACGTATGACTATTTACGGAATACATGCCTACATTACATTGATGAACCGGAGCTAGTTCCGTGTCACCCTATGTTATAGCTATTACATGAGGAATCGCATCCGGCATAATTATCCATCACTGATCCATTGCCTACGAGCTTTTCACATATTGTTCTTCGCTTATTTACTTTTCCGTTGCTACTGTTACAACTACTACAAAACCAAAAAACATTATTTTTGTTACCGTTACCTTTATTATCATATTACTTTGCTACTAAATACTTTGCTGCAGATACTAAGTTATCCAGGTGTGGTTGAATTGACAACTCAACTGCTAATACTCAAGAATATTCTTTGGCTCCCCTTGTGTCGAATCAATAAATTTGGGTTGAATACTTTACCCTCGAAAGCTGTTGCGATCCCCTACACTTGTGGGTTATCAAGACTAATTTCTGGCGCCGTTGCCGGGGAGCATATCTCTATTATCTGAGTCACTTGGGATTTATATCTGTTGATCACTATGAAGAACTTGAAAGACGACAAAACCAAGATTTTGCCCTCAACTACGAGGGGAGGTAAGGAACTGCCATCTAGCTCTGCACTAGATTCTCCTTCTGTTATTAGTAAACTTGCGACACCTAAACCTGCTACTGCTATGAATTACGATATGTGCATGTTATTGATGATGCCATACGCTATGCATGATACTTATGATGAAACTACTTCTGTGCTTGATACTACTTTGCCATTAGGTGAATTTATTGATGAACAACTTGCTAGAGTTAGGGGGAATGAAATTATTGAAGATGCTATTATTTATGATAGTGATGATGAAAATTCTCCCAATGATTATGAATTGCCTGTTGTTCCTGAGGGTTATGTTATGAATGAAGAAGCTGCTAGAGCTATCTTTGCTTGCAATGATAGATATGATCTTAAGAAATTATTAGCTAAATGGAAGCAGCAGTCTCTTAATGCTAGATTGAAACCTGACCATGCTTTTGCTACTTCACCTATCTGTGTTACTGATAAGGATTATGAATTCTCTGTTGATCCTAAAATTATTACTTTAGTTGAATCTGATCCTTTTTATGGCCTTGAATCTGAAATTGTTGTGGCACATCTTACCAAGTTGAATGATATAGCTACCCTGTTTACTCATGATGATAAATCTTGCTATTTTTATATCCTTAAGATATTTCCGTTCTCATTAAAGGGTGATGCTAAGACTTGGTATATTCTCTTGCTCCTGGTTGTGTGCGTAGTCCCCAGGATATGATTTATTACTTCTCTGCTAAATATTTCCCTGCTCATAAGAAACAAGCTGCCTTGCGGGAAATATATAATTTTGTGCAAATCAAAGAAGAGAGTCTCCCACAAGCTTGGGGGAGGCTTCTCTGATTACTTAATGCTTTGCCTGATCATCCTCTTAAGAAAAATGAAATACTTGATATCTTTTACAATGGACTAACCGATGCTTCCAAGGACTACTTGGATAGTTCTGCTGGTTGTGTTTTCAGGGAAAGAACATTCAACGAAGCTGAATTACTATTGAATAATATGTTGACTAATGAAAATAATTGGACTCTTCCTGAGCCAATTCCTGAGGCAATTCCTGAACCAATTTAGCCAACTCCTGAGCCTATTCCTAAACCCACTCCGAAGAAGAGAGGTGTTTTATTTCTCAGTCCCGAAGATATGCAAGAGGCAAAGAAATCAATGAAAGAAAAAGGTATTAATGCTGAAGATGTTAAGAATTTACCTCCTATTGAAGAAATACATCGTCTTAATATACCGCATGTTGAAGAACCACATTGTCTTGATAACCCGACACAAGTAGTAAGGGTAAATTCTCTTTATAGATATGATAAAGTTGAAATTCCCTCTACTAAATTTTATAGCCCATGCTTAGATGAATTTGATGACTTTATGGCTAGGCAAGAAAGTTTTAATGCTTATGTTGGTAGAGAGTTAAAGAATAATGCTTTCGAAATAGGACGTGTGAGCGATAATATGGCTAGAGTTAAAGGTGAACTTAAACTCATTAGCAAATATGCTTCTATGGTTGCTACTCAAGCTGAGCAAGTACTCAAAGCTCAAAATGATTTGCTTGATGAATTAAATAATAAAAATGACTATGCTGTTAGAGTGGCTACTAGAACTTGTAGAATGACTCAAGAACCTTTGTATCCTGAAGTCCACCCTAAGAGAATCGAGCAAGATTCTCAGAGAAACAATTTAGAGGCACCTAGTTCTTCTAAAAAGAAGAAAAATAAAAACGATAGGACTTTGCATGCTTCTAGTGAACCTACTGTAGACACACCTGAGAATCCCAATGATATTTCTATTTCTGATGCTGAAACTCAATCAGGTGATGAACATGAACCTAGTGATAATGTAAATGATAATGTTCATGTTGATGCTCAACCTAGCAAAAACAATGATGTAGAGATTGAACCTGCTGTTGATCTTGATAACCCACAATCAAAGAATCAACGTTATGATAAGAGAGATTTTGTTGCTAGGAAGCACGGTAGAAAGAGAACCATGGGTTCGAAACCCATGCCCTTTCCTCCTAAACCATCCAAGTCAAAGGATGATGAGGATTTTGAGCGCTTTGCTGAAATGATTAGACCTATCTTCTTACGTATGTGCTTAACTGATATGCTCAAAGTAAATCCTTATGCTAAGTATATGAAGGATATCATCACAAATAAAAGAAAGATACGAAGCTGAAATTTCCACCATGCTTGCTAATTACACTTTTAAGGGTGGAATACCAAAGAAACTTGGAGATCCGGTGTACCAACTATACCATGCTCCATTAAAAGAAATTATGTTAGAACTGCTTTATGTGATCTTGGAGCGGTGTTAGTGTTATGCCTCTCTCTTTATACCGTAGACTTGAATTGAATAAGTTGACACCTACTGAAATATCTTTGCAAATGGCTGATAAATCAACTGCTATACACTGTCGGTATTTGTGAGGATGTGCTGTTGTGGTTGCAAATTTCACTATCTTAACGGACTTTGTTATTCTTGATATTCGAGGGCGATAGTATGTCGATTATCCTTGGTAGACCCTTTTGAATACTGCAAGGGCTGTTATTGATTGCAACAAAGGCAATGCCACTTTTCATGTTAATGGTAATGAGCATACGGTACACTTTCGAGAAACAATCTCAAGTTCATAGCATCAATTCTATTGGAAAAGTTCCAACTATCATTATTGGAGGTTTTGAATTTCCTCTCCTACTATCAAGAAAAAGTATGATATTCTTATTGTTGGGGATTTTCATATCCCGTTGAGGTAACTTAGTGTAATTGAAATTTCTCCGGTTCCGTGTTATTGGAATGAGTTTGTTAACAAGACTTGATCAACCTTGTTAGTGGATTCATTTTGATGATCATGAGATGGATGAAACTAGAAGGCACAACCTTCATGCCCTCTTTTTACTTTCTGTTATTTAGAATAAATAAATAAAAATAGTATTATCTATCTGTTTTCTGAATTATCCGTGCATTAAAAAATAGCCCGAAAATAAAAGTGCTCCAAATGCCCTGCAAATTTAGTATGATTTTTTATGGAATATTTGAGGATTTTAGGCACTGAAATCACTGCAGGAGGGGCAAGCACCAGGCCGCTAGAGTGGAGGGCGCCCACCCCCACTGGGCGCGCCCCTGTCTCGTGGGCCCCTGGTGGCCCCCCTTCACTTATGCCAGCACCCACACACTTCATCTTCTACCCAAAAAAATCCCCATCCAGCTCAAGCACGAGTTCTAGCTCATTTTGCTGCGATTTTCGATCTCCTTGCTCAAAGCTCCATTCACAAAACTGTTTTGGGAGATTGTTGCTTGGTATGTGACTCCTCCATTGGTCTAATTAGTTTTTGTTCTAGTGCTTTATTCATTGCATGCTGCATAGGTGACCATGTTCTTGAGCTCGCTTGTTAAATTTATGAGGTCCCAAGCAATTCTAATGCATGATATAGGCTCTAGGCACTTGTAGGAGTGGTTGCTATCAATCTTGTTTAGTTTTATTCACTTTATTTTGAAGTTACTAAAATTTCAGAAATTTTCAGAAAATGTTAAGGAAACTTTTGAGGGGCTCTTCTAGCCAAGGCTCTCAGGAAAAACAAGCTAAAGAGAAGGAAAAAGCCAAGTATAATCTTCCTCGCTTAGCGGAAGTGCGGTCGTGTGAATGGCCATGCGATGATTTCTTGAAAGAAGCTGGAATTCATGAAGATTTTTATTCTTTGATCGAGAATGCAGGCCTCACAGGTTTCATCAACGACCGGATCAATCAGTATCTCTTACTCACCAATACTTTCGTGCAAAACTTTTATTATTATCCTAAGAAGTCACCGCCTTCAGTATCATTTCATTTATATGATGAATTCAGAGAAATGTCTTTACGTAATTTTTGCACGGTATGTAGGATACCTTACGAGGGAGAATTGGAGGAACCCCATCGTAAAGATGTGGATGGCTTTGTTAAAACTATAGCTGTAGAGGAGCCAAAGAAGGGTTCCGAGGCGAAAATCTCTAGCATACATTTTCCTGTTTTACGCTACTTTGCCATATTTGCTAGTAGATGCTTGATTGGTCGTGGAAATAGTGGAAACTTTAGTGTTCCTGACATTATCATCCTTCAACATACCTTGCTTGGAGATAATAGTTTTAGTATGGGTGCCGTCATTGCTAAACGGCTAGGCCTGAGTCGTACAAAAGGCCCCATATTTGGAGGTATCTATGCTTCACGTCTTGCTAGACATTTTCAGATACCTATTAGGCACCATGAGAAAGAGGAGACAAAATTGCCTCCTCACATTTTAGATTACAAGTGCATGGTAGCCCACAAGTTTATCGTTGACAACGAAGAAAGGATGCTCTTGTATAACCTTAGATTTAATAAGAAACACAATGAGACTATTATTTTGCCTGCACCTCTGTTGTTTGATTTGACTGCAGATAATTTTCTTGTTACACCTGAAGCGGTGTACACTCATCAAGCCCAAGCTTTCACTCCAGAACCTGAACCTGAGCCGGAACCTGAACTAGACCCTTATCGTGCATCATCTTTCCAGTGGTATCCGGAGATGGCCAGCCAGCGGTATCCTGATTACACCTCCCAGTACACCGGGGAGAGTAGTAGCGGTCCTTAGTATTAGACCAACATATGCCAAAAGCCTAAGCTTGGGGGAGTACGTATTTCTCACCGACTTTACATTCATGTTCACACACTAGTCGTCGGTGCTCATACTCTTTCATTGTATTATCCATGTTAGTTTAAATTTTCTTTTTCTCGCTTTCTTCTTGTGTGTTTGATAAACCTTAAGAAAAACCAAAAAATTAGTTAGTTTAATTTCCATGCTTGTAGTAGGAATTAAAATGAAAACCCAAAAAGATTTCTTATTCTTCTTACTTGTTGGGAGATTTCCTGTGTAAATAGTTTTATTTTCTTTTCTTTCCTTTGGGGGTCGAGAAGACCATATTGAAAATGTTTAGTGGCTCTCATATGCATGATTGTTTATTTTACTTAGAGCCCATATTATCCAGTCTTCTCATTTGAGTTGAATGCTTGCAGATTCCAGCTTAGTCCAATGCACGTGCACTCTTATTATTATACACATCGTTCGATCGTGCAAGTGAAAGGCAATAATGACGATGTATGATGGACTTATTGAGATGAGAAAAGCTGGTATGAACTCGAGCTCTCTTGTTTTTGTAAATATGATGAGTTCATCGTTTCTGATTCAACTTATTATGAAGTAAACATATTTGCAATGACATTTAGAGATTATAGTTGCTTGTGCCATGCTTGATTAGCTATGAGTTATAATGGTTTACCTTGCGTGCCAACATGCTATTAGAATGATTATGATGTGGTATGATGGGATGGTATCCTCCTTTTAATGAGTTGAGTGACTCGACTTGGCACTTGTTCACGCATGTAGTTGAAACAAATCAACATAGCCTTCATGATATTTATGTTCATGGTGGATTATATCCTACTCATGCTTTTACTCGGTATGAATTAATTTTAATGCATGTTTATGACTGTTGTCACTCTCTCACTTGGTCGCTTCCCAGTCTTTTGCTAGCCTTCACCTGTACTAAGCGGGAATACTGCTTGTGCATCCAAACTCCTTAAACCCCAAAGTTGTTCCATATGAGTCCACTATACCTTTCTATATGTGGTATTTACCTGCCGTTCCAAGTAAATTTGTATGTGCCAAGTCCAAACCTTCAAATGAAATTCTATTTTGTATGCTCGAGCAGCTCATGTTTCAACTAGGGCTGCCTATATCTTCCATGCTAGGTGGGTTATTTGCTACGTCTTGAGCTTGCGTTGGTTTTCCTCGAAGAGGAGAGGGTGATGCAGCAATAGTAGCGTAAGTATTTCCCTCAGTTTTTGAGATCCAAGGTATCAATCCAGTAGGAGGATCCTCAAAAGTCCCACGCACCTACACAAATAAACAAAGAACTCGCAACCAACGCAACAAAGGGGTTGTCAATCCCTTCACGGCCATTTGCGAAAGTGAGATCTAATAAAGATAGTAAGATAAGATAAATATATTTTTGGTATTTTATAATATAGATGCAAAAAGTAAAGATGCAAATAAAAGTAAATTGGAAGCAAATATGATAAGAGATAGACCCGGGGCCATAGGTTTCACTAGTGGCTTCTCTCAAGATAGCATAAGTATTACGGTGGGTGAACAAATTACTGTCGAGCAATTGATAGAAAAGTGAATAATTATGAGATTATCTAGGCATGATCATGTATATAGGCATCACGTCCGCAACAAGTAGACCGACTCCTGCCTGCATCTACTAATATTACTCCACACATCGATCGACTCCTGCCTGCATCTAGAGTATTAAGTTCATAAGAACAGAGTAACGCATTAAGCAAGATGACATGATGTAGAGGGATAAACTCATGCAATATGATATAAACCCCATCTTGTTATCCTCGATGGCAACAATACAATCGTGCCTTGCAACCCTTTACATCCTTTGGGTAAGGACACCGCAAGATTGAACCCAAAGTTAAGCACTTCTCCCATGGCAAGAAAGATCAATCTAGTAGGCCAAACCAAACTGATAATTCGAAGAGACTTGCAAAGATAACTCAATCATACATAAAAGAATTCAGAGAAGATTCAAATATTATTCATAGGTAAACTTGATCATAAACCCACAATTCATTGGATCTCGACAAACACACCGCAAAAAGAGTTTACATCGAATAGATCTCCACAAGAGAGGGGGAGAACATTGTATTGAGATCCAAAAAGAGAGAAGAAGCCATCTAGCTAATAACTATGGACCCGTGGGTCTGTGGTAAACTACTCACAACTCATCGAAGGGCAAGGATGTTGATGTAAAGCCCTCCGTGGTTGATTCCCCCTCCGTGAGCGCCGTGAAGGCTCAAGATGGGATCTCGCGGATCTGAAGGTTACGGTGGTGGAAATTGTGTTTAAATGCGCCTGGATGTTTTCGGTGCGTGAAGCTTATATAGGAGGAAGAAATGCGTCGATTCGGCCGAGGGGCCCACGAGACAGGGGGCGCGCCCTATAGGGGGGGGGCTCCTATTTCGTGGGAGCCTCGGCTACTTCTTAACTTGCACTCTAAGTCCTCTGGATCACGTTCGTTCCAAAAATCACGCTCCCGAAGGTTTCATTCCGTTTGGACTCCATTTGATATTCCTTTTCTTCGAAATACTGAAGTAGGAAAAAAACAGCAATACGGGCTGGGCCTCCGGTTAGTAGGTTAGTCCCAAAAATGATATAAATATGTAAAATAAAGCCCATAGACATCCAAAAGGGGTAATATAATAGCATGGAACAATAAAAAATTATAGATACGTTGGAGACGTATCAAGCATCCCCAAGCTTAATTCCTGCCCATCCTCGAGTAGGTAAATGATAAAAAAGAAATTTTTGATTTGGAATGCTACCTAGCATAATTCTCAATGTAATTTTCTTTATTGTGGCATGAATGTTCATATCCAAATGATACAAAATAAAAGTTCATATTAACATGAAAATGGTGATACTTCAAGCATACTAATCAAAGTAATCATGTCTTCTCAAAATAACATGGCCAAAGAAAGTTATCCCTACAAAATCATATAGTCTGGCTGCTGCTCTATCTTCATCACACAAAGTATTTAATCATGCACAACCCCGATGACAAGCCAAGCAATTGTTTCATACTTTAATAATCTCAAACTCTTTCAACTTTCACGCAATGCATGAGTGTGAGCGATGGACATAGCACTATATGTGGAATAGAATGGTGGTTGTGGAGAAGACAAAAAGGAGAAGATAGTCTCACATCAACTAGGCGTATCAACGGGCTATGGAGATGCCCATTAATAGATATCAATGTGAGTGAGTAGGGATTGCCATGCAACGGATGCACTAGAGCTATAAATATATGAAAGCTCATCAAAAGAAACTTAGTGGGTGTGCATCCAACTTGTTTGCTCAGGAAGACCTAGGGCATTTTTGAGGAAGCCCATCATTGGAATATACAAGCCAAGTTCTATAATGAAAAATTCCCACTAGTAAATGAAAGTGACAACATATGAGACTCTCTATCATGAAGATCATGGTGCTATTTTGAAGCACAAGTGTGGAAAAAGAGATAGTAGCATTGTCCCTTCTCTATTTTTCTCTCATTTTTTTCTTTCTCTTTTTTTCTTCTTTCTTTTTTTACCTTGGCCTTGTTTTTTTTTCCTTTTTGGCCTTTCTCTTTTTTTTTCTGTTTTTTCTTCTTTTTGTAAAGTCTGAAGTCTCATCCCGCTTGTGGGGGAATCATAGTCTTCATCATCCTTTCCTCACTGGGACAATGCTCTAATAATGAAGATCATCACACTTTTATGGATTTACAACTCAAGAATTACAACTCAAAGCTAGAACAAGATATGACTCTATATGAATGCCTCCAGCGGTGTACCGGGATATGCAATGAATCAAGAGCGACATGTATGAAGATTGTGAAGGTGTACCGACTGATGAAGAAGTCAGACAAGTTCGAGTGGACTCCTGAAGCTGATGCAGCGTTTGTAGAGCTAAAAACCCTGCTCTCCACCCAGCCGGTGCTTGCTGCCCCAATCAGCAAAGAGCCTTTGCTGCTTTACATTGCAGCCACGGGACAAGTTGTCAAGACAGTACTTACGGTCGAGCGGGAAGAAGAAGGAAAATCCTTTAAAGTTCAGCGCCCAGTATATTATGTTTCTGAAGTTTTAACTCCGTCAAAGCAAAGATATCCTCATTATCAGAAGCTTGTATATGGGATTTATATGACCACGAAGAAGGTTGCACATTACTTCTCTGACCATTCCATTACAGTCGTCAGCGATGCTTCATTGTAAGAGATTCTGCACAACAGAGATGCAACTGGTCGAGTGGCAAAATGGGCGATTCAACTCCTTCCATTAGATATCAAGTTTGAGGCAAAGAAAGCCATCAAGTCCCAAGCAATAGCAAATTTAAATGGCAGTGGATTGAACAACAACTGCCGACTCAAGTTCACTCGAACCTTTGGACCATGTTCTTTGATGGTTCCAAGATGCTGAATGGTTCGGTCTTTGGGTAGTGTTAGTTTCCCCCCGAGGAGATATGCTCAGATATGTTCTTCAAATTCACTTTGATTCCTCCAACAACGAAGCAGAATATGAAGCACTTTTGTATGGGTTGTGTATGGCCATTTCACTCGGCGTCCGTCGCCTCATGGTCTATGGCGATTCAAACTTGGTGGTTAATCAAGTGATGAAGGAGTGGGACGTCAGAAGTCCGGCCATGACTGGTTACTGCAATGCAGTGAGAAAGCTAGAGAAGAAATTCGAGGGGTTAGAGCTTCATCATATACCCCGACTGAAAAATCAAGCAGCTGCTGATTTGGCAAAAATAGGTTCCAAGAGAGAAGCCATTCCCAGCAATGTGTTTTTGGAACACATCCACACACCATCAGTTCAAGAGGATCCTTTCACCGAAGAAGCTCCACAACCAAAAAGTGCCACAGATCCGACTGAAGTTGAGGTTCCAGCGGTGGTCGACTTGATCATGGAAGTCTTGGTCATCACTCCCGACTGGACGATGCCGTACATCGCGTACATCCTAAGGAAAGAACTCCGAGAGAATGAAGAAGAGGCTCGACAGATCGTCCGTCGATCCAAGGCCTTTACTGTGATAAAGGGACAATTATACAGGGAAAGCGCGACTGGATTCGGTCAGAAGTGTATAACACGAGAAGAAGGTCAAATAATTCTTGACGATATCCACTTGGGGACCTGTGGTCATCATGCGTCCTCTTGGACCATTGTGGCTAAAGCATACCGAGCGGGATTTTACTGGCCAAGAGCAAATGAAATGGCGAAAGAGATAGTCGACAAATGTGAAGGATGTCAGTTCTACTCCAATATGTCACACAAACCCGCGTCAGCCTTGAAGACCATTCCACTCGTCTAGCCCTTCGCTGTTTGGGGATTGGATATGATTGGACCACTGAGAACTGGAAGGAGCGGCTTCACTCACGTGCTAGTGGCAGTCGACAAGTTTACTAAATGGATTGAAGCTAAGCCTACCAAGAATCTCGATGCTTGCACTGCTATCAGTTTCATCAGAGAGTTGATATTCAGATATGGAGTTCCGCATAGCATCATCACTGATAATGGGTCAAACTTGATTCCGACAAGTTCATAGCCTTTTGCGCCTCTCAAGGCACAGAGTCGACAACGCTTGATCGCTCACCCCGGTCGAATGGACAAGCGGAAAGAGCAAGCGGTCTAATTCTCAAAGGACTGAAACCCGTCCGATCGTGATCTCAAGCACGCGGCGGTATGGGTCGACGAACTTCCATCAGTTCTTTGGGGATTGAGGACCACACCTAATCGGTCAACTGGACGAACTCCATTCTTTCTGGTGTATGGAGCTGAAGCAGTTCTGCCGAGTGACTTGCTTCACAATGCACCCCGAGTCGAGCTCTACTCTGAAGATGAAGCAGAACAAGCCCGGCAGGATGCAGTCGACCTCCTTGAAGAGGAAAGTGAGATGTCCCTGATCCGATCGACTATCTATCAGCAAGACCTATGTCGATTCCATGCCAGAAATGTGAAGAGTCGAGCCTTCCAAGAAGGAGACTTGGTCCTCCGAGTAGATCAACAGAAACCACACAAGCTCGCTCCCACTTGGGAAGGCCCCTTCATCGTCACCAGAGTTCTCCGCAATGGAGCATACCATCTTTACAATGTCGATCACCAGATTGATGAGCCACGAGCTTGGAATGCGGAGCTGCTCCGCCCCTTTTATACTTAAGTACTCACTCGGATGAGATGTAATAAGAAATACCTCTGTAGTTTATTTATCAAAGACAAGAGTGTTATAATTTTCCTAGTGATTGTTGTTGCTTTTGTTTACGTAAGAAACCCCCAGTGGGTAGCTTAGCTGTGAATCCGTTTTGCCTAAGTTTGTAAAAAAAATTCCTACCGTGTGATGAGCAAGCCTCTCACTCGGAGGCTTAGCTATGAATCCGTTTCGCCTAAGTACTTGAAAATCCTACCGAGTGGTGAGCCAGCCTCCCACTCGGGGGCTTAGCTGCAGTCCAAGTACTTGCCTAAGTTTGAAAAATCCTACCGAGTGGTGAGCCAGCATCCCACTCGGGGGCTTAGCTGCAGTCCAAGTACTCGCCTATGTTTGAAAAATCCTACCGAGTGGTGAGCCAGCCTCCCACTCGGGGGCTTAGCTGCAGTCCAAGTACTCGCCTAAGTTTAAAAACTCCTACCAAGTGGTGAGCCAGCCTCCCACTCGGGGGCTTAGCTGCAGTCCAGTACTCGCCTAAGTTTGAAAAATCCTACCGAGTGGTGAGCCAGCCTCCCACTCGGGGGCTTAGCTGGAGTCCAAGTACTCGCCTAAGTTTTAAAAATCCTACCGAGTGGTGAGCCAGCCTCTCACTCGGGAGCTTAGCTACAGTCCAAGGACTCGCCTAAGTTTGAGAAATCCTACCGAGTGAAGAGCAATCCTCTCACTCGGGGGCTTAGCTGCAGTCCAAGGACTCTCTTAAGTTTGAGAAATCCTACCGAGTGAAGAGCAATCCTCTCACTCGGGGGCTTAGCTGCAGTCCAAGCACTCGCCTAAGTTTGAGAAATCCTACCGAGTGAAGAGCAATCCTCTCACTCGGGGGCTTAGCTGCAGTCCAAGTACTCGCCTAAGTTTGAGAAATCCTACCGAGTGATGAGCAATCCTCTCACTCGGAGGCTTAGCTGCAGTCCAGTACTCACCTAAGTTTGAAAACATATCGATCCGCAAGGACGACGAGGTGCATGTCGACCGCTACCTTCTCCTTCGGAGCTGCGCCACAAGTACAACGTGCGCTCCATCCTGATCCGCAAGGACGACGAGGTGCAGGTCGACTGCTACCTTCTCCTTCAGAGCTGCGCGACAAGTACAACGTGCGCTCCATCCCGATCCGCAAGTACGACGAGGTGCAGGTCGACTGCTACTTTCTCCTTCGAACCTGCGCCACAAGTACAACATGCGCTCCATCCCGATCCGCAAGGACGACGAGGTGCAGGTCGACTGTTACCTTCTCCTTCGGAGCCACGCCACAAGTACAACATGCGCTCCATCCCGATCCGCAAGGACGACGAGGTGCAGGTCGACTGTTACCTTCTCCTTCGGAGCTGCGCCACAAGTACAACGCCTGCTCCATCCCGATCCACAAGGACAATGAGGTGCAGGTCGACTGTTACCTTCTACTTCGGAGCTACAAATACAACATACGTACTCCATCCCTTCCTGCAAGGGCAATGATGCGCAGGACGACTGAATCTTCCACCTTAGAGCTGCATCTCAAACACAAAGACTATTCCGAGTGAAGAGCATAGTCCACTCGAAGACAAATGCAAGCATATTCAGAAGTAAAGCAAGTTCAGATAAATCTTAAAGGTTCCAAACCGCAGATCAAAGTACTCGGGCTCTCAGCCCGAAGGAGTTTAGCGGTTACAAAATCCACTTGGCATTCCGAGGCAAATTTAAGGTGAGGCATAAAAGTTTGTTCACTCCGCGGGAGGAGGACTGGCAGGCTCGACGAACTCGTCCAGATCTACACCATCGGCGATCCGAGTGGCAGCAGCAATGAAAGTCTCCATAAAGGATCGGAAATCGTGCTTCTTGGTGTTGGCGACCTTGATTGCTGCCAGCTTATCTTCTCGCGCCTCTTTACGGTGGACCACGAACCAAAGACGAGCCACATCAGCACCGTCGAAAGCGAAGACTTCTTCCACTCCTGCACTCGACCAGGGATCTCGTTAAGTTGAGTCATCAGGGACTCGCGGTTGTTCTGGAGTGTTTCCCCTGGCCAAAGTGCTGTGTCGATCCGCGACGTGGCGACTTTCAGTCGAGCCAAGTAGTCAACAACACCGTCGATGCGGGATTCCAGTCGGAGCAGGTTCATAGCAGTTTCGTCCTTCACGGGAGAATTGAAAGGGTCCAAATTTGGTTCGATTCGCCCAGTCTCCTCCTCGAAGTCTCGGCAAAGCTCTGCATGCGCAGTCCAAGGATGAGTCAATATTCGTATGCCGAGTCGACAAAGATAAACCAGTCGAAACGGGATATGTACCTTCAAGCTTGATGAATAACTTCTTGGCGAGGCTCCTCAGATAGCTTTCCAGATCATCCCTCCTGCGAGCAATGCCTTCCATTTTCTCGTTCAGGCTAACCTTGTCCTTCAAGCGGGTTACCTCCTTGTTGGCTTCATCCAGAGCAGATTTCATCTTCGCGTTCTCCTCCTCCAGTTTGCCGACTGAAGCCAGCTTCTGTTCAGCCAGAGCAGTTTGGTCGTCGGCCTTCTTTTGTGCAGCAGCCAGATCGTGATCCTTCTTTAAAAAATCCTGCTTCAGTTTTTCTGAAAAGAAATAATGCTCAGTTCAGAAAGAGCAGAATGAAATCCGGATCTAAGACAAAACAGTCGACAAAGCTTCCTTACCATTGGCGTCATCTTTGGCCTTCTGCAGCTCTGACTTGGCCAACTCCAAGTCAAGGTTGAGTTGAATCTGTTGCTTTTCCAAGTCGGCAAAGCGAGCTCCAAGGTCACAAGATTTCTGCATTCAGAGAAAAAAGACAAAGACAATAAATACTAAGACTACGGTCGACTGACCGCAGTCCACCATAGTCTCGGGGACTACACCCAATGGGTGCACTTAGCGTGCCCCCACTGGTTCAGTAAACACTCGACGAGACCTTTTCGGCGTGAGTGTATATCTATATAAAAAAAGACGGCAAAAAACAAGTTCTTCAGACCATAGTTGACTGCCAGCAGTCGACCACGGTCTCGGGGACTACACCCAGTGGGTGCACTTAGCGTGCCCCCACTGGTTCAGTTTACACTCGACATGGCCAGACCAAACCGAGTGAAGGAATTAAAATGTCAAGACTACAGTCGACTGCCCACAGTCCACCGTAGTCTCGGGGACTACACCCAGTGGGTGCACTCAGCGTGCCCCCACTAGTCCAAAACTTCAAAACCAAAAATTCAGCTCAAAGTATGGGTTTGCTCAGTGACAAGTCGAAACACCCACTGGGTGCACAGATGCAAAGATCCTTGGAAAGAGAGTTTTCAGGTACCATATCCTAACAGAGCAAGCCAAGAAAACCAGTCGACATGCTGCTAACCTGAACATTGCTTTGGAGAGCCGAGTGGCATCATAGGCGGCTTCGATGACATCCCGCACCATCTTCATCTTATCCATCATAATACCTGCTTGGCGTATGGCTTCCTTGGCAGCATTCACTTCGTCCTCTCGGGACGTGATGGGTAACAAACATCAAGGTGGATCGGTAGGAGCTTGAGTAGTCGATGAAGAAGGCGAGCACTTTCGGCGATTGGTACGGCGAAGGTAATGAAGCCGATTGGCATCACCAGCGTCCTGAACGACTGGTTCAGCTATCGGCGTCGATTGTGGCACCTTGTCTGCAGGAGTTTTCCTATTTTTCCTCGTCAACGGCCTCTCGGCCTCTTCATCGTCATCGTCAGGGAGGTCAATAATGTTGGGAGCTGTTCAAAGATCGGTCGCCAAAATCGCATCATCCAATGGCATATATTACAGTTGAGTCGACCAAATAAAGACAGAACGACAGAAATCGTACCCAGATTGGAGGTGACTGCATCCTTCATTGCCTCATCCTTATCCCTGTAAGCTGAAGTCCCGGAAGTAGCAGCGCTGCTAGTTCCAAACTTTATCTGGTCAAATCAAGGGAAAAATAAACATCACAGAGCGTCGAGTGAATACAAAGGGAGATACTCACGCAGAAGCGACGGGGATGTCAATCTTAATCTTCGGCAACACCTTCCGAGGCCTTGGCACTACAAATTTGGGCTGCTTTGACGCTTTTTCAGTCGGAGCCGGTGAGGACGTCCGAGGGCGCTTTGAAGACGGGCCAGTCTGAGCAATCTCTTTTTCACAAGCGCTCGGCCGGTCTTGGCGAGCTTGGATCGCCTCTCCCTGCGAGGAGGTGACTCGGCTTCTTCTTCGTCACTTGAGTCGTCACTTTCCTCGGTCTCCTCTCCGTTAGAATGCCAGTCACCATTATCGCCGCTCTCTGCCCTTCCGGGTCTTGCTCTTGCTCCTCGTTGGGCATTGAGTACATTTCGATAAGAGCACGGCAGAAAAACAAGCGAACAAAAGTCAATCGGCGGACATAAATAGCTGCATGGTTAAAATTACAGTCGGAAATTCAGAGTTGAACCTTGTTGATGCACGGGACTGGTCGAGTGGAGGAATTCTCCTGGCTCCCCAAGGGTTGTCTCTGTTCCCGGTGATGCTCGTCAGCCACCCCTCCAAAGATGGCATCCTCGACCTCCTCTCGGGTGGATCCAGTGGTGTCCTCGGTTCGAATACATCCACATCGGATGGTCTCGAGCTTGAAGTGGCTGGATGCGTCGTTGAAGGAAGACCTCCAAGAGGTCCATACCAGTCACCCCGTCACGGATAAGCTGGACAACACGTTCGACCAGCACCTTAACCTCGCGCTTTCTCTTTGGGATCACCTTCAAAGAGGAAGGCTTCCTCACTCGGTCCATGGAAAAAGGAGGAGTCCGGTCGACCTCAAGCGTCGGCTGGTCTTTGCAATAAACCAGGTCGATTGCCATCCACGGACCGAGTCGGGTAGGATCATGGCGGAAAAGAACTTTTCCTCTCATCTGAACTCAAGACCCCACACATCTGAATCACTTGTGTTCTCTCGTCACTGGATTGGCCTTTTCACCGTCTGGGCGACGGTGAAAATGTGCTTGAAAAGGCCCCAATGAGGCCGACAACCCAAGAAATTCTCGCACAAAGACACGAAAGCAACGAGATACACGATTGTGTTGGGTGTGAAGTGGTGGAGTTGTGCCCCAAAGAAATTCAGAAATCCCTGAAAGAAAGGGTGAGGAGGTAAGGAAAACCCACGGTCGACGTGGGTGGCCAAGAGAACGCACTCACCCTGCCAAGGCTGCGGCTCAGACTCCTTCCCCGGAATCCGCACCGACCCGTGGGGGATCAGTCCTCCAGCGGCCAGGTCGTTGAGGTCTTCTTGACGAATCTTCGAACGGATCCAGTCGCCCAGGATCCAGCCCTGCGGCAGGCCGGCCCTCGATGAAGATCCGCCCCGACTGGTCGTCTTTCCCTTCGCCTTCGCCGTCGCTTTCTTCGCCCGCTCCAGGGCCACCACCTTCTCTTTCCCCATCGTTGCCGGTGAGACGCGCACGGGGCAGCGGCACTGGGACGAAAGCGAGCGTGGCGGAGGAAGAGAGGAGGAAATGAGAACGCACTGTTCAAAAACCCCCGGTCCGACGCCTTATATGAGGTTACTTCCGATTGACTGACTTGTAGGCCCGGGCGATCCTGTCAAATCCAGCAACAGTCGCGCGCGCGATACGTGGCGAAATAGGTGGCACGGAGATCGAGGCGTCCCTGCCTTATCCCATCCGATTACTGCGGCCTCCTCCGCCCTGCGCGCTTCCCGAAATTTGAATCCCGCGAAATCCGCGTGCTGCAGAACAACTTGTCAGACGGAAGATCTCCTCTGCTCTGTCACTCGGAACTCTTCAAGTAAAGAAACTCACTCGACGGATACAAAGAATGGATCAAGGCGACTGGAAAAGAAGTTGGTACCGTCACCTAGGTTCATTGATCCAGAGCAGGGTATACTCATAGCATGAAAAATGGGTCGGAAGTGTGTTCAACTCCTTCCCCACTCAAACTTCGATCCATTCGGGGGCTAATGATGAAGGTATGTACCTAGGGTAGGGTCATGGACCTGTCCAAGATACCCTCCCCAAGGACATCTCTAGAAGAATCACCTTTCAATCGACTCAGAAGTGTTCCACTCGACGGACTCGAAGACACTTTCGAACATGAAGCCAACCACTTTCGACAGCCAGAGATCTAAAGTCCTCCATGCGCTAACGGTCGGTCATTAAGTAGCCTTTATGGTCATCATAGCACTTTACTTGCGGCGTTCTTGGTAACGCCTCGACCTTAATGTACCTTAAACCCTGCATAACGAGGGCCGAGGGTCCAGCAAACTCTATATAATCCACCCCTCTCGTCAAGGGTTCGCACCTATAATTGATACACGCATAATCTAGTCGACCGCCTCCGGGCTCCGAGGCGTGGGGCTATTACTTCCTCCGAGAAGGGCCTGAACTCGTAAAACTTCGTGCGTATACAACTACTCCATAGCTAGGATCTTGCCTCTCCATTCCTACCCCCTACATTCTTGTCGGGACTTAGAACCACGACAGAGGCTCCTCAAAGTCCTGTGCACCTACACAAACAAACAAAGAACTCGCAATCAACGCAATAAAGGGGTTGTCAATCCCTTCACGGCCATTTGTGTAAGTGAGATCGAATAAAGATAGTAAGATAAGATAAATATATTTTTGGTATTTTATAATATAGATGCAAAAAGTAAAGATGCAAATAAAAGTAAATTGGATGCAAATATGATAAGAGATAGACCCGGGGGCCATAGGTTTCACTAGTGGCTTCTCTCAAGATAGCATAAGTATTACAGTGGGTGAACAAATTATTGTTGAGCAATTGATAGAAAAGCGAATAATTATGAGATTATCTAGGCATGATCATGTATATAGGCATCACGTCCGCAACAAGTAGACCGACTCCTACCTGCATCTACTACTATTACTCCACACATCGACCGACTCCTGCCTGCATCTAGAGTATTAAGTTCATAAGAACAGAGTAACGCATTAAGCAAGATGACATGATGTAGAGGGCTAAACTCATGCAATATGATATAAACCCCATCTTATTATCCTCGATGGCAACAATACAATACGTGCCTTGCAACCCTTTACATCCTTTGGTAAGGACACCGCAAGATTGAACCCAAAGCTAAGCACTTCTCCCATGGCAAGAAAGATCAATCTAGTAGGCCAAACCAAACTGATAATTCGAAGAGACTTGCAAAGATAACTCAATCATACATAAAAGAATTCAGAGAAGATTCAAATATTATTCATAGATAAACTTGATCATAAATCCACAATTCATCGGATCTTGACAAACACACTGCAAAAAGAGTTTACATCGAATAGATCTCCACAAGAGAGGGGGAGAACATATTGTATTGAGATCCAAAAAGAGAGAAGAAGCCATCTAGCTAATAACTATGGACCTGTAGGTCTGTGGTAAACTACTCACAACTCATCGGAGGGGCAAGGATGTTGATGTAGAAGCCCTCCGTGGTCGATTCCCCCTCCGGCAGAACACCGGCGAAGGCTCCAAGATGGGATATCGCGGATACAGAAGGTTACGGTGGTGGAAATTGAGTTTCGTCTGCCCCCTGGATGTTTTCGGGGTACGTAGGCTTATATAGGAGGAAGAAGTACGTTGGTGGACGCCCGAGGGGCCCATGAGACAGGGGGCGTGCCCTATAGGGGGGGCGCGCCCTCCTATCTCGTGGGAGCCTCGGCTGTTTCTTGACTTGCACTCCAAGTCCTCTGGATCACGTTCGTTCCAAAAATCACGCTCCCGAAGGTTTCATTCCGTTTGGACTCCGTTTGATATTCCTTTTCTTCAAAATACTGAAATAGGCAAAAAACAGCAATACGGGCTGGGCCTCCGGTTAGTAGGTTAGTCCCAAAAATTATATAAATGTGTAAAATAAAGCCCATAGACATCCAAAAGGGGTAATATAATAGCATGGAACAATCAAAAATTATAGATACGTTGGAGGCGTATCATTATTCTCAAGAGGAGTGGACTCCGCTCCTCATTCACGAGAAAGGGCCGGTAACCGGGAAGCCCAGTCCCATGATCCAAAAAGATCAAAGCAAATCAAAATAATTAAACAAAACCCCCCCAGGGCTGTTGTTAGTTGGAGGCACTCGTTGTTTCGAGCAAGCCATGGATTGATGCTTGTTGGTGGTTGGGGAGTATAAACCTTTACCATTCTGTTTGGGAACTGCCTATAATGCATGTAGTATGGAAGATACAACCATCTCATAGTTGTTGCGTTGACAGCAAAAGTATGCCGCTCAAAATGTTATTCAATCCCTATTTTAAAATTGAGCTCTGGCACCTCTACAAATCTCTGCTTCCCTCTGCGAAGGGCCTATCTATTTACTTTTATGTTGAGTCATCACCCTTCTTACTAAAAAGCACCCGCTGGAGAGCACACTGTCATTTGCATTCATTACTATTGGTTTATATTTGGTATGACTTGACTGGATCTCTTTTACCATGAATTACAATGTTTAGTCAGTCCTTGATCTTTAAAGGTGCTCTACATTTATGTTTTGCGGTGTCAGAAAGGGATAGCGAGATACCATTTTGTTATATCATGTTATGATTGTTTTGAGAAAGTGTTGTCATCCGAGTTTTATTATTATGGCTCGCTAGCTGATTATGCTATTGATATGAGTAATTGTGAGACACAAGTGTTATTGTGAGTATGGTTAGTTCATCATGTTTGCTGAAACCTGAATGATGGCTTTGCATGTTTACAACAACAAGAGCAAATAGAGTTTGTAAAAGTTTTTCTTTATCACTTTCAGTTTATCAACTGAACTGCTTGAGGACAAGCAAAGGTTTAAGCTTGGGGGAGTTGATACGTCTCCAACGTATCTACTTTTCCAAACACTTTTGCCCTGGTTTTGGACTCTAACTTGCATGATTTGAATGAAACTAACCTGGATGACGCTGTTTTCAGAACTGCCATGATGTTGTTTTATGTGTAGAAAGAAGTTCTCGGAATGTCCTGAAAATCACGGAGGCACTTTTGGAAAATATAAAAAATCTTGGCGAAAGAATCAAGACCAGGGGGCCCACACCCTGTCCACGAGGGTGGGGGGCACGCCCCCTGTCTCGTGGGCCCCCTGGACCTCCACCGACCTCAACTCCAACTCCATATATTCACGTTCGGGGAGAAAAAATCAGAGAAAAGTTTCATCGCGTTTTACGACACGGAGCCGCCGCCAAGCCCTAATCTCTCTTGGGAGGCTGATCTCGAGACCGTTCGGGGCTTGGAGAGGGGATTCGTCGCCGTCGTCATCATCAACCATCCTCCATCACCAATTTCATGATGCTCACCGCCCGTGCTTGAGTAATTCCATCGTGAGGCTTGCTGGGCGGTGATGGGTTGGATGAGATTTACCATGTAACCAAGTTAGTTTTGTTAGGGTTTGATCCTAGTGTCGGTGTACAAAAGAGGGTGCGCTTTTGTACCCCTATAACTGTCTGCAGGCGATCGAGCCACGGGCACCACCACCTTGAGCAAGGCAAGGGAGGTGAGCCAAGGTAAGGCAAGCTTGAAAGGAACGAGCGGCGCCAAGACCAAGACCACAAGAGCAAAGGGAATGAAAGCGGACTCCCGGCAAGATCCTTGCCGGAAGCGGTTTGGCAAACCCGCAAGACCCTTGCCGGGCAGCTCATCCACACCTTCGGAGCGAATCACCCTTGAGTCCACTGCCCCCATGGGGCAAGGATTCGGGAGACATCCCCGTGGTGGCATGCAGATCTTTGTGAAGACATTCAAGATTAGATACACACCATAGAAGATGATGACCCTTGGCGGAATCCCAGCCAAGGAGGACCAAAAGGCCCCCGGCAAGAGCCTTGCGGGGATGACAACAGCGCAGCGGCAAGACCCTTTCCGGGGCCCAGCGGGACCCTTGCCGGGCTCTGGCGAGGCCCTTGCCAAGGACACCGTAGGGCCACCATCGAGCCCACGCCAATCAAACCTTCACCGCCCGTTCGCATGTAGCTGCCGACCCAACCAGTTGGGCAGGCACTGCGTGGCGACAGCGGATCTTCGTGGAGACCCACCATTGCGCCACCTCAGCCTGCCTGCTTGCCTACATGGCACCATGAGCACCGCTGGCGAGCGATGTCGACCTGAAAGGGAGCGGCGACAGACGAGACAGGGCTCTCCCGTCCCGATAAAGCAGGACACCTAAGCAAGGCGCATTAAAGGCGCCTTGTCATGTAATCTGAGGATAGACTCGCATCACTGTACCCTTTCCACCTCTGTGTGCCCTTTGTGGCAACCCCTTCCCTATAAAAGGAGGCCCAAAGGCGACCGGAGGAGGATTCAACTTTGGAGCTCCTCACGCCCCATTGCTAGTTCAAGAACACCGGATAAACAAACCACCAAAGCAGGAGTAGGGTTTTATGCATCCTCACGGCTGAACCTGGATAAAGAGACCGTGTGCTATCTGTTTGATCCGCTCTTCTCATGACCCGCGCCCGCAACCGTAGTAAAGTTCATGTGATCCCATAGGTGTCGTTCCTACTGCGACATCTTTGGCGCGCCGGTAGAAGCGCGAGTTGTGAAAATCGGCTCTAGCAGTTAGTTCGGCGTTTCTTCATCGTCATGGCGCCCAAGAAGAAGATAGCGGTGGCGGTTGGCCCGTCGGAAGCCGTACATCCGTCCCGCAGCGGGCGAGCAGCGGACGGTCGCGAAAGGACCCAGGCGTTGTTCGCAAACACCAACACCGTCCCAAAGCGAAGTTTGGGAGGCGGCGATGTTCGTCTTGCCGTAGCAGGCGATCGCCGCCAAATCCCAAGGCGGGCCAGGCCCTCCGGGTGGCGCGGGCCTTCAAGATTGCTGCCACCCGCCGAAGGCAACGAGAGGGCTTCAAGACTCCCACGCCCGGCGCCAGCGGCGCGCTCCTCTCAGCGGCGCGAGGCGAGCAGCGTAATCACGCCGAGGACCTCGGCGTCGCCCGTGAAAGAGCCCCCCGGCGCCGCTCGAGGATTTAGAAGACCTGCCCGCTCGCCGAGGCACTGGTGAAGATGGCATGCGACCGCGGGGTCGTGATAGAGCTCCTTCTGACATGGTCAGAAGTCGAAGCGCGTCACAATCCGTGCAGGTTTCGCTGCCACCAACACCAGCAGAAGCCACGGTCTTGCTGCAGCGCTTGCTCCTTGATTTCCCTCCCACTCGGAAACTTCGGCGAATGGAGAGCCACTATCCGAAGCCTTGTTGCGGTGGCCAACAAAGACGAACCGAGTCGGCGGAGCCGGTCGGCAGCTCCAGCGAGTCCCACGCACCAATGGCAGGAGGGCCGGCGGCACCGCAACCATGGTGCACTCGCCTCCTCCTCGCCCGGTATCGCGGACGCCAGCCCGTCGCGACGTTACGGACGACTAGATCTCCATAGCATCGTCCGACCCGTGGGCCCACTTTGACCAGCGCCAAGTTCTTCGGGAACGAGAACATGAAGATGCTCGAACCACTATCGGCGCCCGGCGTAGCGCCCACAAATCGAGGCAATGACGGGGCCTGCTATGAGCCACCCGCACCGAGGAGCCACAGAGGCCTGCCTTACGAGGTAGGCTGTCCGGCTTTACCCGTGACCTGCGGCAGTTCGATGGCCCTCACCGCACCTTCAAACCGGCGTGGGCGAAAAGTACGATGGCAAGACCCACCCGTCCGAGTTCCTCGGCGTCTACACCATCGCGATGCAAGCTGCCGGAGCCCACGCGATAAGGTGCTTGCGAATTACTTTCCGTTGGCTCTTAAACCCAACGCCATGTAAGTGGTTGATGCACTTGCGGTGACTCTATTTCCTCCTGGTGGTTTGTTCCATGAGTTAGTAGGCGCCTTTCTTTGGAGGCCTTGGCCAAGCAAGCGACCTGCGTCATTCCCGTAAGGGGCGAGAGTCTCGCAAGTATATCTGAGAGGTTCAGCGGGTGCAAGACAATATCCTGATGTTCACCCTGCCGCCATTATCAACGCGTTCCATCGAGCGTGCGTAACCGCAAGATCTTGCGAAGAGCTGGCAATGAACAAGGTGAGAGATGTAGCGAGAACTCTATGTTCTTCGCGACAAATGTGCCCGAGCTGAAGAGGAAGGAAGTACCCGGCAAAGATGCCAGCGTGAAACCGACTCCTCGATGAGGATATTGCCGCCCGGCGAAGAAAGGCGGCGCCGCAACAGAAGCGCATAGGAAAAGCCGTGCTTGCCGTCGAGGGATCGATGACGCCGGCTCCACCAAAAAACCAAGGCGGATGACCCGGCAAGGAGGTCGCCGGATGTGTCGCTGCCGGGCCTTGGCGGCTGCGAGAAGCCAGAAACTCCGACAAGCGATCTTGCAAGATCCATCGCACCAAAGGCCATGCTCTCGGGACTGCCGACAGGTTGAGCTCCTCGCTGAGAAGCGAGGGGCTGATTATGAGAGGCAGGACAAGGAGAAGGGCCCGAGCGGTCTTGAGGGGTCCGACAAGAAGCGTGATGGCGAGCGGGCCGTCGCGGCAGGATAAGCAACGAGAGAGGCCGCCCGAGCCATGACGAAAGCCCGAAGACGGCGATCACGAAGAGGCGGCGAATCCGGCGACCAAGAGTTTCGAAAGCTACGAGAGGCCATGCGTCGTCGGCGGCGCCTCAATGCATTCTTCTCACCGCCCGGCTTAAGCGGTGGGCGAGATTACAGCGGCAAAGCCGTCGTTTGGCCAAAGGCGGCTGAAGTGGTCGAGCACACCTATCATCTTTGACACCGAGGACCACCACGATCGCACTCTGCGGTCGGTGCTTGCCATTGTTGGTTTCACCAACAATCGCAACCTCAAGGTGACAAAGATGCTAGTTGATGGCGGGGCGGTGTGAACTTAATCTCGCCGCCGTGATCGGCTAGATTCTGATGGAGACCTCGAAGAGGCGGGCATGTTTGAGGTCAACCGGGAAGAAGCCAACCCAAGGGAAAGGTCACGCTGCCCATGACTTTTGGAGGCGACCTGAACTTCAGGAGGAGAGGATCGTGTTCGATGTTGCCAAGATCCCTTGCCCTACAACGAGATCCTTGGCATAGCGCTGGCCAAGTTCATGGCAGCGGCGCCACGCCTACAACACCACGAAGATGCCAGGACCTGTGGCGATCATCACCATCCCCTCCGACAAGAAAGATCGCTGATTTGCGACCAACTATACCAGACAGCGGTTGCAGCAGCTGCCGCCGCTAGGGCACTTGCTCCTGCGGGCCGGGGCCCCAGGAGGAAGAAGAAGAAGACGGTGAGACCTCGGACACCCACTCTGACAAGCGCACCTCTTGAGTGTAAGCGCTGCCGTCGAGGACGCGCGAGAGAGCTCCACCGGTGGAAACAAAAGCCCAGGGCCATACCGCCGGGAACCAAGAGGGTTTCTGTCAATGAGGACGGCACAAGAGGAGTTTTTACCATAAGCTCCACCCTTGACGACAAATAGGAAGACGCGCTCGTCACCTTCCTGCGGGCGAATGTCGATGTGTTTGCATGGCAAGCTTCCGACATCCCCGGTGTTCCCAGGGAGGTGATTGAGCACCACCTTGCTGTTTGCCCTCATGCGCGGCCGTCAAGTAGAAGGTCAGAAAGCAAGCTTTGGAACGACAAGAGTTCATCACAGAAGAGATCCGGAAACTAGAAGCAGCGGGTTTGGTAAGAGGAGTGCTCCATCCAACGTGGTTGGCCAATCTGGTCGTGGTGCGCAAGGCAAATGGGAAGTGGAGGCTGTGTATTGATTACACAGATATCAATAAGGCTTGCCCTAAAGACCCCTTCCCGTTGCCGCGCATCGATCAGATTGTTAACTCCACGGCAGGGTGTGATCTATTGTCATTCCTCGACGCCTACTCCGGCTACCACCAGATCTTCATGACAAGAGAAGACGAAGAGAAAACACCATTCATCACCCCATGTGGTACGTATTGTTTCATGCGGATGCCTTTCGGGTTGAAGAGTGCTGGTTCGACGTTTGCAAGGGCGGTCCAGATTGGTTTTGAACCCCAGCTCCATAGAAATATGGAAGCTTATATGGATGACATAGTGGTAAAAACCAAGGATAGGGCAACCCTCATACCAGATTTGCAAGAAACATTTGCAAACCTGCGCAAGATCAATCTCAAGCTGAACCCTGAGAAGTGCGTCTTTGGCGTCCCATCCGCAAGCTTCTCGGGTTCTTGGTGTCCTGGCGTGGGATAGAGGCCAATCCGGACAAAATCAAAGCTATAGAGCAGATTGAAGCACCCAAGCGAATCAAGGATGTCGCGCCGCTTGCTGGTTGCGTCGCCGCCATGGGCAGGTTCATTTCCAAGTGCATAGCGCGCCTTCCCTTTTCAAGATCCTGAAAAAGCGGGCCCAATGGAGTGGATGCCAGAAGCCGAAGCAGCATTGCAAGGTTTGCAGAGATACCTCTCTTCCGTGCCAACACTAGTTGCGCCTAGGCCACAAGAGCCGTTGCTGCTATACCTGGCGGCAACGGACCGGTGGTCGGCCGCCGCCTGGTGGTGGCACAGAGAGAGGTTGACAACGAGGTTATGGCAGTGGCGAGCCCGACACCACCAATCAGAGACGACACAGCCGGTTGACGCGCCGCGCGAAGAAAATGATGCAGCACCGGTCTACTTTGTTAGTTCCCTCCTGCGGGGGCTAGATCAAGGTACTCGGCGTCGTAAACTGCTCTTGGCCTCCTTATGGCCTCGAGGAAGCTGTGTCACTACTTCGAGCACGAGATCCTTGTCGTCACTCGCTTCCCTCTGCAGCGGATATTGCACAATCCGGATGCAACAGGAAGAATTGTGGAATGGGCCTTTGGAGCTGTCCAGCTTTGGCCTCAAGTTTGAAAGTACTTGACGATTGAGCGAGTCCTAGCGGAGTTCATTGCAGAATGGAGCATAGCGCTGACGAAGAAGCCCAAGAGACTGCTCTCCCGGCAAAGAGGCAAGTTGCGATTGGATCATGTACTTTGATGGAGCTTTCTCCTTACAAGGCGTCGGGGCTGGCGTCTTTGCTTGTCGCGCCCACGGAGAGCACCTCAATCGTGATCGGATGCACTTCCCAGGAGGTGTCAACAAACAATACGGCGAGTCTGAAGGGCTGCTTGCCGGTCTTAGGATAAATGGCGGACCTCGGGATCAAGAAACTCATCGTCAGGGGGGACCCGCAGCTTGTCGTCAAGCAAGTCAACAAGGATTATCAGAGCCCGTCGATGAAGTGAGAAAGCTGGAAGAGCGTTTCGACAGTATACAGGCTGAACATGTTCCCTGAGTGGAGAACGATATCGCCGATTACATGTCAAAACGCGCTGCGCTCAAGCTACCTGTGGAACCAGGTACCTTTGTGCTTCAGCTAACTCAGCCATCCGTTGATCCATCAACAGAGCAGAACAAGCGGAGGAAACCAGGGCCCGGCAAGTACTTTCCCGCCGAGCTCCCCGGAGCCGCCGGCAAGGATGTTGCCGGGGACACTGAGCCCGCCACGGGACGGCCGCTCCGGCGGGCGTCAAGCTCTTGCCGTCGAGACAGCCGCTCCTATAAGCGGAGGTAATGCCTTTAGTACTGTTGTCGAGCCCGAGGCTCCAAATGGGCCTGATATACCGTCCGATTCCTCCAAGCAGGGAACTTCCCGAGGAAGCAGGAAGAAGCGGAGAAAGTAGCCGTCGCTCTACCATGTACCAGTTAAATCGATGGCGTCCCATACGAAAAGAGGCGAATGGTGTGAAATTGAAGTGTATCCCTCGAGAGGAAGAATTGGAGCTGTTGGCGGAGATACACGGAGGCTTATGTGGATCCCACATTGGTTCAAGGGCCCTTGCCGGCAAGGCATTCCGGCAAAGGCTTCTTTTGGCCCACCGCCCTCCGAGGATCTTGCGACACTAGTCACCGTGTGTGAAGCGTGTAAGTTCCATTCAAAGAAGCTTCATCAGCCAGCTCAAGCCCTTCAAACCATTCCTCTCTCCACCCCTTCTCGATTCGTGGGCTCGACATCTGGGCCCCTTCCCCAGCGCCGCCCGGGGGCTTTGAGTACTTATGCGTTGCCATCGACAAGTTCACAAAGTGGCGGGAGGTGGAGGCGATGAGGAAGGTCACAGCTCGGTCGACCGTCAAGTTCTTCAAGGGACTAGTGTGCCGTTTTGGCGTACCCAGCAGGTTATCACCGACAACGGCACACAGTTCCTAACCGCACCTTCATGCAATATATCGAAGACCTCGGCAGCAAAGTCTGCTTTAGCTTCCGTTGCTCACCCAGCGAAGCAATGGTCAAGCTGAGAGGGCAAATGCGAAATCTGCGAGGCCTAAGGATAAGACCTTTGACATGCTGCACAAGAGTGGAAGGCGCTGGATTGATGAGTTGCGGCGGTTCTTTGGTCGATCAGGGCGATGCCGTCGAGCCACCGGCCGGACACCTTTGCCCGATATCACGGGCGAAGCGATTCTCCCCAATCGAACTCATATCACGGGTCACCTCGAGTGCTCGCTTATGACGAGCTTGAGCAAGAACAACTGCGACAAGATGATGCGGTGCTCCTTGAGGAAGATCGTCTTGAGCGGTATGAGAGCAGCATGCTACCGCAAGCCTTGCGCGCCGCTACCATAGCCGCAAGGTTCATGCCCGAAGCCTTGAGGAAGGCGATCTTGTCCTTGGCGTTCAATCGGCCAAGAATTCCAATAAGTTGGCGCCAAAGTGGGAAGGCCCTTATCGGGTAATACGAGTCACCAGGCCCGGCGCAGTCCACCTGGAGACCGAAGATGTCGTTCCGGTGAGTAACTCCTGGAACATTGAGCATCTTCGCAAGTTTTACTCGTAAGGCGCGGCTTGCCGACCCCCCCGGCAAGCCACCTTTGGTACATGCATTGCCGATGATGCATGTAACCCTTTGTACAAAGCCAGGCGCAGACCCTGAGCATAAATAAATGAAGCGCTGGCGCCCTAAGTTATAGCATGCATGCTAGGTCGAGTCTCGTCCTTGGTTAGGGTTGATAGTGCTTAGCGGCGACGAACCCATAGCTTAGAGGTCGAGCGTGCGTCTCTTTGCTGTTATTTTGTCTTCTTTGGTTCGCAGGACTCACAGATATCCTTGCCGGATCACCTGAGGACGAAAAAGAGAAGAGGGGCAGACCGACATCTAAACCCGGCAAGCCAGTATTGCCGGGGGCTGCAAGTGCAAAGACTCCCCCACGGCAAACCAGAGTTGCCGGGGGCTACAGTTTCAGATAAGTTCTTCATCCCTTATCATGTATTCCCTTATGGACTGAGGTATGTGAAACCTTGCTTCTTCCCAAAGCTACCGTGCTCCCCTAAAACTCTAGGCCCTAGGGCTCGTTCCCAGGGCCAGGTTTGTCGAGTCGCGGCAGCAAAGGATGAAACGAGAGCCTGAACCCACCTCATCCCTGCCTCCGCCAAAAGCGTGAGAAAGGTCGGCGAAGTGGGAAGGCGGCGGGGCCTGTTGCGGCAAGGAAATGTTTATCTTAGAGATATCAAGGATTTACTCCTTATCATGGGTTCTACCCTCAAAGAAATGACCCGGCAAGCATCCCTTTTTCATTAAAAACATTCCACTCAGATACAGTACATGGAGAATGAAAAACATGAATGATGGGATTACAAGTTTTAAATTCAGTTAAGGCCCAAAGGCCTACAAACTAAAAAAAGATAAGGTGCCCGTAAATCCTTTCTTGTCCCTCTCCTCAGGAGGTAGGTAAAGGAGGCAAAAAGGGCAAAAGGGGAGCCTAGGCAAGCTACGGGTGGCAGGAGGCACCAAGAGAACATCTCAGTGGCCGTCCGAAGGCTGGATGGTGATGGCGACGCCGGAAGTAGAGCTCGAAGACGAGGCGGCACGACGTCAGCACGCGTCGAAGGCGTCGGTGCCCACGTACTCCGATTTGAAGGCTTTGCCGCCCGCCCTCTTCCTCTTCCGCAGCCTCCCAACGCCAGCCGCCCAAGGAGACGGCCCCGAGAAGTTCAGGAAGCCGGCGACACGGGTGATGGGGTCGCCGGTGCCGCACGGAGCGGCGCCCGACACCTAGTCGGACCCGTCATCCTGCCGCCTGTTACCCTCGTTGTCACTGCCGCTGTCCTCCTCGCCACTCCCGCTCGAGGAGGAGTCTTCGCTATCAGAAGAGCTCTCCACGCAGCACCTTGCCCGAGTCCCGAAGCACCCGAAGACCTAGATGGAGAGGAGGCCGCCCTCCATCAGCTTGAAATGGAGAGTGAGCCCCGCCGTCAAGCGGTGGATATGAGCGAACGTCTTCCATCCTCGACAAAGATACATCACGTGAGGGGCTGGGAAGTTGACGCGAACCCGTGTACCGCTGATCCAACAGCCCCTCATGTGCAGCCGCAATGACTCCGGCGGATCCAGCTCCATCTCGCTTGCGGATGGAGTCGGGAGACGAAGGCGACGGCGAGGCAGCTGGCGCAGCCTGACGAAGAACTCGCAAGGATCATCCCCAACATGGCCCTCCATGGGGGGAGGAACTACGGGAGGAGGCGAGACCGGCGCGCCGCCCCGACCTCCTCTTCCCCGAGCGCCTCGGCCTCGCCCCCTCCCCCTTCCCCTCGCGGCTGGCTCTGCCACCGCAGGTGCAGGAGAAGGAAGGACGCGTTGTCGGGCGGCAACCCTCGCCGCCACCGTTGAAGGGCCAGAATTCCCTCTCTCCATGGCGAATGGAGGGGGAGGGAGCAAAAGCTGAAGGAAGAAGAAGATGGAAAGAATGCGGGACGCCACCCCGCTCTTTATAAAGGAACGGGGTGGGGGCTCAGCCGCCCCGCTCAGCCAATCAAGACGCGGAAGGCGCAGGGAACTGGGACCAACCCGCTGCCCCGGCCCGCGACGGCCCGGTTTCCCGCCTCCGCCGTTCGCCACCCCAAGCGCATGAGAACCATGTGGCAGGCATGCGAGACCGAGGCGACGGGTGAGGCGACCTCTCCCCACCCCGACCGTGGGGAGTGGACACCTTGAAGACCACGCCTCGGCCCCGTTCAGTAAATGGGCCGCGCCTCCACGCCTCCCTCCGTTTATGGGGAAGGCGCGGGCCGCCTCCTTTCACATTTACTGTGACATGACGCATGCGCGCAGAGCTCAGCCCCACACATGCCGCCCACGTCACGCATGCCTCCCCACGCCGAGCCACGCGCGGGAGGCATGGGAAGCGCAGGGCGCGAAGAAACTTACCACGGTAAAACCACCCCTTTGCCACAAGCCTTGTTTTTGGGCCTAGCCCAGCAGCGATTAACGCTTACGTGTGGCCCAGGCCGGGGCTCTGTCGGTGTACATAAAGAGGGGTGCGCTTTTGAACCCCTATAACTGCACGGCAGCTCGAGCCACGGGCACCACCGCCTTGAGCAAGGCAAGGGAGGTGAGCCAAGGTAAGGCCAAGCTCGAAAAGAATGTAGCAGCGCCAAGGCTGGGACGCCCCGATTCAATCGTACACTAATCATACACATAAACGTGTACGATCAAGATCGAGGACTCACGGGAAGATATCACAACACAACTCTAAAAATAAAATAAGTCATACAAGCATCATAATACAAGCCAGGGGCCTCGAGGGCTCGAATACAAGTGCTCGATCATAGGCGAGTCGTGGAAGCAACAATATCTGAGTACGGACATAAGTTAAACAAGTTTGCCTTAAGAAGGCTAGCACAAAGCGGGATCTGGATCGAAAGAGGCGCGGGCCTCCCGCTCGATCCTCCTAACTACTCCTCGTGCGTCATCCACGAGCTGCACGTAGTAGTAGGCACCTCCGGTGTAGTAGTCGCCACCGACGGTGGCGTCGCTCTGGGCTCCATCGTGCAGTCGCAGCAACCGGGTAAAGAAAGGGGAAAAGGGGAACAAGGCAACCGTGAGTACTCATCCAAAGTACTGCAAAACAAGGAGCTACACTAAATATGCATAGATATATGTGTAAAGGGCCATATCGATGGACTGAACTGCGTAATGCCGAATAAGAGGGGATAGATAATCTGTCCGAAGACTACGCTCGCAGCCTCCGCCTTGCAAAGATGTAGAAGAGAGTAGACCAAGTCCTCCAAGTAGCATCGTATAGCATAATCCTATCCGTGATCCCCTCCTCGTAACCACGAGAGAGCGACCACCGGGTTGTATCCGCACTTGGAAGGGTGTGTTTTATTAAGTATCCGGTTCTAGTTGTCATAAGGTCAAGGTACAACTCCAAGTCGTCCTGTTATCAAGATCACGGCTATTCAATAGATTAACTTCCCTGCAGGGTGCACCACATAACCCAACACGCTTGATCCCATTTGGCGGACACACTTTTCGGGTCATGCCCGCCGCTGAAGATCAACACGCCGCAGCCCCACCTAGGCATAACAGAGAGGTCGACCGTCGGTCTAAACCTAAGCGCCAGGGTGCGGGCCCATCGCCTCGAGCACACTCGACGCTATGAGGTCGGCCGAAGCAGACCTAGCCTAGTGGCGTTCGATCCAATCCGGCGCCGCGCCGCGCCGGCCGCTAACGTCACGAAATGCTTGGCCGATACCACGCCGAAAGTGCCCATATCTTTCCCGTGTAGTTGGTTAGTGCGTATAGGCCCGTGGCAGACTCGCATCAAATACCAAGATCTTGTTAAGCGTGTTAAGTATCCGCGAATGCCGCAGGCCAGGCCCACCTCTCTCCTAGGCGGTCTCAACCTGCCTGCCGCCCGCCACAAAGATCCACTCGCGGGTGCTCCACCACCCGACCGACTTTAGTCTCCACATGTATCATGTATAAGTATATAGTATATACCGTGATCACCTCCCGAGTGATCACGTCCCGATAGTATAGCACAGCAGAGCGGACAAGAATGTAGGGCCACAGATGGAAATACTAGCATCCTATACTAAGCAAGTAGGATTGCGGTAAAGGTAACAACAAAGTAACAAGGACAGGCTATGCATCGGGATAGGTATAACGAAAAGAACATGCTACACTACTCTAATGCAAGCAGATAGAGTAGAATAGGCGATATCTGGTGATCAAGGGGGGGGGGGCTTGCCTGGTTGCTCTGGCAAGAAGGACGAGTCGTCAACACCGTAGTCGAACTGGGGGTCACCGGCAGTCTCGGGGTCTATCGGAAAGAAGTAACGGAGAGGGAACACAATAAATAACAGAGCAATCAAAGCATCACAAAGCGTAACAAGACAATACGCGGTGTTCGTTGTGCCCTAACGCGGTAGTAGGTGATACCAGTGAAGGGGGGGAAACATCCGGGAAAGTATCCCCGGTGTTTCGCATTTTCGGACAGATGAGCTGGAGGGGGAAAGTTGCGTGATTGCTATGCTAGGTATGTGTGGCGGGCGAACGGGCTGCGTAACCAGATTTGTCTCGTCGTTCTGAGCAACTTTCATGTAAAAAGCATTTTCATCTGAGCTACAGTTTATTTAATATTAATTTTCAAAGTTTTAATCAATTTCTGACATTACTATATTTAATTAAATTTGAAATACTAAATAGCTATTTGGGTAAGTGCACCTAGTATTACACCCAGTGAGAGACTGATTGGTGGGTCCAGTCAACTGTTGACTCAGCAGCCAAAGTGGACCAGGTCAGCAGTGAACAGTGCAGGTGGGGGCCATCTGTTATTGGTTAGGTGATACACAGTCAGCACTTTAACTGGTCAAACCAGTCAAGGTGGGGCCACATGTCATAGTCAGTGGCAATATTAAAAGATTTATTTAAACTAATTAACTTAATTAGTCGGGGTGGGGCCTAGTGGTCGATGGGTCAAATTGCTAACAATTTTATTAGAGTTAAACCTAATCGTTGCGATAGCATGGCCGTCGGTGGCTATCAGGATTACTTTAACTAGTCTGTTAATTATGCCCATGATTAATTAGGTGTGGGTTCCGTTTGTCAGGGACACAGGGCGCCATTAGGAGCTGAGTTAATGGTGCCACGCTAGCGCATCGGAGTTTAGCCGCCGGCAGCCACAGTACACAGCGGAGGCCCACCGGAGTTGCGTTCTGGCGACCATTTGGTCACCCACGAGCATCAGTAGGACGAGCGTGTTGGCCCGCATCGAGTAGGGCTAGTGGTTGGTGCTGGAGGTGCCGGGATGGACGCCGGCGACGAGGTCTAGCGGCAGCCGAACAAGAGCTCGACGGATCCGGTGAAACCAGAGGAGAATTAGGTAGGAAAAGGGTCAGGCAACATCTGTACAGCTACTAGAGCTCGCGCACACCAACGTAACGCAATGGGGAGCACGGCAGCGATGCATTCATCGGCCATGGCGGAGGACAGCTTTGGGGCTCGCAGGGGACGATGCCACTGTGTTTGATTCACGCGGGAGAGAGGGGAAGCAGGTGGGAGCTCACATTGAAGCTCGTGGGGGACTCGGGAGCCGGAGCGGTTCAGTATGCGTCTGATCGCCCGGTCAGCCATGGCGGATCCAAATCGGAGAAACGAAAGAAGGCGACGCGGTGCGGCGTCCGGCTAGGTCCGTGGTTGCGGTCGATGAAGATGATCCTCGAGAGCTCTTGGGCGTGGAGAGGCGGCGATGGGCAGTTGCCAGGCGAGCCGGTCAGCGCTAACACGCTGCGAGCGCGCCATAGGGGAGGGAGGGCGCCGAGCGCCGGTGACGTGGCCCAAGACAAGGGCGCGTGCGGGGCACTGCGGGGGTTCTCGCTCCTCTCTGTGTCTCCTCCTGGCGGCGTGAGGAGGGAGGATGGGATCGAACGGGAGGAGTGGGGTAGTGCGGTCGGGCTAGGGTTTCGGGGGTTATGGGGCACCGGCTGGGCAGCTGGCTTGCTCATGGCTAATGGGCCGAGGCCCAGCCCAGGGGGTTCTTTTCCCTTTTTTGTTCTGTTTTCTTTTTTTTATTCTATTACTATTCTATTTTCTTTTATTTTAGTTTTATAAAATCTAAAAGCGACAACTAATTTGGTGTTATTAAATAGGTCACAGCACCAAATATTTTGGCACTTTAAATAAAGTATTTTGCATTTGCGTATTATTTTAAAAGCATTTTAGATAATTGTTTTATCGCTATTTTAGTTTATTTAGTGCATTTAATTATTTTATTAAAAGATGATTTCTTCACCAACATTTATTATGGATTATTTGCCACATTAGGAACAATTTAGTTTTGACTTTTGAAAACTTTAATGGTTTTGACTTTAATTCAAATTTGAATTTGGATCGGTTCTGAACTAACGCGAGATTATCAACAATAATCGAGGTGACGTGGCATCATTACCAAAGGTTTACTGTAGCTTGATTACCCAGGCGTCACAAAGACCAAGACCACAAAGAGCAAAGGGGACGAAGTGGACTCCCCCGGCAAGATCCTTGCCGGGAAGCGGATTTGCAAACCCGGCAAGACCCTTGCCGGGGCAGCTCGTCCCACACCTACGGAGCGAATCACCCTTGATTCCACTGCCCCCATGGGGCAAGGATTGGGAGACATCCCCGTGGTGGCATGCAGATCTTTGTGAAGACATTCAAGATTAGATACACACTATAGAGATGACGACCCTTGGCGGAATCCCAGCCAAGGAGGACCACAAGGCCCCTGGCAAGAGCCTTGCCGGGGATGACAGCAGGCGCCACGGCAAGACCCTTGCCGGGGCCCCAGCAGGACCCTTGCCGGGGCTATGGCGAGGCCCTTGCCAAGGACACCCGTAGGGCCACCATCAGGCCCACGCCAATCAAACCTTCACCGCCGTTCGCATGTAGCTGCCGACCCAACCAGTTGGGCAGGCACCTGCGTGGCGGCAAGCGGATCTTCGTGGAGACCCACCATTGCGCCACCTCAGCTGCATGCCTGCCTACATGGCACCGCGGGCACCGCTGGCCATGGCGCGTGTCGACACGAAAGGGAGCGGCGACGGACAAGACAGGGCTCTCCCCCGTCCCCGATAAAGCAAGGACACCTAAGCAAGACGCATTAAAGGCGCCTTGTCATGTAATGCGAGGATAGACTCAGATCATCACCCTTTCCACCTCCCCTGTGCCACCGTGGCAACCCCTTTCCCTATAAAAGGAGGCCCAAGGCGACCAGGAGGAGGATTCGGCTTTTTGGAGCTCCTCACGCCCCATTGCTAGTTCAAGAACACCAGATAAACAAACCACCAAAGCAGGAGTAGGGTTTTACGCATCCTCGCGGCCCGAACCTGGATAAAGAGACCGTGTGCTATCTGTTTGATCCGCTCTTCTCACGACCCCGCGCCCCGCAACCGTAGTAGGGATTCATGTGATCCCATAGGTGTCGTTCCTACACCAACACCTAGTATCCACTATGTTCTGAGATTGATGTTGCAATGACTTTGCTATGCTTAATGCTTGTCACTAGGGACCGAGTGCCATGATTTCAGATCTGAACCTATTATGTTTTCATGAATATATGTGATCCTATCTTGCAAGTCTATAGTCACCTATTATGTGTTATGATCCGACAACCCCGAAGTGACAAATCGGGATACTTCTCGGTGATGACCATAGTTTGAGGAGTTCATGTATTCACTATGTGCTAATGCTTTGTTCCGGTTCTCTATTAAAAGGAGGCCTTAATATCCCTTAGTTTCCGCTAGGACCCCGCTGTCACGGGAGGGTAGGACAAAAGATGTCATGCAAGTTCTTTTCCATAAGCACGTATGACTATTTACGGAATACATGCCTACATTACATTGATGAACTGGAGCTAGTTCTGTGTCACTCTATGTTATAGCTCTTACATGAGGAATCGCATCCGGCATAATTATCCATCACTGATCCATTGCCTACGAGCTTTTCACATATTGCTCTTCGCTTATTTACTTTTCCTTTGCTACTGTTACAACTATTACAAAACCAAACAACATTACTTTTGTTACCATTACCTTTATTATCATACTACTTTGCTACTAAATACTTTGCTGCAGATACTAAGTTATCCAGGTGTGGTTGAGTTGACAACTCAACTGCTAATACTCAAGAATATTCTTTGGCTCCCCTTGTGTCGAATCAATAAATTTGGGTTGAATACTTTACCCTCGAAAGCTGTTGCGATCCCCTACACTTGTGCGTTATCAATCACCATGATCTTGCTGTGCGTAGGAATTTTTTTGAAATTAATACGTTCCCCAACAGTGGTATCAGAGCCTGGTTTTATGCGTAGACGTTTTATGCACGAGTAGAACACAAGTGAGTTGTGGGCGATACAAGTCATACTCTTACCAGCATGTCATACTTTGGTTCAGCGGTATTGTTGGATGAAGCGGCCCGGACCGACATTACGCGTACGCTTATGCGAGACTGGTTCTACCGACGTGCTTTGCACACAGGTGGCTGGCGGGTGTCAGTTTCTCCAACTTTAGTTGAACCAAGTGTGGCTACGCCCGGTCCTTGAGAAGGTTAAAACAGCACTAACTTTACGAACTATCAATGTGGTTTTGATGCGTAGGTAAGAACGGTTCTTGCTCAGCCCGTAGCAGCCACGTAAAACTTGCAACAACGAAGTAGAGGACGTCTAACTTGTTTTTGCAGGGCATGTTGTGATGTGATATGGTCAAGACGTGATGCTATATTTTATTGTATGAGATGATCATGTTTTGTAACCGAGTTATCGGCAACTGGCAGGAGCCATATGGTTGTCGCTTTATTGTATGCAATGCAATCGCCCTGTAATTGCTTTACTTTATCACTAAGCAGTAGAATAGTTGTAGAAGCAATAGGCGGCGAAAAGACAACGATGTTACGATGAAGATCAAGGTGTCGCGCCGGTGACGATGGTGATCATGACGGTGCTTCGGAGATGGTGATCACAAGCACAAGATGATGATGGCCATATTATATCACTTATATTGATTGCATGTGATGTTTACCCTTTATGCATCTTATTTTGCTTTGATTGACGGTAGCATTATAAGATGATCTCTCACTAAAATTTCAAGGTATAAGTGTTCTCCCAGAGTATGCACCGTTGCGAAAGTTCTTCGTGCTGAGACACCACGTGATGATCGGGTGTGATAGGCTCTACGATCAAATACAACGGGTGCAAAACAGTTGCACACGCGGAATACTCAGGTTAAACTTGACGAGCCTAGCATATACAGATATGGCCTCGGAACACTGAGACCGAAAGGTCAAGCGTGAATCATATAGTAGATATGATCAACATAGTGATGTTCACCATTGAAAACTACTCCATCTGACGTGGTGATCGGACATGGTTTAGTTGATTTGGATCACGTGATCACTTAGATGATTAGAGGGATGTCTGTCTAAGTGGGAGTTCTTTAGTAATATGATTAATTGAACTTAAATATATCATGAACTTAGTACCTGATAGTATTTTGCTTGTCTATGTTTGTTGTAGATAGATGGCTCGTGCTGTTGTTCCGTTGAATTTTAATGCGTTCCTTCAGAAAGCTAAGTTTAAAGATGATGGTAGCAATTACACGGACTGGGTCCGTAACTTGAGGATTATCCTCATTGCTGCACAGAAGAATTACGTCCTGGAAGCACGGCTGGGTGCCAGGCCTGCTACAGATGCAACTGACGACGTTAAGAATGTCTGGAAGAGAAAAGCTCATGACTACTCGATAGTTCAGTGTGCCATGCTTTACGGCTTAGAACCGGGACTTCAACGACGTTTTGAACGTCATGGAGCATATGATATGTTCCAGGAGTTGAAGTTAATATTTCAAGCAAATGCCCGGATTGAGAGATATGAAGTCTCCAATAAGTTCTATAGCTGCAAGATGGAAGAGAATAGTTCGCGGTGAACATATACTGAAAATGTCTGGGTATAATAATCACTTGATTCAACCGGGAGTTAATCTTCGATGATAGTGTCATTGATGTAATTCTTCAATCACGCCACCAAGCTACAAGAGCTTCATGATGAACTATAATATGCTAGGGATGGACAAGACTATTCCCGAGCTCTTCGCAATGCTAAAGGCTGCGGAGGTAGAAATCAAGAAGGAGCATCAAGTGTTGATGGTCAATAAGACCACCAGCCAAGAAAAGGGTAAAGGGAAGAAGAAGAAGGGGAACTTCAAGAAGAACGGCAAACAAGTTGTTGCTCAAGAGAAGAAACCCAAATCTGGACCTAAGCCTAAGACTGAGTGCTTCTCTCGCAAGCGGATCGTCATTTGAAGCGGAACTGCCCCAAGTATTTGGAGGATAAGAAGGATGGCAAGGTGAACAAAGGTATATGTGATATACATGTTATTGATGTGTACCTTACTAATGCTCGCAGAGCACTGGTATTTGATATCTGGTTCTGTTGCTAATATTTGCAACTCAAACAGGGACTACGGATTGCGAAGATTGGCTAAGAACGAGGTGACGATGCGCGTGGGAAATGGTTCCAAAGTCGATGCGATCGCGGTCGGCATGCTACCTCTACATCTAACTTCGGGATTAGTTTTAGACCTGAATAATTTTTATTTGGTGCCAGTGTTGAGCATGAACATTATATCTAGATCTTGTTTGATGCGAGACGGTTATTCATTTAAATCAGAGAATAATGATTGTTCTATTTATATGAGTAATATCTTTTATGGTCATGCACCCTTGAAGAGTGGTCTATTTTTATTAAATCTCGATAGTAGTGATACACATATCCATAATGTTGAAGCCAAAAGATGCAGAGTTGATAATGATAGTGCAACTTATTTGTGGCACTGCGGTTTAGGTCATATTGGTGTAAAGCGCATGAAGAAACTCCATATTGATGGACTTCTGGAATCACCTGATTATGAATCACTTGGTACTTGCGAACCGTGCCTCATGGGCAAGATGACTAAAACACCGTTCTCCGGAACTATGGAGCGAGCAACTGATTTGTTGGAAATCATACATACTGATGTGTGTGGTCCAATGAATATTGAGGCTCGCGGCGGGTATCGTTATTTTCTCACCTTCACTGATGATTTGAGCAGCTATGGATATATCTACTTAATGAAACACAAGTCTGAAACATTTGAAAAGTTCAAAGAATTTCAGAGGCGGCAATGCCACAAGTATGTGGGACTATCGTCATCAACCTTACATCTTTTGGTATTCACACTATGAATATGTGTAACATCACGTTCGAGATCCATCAAGAATAAACCATTGACCAGCGGGGCATGACCATAAAACATATCTCTCATATAAATAGAACAACCGTTATTCTCGGATTTAAATGAGTAGCCATCTCGTATTAAACGGGATCTAGATACAATGTTCATGCTCAAAGCTGGCACTAAATAACAATTATTGAGGTTTAAAACTAACCCCGTAGGTAAATGTGGAGGTAGCGTGCCGACGGCGATCACATCGACCTTGAACCATTCCCGACGCCAAGATCGTCACCTCGCCCTTCGCCAGCCTCCGCTTATTCCGCAGCTCCCTTTGAGTTACAAATATGAGCAACCGCACCGTATCAAATACCCGGAGCTACTACGAGTACTGGTAAGGTACACATCAATTACATGTATATCACATATACCTTTAGTGTTGCCGGCCTTCTTGTCCGCTAAGTATTTGGGGCAGTTCCGCTTCCAGTGTCCCTTTCCCTTGCAATAAAAGCACTCAGTCTTAGGCTTGGGTCCATTCTTTGGCTTCTTCCCGGCAACTGGTTTATCGGGCGCGGCAACTCCCTTGTCGTTCTTCTTGAAGTTCTTCTTACCCTTGCCTTTCTTGAAACTAGTGGTTTTATTGACCATCAGCACTTGATGCTCCTTTTTGATTTCTACCTCCGTTGATTTCAGCATTGAAAATACTTCAGGAATAGTTTTCACCATCCCCTGCATATTTTAGTTCATCACAAAGCTCTTGTAGCTAGGTGGGAGCGACTGAAGGATTCTGTCAATGACCGCCTTGTCCGGGAGGTTAATGTCCAGATGGGACAAGCGGTTGTGCAACCCAGACATCTTGAGTATGTGCTCACTGACAGAACTATTTTCCTCCATCTTACAACAGTAGAACTTGTCGGAGACTTCATATCTCTCGACCCGGCATGAGCTTGAAAACCATTTTAGCTCTTCAACATCTCATATGCTCGTGTTGCTCAAAACGCTTTTGGAGCCCCGGTTCTAAATTGTAAAGCATGCCGCACCGAACGAGGGAGTAATCATCAAGATGTGACTGCCAAGCGCTCATAACATCTTGGTTCTCTGGATGGGTGCTTCACCTAGCGGTCCTTCTAGGACATATGCTTTCTTGGCAGCTATGAGGATGATCCCGTGTTCCGCACCTGACCGAATAGTTGCTGCCATCATCTTTCAGCTTGGTTTTCTAGAACGCGTTGAAGTTGAGGTTGACATGAGCGCTGACCATTTGATCTACAAGACATTTTGCAAAGGTTTTTAGACTAAGTTCATGAAAATTAAGTTCATCTAATCAAATTATTTAATGAACTCCCACTCAGATTAGACATCCCTCTAGTCATCTAAGTGATACATGATCCGACTCAACTAGACCGTGTCCGATCATCACGTGAGACGGACTAGTCATCATCGGTGAACATCTCCATGTTGATCGTATCTTCCATACAACTCATGTTCGACCTTTCGGTCTCTTGTGTTCTGAGGCTATGTCTGTACATGCTAGGTTCGTCAAGTCAGCCTAAGTGTTTTGCATGTGTAAATCTGTCTTACACCTGTTGTATGTGAATGTTAGAATCTATCACACCCGATCATCACGTGGTGCTTCGAAACAACGAACTTTCGCAACGGCGCACAGTCAGGGGGAACAATTTCTTGAAATTATTATAAGGGATCATCTTATTTACTACCGTCGTACTAAGCAAATAAGAAGCAAAACATGATAAACATCACATGCAATCAAATAGTGACATGGTATGGCCAATATCATATTGCTCCTTTGATCTCCATCTTCGGGGCGCCATGATCATCTTCGTCACCGGCATGACACCATGATCTCCATCATCATGATCTCCATCATCGTGTCTTCATGAAGTTGTCACACCAACGATTACTTCTACTTCTATGGCTAACGTGTTTAGCAATAAAGTAAAGTAATTTACATGGCGTTATTCAATGACACGCAGGTCATACAAAAAATAAAGACAACTCCTATGGCTCCTGCCGGTTGTCATACTCATCGACATGCAAGTCGTGATTCCTATTACAAGAACATGATCAATCTCATACATCACATATAATTCATTTATCACATCCTTTTGGCCATATCACATCACAAGGCATATGCTGCAAAAACAAGTTAGACGTCCTTTAATTGTTGTTGCATGTTTTTACGTGGCTTCTATAGGTTTCTAGCAAGAACGTTTCTTACCTCCGTAAAACCACAATGTGATATGCCAATTTCTATTTACCCTTCATAAGGACCCTTTCCATCGAATCCGATCCGACTAAAGTGGGAGAGACAGACACTCGCTAGCCACCTTATGCAACTAGTGCATGTCAGTCGGTGGAACCTGTCTCATGTAAGCGTACGTGTAAGGTCGGTCCGGGCCGCTTCATCCCACGATGCCGCCAAATCAAGAAAAGACTAGTAACGGCAAGTAAATTGACAACATCTACGCCCACAACAAGATTGTGATCTACTCGTATAGAAACTACGCATAGACCTAGCTCATGATGCCACTGTTGGGGAACGTTGCAGAAAATAAAAAAATTCTACGCTTCACCAAGATCAATCTATGGAGTTATAACGCCCTCGATGCGGCTATATCTCCCACGTGTCGAAGCACGACTTAGAGGCATAACTGCATTGAAAGAAATGTCGCAAGTGAGGTAATCTTCACACAACCCATGTAATACATAAGGGAAAGAGATACATAGTTGGCTTACAGTCGCCACTTCACACAATACATAAATAAACATCCATTATCCAGATTACACTCAAGGTTCGACTATGGAACCAAAATAAAAGAAGACTACCCCAAATGCTACATAGATCCCCGATCGTCCCAACTGGGCTCCACTACGATCATCGTGAAAAGACACATAGTAACGACCACGCCCTCGTCGAACTCCCACTTGAGCTCGGTTGCGCTATCTCGCACCAAATCGTTGGCACCTGCAACTGTTTTGGTAGAATCTGTGAGTCACGGGGACTCAGCAATCTCACACCCGCGGGATCAAGACTATTTAAGCTTATAGGTAGGACAGAGTTGTGAGGTGGAGCTGCAGCAAGCGACTAGCATTTATGGTGGCTACATTCGCAAAAGAGAGCGAGAAGAGAAGCAACGCACGGTCGTGAAGCTAGAAGTGATCAAGAAGTGATCCTAGAACAACCTACGTCAAACATAACTCCAACACCATGTTCACTTCCCGGACTCCGCCGAGAAGAGACCATCACGGTTACACACGCGGTTGATGTGTTTTAATTAAGGTCAACTTCGGGTTTTCTACAACCGGACATTAACAAATTCCCATCTGCCTCATAACCGTGGGCACGGCTTTCAAAAGATAATACCCTGCAGGGGTGTCCCAACTTAGCCCATTATAAGCTCTCACGGTCAACGAAGGATATTCCTTCTACCAGGAAGGCCCGATCAGTCTCGGAATCCCGGACTACAAGACATTTCGACAATGGTAAAACAAGACCAGCAAAGCCGCCCGAATGTGCCGACAAATCCCGATAGGAGCTGCACATATCTCGTTCTCAGGGCACACCGGATAGGTCAGCCTACGAGTAAAACCAGCCCTTGAGTTGCCCCGTGGTGGCCCCGCAGTCTGCCCGGTTCGGACCAACACTCGAAGGAGCACTGGCCCGGGGGGCTAAAATAAAGATGACCCTCGGGCTCGCGAAAACCCAAGGGAAAAGTAATAGGTGGTAGGTAGTGAAATGGTAAAACCAAGGTTGGGCCTTGCTGGAGGAGTTTTATTCAAAGCGAACTGTCAAGGGGGTCCCATAAATCACCCAACCGTGTAAGGAACGCAAAATCAAGGAACATAACACCGGTATGACGGAAACTAGGGCGGCAAGAGTGGAACAAAACACCAGGCATAAGGCCGAGCTTTCCACCCTTTACCAAGTATATAGATGCATTAATTAAATAAGAGATATTGTGATATCCCAAAATATCCATGTTCCAACATGGAACCAACTTCATCTTCACCTGCAACTAGCAACGCTATAAGAGGGGCTGAGCAAAGCGGTAACATAGCCAATCAATGGTTTGCTAAGAAAGGATGGTTAGAGGTTTGACATGGCAATATGGGTGGCATGATATAGCAAGTGGTAGGTATCGCAGCATGGGCATGGCAAAAGAACGAGCATCTAGCAAGCAAAGATAGAAGTGATTTCGAGGGTATGGTCATCTTGCCTGCAAAGTTCTCAGAGTTGTCGAAAGCTTGATCCTCGCTCGCGTACTCAACAGGTTCCTCGTTCATGTACTCGTCTCCTGGTTCTATCCAAAGCAATAACACAAGCAATGGAACCACAATAAATCACGGTGCAATGCACAAGCAACATGATGCAATACATGGCATGATATGCGAGATGCGATATGCAATGTGTATGCGTGCTCCGGAAGGAAAATGATGAACAAGGCATCAACTTGGCAAACCAAGTATTCCGCTGGAAAGGTGAGATGATTTCGGTTGAAATCGATATAAAGATTACCGGAATCGGATGCACGGTTTGCAAATGGCAAGCAAAACAAGAATGACACAATTCTGCCATTAACAGCATGATAGCACTTAGAATACATCAAGAAACTATGCTACAGCACCCCAACATAAAAACAAAGCATATGGAAGTGATCTACAGGAGATGCTTAACAAAAGAGGAACACTGAGCTACGGCTAAATCACAACATAACAGGTTCAAACAAGCATGGGAAAAGTGCAAAAGATATCAGGTTGGACATGGCATAAACAGCATCGGGTGGCAATGTTCAGAGCAAGCAATCAACATGCTACAGGAACTTATAATAGAAACACAAGGCATAACATGATTCTACTCAAAGCATAGAACAAAAATTCTTTACTGACCATGAGCTAAAAAGGATCAGAAGAAATGATTGCACCCATGTAAACATAGCAAGTTTCGTTAACAAATTCAGGAAACAGAGCATGACATTAACAGCATCATGAAGGCATCTTTGCGAGCTCGATTCACTCACCACAAGTCATTGCATGACAAGACAAGCATATCACCAGCAAGAATACATGTTTATGAAACTAAAAATGGCAAGAACAAGTTTATAGCATGCAAGGATCAACTACAACAACCTTGGCAAAATTGAATAACATGTAAACAATCTGCCAGGAAACATTTTATAACAAAAGTAGAGCTCGATTGACTCAAGCTATGGCACTCCATAATTGCAAAAAAGGGCATGGAAGGATAGAGCATAACCATATATTCAAAACATCCTTACTGAAGTATCTCAAAATATGCATGGATATCTATGTAGCATCAATTTTACATGGCATAAAAATAACATCAGAACAGGGCTGAAATCAGCAACATCACGAAGCCTAGTTTGCATGCTTGTGCTAGTCACCACAGAGATCACAAAAATACATGGCATACACCCCTGTAAAGATGGCATGGCATATTACAAAACACATGTAGGACTCAAGTTCATATGGTGCACACATCAATCATGGCAAAAATGACAAAAGTGCAAGTTCTGATAAGAATCTGAAACTAACATCACATAGCCCTCTTCCAACAGCATTTCCGGCATCAAGATGAGCTCAAATGAAAATGATGCAATGAGATGAAATGATGTACTCGTCGAGACGAACAATTCGGTATGCTATACGCCCACAACAGAGCCACATATGCAAATTTACGGTGCGATGAACAAGTCATAAAATACTGCAGACTTGGCGAAAAAAAGAAGTCAACCTAGGTTCTCTGGATCCGGCTCGTGGATCGAGGCGGCCGGAGTAGCTCGCCGGAGAGGTTGCCGGGGGAGGACGGAGGAGGACGGGGACGGCCGGAGATGGGGTCGGGCCGGCGGATCCGAGCCCGGTCGGCGGCGGAGCGGCGGCGCGAGGAGCGCTGGGGCGGCCGGGCGCTGCCGGGCGCTGGAGGTGACCGGGCGGCGGCGGCGGTCGGCAGGCGCGCGGCGGCGAAGACGGCGCTGGGCGGCGGCGTCGGGCTGCGGGCGGCGCAGAGGACTGGGCGGCGGGCGCGGCGGCGAAAGCGGGCGCTCGGCCCGGCGGCTTCGGCGGCGGCGGCGGGCGCGCCACGTGGCGGCGTCTTGATTCGCCAGCGGCGGCGGCGGGACGTGTCAGAGCCAGGTCGGACGCGTCCGGTGGCGGCGGGGAGGAGTTCGTCTAGGGTTTGCCCGCAAAATTCGGGGATGGACACATATTTATAGGTAGGAGGAGCTAGGAGGCTCCAAATGGAGTGTAGTTTTCGCCGAGACGATCGTGATCCGACGACGGAGAGCATGGAAGTGACTTAGATGGGTTAATGGGCTGTTTTAAAGGGGGTGTTGGACTGCAACCCAAAAGAGGCCTTTGCGATTATGCGGTTAACCGTTGGAGTATCAAACGACCTCCAAATGGCACGAAACTTGACAGGTGGTCTACCGGTTGTGTACCAAGGCCACTTGGCAAGCCTCGGTCCAATCCGAGAACGTTTAACACCCGCTCACGAAAAAGAGACAAGAGGGGTGCGCCGGTGCATGTGGGAGTGTCGGATTGCAAAACGGACAACGGGGAAAATGCTCGGATGCATGAGACGAACACGTATGCAAATGAGATGCACATGATGAGATGATAAGAGATGCAAGACATGAAAAAAAATGCAAAACGAAAGACAAAACCCAACCACGGAGGGAATACCATAGCACATAGCCGAAAATGGCAAGAGTTGGAGTTACAAATATGGAAAGTTACATCCGGGGTGTTACAGGAGTCATCTAGCAACAAGAGAGAGGAGTGCATCTACATACCCTTGTAGATCGCGAGCGGAAGCGTTCAAGAGAACGGGGTTGAGGGAGTCGTACTCGTCGTGATCCAAATCACTGATGATCCTAGTGCCGAACGGACGGCACCTCCGCGTTCAACACACGTACGGTTGGGGAAGACGTCTCCTCCTTCTTGATCCAGCAAGGGGAGGGAGAGGTTGATGGAGATCCAGCAGCACGACAGCGTGGTGGTGGAAGTAGCGGCGATCTCGGCAGGGCTTCGCCAAGCTCTATGAGAGGGAGAGGGAGGCGCCAGGGACTAGGGTGAGCAGCCCTCCCTCCCCCTTCCTTATATAGGGGTCCAGGGGGGGCGCCGGCCCCCTAGAGATTGGATCTCAAGGGGGGGCGGCGGCCAAGGGGGTGGCTTGCCCCCCAAGCCAAGTGGGGCGCCCCCACCCCTAGGGTTTCCAACCTAGGCGTAGGGGGAGGCCCAAGGGGGGCGCACCAGCCCACCAGGGGCTGGTTCCCCTCCCACTTCAGCCCATGGGGCCCTCCGGGATAGGTGGCCCCACTGGTGGACCTCGGGACCCTTCCGGTGGTCCCAAGACAAAACCGTGACCCCAAACTTTCCGGTGGTCAAACTGGACTTCCTATATACAATTCTTCACCTCCGGACCATTCCGGAAGTCCTCGTGACGTCCGGGATCTCATCCGGGACTCCGAACAACTTTCGGGTTACCGCATACTAATATCTCTACAACCCTAGCGTCACCGAACCTTAAGTGTGTAGAGCCTACGGGTTTGGGAGACACGCAGACATGACCGAGACGACTCTCCGGTCAATAACCAACAGCGGGATCTGGATACCCATGTTGGCTCCCACATGCTCCTCGATGATCTCATCGGATGAACCACGATGTCGAGGATTCAAGTAATCCCGTATACAACTCCCTTTGTCAATTGGTACGTTACTTGCCCGAGATTCGATCGTCGGTATCCCAATACCTCGTTCAATCTCGTTACCGGCAAGTCACTTTACTCATACCGTAATGCATGATCCCGTGACCAACCACTTAGTCACTTTGAGCTCATTATGATGATGCATTACCGAGTGGGCCCAGAGATACCTCTCCGTCATACGGAGTGACAAATCCCAGTCTCGATCCGTGTCAATCCAACAGACACTTTCGGAGATACCTGTAGTATACCTTTATAGTCATCCAGTTACTTTGTGACGTTTGGTACACCCAAAGCACTCCTACGGCATCCGGGAGTTACACGATCTCAGGGTCTAAGGAAATGATACTTGTCATTGGAAAAGCTCTAGCAAACGAACTACACGATCTTGTGCTATGCTTAGGATTGGGTCTTGTCCATCACATCATTCTCGCAATGATGTGATCCCGTTATCAATGACATCCAATGTCCATGGTCAGGAAACCGTGACCATCTATTGATAAACGAGCTAGTCAACTAGAGGCTCACTAGGGACATGTTATGGTCTATGTATTCACACATGTATTATGATTTCCGGATAACACAATTATAGCATGAATAATAGACAATTATCATGAACGAGGAAATATAATAATAACCATTTTTTTATTGCCTCTAGGGCATATTTCTAACAACGACAAGGGCAAGGGAGACCGTGGACGATCTTTCTCCATAGCTTTAGTATGTAGAACATGCCAATTTTTGGTAGTGATATGGCATGTATGATGTAGTAGAGCTTGCAAATTTTTGGTAGTCCGATGGCATGCATGATTAAGTAGTCGGACGCTATGTGTGGGATCAAGATGTATTTATGTAGAGTTACATTGACGTTGCATGTGATTGTATGAATTCGAGGATTTGCTAATGAGGTACCGGTAGTGGAAGCAAACATTTGAAGGATGACCGATCACTATCTGATTAGCTAGGTTTAGCTGTAGGTGCTTTATCTGGAACTAGATGTGCATCCTTGTGTGTGGAAGAATACTATGCCTATAGAATACGACGACGTCGCTCAAAAGTTTCACTATATACGTTTTGCATGAGAAGTTTGCATATGTTAGTGACTCTTCTCCATATAAAAAATCTCCTCCATCGAATATAACAAGTTAAAACATTGTTCTTGTGCCAAAATAAAATAATTAGTTCATTATTAGTGCATCATTATGACCTATTGATTTTGTAATATTTAGTAGTACTTCACTAGACTTTTATTATTTATTTTTGTTCAATGTTTGCCTATTAACTAGGATGAGCATGCTTTTTCTTCGTCGGGAATACGTGCATTGCATGTGCACATTAACTAGTGAATATAAAGTTCTAATTGTGGACTCGAGGAGCGAAGCTAGGTATCCTGAAAAAAAAGGAAGAGAGGAATAAAGCGAGGCCATGAATTTCATTTTCTTAGTTGGAAAAATTGTAATTGATATGACATGATTATAGAAATATGGAGTTGGCCGACATAAAATTTCTTCTACTGCCATTATATTGTCCTTTTTCCGACATAAATATACGCTCGTGGATTTGGTCTTCGTTTGTCTGTGCTCCGATCTATGCTTCTCTTAATCGATGATGATTACTGTTTTGGCGTGCTGGTCTTATTGGGTCTTAGCACGACAACTTTCTAGCTGTTTACTACAACAAGGTTTGCCCGGCGTCGATGAGGGAGGGATGATGACGATGGCGCACCATTTACTATCTTGACGGTTGATGAATACTCCGTCCGTTTCTAAACATAAGACCTTTTAAAGATTTTAATACGAAGAAAAATGAGTGAATCTACACTCTAAAATATGTCTATATACATCTGTATGTATGTCCATATTGAAATCTTTAAAAGATCTTATATTATTTATTTACAATTTAGAAACGGTGGAAGTAGATGGTTTCTCCGAAAAAGAGAAAATAGCCTTGTGAAGTCTCCGAACCGGAAAACGCAACAAGGGAGAAACCGAGAGCGGGCCGGTTATGGAGTTGTCTTTCTTCACCGGCAAGGCCGCAGCAGAGACGATCACAAAACAGAGACGGACTGACGGCCCGGGCCTTTATATACTGGAGCCCCCGGCCCCCGGTCGACGCACACCCGTGATAAAGCTAGCCCCAACAACCGACACCTTGACCCAGGAAGAAAAAGCAGCAGCGGATCGAGTCGGGGAGAGCAATGGCGGCGCTCTACCTCGTGGCCACGAGGCTTTGCGACCTCGTGCTCGGGACATCAACGATACCTCTTCTCTCCTACATTCGACCCCTCTTGCTGCTACAAATGTTACTATTTCCGATTTGGGTACGAAAATCTTCATTAAGTCTTCAAACTTGGGTCCAAAAAAATCTTCAAATCTTTCATCTCTGTTCCTTGCAAATCTTACTTGGGTTTGTGTGTTGCAGGGTCTTCTCGAGCCAACCGCTGTCGAGATGAACGTCGATGATGTGGCTCTGGAGGTCTTCAACCATCTTCGGAACAATCCAACCGAGGGTGATAGAGATTTAACCCTTGCTGAAGTGACCGGAATTTTCGAGGCTTTGTCTGAGGTGCAGAATAGAGATGGCGCTACAAGCAATATCGCCTCCTTGCACTAAAGAACCGAAGAATGGCACGAAGCTGTTTTAGTACTCCTACTAGAAGTGTACTGGAGTGTCCTGTCAACCTATGTAATGTTAATTTTGGATCTTTCCTATTTTCTTGCCTCGCCTATGAACATCTATTGTAGGTTTTTGCTTGATAATGGCACTTCCGCTTCGATACACCCCCTAAACACATTGATGGCTCAGATTACTCCATACCCCTTCATAATAAAGGGCATGATGGTCTTTTCTTCAAAGTTTTTTTTCTTAGAAAAGTATTTTCTTCAAAGTACGTCGTCCGCTGCCTGCATACGATACGAGGCCGTAGAGGCAAGAAGTCGTCAAGGGCGGGCTCACCTGGGCCGGCCCATCGGCAGGTGTGCCACGTTCACTACAGAAAAATAACGATAAAATGGACACCGCCGGGAATCGAACCTGCATCTATCAGTCTGTGTGGACGCTAAGCTAACCACTATGACAACCAATCTGTTATGTCAGAGTTCCAGCGCGAATCATTAAGAAACTAAAGATCGCCGCAAAATTTAAAAAAATAGTTCGCAAAATTAAGATAAACCAAAGTGTGCAATAGGGATCGAATCAGGGACATCACACCAGTCAACCATCACAGTAGCCACTATACCAACTGAGATTTCGTGTCCAAAAAGGTAAACCAGTCTATATGAACCAAAAGCTGCGACAATATTTAAAAAAAAAATCGGACCTCATTTTCTAATTGGAAAAGGTAAATATTTGTAGAAACGCGGTCATTTAAAAATTTGTGATAGTTTAAAAAGAACTAGAACATTTTGTGAAAACGTGAACATTTTCTGGGAATCATAAAAGGAACAAACTAAAAATGATAACATATTTTGGAATTGCAAACAATTTTTGGGAGACTTGAACAATAATTTGTGTTTTTGAACAAACCTAAAATATTTTGTGAAAACACGAGTTTTGGGACTCTCAAACATTTGTTTTACAAAGGAAAAAAGCAATCAAAAGGAGAACATTTTTTGAAAAATAGGAACTAAACTGAAAACACGATCCTTTTTAAAAATTACGAACAATTGTTTCAAAGTGTGAACATTTTTTTGAAATTCTCAAACATTTTATTGAATTTGCGAACAACTGTTGAAATCAAGAATATTTTTGGAATTTGCGAACAAATTTTGTAACCTCGTCGTCCTGATTACACTACTTGCCATCCGACTACGCTGCCACTCGTGATATTTAAAAGCAGGAAATGTATAAGGGTCAACTACCGTATCGATGGAAGAAAACTTGCATTCGTTTACCATGCCTACATGTATAAGCATGCACACACGCCTGTTATCAAGAAACATGTTTTCTCAAACATGATAAGAATAACTAATTTTCTAAATCTTTTTCAACAAGAACTTTATTGACTTTGTGAACAAATTTTGTGTAAAAAAAATTAAAAAATGTGAAAAAAGAAAAAGGAGAAACAATAAATATAAAAGATAAATATAATATATAATATATAAATGACAACAAATTTTGCCAACAGTTGGGCATGCCCAATGTTGTCCACCATGCAAGCTTTGAACGAGTTCGGTCTTGTGTTTTAGGGTTTTTTCACCAAAAAATCTAGAACAAAGATATAAAATGTCAGCAACCAACATGCAAGCTGGCCATGGTGATGCGAGGGTGTGGAAAAAATTGATTGAGTTCGGAGGTGAAAAAAAGTGGTTCAAAACTTGCCCTTCCGGCCTACCCGAACATACCAAATTGTACACTGTGTGTCTAGTTCCAAGCATAGAACCATTGAAAAATGTTCCATGTGCTGATGAAATTTTTAAAAAGCTCACAAGTTTGAAATAAAACCGCAGACTCAAAAAATTTCATGAATTTGAAATAAAATCGCAGACTAAAAAATCATGAATTTGAAAAAGGTCATGAGTTCGTAAAAAGTTAATTTAAAAAATTATAAATTTGAAAAAGTTGACGAATTTAAAAAAGTTCTGTGAATAAGTATAGGAAGAAAAATATTAAGAAATAAGGAAAAAAGAAAAAAACCAAAGAAAAACGGCCAAACTGAAAAAATAATCATATGGGAAATGCGTGTTTTTTATTAGCATTATACTTCGATAAGTAGGAGGAAATAAGTTTTATGGCACAACAATTGAAGTAGCGCAGTGGTTACAAGCTTCACGAGTAGAGGTGGCTGTTGTGGGTTCGAATCCCACGAAGCGTAGTACTTATTTTTGGAAGTTTAATAAAACGAAAGAAACAAAATGACACTGTATAGATGCCTAGGCTAACGTACATCCGTATGTATCCAGCAAACTGTGTATTGATATGTCAAAGGACCATACTGCCCTTTATACGTTTTATGAGGGGGGGTGTACTGAAGCGGGTCTCTTTCATAGTTCTTCTTCGGTCATCCCTTTATATCCATTAATTTTAAGTTAATCACAAAGATTGACGGTTGAGATTTAAAAAGATATATCGAAAGAAACATCCTAAAAAAACTACCTTTGTTGAACGTCAAATTCGTTGGGAAAGGGTTCAGACTCTTTTTTTATAATATGCGTGGAAACCATACAATTGCTTGACGTGAAACGGAGCCGGCCCATACATGTAGGAAAGTAGCGAGGATAGTTGCATACAGATCGTGACCTCCATGCCGGGATCACGAAGGCGTGGCCACTGCTCCGCGCTAAAGATTATAAGCCTGAACCTGAAGATGCTAAATTGTGGAAATATTCAGGCTTATCATCTTTACCCTCAGGAATACTTCTTCGAGGAGATTTGTATACTAAGTAACTAACAAGCTGCTACTACTCAGTCCTACACGCGAGGTTGGCCGGCACATCACGCTTGTTTAATGTACTGTGTCTTGTCCGGCGTACCTAGCACGGCTCGCATTCCGTCCTCATCTTTGTTACTCCTTAGGGCATGTACAATGGAGGCAGCACCTAGGTGCTGCCCCATGCTCCACATGTGCACGAACCGGCGAGGACGATGGTTTCATCTAGCCGGTGCCCAACCCGTGACCCCAAGCTGCCATCATTCGTGAGCACTTTTTTCATCTCTCTCGTCAGCGTTTTTAGTACTTTGTTTCTCAGAATAGGAAGATTGTGAGCAGCACATTTCACTGGCTTGCTTTTCCCCTTGCTTTCATACCTTTCTCAGCCGAGGAATCCGGCTCTTTTGCAGGATGCCGCTTTGGCCTGCAAGCAGCATGCTGGACCATCCAAACCTACGTGGATAGCTGGGGCGTCACTTCACAGTGGAGCATTGGCCATGCCCTTACTCCCTTTGTCATAAAAAAGCTCTTATATTATGAAATCGGAAGGAGTATTAAAGCATACAAGCTCCGTAGCACGTCACCCAGGTCACCCTTTTCGTGCTCATCTTTATTGGCTTCCCCGTCGTCACGCCTTTCGTGCTCATCTTCCGTAGCACGTCGCCCGCCGACTTTCGGCGGCATGCCCACGGTCCACTCCTGCCTCAGTAAGGGCAACTCCACCGCACGACCTCAAATGGACGTCCGTTTTGTCCGGATTCTGTCCGTTTGGGTAGGGATTTGGGGTCGTGTCCGGGCCTGTCCTGGGATGCGGTGGCCGTGCGCCCAGCCATGCTGCTGCATCCATTTGCCCCATCCTGTCCGCGCAGACACTTTAAAAACTAAAAGCAACATTTCAAAGCCAAGCCCTAGTTCAGCCAGCCGGCGGCCCCGGTTCATCACGCCGCAACAGAGCCGCCGCCTACACGCCCATCGCCGCAACAGAGCCAGTGACGGCAACACAGCCGCCTCCAAAATGAATAGTTGTCTCGCCGCAACACAGCCGTGGCGGCAACACAGCCGCCTCCAAAATGAATGTTTTCGCCGGCACACTACCAGCCGCCCAACGGCGGGCGGGCGGCACCCATGCCAACCTCAAAAGAACGGCCACGCCGATCGGACGACCTAATTCAGGCCTTCGCGCCGAAAGCATCTCCTTCGCTCGCCTCGAACCAGGCCTTCGTCTTGTCGCCGCCTTCGACAAGTCCACGCCATGATCGCAAGGGCCACCTCCTCGCTTTGGTGGCGGCATTGGTGGCCTCGATGTCGAGCTGCCTCTGCCTGGCCTTGACGTTGTCGGCCTCGATGTCGAGCTGCCTTTGCCGGGCCGCCTCCTCCATGCCGAGCTGCCTTTGTCGGAATGCCTCCTTCATGTCGATCTTCCTCCTCTTGGCCGCCTCCTCCATCTCAAGCTTCTGTCTTTGAAGGTCTAGGTATTGCTTCATTTGCTCGTCCTTGCTTTGCCGCTTCTTCTCGTCCCTCACATCCTTTTGAGACATCATGCCATGCAAAGTCTCATGCAAGGCCATGGATGAGGCGTCACGTATGTCGTCCACCTTGGAGTTGGTCTTGCCCCTCGGCCTCTTCAACGCCTCGCCATCTCCACCTCCGGCGAACTTGGCCGTCTTCAGTCCTCTCTTCCTTTGTAGTTCACGATATTGGTCCTTGAACTTAGGGCACATGTTGATGAGCGTCCAACAATGCGTAAGAGTGAATGGCTTGTCATTGTGCCGGGCCTTGAATGCCTCCAAAGATTGGAATGCCTACACAATGTGATCAACAACAAGTGAACATGCAAACATATACACGGCCGAAGTCTCATGGCCGTAGCAAGGAAAGGGCTAGAAAGAGGAGATCATACCATGTCCCCAACGCCGAGACCACTTACGGGCCGTGCTTGAACGCTCTCAAATGCGGCACAATACTTGTTGCACTCTTGTTGGATGAACAACCATCTTTTTTGAATCGAGCCGATGCGACGGTTGCTTGTAATTTGGAAGGGCTCGAACATCTTCCTTTCGTGGAATGTTTTGTGGACTCTCGTCCAAAAAACAATGCCCTTTTGTTGTGCGCCGGTCCTCGGATCTTGGCTAATCTCCATCCAAGCTTGGCAAATCAACTTGTCCTCACCTTGTGTATATGAACCCGTGCGAATGCTCTTCCTCTTCTTTTGTGCCTCCGCTCTTTGGGTGAGCTCGTCGATGAACAATGGCGCACCACTAATATCAAAGTCATTGATGTTGGGGAACGTAGTAATTTCAAAAAAATTCCTACGCACACGCAAGATCATGGTGATGGCATAGCAACGAGAGGGGAGAGTGTATGTCCACGCACTCGTGAGACCGTAAGCGAAGCGCTATAACAACGCTGTTGATGTAGTCAGACGCCTTCACGATCCGACCGATCCAAGTACCGAACGCACGGCACCTCCGAGTTCAGACACGCTCAGCTCGATGACGATCCCCGGCCCGATCCAAAGAAAGCGTCGGGGATGAGTTCCACAAGACGACGGCGTGGTGACGATGATGATGCTCCACCGCGCGGGGCTTCGCCTAAGCTCCGCGACGATATGACTCTACCGGCGCAGGGCTTCGCATAAGCTCCGCGACGATATGACCGAAGTGGAATATGGTGGAGGGGGGCACCGCACACGGCTAAGGAACGATCCGTAGATCAACTTGTGTGTCATGGGGTGCCCCCTGCCTCAGATATAAAGGAGCAAGGGGTGCGGCCGGCCCTAGGAGGAGGCGCGGGAGGAGTCCTACTCCCACCGAGTAGGACTCCCCCTTCCTAGTTGGATTAGGACTTGGGGAGGGGAAGAGGAAGGGGCGCGCCCCTCTCCTGTCCTATTCGGACTAGGGGAGGGGGCGCGCCTGCCCCGGCCGGCCCTCCTCTTCTCCCTTATGGCCCATCAAGGCCCATTGACCCCCGGAGGGTTCCGTAACCCGGTGTTCGCAGAAAATCCGATTTCACCCGAACTATTCAAGTCCAAACATAGGCTTCCAATATATCAATCTTTATGTCTCGACCATTTCGAGACTCCTCGTCATGTCCGTGATCACATCCGGACTCAACAAACTTCGTACATCAAAACTTATAAACTCATAATAAACTGTCATCGTAACGTTAAGCGTGCGGACCCTACGGGTTCGAGAACTATGTAGACATGACCTAGAACTATTCTCGGTCAATAACCAATAGCGGAACCTGGATGCCCATATTGGTTCCTACATATTCTTCAAGATCTTTATCGGTCAAACCGCATAACGACATACGTTGTTCCTTTTGTCATCGGTATGTTACTTACCCGAGATTCGATCGTCGGTATCCAATACCTAGTTCAATCTCGTTACCGCAAGTCTCTTTACTCGCTCCGTAATACATCATCTCACAACTAACTTATTAGTTGCAATGCTTGCAAGGCTTATGTGATGTGTATTACCGAGAAGGCCTAGAGATACGCCTCCGACAATCGGAGTGACAAAACCTAATCTCAAATACGCCAACCCAACATGTACCTTTGGAGACACCTGTAGTACTCCTTTATAATCACCCAGATTCGTTGTGACGCTTGGTAGCACCAAAGTGTTCCTCCGTAAACGGAGTTGCATAATCTCATAGTTACAGAACATGTATAGGTCATGAAGAAAGCAATATCAATATACTAAACGATCAAGTGCTAAGCTAACGGAATGGGTCATGTCAATCACATCATTCTCCTAATGATGTGATCCCATTAATCAAATAACAACACATGTCTATGGTCGGAAACATAACCATCTTTGATTAATGAGCTAGTCAAGTAGAGGCATACTAGTGACTGTATGTTTGTCTATGTATTCACACATGTATTATGTTTCCGTTAATACAATTCTAGCATGAATAATAAACATTTATCATGATATGAGGAAATAAATAATAACTTTATTATTGCCTCTAGGGCATATTTCCTTCAGCTCCCACTTGCACTAGAGTCAATAATCTAGATTACACAAGAATGATTCTAACACCCATGGAGTCTTGGTGCTGATCATGTTTTGCTCGTGGAAGAGGCTTAGTCAACAGGTCTGCAACATTCAGATCCGTATGTATCTTGCAAATCTCTATGTCTCCCACTTGGACTTGGTCCCAATGGAATTGAAGCGCCTCTTGATATGTTTGGTCCTCTTGTGAAATCTGGATTCCTTTGCCAAGGCAATTGCACCAAGATTGTCACGTAAGATCTTCATTGGTCCCGATGCACTAGGTATGACACCTAGATCGAAATGAACTCTTTCATCCGACTCCTTCATTTGCTGCTTCAAGCAGCTATGTACTCCGCTTCACATGTAGATCCCGCCACGACGCTTTGTTTAGAACTGCACCAACCGACAGCTCCACCGCTTAATAAAAACACGATCCGGTTTGCGATTTAGAATCGTCTCGATCTGTGTCAAAGCTTGCATCGACGTAACCATTTACGACTAGCTCTTTGTCACCTCCATATACGAGAAACATATCCTTAGTCCTTTTCGGTATTTCAGGATGTTCTTGACCGCTGTCCATGATCCACTCGATTACTTTGGTACCTTCCTGCCAAGCTTATTGCTAAGCATACGTCGGTCTGGTACACAACATTGCATACATGATAGAGCCTATGGCTGAAGCATAGGAACATCTTTCATTTTCTCTCTATCTTCTGCTGTGGTCGGGCATTGAGTCGACTCAATTTCACACCTTGTAATACAGTAAAATCCTTTCTTTGCCTCGATCCATTTTGAACTTTTTCAAAACTTTATCAAGGTATGTGCTTTGTGAAAGTCCAATTAAGCGCCTTGATCTATCTCTATAGATCTTGATGCCCAATATGTAAGCAGCTTCACCGAGGTCTTTCATTGAAAAACTTTTATTCAAGTATGCTTTTATGCTATCCAGAAATTCTATGTCATTTCCAATCAATAATATGTCATCCACATATAATATCGAAATGCTACTGAGCTCCCACTCACTTTCTTGTAAGTACAGGCTTCTCCAAAAGTCTCAGATAAACCATATGCTTTGATCACACTATCAAAGCGCTTATTCCAACTCCGAGAGGCTTGCACTGACCATAAATTGATCGCTGGAGCTTGCACACTTTGTTAGCACCCTTTGGATCAACAAAACCTTCTGGTTGCATCATATACAACTCTTCTTCTAGAAATCCATTCAAGAATGCAGTTTTTACATCCATTTGCCAGATTTCATAATTATAAAATGCAGCAATTGCTAACATGATTCGGACAGACTTAAGCATCGCTACGGGTGAGAAAGTCTCATCGTAGTCAACCCTTGAACTTGTCGAAAACCTTTCGCAACAAGTCGAGCTTTATAGACAGTTATATTACCATCAGCGTCAGTCTTCTTCTTAAAGATCCATTTATTCTCAATGGCTTGCCGATCATCGGGCAAGTCAACCAAAGTCCATACTTTGTTCTCATACATGGATCCCATCTCAGATTTCATGGCTTCCAGCCATTTTGCGGAATCTGGGCTCACCATCGCTTCTTCATAGTTTGTAGGTTCGCCATGGTCAAGTAACATGACTTCCATAATAGGATTACCGTACCACTCAGTGCGGATCTTACTCTAGTTGACCTACGAAGATCAAGAGAAACTTGATCTGAAGTTTCATGATCAATATCATTAGTTTCCTCACTAATTGGTGTAGTTGTCACAGAACCGCTTTCTTGTGATGAACTACTTTCCAATAAGGGAGCAGATACAGTTATCTCATCAAGTTCTACTTTCCTCCCACTCACTTCTTTCGAGAGAAACTCCTTTTCTAGAAAGGATCCGAATTTAGCAACGAAAATCTTGCCTTCAGATCTGTGATAGAAGGTGTACCCAACAGTCTCCTTTGGGTATCCTATGAAGACACATTTCTCCGATTTGGGTTCGAGCTTATCTGGTTGAAGTTTCTTCACATAAGCATCGCAGCCCCAAACTTTAAGAAACGACAACTTTGGTTTCTTGCCAAACCACAGTTCATGAGGTGTCGTCTCAACGGATTTTGATGGTGCCCTATTTAACGTGAATGCGCCGCCTCTAAAGCATAACCCCAAAACGATAGCGGTAAATCAGTAAGAGACATCATAGATCGCACCATATCTAGTAAAGTACGATTCGACGTTCGACACACCATTTCGCTATGGTGTTCGGGTGGCGTGAGTTGCGAAACTATTCCGCATTGTTTCAAATGTAAACCAAACTGGTAACTCAAATATTCTCCTCCGCGATCAGATCGTAGAAACTTTATTTTCTTGTTATGATGATTTTCCACTTCACTCTGAAATTCTTTGAACTTTTCAAATGTTTCAGATTTGTGTTTCATTAAGTAGATATACCCATATCTGCTCAAATCATCTGTGAAGGTGAGAAAATAACGATACCCGCCAAGGCCTCAACATTCATTGGACCACAAACATCAAGTATGTATGATTTCCAACAAATCAGTTGCTCGCCCATAGTTCCGAGAACGGCGTTTTAGTCATCTTGCCCATGAGGCACGGTTCGCAAGTACCAAGTGATTCATAATCAAGTGATTCCAAAAGCCCATCAAGATGGAGTTTCTTCATGCGTTTTACTCGATATGACCCAAACGGCAAAGTGCCACAAATAAGTTGCATTATCATTATCAACGCTGCATCTTTTGGTTTCAACACTATGAATATGTGTATTACTACTATCGAGATTCAATAAAATAGACCACTCTTCAAGGGTGCATGACCATAAAAGATATTATTCATATAAATAGAACAACCATTATTCTCTGACTTAAATGAATAACCGCCTCGCATCAAACAAGATCCGGATATAATGTTCATGCTTAACGCTGGCACCAAATAACAATTATTTAGGTCTAAAACTAATCCGATGGTAGATGTAGAGGTAGCGTGCCGACCGCGATCACATCGACTTTGGAACCATTTCCCACGCCGCATCGTCACCTCGCCCTTAGCCAATATTTGCTTAATCCGTAGTTCCTGCTTTGAGTTGCAAATATTAGCAATGTAACCAGATCAAATACCTGTGTACTACTGCGAGTGTTAGTAAGGTACACATCAATAACATGTATATCACATATACCTTTGTTCACCTTGCCATCCTTCTTATCCGCCAAATACTTGGGGCAGTTCCGCTTCCAAAGTCCATCTGCTTGCAGTAAAACACTCGATTTCAGTGCTTAGGTCCGACTTGGGTTTCTTCTCTTGAGTAGCAACTTTCTTGCTATTCTTTTGAAGTTCCCTTCTTCTTCCCTTTGCCCTTTTCTTGAAACTAGTGGTCTTGTTGACCATCAACACTTGATGCTCTTTCTTGATTTCTACCTCCGCTTTTAGCATTGCGAAGAGCTCAGAATTGTCTTGGTCATCCCTTGCATATTATAGTTCATCACGAAGCTCTTGTAGCTTGGTGGCGTGATTGGAGAATTCTGTCAATGACACTATCATCCGGAAGATTAACTCCCGCTTGAATCAAGTGATTATTATACCCATACATTTTGAGTATATGTTCACCGATGTAACTATTCTCCTCCATCTTGCAGCTATAGAACTTATTGGAGACTTCATATCTCTCAATCCGGGCATTTGCTTGAAATATTAACTTCAACTCTTGGAACATCTCATATGCTCCATGACGCTCAAAACTTCGTTGAAGACCCGGTTCTAAGTCGTAAAGCATGGCACATCGAACTATAGAGTAGTCATCAGCTTTGCTCGCCAGACGCTCACAACTTCGGCGTTGCTCTGCAAAGAGTTCGCACCCAGCGGTGCTTCCAGGGCGCCATTCTTCTGTGCAGCAATGAGGATAATCCTCAAGTTACGGACCCAGTCCGTAATTGCTACCATCATCTTTCAACTTTGCTTTCTCAAGGAACGCATTAAAATTCAACGGAACAACAAAGACGAGCCATCTATCTACAGAAACATAGACAAGCAAAATACTATCAGTACTAAGTTCATGATAAATTTAAGTTCAATTAATCATATTACTAAAGAACTCCCACTTAGATAGACATCTCTCCAGTTATCTAAGTGATTACGTGATCCAAATCAAGTAAACCATGTCCGATCATCACGTGAGATGGAGTAGTTTCAATGGTGAACATCACTATGTTGATCATATCTACTATATGATTCACGCTCGACCTTTCGGTCTCCGTGTTCGAGGCCATATCTGTTATATGCTAGGCTCGTCAAGTTTAACTCGAGTATTCGCGTGCGCAACTGTTTTGCACCCGCTGTATTTGAACGTAGAGCCTATCACACCGATCATCACGTGGTGTCTCAAAGACGAAGAACTTTCGCAACGGTGCATACTCGGGAGAACACTTCTTGATAATTTTAGTGAGAGATCATCTTATAATGCTACCGTCAATCAAAGCAAGATAAGATGCATAAAGGATAAACATCACATGCAATCAATATAAGTGATATGATATGGCCATCATCATCTTGTGCTTGTGATTCCATCTCCAAGCACCGCCATGATCACCATTGTCACCGGCGCGACACCTTGATCTCCATCGTAGCATCGTTGTCGTCTCGCCAACTATTGCTTCTACGACTATCGCTACTAGTTAGTGATAAAGTAAAGCAATTACATGGCTTTTGCATTTCATACAATAAAGCGACAACCATATGGCTCCTGCCAGCTGCCGATAACTTCGTTACAAAACATGATCATCTCATACAATAAATATAGCATCACGCCTTGACCATATCACATCACAACATGCCCTGCAAAAACAAGTTAGACGCCCTCTACTTTGTTGTTGCAAGTTTTACGTGGCTGCTACGGGCTGAGCAAGAACCGTTTTACCTACGCATCAAAACCACAATGATAGTTTGTCAAGTTGGTGTTGTTTTAACCTTCGCAAGGACCGGGCGAGGCACACCGGTTCAACTAAAGTGAGAGAAACAGACACCCGCCGTCACCTTTAAGCAACGAGTGCTCAAGCGGTGAAACCAGTCTCTCGTAAGCGTCGCGTAATGTCGGTCCGGGCCGCTTCATCTCACAATACCGCTGAACCAAAGTATGACATGCTGGTAAGCAGATGACTTATATCGCCCACAACTCACTTGTGTTATACTCGTGCATATGACATCAACGCATAAAACCAGGCTCGATGCCACTGTTGGGGAACGAGTAATTTCAAAAATTTCCTCGCACACGCAAGATCATGGTGATGGCATAGCAACGAGAGGGAGAGTGTATGTCCACGCACTCGTGAGACCGTGGCGCGAAGCATTATAACAACGCGTTGATGTAGTCATACGTCTTCACGATCCGACCGATCCAAGTACCGAACACACGGCACCTCCGAGTTCAGCACACGCTCAGCTCGATGACGATCCCCGGCCCGATCCAGAAAGCGTCGGGGATGAGTTCCACAAGACGACGGCGTGGGACGATGATGATGCTCCACCAGCGCAGGGCTTCGCCTAAGCTCCGCGACGATATGACTCTACCGGCGCAGGGCTTCGCATAAGCTCCGCGACGATATGACCGAAGTGGAATATGGTGGAGGGGGGCACCGCACACGGCTAAGGAACGATCCGTAGATCAACTTGTGTGTCATGGGGTGCCCCCTGCCTCAGTATATAAAGGAGCAAGGGGGTGCGGCCGCCCTAGGAGGAGGCGCGCGAGGAGTCCTACTCCCACCGGAGTAGGACTCCCCTTCCTAGTTGGATTAGGACATGGGGGAGGGGAAGAGGAAGGGCGCCGCCCCTCTCCTTGTCCTATTCGGACTAGGGGAGGGGCGCGCCTGCCCCGGCCGCCCTCCTCTTCTCCCTTATGGCCCATCAAGGCCCATTGACCCCGGAGGGTTCCGTAACCCGGTGTTCCGTAAAATCCGATTTCACCCGAACTATTCAAGTCCAAACATAGGCTTCCAATATATCAATCTTTATGTCTCGACCATTTCGAGACTCCTCGTCATGTCCGTGATCACATCCGGGACTCAACAAACTTCGTACATCAAAACTTATAAACTCATAATAAACTGTCATCGTAACGTTAGCGCAAGGACCCTACGGGTTCGAGAACTATGTAGACATGACCTAGAACTATTCTCGTCAATAACCAATACCGGAACCTGGATGCCCATATTGGTTCCTACATATTCTTCAAGATCTTTATCGGTCAAACCGCATAACGACATATGTTGTTCCTTTGTCATCGGTATGTTACTTACCCGAGATTCGATCGTCGGTATCCAATACCTAGTTCAATCTCGTTACCGCAAGTCTCTTTACTCGTTCCGTAATACATCATCTCACAACTAACTTATTAGTTGCAATGCTTGCAAGGCTTATGTGATGTGTATTACCGAGAAGGCCTAGAGATACCTCTCCCACAATCGGAGTGACAAAACCTAATCTCAAATACGCCAACCCAACATGTACCTTTGGAGACACCTGTAGTCCTCCTTTATAATCACCCAGATTCGCCAGACGCTTGGTAGCACCAAAGTGTTCCTCCGTAAACGGAGTTGCATAATCTCATAGTTACAGGAACATGTATAGGTCATGAAGAAAGCAATAGCAATATACTAAACGATCAAGTGCTAAGCTAACGGAATGGGTCATGTCAATCACATCTGATGTGATCCCATTAATCAAATAACAACACATGTCTATGGTCAGGAAACATAACCATCTTTGATTAATGAGCTAGTCAAGTAGAGGCATACTAGTGACTGTATGTTTGTCTATGTATTCACACATGTATTATGTTTCCGGTTAATACAATTCTAGCATGAATAATAAACATTTATCATGATATGAGGAAATAAATAATAACTTTATTATTGCCTCTAGGGCATATTTCCTTCAATTGCCTTCTTCTTCTTCATCACCTTCGACATAGATGTCATCGTCTTCATGCCACGAGTCACCATGGTCGTAGTCAGCACGGTCGTCGCCCCCTTCATCGGGGACATACTCGGGGAGGCCATCCTGACATTGGGTCTCATCGGGGTCGTAGGCACGGCCATGCCCACCGTCGAAGATCACGTCCTCCATGTAGCGGTTGTAGAAGGGTCGCCGACCGGGCGTTAGTTGGCATTTCGTCAAACAAGACGTGGGGGGCCGGCATGGTGCCCGTGAAAGGTGCCCGTGCCTGCTTTCTTAGCATCTCAACGAACGGCCGCCCGCCGCTGCTGGACCCAGGCGTGATGTTGAGGTCGATGACGGCCGCGGGGCGCGGTGTGGACGGCGCGAACAAGCCCACGTCATGCGACCCTGAGAAACGGGTCTGGCCGTCGTGCCTTGGCGGAGGGAAGCAGGGCGACATGGGCGCGGTGCGCGATGTCGACGACTGGCAGTGCGTAGGCCGGGTGACCGACGAGCCTGTGCTCACCGGACCGACGGCCGCTGCAGGGAACCCGGCAGGACGGCCCATGCCAAGCATGAGGATGGCGTGCGCTTTGTTGACGAGGTCCTCCTTCTCGTCGGCAGCGGCCTTGCGCCGCGCGGCCTCCAGCTCCTCGCGCTAGGCGGCGAACTTGCCCGTGGCGGCATTGACCTTGACGACCGCTCTTCGTTCCCTCCTCCTCGTCGATTCCGCGTCCAACTTGGCGATCTCCTCCGGCGTGCACTCCGACCGCGTCTTCCTTGGCGCCTTCTTCTTCACCTTTGCGGGCGGGTCGACGGCCAGGCCTCCGGAACCCAGCGGGGCGTCGGCCATGGACGGGGGAGAGAGGGGGCGACGGGAGGGACGTGGGAGGGTTTGGGGCAAATGGCGCCAAATGGGCGTGGGGGTTTTTGTTTCTCCCACCGACAGGCGGGCCAGGGGGAGGACAAGCGCGCGCGTCCCGCCCGTCCGCGCGCGTTCGTTTCACCCCAAACCAAGCGCAAGTTTGGGCCGCGGATGGGTCGAAAGCGGACACAAAGCAGACATTTATCCGTTTGAGGCCGCGCGCTGGGCCGCCTCTTTTGTCCCTTTTACCCCAAACGGACGGGGGCGGACAGGATAGGGTCGCGCGGTGGAGTTGGCCTAAGTGGCCCCGTTAGAGCATCCCTATTTTAGGTAGCAATTTTAGAGCATCTATAGCAGATCATTTATATCGCGGACTCTTATAGCTTGTTTACAGATCATGTAAAACGCATTTTGCAAGCTGGCACAGGCTGCTGGGCTGCGGCCGAATAGACCGCCGTATACTGGAACTGTAAAAGAGAATGCCCGAACAGACCCCGTATAGCAGAACTGTAAGAGACTGTTCGGCTGCAGCCCGCGCCAACCCGTAAAACACGTGGTCTTGCCTGAATTTGACACATATCTCACATATTACACAGGATTATGATTTCAATGTATATTATGAATCCAAATTACAATAATTATTCAAATCACTGGATTAAACTAATAATTCAATACAACAATTGTCCCAAATACAACAATGATACCGATCACACATGAATTAAATAAAATGAATGTAAAATTGGCCGGTGCCTTTGCCATTGGTGCTCAATGCGGTTGGCCATGCCTTTCTCAATGGTGCTCAACGGGGTCCTCCTGAAGATGATGGTGGGTGTTTGCATCTTCAATCTGCCGGTATGTTCTTCAATCTGCCGATATGTCTAAAGGAATGCTTGTATGTGGTTAGGATCTCTAGCTGGCTTCACACGGCTATCGACATTGTTGTAGAAGAACTCCAAGTTCATGTCCCTCTCATCTTCGATGATCATGTTGTGAAGAATCACACAACATGTCATGATGTTGATCAGGGTTTGCTTATCCCAAAAACGAGCAGGACCACGAACAATGGCAAATCAAGATTGCAAAACTCCGAAGGCACTTTTAATATATTTTCGGGCAGACTCTTGTATCTTTGAAAATTCAATATGCTTGCTAGTTTTTGGCTTTTTGATGCTCTTAACAAATGTACACCAAGAAGGGTAAGTACCATCTGCAAGATAGTACCCCTTTGTGTACTCATGCCCATTCACCATGAAGTTGTAAGCAGGAGCATCATTACTAGCAAGTCTAGCAAACAAATGAGACTATTGCAACATATAGATATCATTGAGAGTACCCGGCATACCCAAAAAAATAATGCCAAATCCATAAATCCTCAGACGCTACAGCCTCTAGCACAATTGTTGCATCATGAGACTTGCCACAATACTGCCCATGCCATGTCTTCGGGCAGTTTTTCCAAGTCCAATGCATGCAATCAACGCTTACTAGCATGCCGAGCCAACCTCACTTCTCATTTGCTGCCATAAACTTTTTAGTGTCTTCCTCATTGGGTGCACGAAGATAGACACGACCAAAGACGCGGATGATCACTTTGGCGAACCTACGCACTGACTCAGTTGTGGTATCTTTGCCAATGTGAAGATACTCGTCACCATAGTCAGTCGGACTACCATATACAATCACCAGCATAGTTGCCGATATATTTTTATATGCGCTAAAACCCAACAAGCCCGCGGCGTTTCTCCTTTGGGTAAAAAACCGACGATTGGCCTCGCAAGCTTGCACAGTTTTAACGAAGAGGGATCGGCACATTCGATACATTCTACAGAAGGGGTGCTGTGGATAGGTAGGAATGTCCGCGAAATAGTCTTGCATCAACATCATGTTCCCGAGATGAAGGTTGCGAGGGATGCAAAGATGGCCATCGGCCGATCCTTTCTGTCTCTTCCAGTTTCGATCCTCGGCCTCCTTCATGTTGGGGAACGTAGTAATTTCAAAATTTTCCTACGCACACGCAAGATCATGGTGATGGCATAGCAACGAGAGGGAGAGTATTGTCCACGCACCCTCGAGACCGAAGCGAAGCGTTATGACAACGCTGTTGATGTAGTCGACGCCTTCACGATCCGACCGATCCAAGTATCGAACGTCGGCACCTTCGAGTTCAGCACACGCTCAGCTCGATGACGATCCCGGACTCGATCCAGCAAAGTGTCGGGATGAGTTCCACAAGACGACGGCGTGGTGACGATGATGATGCTCTATCGCGCAGGGCTCCGCCTAAAACTCCGCGATGATATGACCGAGGTGGAATATGGTGGAGGGGGCACCGCACACGGCTAAGGAACGATCGTAGATCAACTTGTGTGTCCATGGGGTGCCCCCTGCCCCGTATATAAAGGAGCAAGGGGCGGCCGGCCCTAGGAGGAGGCGCTGGAGGAGTCCTACTCCCACCAGAGTAGGACTCCCCCTTCCTAGTTGGACTGGGACTTGGGGAAGGAGGAGAGGGAAAAGGAAAGGGGGCGCCCCCTCCTTGTCCTATTCGGACTTGGGGGAGGGCGCGGCTGCCCCTTGGCCCCTTCTCCTCTTTCTCCACTAGGCCCACTAAGGCCCATTAGGTCACCGGGGTTCCGTAACCTCCCTGCACTCGATAAAATGCCGATTTCACCCGAACACTTCCGATGTCCAAACATAGGCCTCCAATATATCAATCTTTATGTCTCGACCATTTCGAGACTCCTCGTCATGTCCGTGATCACATCCGGACTCAACAAACTTCGTACATCAAAACTTATAAACTCATAATAAAACTGCATCGTAACGTTAAGCGTGCGGACCCTACGGGTTCGAGAACTATGTAGACATGACCTAGAACTATTCTCGGTCAATAACCAATAGCGGAACCTGTATGCTCATATTGGTTCCTACATATTCTACTGAAGATCTTTATCGGTCAAACCGCATAACAACATACGTTGTTCCTTTGTCATCGGTATGTTACTTGCCCGAGATTTGATCGCCGGTATCCAATACCTAGTTCAATCTCGCATCGGCAAGTCTCTTTACTCGTTACGTAATGCATCATTCCGTAACTAACTCATTAGCTACATTGCTTGCAAGGCTTATAGTGATGTGCATTACCGAGAGGGCCCAGAGATACCTCTCCGACAATCGGAGTGACAAAACCTAATCTCAAATACGCCAACCCAACATGTACCTATGGAGACACCTGTAGTACTCCTTTATAATCACCCGATTACGCTGTGACGCTTTGGTAGCACCAAAGTGTTCCTCCGTAAACGGAGTTGCATAATCTCATAGTTACAGGAACATGTATAAGTCATGAAGAAAGCAATAGCAATATACTAAACGATCAAGTGCTAGGCTAACGGAATGGGTCATGTCAATCACATCATTCTCCTAACGATGTGATCCCATTAATCAAATAACAACACATGTCTATGGTTAGGAAACATAACCATCTTTGATTAATGAGCTAGTCAAGTAGAGGCATACTAGTGACTATATGTTTGTCTATGTATTCACACATGTATCATGTTTCCGGTTAATACAATTCTAGCATGAATAATAAACATTTATCATGAAATAAGGAAATAAATAATAACTTTATTATTGCCTCTAGGGCATATTTCCTTCAGTCTCCCACTTGCACTAGAGTCAATAATCTAGTTCACATCATCATGTTATTCAACACTAATATTCACATCTGTATGTGATTAACACCCATAGTTCACATCGTCATGTGACCAACACCCAAAGGGTTTACTAGAGTCAATAATCCAGTTCACATCGCTATGTGATTAACACCCAAAGAGTACTAAGGTATGATCATGTTTTGCTCGTGAGAGAAGCTTAGTCAACGGGTCTGTCACATTCAGAGCCGTATGTATTTTGCAAATATTCTATGTCTACAATGCTCTACACGGAGCTACTCTAGCTAATTGCTCCCACTTTCAATATGTATCCAGATTGAGACTTAGAGTCATCTGGATCAGTGTAAAAAGCTTGCATCGATGTAACTCTTTACGACGGGCTCTTTTATCACCTCCATAATCGAGAAATATTTCCTTAGTCCTCACTAAGGATGTTCTTGACCAATGTCCAGTGGTCTACTCCTAGATCACTATTGTACTCCCTTGCCAAATTCAGAGCAAGGTATACAATAGGTCTGGTACATAGCATAGCATACTTTATAGAACCTATGACTGAGGCATAGGGAATGACTTTTCATTCTTCTTTCTATTTTCTGCCGTGGTCGGGCTTTGAGTCTTACTCAATTTCACACCTTGTAATACAGGCAAGAAACTCTTTCTTTGACTGTTCCATTTTGAACTACTTCAAAATCTTGTCAAGGTATGTACTCATTCAAAAAACTTATCAAGCGTCTTGATCTATCTCTATAGATCTTGATGCTCAATATGTAAGCAGCTTCACTGAGGTCTTTCTTTTAAAGAACTCCTTTCAAATACTCCTTTATGCTTTCCGTAAAAATTCTACATCATTTCGATCAACAATATGTTACTCACATATATTTATCGGAAAGGCGGTAGTGCTCCCACTCACTTTATTGTAAATACAGGCTTCACCGCAAGTCTGTATAAAACTATATGCTTTGATCAACTTATCAAAGTGTGTATTCCAACTCGAGATGCTTGCACCAGTCCATAGATGGATCCTCGAGCTTGCATATTTTGTTAGCACCTCTAGGATTTACAAAACCTTCTGTTGCATCATATACAACTCTTCTTTAATAAATCCATTAAGGAATGCAGTTTTGTTTATCCATTTGCCGATTTCATAAAATGCGGCAATTGCTAACATGATTCGACAGACTTAAGCATAGATACGAGTGAGAAACTCTCATCATAGTCAACACCTTGAACTTGTCGAAAACCTTTTGCGACAAGTCGAGCTTTGTAGATAGTAACACTACTATCAGCGTCCGTCTTCCTCTTGAAGATCCATTTATTTAACTTGACTTGCTGATCATCGAGCAAGTCAACCAAAGTCCACACTTTGTTCTCATATATGGATCCTATCTCAGATTTTATGGCCTCAAGCCATTTCGCGGAATCTGGGCTCATCATCGCTTCCTCATAGTTCATAGGTTTATCATGGTCTATTAACATGATTTCCAGAATAGGATTACCGTACCACTCTGGTGCGGATCTTAATCTGAAAGATCCACAAAGTTCGGTAGTAACTTGATCTGAAGCTTCATGATCATTATCATTAGCTTCCTCACTAATTGGTGTAGGAATCACTAGAACTGATTTCTATGATGAACTACTTTCCAATTCGGGAGAAGGTACAAATAACCTTATCAAGCTCTACTTTCCTCCCACTCACTTCTTTCGAGAGAAACTTCTTCTCTAGAAAGGATCCATCTTAGCAACGAATAACTTGCCTTCGGATCTGTGATAGAAGGTGAACCCAATAGTTACCTTTGGGTATTCTATGAAGACGCACTTTTCCGATTTGGGTTCGAGCTTATCAGGTTGAAACCTTTTCATATAAGCATCGTAACTCCAAGCTTTAAGAAACGACAGCTTAGGTTTACTGCTAAACCATAGTTCATACGGTGTCATCTCAACGGATTTAGATGGTGCCCTATTAAACGTGAATGCAGCTGTCTCTAATGCATAACCCCAAAACGATAGTGGTAAATCGGTAAGATACATCATAGATCGCACCATATCCAATAAAGTGCGGTTACGACGTTCGGACACACCATTATGTTGTGGTGTTCCATGTGGCGTGAGCTGTGAAACTATTCCACTTTGTTTTAATTGAAGACCAAACTCGTAACTCAAATATTCATCTCCATGATCAGATCGCAGAAACTTTATTTTCTTGTTACGATGATTTTCCACTTCACTCTGAAATTCTTTGAACTTTTCAACTATTTCAGACTTATGTTTCATGAAGAATATATACGCATATCTGCTCAAATCATCTGTGAAGGTCAGAAAATAATGATACTTGCCACGGGCATCAACACTCATTGGATCGCATACATTGGTATGTATTATTTCCAACAAGTCAGTAGCTCATTCCATTGTTCCGGAGAACGGAGTTTTAGTCATCTTGCCCAAAAAGCACGGTTCACAAGCATCAAATGATTCATAACCAAATGATTCCGAAAATCCATCTTTATGGAGTTTCTTCATGCGTTTACAATCGATATGACCCAAACGGCAGTGCCACAAATAAGTTGCACTATCATTATTAACTTTGCATCTTTTGGCATCAATATTATGAATATGTGTATCACTACGATCGAGATCCAACAAACTATTTTCATTGGGTGTATAACCATCGAAGGTTTTATTCATGTAAACAGAATAACAATTATTCTTTAACTTTAAATGAATAACCGTTTTTTCAATAAACACGATCAAATCATATTCATGCTCAACGCAAACGCTAAATAACATTTATTTGGCTTTTAACACTAATCTCGAAAATATAGGGAGTGTGTGATGATGATCATATCAATCTTGGAACTATTTCCAACACTCATCATCACTTCCCCTCAACTAGTCTCTGTTTATTATGTAACTCCTGTTTCGAGTTACTAATCTTAGCAACTGAACAAGTATCAAATACTCTGGGGCTACTATAAACACTAGTAAGGCACACATCAAACACCTGTATATCAAATATACCCTTGTTCACTTTGCCACCCTTCTTATCTACCAAATATTCAGGTCATTTCTGCTCCCAGTGATCATTTTCTTTGCAGTGTAAGCACTCAGTTTCAGGCTTTGGTCCAGCTTTGGTCTTCTTCACGGGAGTGACAACTTGTTTGCAATTCTTCTTGAAGTTTCCCTTTCTTTCCCTTTGCCCTTTTCTTGAAACTAGTGGTCTTGTCAATCATCAACACTTGATGCTCTTTTCTTGATTTCTACCTTCGTCGATTTCAGCATCACGAAGAGCTTGGGAATTACTTTTGTCATCCCTTGCATATTATAGTTCATCACGAAGTTCTAGTAACTTAGTGATGGTGACTAGAGAATTCTGTCAATCACTATCTTATCTCGAAGATTAACTCCCACTTGATTCAAGCGATTGAAGTACCTGCATAATCTGAGCACATGCTCACTAGTTGAGTGATTCTCCTCCATCTTTTAGCTATAGAACTTGTTGGAGACTTCATATCTCTCAACTCGGTATTTGCTTGAAATATTAAATTCAACTCTGGAACATCTCATATGGTCCATGGCGCTCAAAACGCCTTTGAAGTCCCGATTCTAAGCCGTTAAGTATGGTGCACTAAACTATCAAGTAGTTATCATATTGAGCTAGCCAAACGCTCATAACGTCTGCATTTGCTCCTGCAATAGGTCTGTCACCTAACGGTGCATTAAGGACATAATTCTTCAGGCAGCAATGAGGATAAACCTCAGATCACGGATCCAATCCGCATCATTGCTACTAACATTTTCAATACAATTTTCTCTAGGAACACATAAAAACATAGGGAAGCAACAACGCGAGCTATTGATCTACAACATAATTTGCAAAATACTACCAGGACTAAGTTCATGATAAATTTAAGTTCAATTAATCATATTACTTAAGAACTCCCACTTAGATAGACATCCCTCTAATCTTCTAAGTGATTATGTGATCCATATTAACTACACCATGTTCGATCGTCACGTGAGATGGAGTAGTTTCAACGGTGAACATCAATATGTTGATCATATCTACTATATGATTCACGCTCGACCTTTCGGTCTCCGTGTTCCGAGGCCATATCTGTTATATGCTAGGCTCGTCAAGTTTAACCTGAGTACTCCGCGTGCACAACTGTTTTGCACCCGTTGTATTTGAACGTACAGCCTATCACACCCGATCATCACGTGGTGTCTCAGCACGAAGAACTTTCGCAACGGTGCATACTCAGGAAGAACACTTCTTGATAATTTTAGTGAGAGATCATCTTAAAATGCTACCGTCAATCAAAGCAAGATAAGATGCATAAAGGATAAACATCACATGTAATCAATATAAGTGATATGATATGGCCATCATCATCTTGTGCTTGTGATCTCCATCTCCGAAGCACCGTCGTGATCACCATCGTCACCGGCGTGATACCTTGATCTCCATCGTAGCATCGTTGTCGTTACGCCATCTATTGCTTCTACGACTATCGGTACCGCTTAGTGATAAAGTAAAGCAATTACAGGGCGTTTGCATTTCATACAATAAAGCGACAACCATATGGCTCCTGCCAGTTGCCGATAACTTCGGTTACAAAACATGATCATCTCATACAATAAAATATAGCATCACGTCTTGACCATATCACATCACAACATGCCCTGCAAAAACAAGTTAGACGCCCTCTACTTTGTTGTTGCAAATTTTACGTGGCTGCTACGGGCTGAGCACGAACCGTTCTTACCTCGCATCAAAACCACAACGATAGTTTGTCAAGTTGGTGTTGTTTTAACCTTCGCAAGGACCGGGCGTAGCCACACTCGGTTCAACTAAAGTGAGAGAGACAGACACCGCCAGTCACCTTTAAGCACGAGTGCTCGCAACGGTGAAACCAGTCTCGCGTAAGCGTCTGGCGTAATGTCGGTCCAGGCCGCTTCATCTCACAATACCGCCGAACCAAAGTATGACATGCTGGTAAGCAATATGACTTGTATCGCCCACAACTCACTTGTGTTCTACTCGTGCATATGACATCTACGCATAAAACCTGGCTCGGATGCCACTGTTGGGAACGTAGTAATTTCAAAATTTTCCTACGCACACGCAAGATCATGGTGATGGCATAGCAACGAGAGGGGAGAGTATTGTCCACGCACCCTCGTGAGACCGTGGCGAAGCGCTATGACAACGCTGTTCATATAGTCGACGCGTCTTCACGATCCGACCGATCCAAGTACCGAACGTCGGCACCTCCGAGTTCAGCACACGCTCAGCTCGATGACGATCCCGGACTCGATCCAGCAAAGTGTCGGGATGAGTTCCACAAGACGACGGCGTGGGACGATGATGATGCTCTATCGGCGCAGGGCTTCGCCTAAAACTCCGCGACGATATGATCGAGGTGGAATATGGTGGAGGGGGGCACCGCACACGGCTAAGGAACGATCCGTAGATCAACTTGTGTGTCCATGGGGTGCCCCCTGCCCCGTGATATAAAGGAGAAAGGGGTGTGCCGGCCCTAGGAGGAGGCGGCTGGAGGAGTCCTACTCCCACCGGGAGTAGGACTCCCCCCTTTCCTAGTTGGACTAGGACTTGGGGGGGGGGGAAGGAGGAGAGGGGGAAAAGGAAAGGGGGGCGCCGCCCCCACTCCTTGTCCTATTCGGACTTGGGGGGGAGGGGCGCGCGGCTGCCCCTTGGCCCCTTCTCCTCTTTCTCCACTAGGCCCACTAAGGCCCATTAGGTCACCGGGGGGTTCCGGTAACCTCCCGGTACTTTGGTAAAATGTCGATTTCACCCGGAACACTTTTGATGTCCAAACATAGGCCTCCAATATATCAATCTTTATGTCTCGACCATTTCGAGACTCCTCGTCATGTCCGTGATCACATCCGGGACTCCGAACAAACTTCGGTACATCAAAACTTATAAACTCATAATAAAACTGGCATCGTAACGTTAAGCGTGCGGACCATACGGGTTCGAGAACTATGTAGACATGACCTAGAACTATTCTCGGTTAATAACCAATAGCGGAACCTAGATGCTCATATTGGTTCCTACATATTCTAGAAGATCTTTATCGGTCAAACCGCATAACAACATACGTTGTTCCCTTTGTCATCGGTATGTTACTTGCCCGAGATTTGATCGTCGGTATCCAATACCTAGTTCAATCTCGTTACTGGCAAGTCTCTTTACTCGTTACATAATGCATCATTCCGTAACTAACTCATTAGCTACATTGCTTGCAAGGCTTATAGTGATGTGCATTACCGAGAGGGCCCAGAGATACCTCTCCGACAATCGGAGTGACAAAACCTAATCTCGAAATACGCCAACCCAACTTTGTACCTTTGGAGACACCTGTAGTACTACTTTATAATCACCCAGTTACGTTGTGACGTTTGGTAGCACCCAAAGTGTTCCTCCGGTAAACGGGAGTTGCATAATCTCATAGTTACAGGAACATGTATAAGTCATGAAGAAAGCAATAGCAATATACTAAACGATCAAGTGCTAGGCTAACGGAATGGGTCATGTCAATCACATCATTCTCCTAACGATGTGATCCCATTAATCAAATAACAACACATGTCTATGGTTAGGAAACATAACCATCTTTGATTAATGAGCTAGTCAAGTAGAGGCATACTAGTGACTATATGTTTGTCTATGTATTCACACATGTATCATGTTTCCGGTTAATACAATTCTAGCATGAATAATAAACATTTATCATGAAATAAGGAAATAAATAATAACTTTATTATTGCCTCTAGGGCATATTTCCTTCACTTCACGGCTAGGAACGCCACCACCATCTGTTGCTGATGGCGCTCGAGCATCGACTCCACCACAGAGTCGTCAGGTGAGGATGAATCCTCAAGCAAAAATTACTCGCAAGGGCTCAAATCCATCTACAAAAACCTCATATGAGCTCGCATCAACGAAATTCCAACACCTGCGGTCATGCTACAAGGGGCAGAAAAGGGGCTCACCGGCTGCGGTCGAGCTGGGGCGGCGGCAACCCAGGGACGGCTCGGCGAATCCGGGGCAGACGGCGACTCGGCGGCGGTCGATCCGGGGCGGCTCAGCTCAGCGGATCAGGGGCATCGGCGAGGGGACCCAGGTGTAGTGCGGCCTGCGGCGTGATTCCGTCGGCGGAAGTGGTCGGAAACGCAGGCGATGGGCGGGCGGTGACGGTGGCGGGCAGCTACGGGAGGGGGATGTGGGGAACGCGCGCGCCGAAATGTCCCTCCCGCCAACTGCTTTTGCGGGATACAGGGCACCGATGGGGCGGGGAGGAACCTGGGTATTCGCGGGTCGGGGGGGGGGGGAGGCAATTTACCGTGCCCCTCCAAAATAATTAAGGGTCAGACGCGTTTACGGTTTCTGTTCAGGTCACTTTTTCAGCGCCAAACCGTAAATTTGCGTTATTTTACTGGTCGGGCGATATAAGGGGTTTGCTAGAGATGCTCTTACACCAGCAGATGCGCCTGGGCATGCCCGCGGATGCATCCGGACTGGCCCTCATATTTCGCTTCCGGCATCTATATATCTCAAATCAGGACTTTCAAATCGATGCACGTTGATCATACAAGGCAATGTCGTATGCCAATAACAAATATTGATACCGAGCATAAATAACATAAAATTTATGGGTCCACATGTGCTCTTTTGTTTCCATTGTGGGTCCATTCTTCTTCCTTTGATAGAACCCTTGAAGTTGAGAATATGCTCCACTTGCCATTCTATTTCCTCTTGCATGCTCATGAGCATGATCACGTCCAGTTCTTCGTCCGAATCCGAGGAATCGAAGAACTCATCTTGAATCATTTGGTCAAACTTCATCGGTCCATACTCCTCATTCGTTGAAGCATCGGAATCCATCGTTTTCCCTAATAGAAAATGTGTCGAGCACATCAAGCACAAGGTCGGTTGTCGAGCTAGAGGACAGAGTTTGATGATCAGAAATCTATACCTGATCCGCCCTTGGCTCCAGAGGGAGAAGGGACGAGCTCTTGGTCAAATCTTCGATAGTGGCGACTAAGTGGGTGGCAGGTGGGATGTAAATTTCCTTGTCGTCGCCTTTAAGCCCGATCTGGTCGTAGACCGAGGACTAGCCGTTGGTAATTCCCATGGCTCGGATTCGATCTCGTATCCCGTTTAACAGCGAGAGATCCGTCAGATCCATGTTCTGAGAGTTCTCGAGGTCAACCCGCAGTATTGTTGCACTGGGAGCGTTCGAAATCGCCCTGTAGTCATGCTCGGCCAAGGCTGACCCTGGGTTGTCGAGTGCAGAGATCGGATCCGAGCTCAAGGCCGGATCCGGAGTGGCAACTCACCCGATGGTGGGGTAAGCCAAACCCGAAGTCAAAGCCTAAGGACATGTAGGCCCTTAAGGTGAAGTTGAAAGCCCTGTAAGAATGAGATCTCCTCGGGAGACGGTGATGAACTCTACGTTTCCAAACCTGATCTCCTGAATGGGGGTGAAGCTTCCGACCTGACCAAGACGACCGACCTGATTGGCATGCAACACGATCCTTCCAAACACAAAGAGTTGACCAGGAACAAAAACATCCCTGCTGCGGATGCCATCACTGATGACTAAGCGAGCCATCGATCCTCGATGATCCTAGAGTAGAACTCTGAATGAAAGCACCAATGTCGGTACTAAAACCGGCAGATCTCGGGTAGGGGGTCCCGGACAGTGGATCTTGGAGTTAATGGGTAACAGGGAACGTAGAGACGGTGTTTTACCCAGGTTCGGGCCCTCTCAAAGAGGTAAAACCCTACGTCCTGCTTGATTTGTATTGATGTGATGGTTTGGCAATTACATAGTTGATCTACCTCGAGATAGGATGAGCTAAACCCTAGATGGGCGTGATGGTTATGGTTCTGCCTCTACAAACCAAACCCTCTGGTTTATATAGACACCAGGGGTACCTAAGGTAACATATGGTCGGTGGCCATCAGGAGGTAAACATGCTGGCTACGCTAAACTTTCTTGGAGGAGACACCAAGTCTTCGGAGGTTTCCTGCTGGAGCACGGGGTCGCTTGTAGTCCGGCCTTCATTTGATGAATTGGAGCGGCCCATTAATATGGCCCATGAGAGACAGGTCAGCTGTGTGAGGACCCCAGTAATCCAGGACACCCTCACCCATGTCAAGATAATTGCAACTGCGAATCCGACACCAAATCCCAATCCTGCAAAAAGGAATAGTACAATGTCTACTGATACCTTCTTGGACTGATGTAGAACCGTATCTGGTGTCATGTTGTTACATGCTTTGGACACTTGAAACCCACACAGGCCAATGTTTCCTAAAAATGAGATATCAGAGAATGTCAAGAAGTGGGAAGACTCGGGTATTCTTCCCCGCAGCTGGTTGTAGGATAGATTCAACATTGAAAGAAAGTCCAATGATGCCAACTCCCATGGGATCTCTCCAGAAAGTTCATTTGAAGACAGATCTAGTGATTCAAGTTGATGTAGCATGCCAAGCTGAGATGGTATCAGTCCAATGAGGGCATTATGTGACATATTTAGCCCACCGAGTAGAACAAGGTCCCCAATTGACTCGGGAATAGGGCCGTAGAATGCATTATTAGAAACATCAATGATGACAATGGTCCTCAATATTTTAGAAAAACTAATATCAGACCCTTTGTATGTGATGGCAGTGGTGAACTGGTATGTTTGGCCAAGTAGATCATATTGATTTTCCATGACCAATGTCTCATTGACATCTTTAGTCATCATGGATCCCATTGACGTAAACCATTCATTTCGCAATAATCCAGAGAAATTGTTTGAAGCCAAGTCAATAATTCGAAGTTTTTCAAACTCGCAACTATTTTGATCTTCTGAAATAGATGGCCCCACATCTCCAATGAACCTGTTGGACTTTAGAACAAGGACTTGAAGTTTAGGAAGCATACTCATCCAACATGGAAATGTATCATTAATAAGATTCTTCCCGATATCAAAAACCTCCAAGTCTTTGCAAGCAGCTAGAGATCTAGGTAATTGTCCTTCAATCTGATTATCACTAAAGTCTAATGCCTCAAATGCACATTCTTGCTTCAGGCTATTTGGTAATCTTCCATGAAGTTGATTTCCTTTCAAATTTAATACATTGAGGCGACTCATATCCTCCATTAAACAAGAAGGGATGGAGCCAATCAAATCATTATTAGAGAGATCAAGGAGCATAAGGCTTGTTGCTTCACAGATTGATTGTGGAATTTCTCCAGACAACTTGTTTCCAGGAGCCATGAGTAGGGAAATACTACTTAAGTGAGAACCAAAATTGAATGGCATGGATGAGAAATGGTTGTTTGAGCAATCAAATAGTTGGTTCTGCGGTCCTGGTATAGGTATAGGCCCTTCGAATAGATTATAACTGATATCGATAACAAACATATTAGCAGAAATGACAGGGCCATATCCAATACCACTACTAAATTGGTTGTATGATATGTTCATCAAGATGAGAGACTTGATCCAATTATCCCATGCCCACTTAGGTAGAGGGCCATGGATGTGATTGTTTGAAAGGTCAAGAACTTCAACGTTATACATGTGCTTCAAGGTATTAGGGAGCTTGGATATGTTACAAGATGCTAGACATAGAGTATCAAAGTTTTGGATGGATGCCCATGAAGAATTGTATTCTCCATCTACTACGGAAAGCTTGTTGTTTGAAAGATTCAAGCTAAATAGGTTGGGCATTTTGAAGAACGAGCTGAGTTGGATGGTACCATGGAAACTATTGGAATGTAAATTTATGGTGCCTAATTGAGTAAGATTACATAGATGTGGAGGAACCTGACCAGAAAAATTGCATGCATACAATTTCAATGTAATTAGGTTCTTGAGGTTACCTATGAAGGAAGGTACTTGACCAGATAACCCACAGTTGGAGAACTGTAAAGTTTCCAAATAAGTCAAATTTGCAACCCAAGATGGTATTTCTCCTACTATACCAGCTCCAGAAACCTGTAGTGATGTTAATGATCTGAGCTCACCAATTGAAGTGGGAAGCTGCTCTTGGTGAAAGTCAGTTGCTGCAATACCTAATTTCTTCAAGGATATGAGATTACTTATTGACCTCGGAATGGGACCAGAGAAGTTAGTGTTGCTAAAAAGCAGTTCCTTCATAATACTATGTGATGAGAAATTGGGAAGCAGACCAGATACCTTGGAATTATAACTAACATCAACAACCGTTAAGTTTGTGTTCTGGAAGATCCTCATAGGGAATCGTCCTTGGAGGCGATTATAGGCAAGCTTAAGAACACTGAGGGAAGGTAAGTCAGCAAAGGACTCTGGAATGTGGCCATACACTTTGTTATAGTTTAGGTTGATCTTGGCCAGTGAGCGAATGGTGGACAAGGATTCACAAATCGGAGCATCGATGTGGGTATTTGGTAGGCTGAGAACCTGAAGGTGTGGAGTGGAATTAGCAAAGGCACTGCACCATGCTGCCCCGTTGCCGGACAAGTCGACGTTGCCTAGATAAAGCTCCTTGAGGTTGCTAAGGTTAGCGACGAATGATCCAATGTCTGGCTCCACGATGGGCCACCTTCCTTCGCCGAGTGGCAGGAAATAGTCGTTGTCGCCTTCAACAAGATAAATCCAGTTGGTGAAGTCCAGGGATACCAGCTTACTGAGCCGCCGTATCCCGTGTGGTATCTTGCCTAGGAAGTCGGTGTAGGACAGGTTGAGGTAGGTGAGCTCGGTGAGCCGCTCGAACCCGACGGCCGGGAGCTCCGACTCGTTGAAGCTGTTGAAGGAGAGGTCCAGGTACCTCAGGGAGGTGAGCTCAAAAAGCGCCGGGTGGAGGCCAGCGCTCCGCAGCCCGCATTCAGCTAGGTCGAGGGTGGTGACGCGGCCATCGGCGGCGGCACAGGTGACGCCCTCCCAGTGGCAGCAGTCCGTGCCGGCACGCCACGACGAGAGGGTGCATGTGGAGTCGGTGGTGGCGGGGAAGGAACGCCGCAGCCGGAGCAGTGCCGAGGACTGGTCCGGCCGGCACGTAGTTTGGTTGCTGGTGGTGGCGAGGGAGTGGGAGAGCTGGATCCCGAGGCACAAGTGAAGGAGCAGGCACAGCAGGAGCTGCTGCTGGTGGCTGCTACGGGAGATCATCATATTCAGAACTTGAGAGTTGAGACTACTCATTCCTCTTGTCGCCCACGCCTTGTATATAGATCGAACGACACGCACACACGCAACCCTTGTTCCTTTCTCTGCTTTTTGGTTGCATTCTTCTTGTATAGTATGTATGAGAGGAGTCATAAGTCAAGCCAAGACTCCATTTGATATGATGAGAGAAAAAAATAACCTCTTCCCTCGCAGCTATAGGTTAAGGAGGAGTCGGAGCCGTCCCAAGCTCTATCAAACATGGCCACGCACATGTACACTTGTCTGGTGATGTTTCCATAAACTGAAAGAAAATACGTAGACAGCTACGCGTTCACGAATCTAACTGCCTTTGCACGCAAGTAACTACTAGTTAGAGACAATTTCAGTGCACATAGTCGTGACCAACTCCTGATCCGGCCGGCCGGGTCTCGATCAGTAGCGGTTGGGTGTTTGACTATAGTATTGCGGCCGGCCAGTCTCGATCAGTCGCGCTTGGGTGTTTGACTATAGTGTGAAATAATAAACTCTCTTGTTTCTCGTCAAGTGCGTGCGTCTACATGCTTACTACGATGGGAATGGGTCGACCCGGCCCTGGCCCCATTTGCCTCGAGGCCATTTGAGAGGCCACGGGCCGACCCATTCCGAGAAAATCGTTTGGTCTCGCTAACCCAATGGGGGACCAGGGCCGACCCAAATTTTACAGATCGAATGGAAACACAACAACTTAGTTGTACAGCTCCATCCGTAAACCACCTCTTTTTTGCAGACGATAGCCTGTTGTTTTTTAAGTCAAGTGTTGAGAGAGCAGTGACGGTATCAAACTTATTGGAAATATATTGCAAGGCGTCTGGACAACGAATTAGTCATGAAAAGTCTTCCATCTTCTTTAGCAAAAGGTGTCCACAACTCAGGAGAGATGAAGTCAAGCAAATCTTGTATGTGCATAATGAATCTTTGAGTGAGAGGTACTTGGGAATGCCCACTGATGTTGGTCAATAAAAAATGGGCGCTTTCAAATATTTGAGAGATAGGGTATGGGAAAAGGTGAGAGGATGGATGGAAAGCTACTATCTGATGCAGGCAAGGAAGTGCTAATTAAAGCGAGTGAATTGCAGAAACCCACCACATTTCAGCTCAGGTTTGGAGAAAACACTCTTCTACGTTTTTGCTGCAGAAAACACTGATTTTTTTCCTAATCTTTTGCAGAAAGCACCAAACCTCCTGTTCGGGCAGTTTAAGCACTATTATGACAGGTGGGACCCTGTCTTGTCGACGTGGCTCACGGCCGCGAGCTAACGCCGTCTAACGGCGCTACAGTGCCCACCGACGCCCCCGCTAGGTCAAGAGATCATATCGAATCGACACTTCTCCCCCATCTGAAAATTTCCCCACCATCCTCGCGACGGCACGCTCTCCTCTCTCTCTGTCTCATTCATGGCAATGGCGAGCCCGGACGACGGCGACGGAGTGGATGGCGGAGGTGGCGACGGCGCAGGAGGGTTGTTTGGCGGCGGATATCCGAAGACACCCGAGGAGGTCTACGGTAGCTCTAACCCTAGCCAGGCCCCGCGGAGCAGACCATCGTCCCCGTCGCTGGAGTACCGTGCCGCCGGCGCTCTGGCCCGTGCTGTGCAGGCTACTCCGACGGGGAGCCACCACTGGGCATCTGCATTTGGCGGTGTGGAGTAAGATATCTCCTCTGCCTCCCCCACCCCCCTCATTTTCTGTCGATTCCATAGTTAGGGTTAGGTGTGTAAATCAAAAATGGATCTTTTGCCTAGTACTAAGTGTTCATCTGCTCTCTAAATTAGATTGTAGTGATATTAGTATGCTCTGTTTAGGAGACAATATAGTGATAATTTTTGAGATTTTAATTGCTATTTGGGTTAGGATGCGCTGTTTATTTAGTAGACATTAGGGTCACAGTTAGCTCTTATTGAAATTGGTATGCATAGTATATTTTAAATTGGTCACTTGTACTGTTTGTAGTTAGTGTTATACTGTTTAATTAATAAGTACAAGAATTGAAGAATTTTTCCTTTTTGTAGCTTGTCTGATGATGTTTGGGAGGTTAGACTGCACTTTCATGATATGGATAACTTGGAAAGGACTATGTGTGTTTCAGACATCACTTTTTACAATCTGTTGGCACTCATAGAGACAGCGGGATATGGAAGTAAAGGCTATATGTATTATGTGAGGGATGCTGGGTTGGGAGTAGCTGGTTTGGAGGAGATATGTGATGATGACAAGGTGGATGAGATGCTGGATGACATTGCGAATAAAGATCAGAACATAGTAAACCTGACAATAGTTAAGGGTAGTGAGCCCAGACCTGCAGATATAAAAAGAGGTTATGTTTGTGATCAGCAAGTTCCTATAGGTAATGTTGGAGAGCGCATTGTATATGAGGTGAATGATGTTGGGTTGGTGTACAAGTCACCATCCAAAGTATCAAAAGGAGATGCAGTAGTTGAGGAGCCTGAACCAATCCAGTTTTTCTCCACACAGCAGAGCCACAATGTTGATATGGAGCAAGGCAACGAAGCAGATGTTGATATTGAGCAAGGCAATGGAGATGATGTTGACATGGAGCAACATGAGTTAGAAGGAAGTATGGAGCTTAGAAGGAGATCAAAAAATCAGAGATTTAAGCAGCATCAGAAGAATGTTGAGAGGGTGCAGGCAGTGAAAAGAAAACTTCCTGTGCTACTAACTGAAGATGACTCTGACTTGGAGGAAGATGAGGATTTCATGGCTAGGATGGCTGAGCTAAAGAGGCAGAGAGAGGACCCACTCTTACATTTTGAAGGTGACACAGATGTAGATGAACCTTATGAGATACAAGAGGAAGTGCATGAGGAAAATGCAGAGCAAGAGGAGCATGGAGATGATGAGGAACTTGTAAAGGAGGTGCTACCACAGGGGAAAAAGAGGAAGAAGTTGAAAGTAAGAAAGGGGCCAACCACAATATCACATGCTAATTTGGAGCAACAGTTTGAGGATGTTTGGGTACCATCATCTGATGAGGATCCAAATCCTGGTGATTTGAAGGAGGAGCAAGATGATGGGGATGTACCCCTAGCATTTGTGCTAGGTAGTAAGTCTAGGGCTAAAAAACCCAAACCAAGGGTATGGTATCATGAGGATAGAGAGAGCCCAGGGCTGCAGTTTGCTAAGAAGTTATGCTTTGATAATGTGTACCAATTTAGAAGGGCACTTCTCACTTTTCACATAGCACAAAACAGAAACTATCAGTTTCATAGGAACTGCAATGACAGAATTATAGCTGTGTGCACACATGAAGACTGCCCTTTCTTCATTGCAGCTTCTGTGGTGGGAAAAGAGAAAACTTTCTGCATTAGGAAAACTAATTTGTTGCACACATGTCCAGCTATAGCAGAGAGCGCCAAGGTGACTACAAAGTGGGTTACACATGAAGTTTTAGAAGCAATAAGAACAGACTTGAACACACCAATAAGTACAATAATGCAAAATCTGAAGAGCAAGTATGGAGTTGAGATCAGCACTCATATGGCCTACAGGGCTAAGAACAATGCTATTAAGGTGGTGCAAGGAGATCAGAGGGGGCAATACACCAGGATCAGGGATTACTTGCAGGCTGTGTTAGACACCAATCCAGGTAGTAGGTGCATTGTCACTACTAAGTTCCTAAAAGATCATCCAAGCATCAATCCAAGGTTCCATGGTTTGTTCATATGTTTGAATGCTTGCAAGGAGGGATTTCTGAATGGATGCAGACCATTCATAGGTGACTACTAAACTGTGTTATATATGACATAAATGTGGTGCACCTTACCTTGTTTATAACATATATTGTGTGCCATTGAAGGTGTGGATGGATGTTTCATCAAGCTCTCAACTGGCCAACAAATCCTTGCTGCCACAGGAAGGGATGGGAATAATAACATCTATCCCGTTGCCTTTGGAGTTGTGGACAAAGAAGACACAAAGAGTTGGACCTGGTTTCTCACAGAACTGAAGGCAGCTATTGGTGGAGAATCTGGGAGATCTGGTTTTTACACCATAATCTCTGATAGACAGAAGGTATTATAGAATTTGCTCATAGAATTTGCTTAGTATTAGTAGTTCATAGTAATTGCTTACTAGTAGTTCATAGATTTTGATTAGTACTAGTTAATATTCATTGGTCATTACTAGTTCATATAAGTATTTCATAGTAATTGCTAGAAGTAGTTAATATTTTCATTGCTCATTAGTAAGTTTGGTAATTTCTCCAAATAGGGTCTTCTAAAAGCTGTGAGCCAAGTTTTCCCCAATTTCCCCCAAAGATTCTGCCTTAGACACATCTACCAAAATTTCTAGACTGCTGGTTTTAGGGGGTCAGAATTAAAGAAGTACATGGATAAGGCAAGTTACTCCTATACTGAACATGGCCATCTTGCTGCAATGGATTCTCTTAAAGTAGAGTGTAAGGCTGCCTGGACTTGGTTAAATAAAATTCCTAGACATGCTTGGGCTAGATATGCCATGGACTTCAACTGCAAAACTGACCTAGTTGTCAACAATATTAGTGAGGTGTTCAACAAGATGATATTAGATGTGAGGGGTAAACCAATAACGACCATGGTAGATGGAATCAGGACTAAGTTGATGGTCAGGTTCAATACAAATAGGAGTAAGACAGATTTAGCCAAGTGGAAAATATGCCCAACATATGCTGAGTTACTTGAAGAAGCCAAGAAACACTCTAGGAACTGTCAAGCATTGATAGCTGGGCCAAATATTTACCAAGTGACAAGCAATGAGAATACCTATGCAGTTAACTTGCAGCACAGGACATGTGGGTGCAGAAAATGGGATATGACTGCAGTGCCATGCAATCATGCAGTCTCTGCTATTACCAAAGCCAAATTAAGGCCTGGAGATTTTGTGCATGACTTCTTCAAAAATCCTATGTATCTAGCTGCATACAGTCCCATCATATTTCCTGTACCTGGACCTGACCTATGGCCTAAGACCAAAACTAGAGACATAGAACCCCCAGTTTTCAAGGATAAACCAGGGAAGAAGCAACCCAAAAGGAGAAGGACTCAGTTTGAGCCACCAGCACCTAAAGATACATCTAGGATGGCAGCAATTGCAATCTTGTGGGTCACAGATACACATCTTGCCACAAAACACTAAAGCCAGCTCTAGCAATGAGAAAGAACAGGCATGAGGTTAGTCTCTGTTGCCATACTTGCTGCCATCTATTCTGTTTTGTACCACTTGAATGTATGAACTTGCTGCCATTTTCAAATGCAGTCAAACAGGACAGAGGAGGGTACCACATCTACTACTGTAGCTTCATCTGTTGTGGCTCCAGCAAACAGGGCACCACCAGTGGCAAGCAGCACAGCAACTCCAGCAAGCAGGGCAAGCAGGTCAGCAGCTCCAGCAAGCAGGCCAAGCAGCTCAGCAGCTCCAGCTAGGAGGGCAAGCAGCTCAGCGGCTCCAGCAAGCAGGCCAAGCAGCTCAGCAGCTACAGCTAGGAGGGCAAGCAGCTCCAGCAAGGACATCCTTCTTGGCACCAAGACAGAGGAAGAAACCATCAAGGCTGAAGGATTACTTTTATGCTTCAGGGAACTAATGTGCTTTGGAAAAACTGTTGATGATGTGATCAGGCAAAACTGCTAATTGCTATGATCTATTTTACAAACAACTTATGCTAGTTTGATGTTATGGTACTGTAATAACTACTATTGATGGTCTTGCTTTTATGAGAATTATGCACTATGATGTTGTTGTTGTTATCATGTTCAATTTGATGATCAATATGATGGTCTGTCTGCTACCATGTTCAATTTGATCCATATGATGGTCTTGCTTTTAGGAAAATTATACACTTGTTGATGATGGTCTTGGTGTTTTGATAATTATGATGGCCTTGCTGATACCCCTAGGCCCATTTTGTCGATGAATCGATGACATGAGGGTCAAGGTACCCCTAGGGCCATTCTGTCGATGAATCGATGAAATGGTGGTCAAGGTACCCCTAGGGCCATTATGTCGATGAATCAATGAAATGGTGGTCAAGGTACCCCTAGGGCCATTCTGTCGATGAATTGATGAAATGGTGGTCAAGGTACCCCTAGGGATATTCTGTCGATGAATCGATGAAATGGTGGTCAAGGTACCCCTGGGGCCATTCTGTCGATGAATCGATGAAATGGTGGTCAAGGTACCCCTGGGGCCATTCTGTCGATGAATCGATGAAATGGTCGTCAAGGTACCCCTAGGGCCATTCTGTCGATGCATCGATGACATGAGGGTCAAGGTACCCATAGGGCCATTCTATCGATGAATCGATGAAACGAGGGTCAAGGTACCCCTAGGCCCATTTTGTCGATGAATCGATGAAATGAGGGTGAAGATACCCCTAGGCCCATTTTGTCGATGAATTGATGACATGAGGGTGAAGATACCCCTAGGCCCATTTTGTCGATGAATCGATGAAATGGTGGTCAAATTGGATCCAACCCCATTGATAACAAAATAGTAAGTTAAATTACTTGGTTGACAGATTCATACTCAAAATAGTGTTGGGGAACGTAGTAATTTCGAAAATTTTCCTACGCACACGCAAGATCATGGTGATGGCATAGCAATGAGAGGGGAGAGTATTGTCCACGTACCCTCGTAGACCGTAAGCGGAAGCGTTATAACAACGCGGTTGATGTAGTCGTACGTCTTCACGATCCGACCGATCCAAGTACCGAACGCACGGCACCTCCGAGTTCAGCACACGTTCAGCTCGATGACGATCCCCGGGCTCCGATCCAGCAAAGCGTCGGGGATGAGTTCCATCAGCACGACGGCGTGGTGACGATGATGATGCTCCACCGGCGCAGGGCTTCGCTTAAGCTCATGACGATATGACCAAAGTGGAATATGGTGGAGGGGCACCGCTGCACGCTAAGGAACGATCCGTAGATCAACTTGTGTGTTATGGGGTGCCCCCTGCCCCGTATATAAAGGAGGGAGGGAGGTGCGGCCGGCCCTCATAGGGTGCGCTGGAGGAGTCCTACTCCCACCGGAGTAGGACTCCCCTCTGCCTTGTTGGAGAAGGAAGGGGAGGAAAGAGAGGAAGGGCGCCGCCCCCTCCTTGTCCTATTCGGACTAGAGGGGGGGGCGCGCCTGCCCCGGCCGGCCCTCCTCTTCTCCCTTAAGGCCCACTAAGGCCCAACATCCCCCGGGAGGGTTCCGGTAACCCCCCGGTGTTCCGGTAAAATCCAGATTTCATCCGGAACCATTCCGATATCCAAATATAGGCTTCCAATATATCAATCTTTATGTCTCGACCATTTCGAGACTCCTCGTCATGTCCGTGATCACATCCGGGACTCCGAACAAACTTCGGTACATCAAAACTTATAAACTCATAATAAACTGTCATCGTAGCGTTAAGCGTGCGGACCCTACGGGTTCGAGAACTATGTAGACATGACCTAGAACTATTCTCGGTCAATAACCAATAGCGGAACCTGGATGCCCATATTGGTTCCTACATATTCTTCGAAGATCTTTATCGGTCAAACCGCATAACGACATACGTTGTTCCCTTTGTCATCGGTATGTTACTTGCCCGAGATTCGATCGTCGGTATCCAATACCTAGTTCAATCTCGTTACCGGCAAGTCTCTTTACTCGTTCCGTAATACATCATCTCACAACTAACTTATTAGTTGCAATGCTTGCAAGGCTTATTTGATGTGTATTACCGAGAAGGCCTAGAGATACCTCTCCGACAATCGGAGTGACAAAACCTAATCTCGAAATACGCCAACCCAACATGTACCTTTGGAGACACCTGTAGTACTCCTTTATAATCACCCAGTTACGTTGTGACGTTTGGTAGCACCCAAAGTGTTCCTCCGGTAAACGGGAGTTGCATAATCTCATAGTTACAGGAACATGTATAAGTCATTAAGAAAGCAATAGCAATATACTAAACGATCAAGTGCTAGGCTAACGGAATGGGTCATGTCAATCACATCATTCTCCTAATGATGTGATCCCGTTAATCAAATAACAACACATGTCTATGGTTAGGAAACATAACCATCTTTGATTAATGAGCTAGTCAAGTAGAGGCATACTAGTGACTATATGTTTGTCTATGTATTCACACATGTATTATGTTTCCGGTTAATACAATTCTAGCATGAATAATAAACATTTATCATGATATGAGGAAATAAATAATAACTTTATTATTGCCTCTAGGGCATATTTCCTTCAAATAGATGATAATCATCTAAACCATATAAAACCAAATTGTACTAAGCACATAAAGCATATAACATCAAATTTGACTCACATTCATTAAGGTTCATCAAGGTTGGATCCAACACAATGGATCACAACATACATACTTAAATTACTGGGTTCACAAATTCAAACTAAAGTAGTAGATAGATGATTATCATCTATATTACAACAATGCTGGATCCAACACCATGGATCACAAAATACATAGTTAAAGTAGTTGAGGACCAAGTTCATACTAAAGTTTTGCACAGAAGACTATCATCTACATACAGATAGATGATTATCTTACTAGAAGACACCCCTACTCATCTAAGATGGCCTTCACCCCCTGAAGCTTCTGCTTTATCTTCTCCTCAGACTTTTGAAGCTCGGAAATGTGATGCTGCAATTTAAGCCTCTCTTCTGTCAGCCTTTCCTTCTCCTTCAAATGATTGAACTTCAAGTTCCTAATCACATTGGCTTGAGCACCTGTCAGGTTCACTAGAGTCTCATACTTTTGCAGCAGCTTCTTCTTCTCCTCCTCTTTCTTTGACAGCTCTGCCTTCAAGTTGCCCACTACAGTTTCTAGCTCAGCAATCTTCAAATCAACATATTCCTTCTGCTCCTTCTGATTGTTTAACTCCACACCCTTCTGCTGCTGGGCATCCAAGAGAGCATTCACATCAGCATACAAACTGTCATAGTCCTCCTGTACTTACTTCTTCTCCTCCTCTTTCTTTGCCAGCTCTGCCTTCAAGTTTCCCACTATAGTTTCTAGCTCTGCAATCTTCACATCAAGACATTGCTTCTGCTCCTTTTGATTGCTCAACTCCAGAACCCTCTGTTGCTGGGCATCCAAGAGAGCATTGACATCAGCATACAAACTGTCATAAATCTCATGTAGTTTCTTCTTCTCTTCTGTCAGGTTGTGAATTACAAAGGAACTCTCAAGATTGTCATTGGTCCTACCTGACTTACTCTCGTCATACATATCCCATAACTTGGCCAATGCCTTCTCCATTGAGTTTGGTCATTCAAAATCAATCCATCGAACTACTCCACAGTTTAGGCCTTCCTATAAAATAAACAATAAAACAATAAAGAATCATCTAAGTGAGTAGGATGAAGACCACTGTTAAGTGCCATACTCCATAAGCAAACATGTTCAGGCGGTCTAATATGTGCAGCAAACATATCACACAACAAACAAATAAACAATGGCCACTGTTAAACAAGTAATTAAGCACTGACCATAATAAACAATGACAACTATCCACTCACTGGATAAAACAAGTTAAACAAAGACTAAGCACTTAACCAAGCTTAACAACTTGATAAACAAAGCAGCAATCACTAACCACAATAAACAATGTGTACCATCTGATGACAAGGCATGCCAGGTAAAGGTAAAGAAAGACCAAACTAAACAAAGCTTAACAACTACGTAAACAAAACATTAAGCAATGAACACCTTCCTTTACAAAGGTTCATACCTTCTTAGCACATCCTAGAAACCTCATGCCGGTGTGCATCCCTTCAAATGCAACTAAGCGCTCGGCCGGCTCGCCGTGTTCGCACAAAACATTCACATCGGCGTCAGTGCCATTGAAATTCGGATCATGCATCGTAGCTGGAAGCTGCGGGAGCAAGCAAAGATAAACCTAGGTTCAGCTCGAGCTCATTCACAAAATCCCAAAATCACTAACCCTAACCCTAACCCTAGCTGTAGCAAACTGACCTTGATGATGCCATCGCAGGAGGAGGAGATGTTCATGACTGAATCCTCACTGGTCTCGTCGCTCCACGACACCATGGCCACGGGGGAGCAGCAGAACGGCGGCCGGCGTTGTGGCGGCGTCGGGGGAGAAGAACAGAGTGAGGAGAGGAGAGCAGAGTGACGAGAGGACAGGGTGAGGTAGAAGAGAGAGCTGGATCGAGCTGGTTTCTATCGGCGGACCAGCACTGTAGCGCCGTTAGACGGCGTCAGCTCGCGGCCGTGAGCCACGTCGACAAGACAGGGTCCCACCTGTCATAATAGTGCTTAAACTGCCCGAACAGGAGGTTTGGTGCTTTCTGCAAAAGATTAGGAAAAAAATCAGTGTTTTCTGCAGCAAAAACGTAGAAGAGTGTTTTCTGCAAACCTAAGCTGAAATGTGGTGGTTTTCTGCAATTCACTCAATTAAAGTAGTAGCTCAAGCAATCCCAGTCTATTCCATGGCATGTTTCAGATTACCAAGAGGACTGTGCAATAATATTACAGCTATCATAAGGCAGTTATGGTGGGGGAGTAAGCAAGGCAAGAGGAAACCATGTTGGGTGTCATGGGATGTGATGACCAAGCCAAAACATCTTGGAGGTTTGATTTTTCGAGATATAGAGATTTTCAATCTTGTACTACTAGCAAGTCAAGCATGGAGGCTACACGATCCTAATTCCCTTAGTGCAAGAATTTTGAAGGAAGCTTACTACCCAGACCGAACGGTGTTAGAAGCTGAACTTGGTAATCAACCGTCCTAGATTTGGCGAGCAATATTAGACGGAAGAGACATTGTAAAACAAGACATTATCCGGAGGATTAGGAATGGACAAACTACTGAAATATGGGAGAGCAATTGGATTCCAAGGGTTGGTCCGATGCGCCCAATAATTGCACTCATTGAAAACCCACTGATGCTGGTCTCAGAGCTGATCGACACCACGTCGGCGTCGTGGAAGGAGGATCTGATCCGTTCGCTCTTCTCACCTTTTGATGCGAACGTCATCATGGCCATTCCTTTGTGCACCCGGAATGTGGATGATTTCTGGTCATGGAGTGGCGATAGCAGAGGGAGGTTTACAGTCAAATCGGCTTACCAAATGATCTTGAATACCAAAGAGCATAGAGAGAACTGGCTAGAGGAGAATGCAGGAGCATCGGACCTGAACACGAGTAGCAATGCATGGACCTCTGTGTGGCATATTAGGGTCCCGTCAAAACTCAAGATTTTCGCTTGGCGATTGGCACAACAATCGATCCCGACGGCGGCATTGCTGCATCACCGTAACATGTCTACCTCACCGGCATGTGCGCTCTGTGGAGTAGAGGATTCGTGGAGGCACGCGCTCCTAGACTGCACGATGTCTCGGTCTGGGCGCTATCTAATGAAAGCATGGTGGAGAAGATGAACATGAACCAAAACACCAATGCCAAGAACTGACTGTTTGAGTTATCTAACGATCTATCGCACAAAGAATTTGTGCTCTTGGCGGTAACACTCTGGGCAGTGTGGAGGTCAGGGAGAAAGCTATCTATGAGGAATTGTTTCGAAGTCCGGCGTCAACAAATATGTTTATATAATCTTACATAGATGATCTGGAAGTCATTGCTATGCCACGGGAAAATGTAGTAAGGGAACATGTAGCGTGCCCAACTCACTAGATACAACCACCGGAAATATTTTTCAAGATTAATGTTGATGCCGCGGTGGCTAGGAACCGGGGGCGAGGGGCTGTTGCTGCCATATGTCGAGATCATGAAGGTAAATTCCAGGGTGCTTCGTCAATGCTAATCAGAGGGGTCAGTGATCGTCCATCTCTGGAAGCCTTGGCGGTTCGGGAGGCTCTAGCCCTCACCGATGATCTAAGCTTGCAAAGAATTCATGTGGCCTCCGATTGCAAGGTGGTGGTGGACGACATCAAGCATCGGAACAAGGCTAGCTATGGAGCTATCATACATGAAATAATAGATCACAGTTCTTTTAGTGCTTATAATTTTGTCCACGAGTTTAGGAGCTTGAATTTCGAGGCTCACAATTTAGCGAAGCGAGATCTGAAGTTAGGGGTGGGCCGCCATGTTTGGTTAGGGCACCCCGGAGATCTTGGTTTTATCCCTGTAAACATTATGACAACTTGAATAAAAGCTTCGCGAGATTGTCTCGAAAAAAACTTAGTTGACAGACGAACAATAAAATTGACGAGCCAGACAAAATAACATATGTAGAGGATTACTAGCAGCAAGTTTCTCAAGGATAGTAACATCCAAAGCAAAATTAACAAGCTGGACAAGGACCGACGAAAAACCAAAAACAACAAACTGACAAAACCGGTATTGCGAAGGGGTGGCACGACCAACCAGGAGGGGGACTTCCGGATCTCACTCTCACTCTCCCGTGAAAATATTTCTCTTTTTTTTTTGCGGGTGCCCGTGAAAATATTTCTCTCCCATGAAAATCTCTCGCTCTCACAGTTATGGACATGTGGCAGCCATTACACTGAGTTGTTGGCATGCAGATCGCACAAGCTAGAGATTGGTGTCAGTAAAAAAATTGCTACAGATGGACGCATAGTTGTATACACGAATACAAGAACTAAGTAGTGCACGTTGAAGATAAACTGGTCATCATTCAAATGACATGTCAGTAAAATATTGCTACTTGAAGAACATAAAAAAGAAGAATTAATTAATGGGTCGCAGTCTCAGAAAGATAAACATGCACACGTAATAACCAGTTGAGGGCGAAAAGTTATTGTTGACCTACGGGAGGTGCTCCATGAAGAAAACGTTGGGTGTTAATGGTCCAACGGCCCACAACGGCAAGGAGAAAGACATTGGTGACGAGGTAATCGGAGAGGTAAGGAGAACATCTCAAAAATCTTCAAACTGTAGGCATGAAAGAAGGAGAGGGAGAGGCATAAAATATGAGATTCTCACGCTGAAGCGAAGGTATCACTCCGCTGCGGGGTGAGACAGGAGAGAGAGGTGGAGGGAAGGAGCATGCGAGGTAAAAAAAATTAGAATCAAATATGGTAGGAGGCAGACGGGATTGAACATCGAGTCACGATTTTTTTGGGGGTAGATTTTTTGATCGGTGACCTGAATGAATTGATTGCCTATTGCATTTTTTTATTTTTTTATCCTCTAATCATTGGCTTTACCTAATAAAACTCGTAATGGGCTCCGGCTATTCTGAGAGAAACTTCGGAGGGAACTAGCTAACTCATAATATACTTGGTGTGAACCAGCTACATAATAGAACTCGTAATGGGCACCAGACTTGCCCTCCAGTGGATCCTCGCTAAGGAATTTAGATTGTACTCATTCCAATTACCAGACACTAATGTGCCCAGTTTCTATTTTGTATTTGTTTTTGGTTTCGCAGGAAATCAATATCTACGGAGATCAAAATAAGTTACTGATTTAACACAATTTCTTTTGGCACAAGAAACACTGAGAGACTCGAGGGAGATCGAGACGAGCAGCCAGGGGGCCACACGGCCAGGTGGCACGACCAAGGGGTAAGCCGAGCCCCCGCCTGTGTGAGGCACCTACTTACCGCCTTGACCTGATTCCACCACCATAAATCCATATAAATACCAAACTATTTGTCGTACCTCCAGAATAATTTTATCGCCGCCGCAAGCCACTATTCCACGAAGAGGTATTTTTTGGAGCTTCGTCGGCGGGGAACGCCATTGTCGGAGTATTCTTCATCAACGTTGTTGCCTCCATGATGATGTGTGAGCAGTTCTATCAAGACCTATGGGTCTGTAGTAGTACCTCCAGAATTCATCATGTCTCACATCATTGGGATCAATTCGATGTAATCGGCGATGTGTTTGTTGGGACATGATGAATTGTCACTTTAAGATCAGATTGTTCATTGAAATCAGCTGAATCTTTTGAGCTTTTATTTGTTGTCTAATTAAATAGTTTTGCATGCTCTCCAATCTATATATCTTCTTTGGCCAAGTTCGATGGGTTTTTGTTCAGAGGGAGTGGTACTTTCTAGTGGGTTTAATCTTATGGTGATCTAACCCATGTGGTTGGTCTAGCACTCCAGCCGCCGCCTCCTTGCCGGACGCCCGCCTTAGACTACACCACCGTCCACTCCAGAGTCATCCGCGGCCAGGTATCCTCTGCCCCCAACGACGCTGTCCATGGCGGACACCACACCTGGCAAGTTTTTGGCCACATGCCAATGAGATTTTTTATGTTATCGTTGTTTACTTTCAAGCAAGCACAATGGTTGCATACTTGATGATGGAGGATGAGTTGTTGTGGCGATGCTTGGTTGGCTAGAAGTGTAGACTTTGTAGGCCTTGAGCAAGAGGGCACGATATTTTGCGAAAATGTGCATTCTTGGTTTATGAGCAAAAACAGCTCGTGCCCTACAACTTGCACATGATTCATGAGTGCAATGTGAAATCGCTAACCCATCGGTGGTACACCATCTCAAACTGCTTATGAAGTATTGCAGTGCGATCGCGTAGATGGAAAGTGGGTGACCACGGGGATTGTCAGACATCGAGATCATAAGTTATCTTCAAGTTGCTCTACATGTTGGTCAATTTATTTATTTATTCGAGAAAAACTTTCGATCTATTCGTCAACTATCAAGGTAGTACAAAGAACATAGAAGTAACGATTACATCCAGGTCCGCCGACCACCTAGCGATGACTACAAGCATTGGAGCGAGCCGAAGGCGCGTCGCCGTCACCGCCCCTCCCTCACCAGAGCCAGGCAAACCTTGTTGCAGTAGACAGTCGGAAAGTCGCCGTGTTAAGGCCCAATAGGACCAGCGCACTAGAACAGCAATCGCCGCCGATGAAGAGAAGCATAGATTAGAACGATCTAACATGTAGACACACGAACAAAGATTGAATCCAAGTGGATCCCCCAAGACAAACACCGACCGAATCTCGCAAGAACCATCGGAAACACATCTCCACACGCCCTTCGATGGTGCTAAACGCACCGCTAAAACAGGGGAGGCGGGGAGAACCTTTTTCCATCTTCAGAAAGTCACCGCCTCCTCGTCTTCCCGAGTAGGACACAAACCCTAAATGAACACAAGAAAACACCTAAAAATGGAGCAAGGGCCCTCCCTCGGCAAGGACTGAGATCCACCTCGTCTTCATGGCCTTAAGGCCGCAAAAGGCGAGGTAGATCGGCGGCAGCACCAACGCGAGGCGAGCAAATCCAAGTCTCCCTCACGAGAATCAGAGGCGGAGGGGTACGTTGGTCAGTCTATTAGTTCACTCAATGTCATAACTTGGTGTTCATATTATTATATAGCCCGGACGCGCTATCATGCTATACCAAACAACGAAGTGGTGGGCCATTCATATAATGCATTAATTGTTGGATGAAGTTTAAGGGGCACAATGTATGGTTGAGTAACACTTTGTCGTAGGATCCCTTATTTCGGGCGTAATATTTAGTTTGAAGTATGGATGAGCAACACTTGGCTCAAGGCGCACTACTCCCTCCGTTCCCAAATAATTGTCTTTCTAGAGATTTCAACAAGTGACTACATACGGAGCAAAATGAATGAATCTACACTCTAAAACATGTCTACATACATTCGTATGTTGCAGTCCATTTGAGATGGTTAGAAAGACAATTATTTGGGAACGGAGGGAGTAGAATATTAGCATGTTATTCATGGATTATTTTTGTGCTATTTTTCATGGTTATCTTGAGTGCTTCGGAGATAGAAAAATACATAAGCGGACGTATTGGGTGGCCGACTCTTGTATGTTGTGTCATACTCCTATAAACGTATCCGGACGCTTATGTAGATGATTTAGTGTGTCCGATTAAGATACGATGATTTTTTTCTTCTTCTTGCCAAGGCAGCAAACCGATCACAATCCCAATTCACAGATGACAAGACAGAGAGACGGCCGTGGCGGGCCTATATACAACGGAGAGCGACAGACGAAGAGGAAGCGGATCGATCGAGTCGGCGAGAGCGATGGCGGCGCTCCGGCACGCGGCGAGGAGGCTCTGCGAGCGTGCGCTCCAGCAGCGAGGAGCGCAGGTGAGGCCTTCCGTCGTGGCGGAGGGACCTCGGCGGCTCTTGCTAAACGGCGCTTCCCCTGCCCGCCGGCCCATGTCCACCTCCTCCCAGATCCGGCGGGTTTGCCGTCGGAGGCCTCCGACGGTACGGCTGCCCTCTCAAGCAGCAGCAGCGTTGGCTTTGTATCCGTCCGGCGTGGGGACCAGATTTAGGCTTGTCCGTGGCAGCAGTGATGTACAGACAAGCAGAGCAAAGAGAAGAAGAGCAAGTGGAACATGTTCCTATACAGATTGTGTATCTAGAAGTGGATGTGAACTAGTTTATCTTTAGTAGAAGGCCATCCCGATTTGCTAACATTGAGGCACATGAGGAACATCAAAACTGAACCGGAGCCAGTTGTACTACATTTTATGCAGCAAATGCCTCGTGAGCACGCTGAGGAAGAGAATGTGTGCATCACAAGACTAAGAAGGGGTGCAATACGGAGCAATTTCACAAATCACATGGAAGCAGAGGATGCAGAAATGGATAGTGATTCAAATGATGAGGACTATGAGCCTGATGTATTTGTTGATATTGACAATGACATAAGTTATGGAGATGATGATCTTTATGCAGGTAATGTAAATGAGGATGAACCTGAGCAGAAGAAGGTGAATAAACCAATCTCCAGACCAATTGACAAATTAAAGAACAAAGTAGAAGATAAAGTACAAATCAACCGACAAGATAAAAGGCAAAAAGAATTACAATTTTGATGAAGATTTGTCTCAAGAGAAAGATCTGTGGGCACGTGAGTTAGACCAGATGCAAAACTTTGTCTAGTCAGCTCGTGTCGTTATTTATAGGCTGGGGCATGGTCTAGTCACTTGCCACATGGGCTTGTGACTCGGATACTTGTTGTGATGTTGTCTGTGTGTTGTTATCGATTGTGGATGCACTGGTTGTGTTGGTGGTGACAACAACTGTTTGCGTGTTGTCTTGTGTTCCTTGATCCCGATCCTTAAAGCACGAGGTGGCAAATTGCTTTGGGATCTTGTCCCTTGGCCGTTTGGATTGATGCATATCTTCTTGGTGACTTATTGTCATTTTTACAATTCATCCTCTACAATGTTAGTTGATCTAAATGATACTAAACACTGATTTGTGGCTTTTAGGAATTCTATGGAGCTACTGTTAGTTGGTTGGTCCTTGGATTTGATCTTTGATCTCTCTTGCCGACTTTTGTGATTTGATACTTTCCTAGAATTTGGTCATTTGGCTCTTGGCACTACGGTTCATGATCATTTTTGGTTGTCCATTTGTTCCCCGTTGGCGAAATGGAATTTGGCTACTGTTGGCAATATCACCAAGTGCTAGCTCCTACAATAAATATGCATTTCCATCTAAAATTTCTTTCTCTTTGATATTTACTTTGTAGGTTGAAGACCATCAAGAAGAATTAGAGTAGGAATAGTTCTGAAAATAGATAGTTTGGTCTAGGTTTATTCCTTCTCAAGAATGTAATTGTATTTTCTAATAAATATTTCTTCATTATTTTTAATAATACTACGTATTATTTATTTCTATTATTAATAAAGTTTAATTTCCATTATTCAATTGTGTTTATTTATAAATGCATTTCCAATTCATAATTGAACTATACTTGTAGCACTTAAGTCCTTTACAACAATCCTTAATTGAAATTTGGTCCCAAACTCTAAATAAGAGCAAAGGTCAGTCCAAATTTATATTTGGATGCAATTTGACTTAGTGTTTAGTTTGAAACTTTAAATTCACCCCGAGTTCCTATCATGAATGCAAAGTAAAATCACCGCCCCCCTCCCCGCTCTCATATTCTACGGGTCATGACAAGAGATGCGAGCGTGCGCGATAGGTATGAACACTGCGAGTCAGGGATAAGAGAGCAGAGGCGAGGAGAAGAATCATGCGGCCACGAACACTCAGATATAAAGGCCCGCTTGCGTCAGTCGGCTGACCCAAACGAGGACATTTCTTGCCCACTCTGCCATCCCGCTTTCTCTGTATTCACATCGTCCTAGTCTGATGTTGTTGCTCTACCACTCCGGCCGCCACCCAGACCTTATCGGGCATTCGCCGCCCAGGCCTTGCCGGGCACCCGCCTTGGACTACGCCACCGTACACTCTAGAGTTGTCCGCAACCAGGTATCCTCCGCCCCCACCGACACTGTCCATGGCGGACACCACGTTCGGCAAGGTTTCGCCCAAATGCCAATGATTTTTTTTATCGTTGTTTACTTTCAAGCAAGTATGATGGCGGCATACTCGATAATGGAGGATGAGTTGTTGTGCGATGCCTGATTGGCCAGAAGTGCATGCTTTGTAGGCCTGAAGCAGGGGGGCACGATATTTTGGCAAAATGTGCATTATTGGTTCATGAGCAAAAACACTTCGTACCCTACAATTTGCACATGATCCATGAGTCCAATGTTAAGCCGATAGCCCTTCCATGGTACACCATCTTAAACTCCTTATGAAGTATTGCAGTGTGATTGCACGGATGGAAAGAGGGTAGTCACCGGGATTGTCAGTCATGGAGATCGTAAGTTTTCTTCTAGTTGTTCTACATGTTGGTCAATTTATTGATTCATTCAATGTTGCAACTTAATGATCACATTATTGTATAGCCCGAACGCTCTGTTGTGCTATACCAAACAATGGAGTGCTGGACCATTCATATTGATGCATTGTTGGATGAAGCTCAAGGAACAAAATGTCTGGATGAACAACACTTTGCTCCTACAATTATTTCGGACGTAATATTTTTTTTCTTGAATTATGGATGAACAACACTTGGCTCAAGGGGGACTAGAATATGTGCATGCTATTAATGTATTATTTGTACTATTTTCTATTGTTATATTTTGAGCGCACCGGGCATAGGAAAAATATACATAGATGAACGTTTGGTGCACACTAGTGGTTGGCGCCCATCATTGCGGGCCGCTTAAGAAGAAGTTGTGCGCACCTCACCTTCATCTCAAAATTACGAAAAACATTCTCGCGCCATGTGGACATCACATCCATCTTAAAAGAAAAAGAAAAAGTCTAGGAAAAGTTTTCACAAAAAGGAAAAAAGGGAAAGTCTCACAGCCATTTAGAAAAAACAAAAAAAAATCAAAAACATTCTCACGGTGACCAACCGGCATGCGCCACATGGCGTAGCTGGTTGGCCACCATTCTAGCGCTCTTTAATGGGTGACCGACTCTTGCATCTGCGTCCACAGACGTATCCAGCGCGTGTTTCTAAGAATTTTATAAGTAAAAAAAAACTTTAAAGTCACGGGTCCAAAGCGTAACACAGTGGAAACTGGAAACGGAGAACGGCTAAATTTCGTGTTTTGACCCTTTTCCCAAATCTATTCGAAATCTGACCCTAGTCTGAAATATTTTTAAGATCTGACCCTTTTGCTACCGCTAGACCATGGCGGTAGGGTATAACACCTCATCATTAGGACCTTGGCGGTAGGGTTCATCCTACCGCCAAAAACTTCTAAGTATTGAACACAAGTAGTTCAGTGCTTACCGCCAAGCACCTTGGCGGTAGGGTTCATCTTAGCTACCGCCAAACCCGTTTAGCGAAGCGATGTTTCCTACCGCCAAAATCCTGGCGGTGTTATTATACTTCTCATCGCCATTGGTCCTCACGGTAGAAAAAAGTCGAATCTTCAAATTTTTTCAAACCAGATCGATCTCGAATAGGTTTAAAAAAGGGTCAAAACACGAAATTTAGCCACGGAGAGCGAGCCGGTTGCGGAGTTTTCTTTCTTCCGTGCTAAGAAGGCTGCAAACCGATCACAATTCGTAAAGCTGGACAGACAGAGTTCCGTTTCGAAAACAGGACAGACAGAGAGACGGACTGCCAGGCCGGGCCGGGCCTATATACACCGGAGGCCCCCCAAATCGACGGACACGCCCCTCTACTTTGCTAGCGAAAGCAATCCCCAGCAGGAAACCGACGAAGAGGAAGCGGATCGATCGAGTCGGCGAGAGCGATGGCGGCGCTCCGGCACGCGGCGAAGAGGCTCTGCGAGCGTGCGCTCCAGCAGCGAGGAGCGCGGGTGAGGCCTTCGGTCGCGGCGGAGGGACCTCGGCGGCTCTTGCTAAACGGCGCTTCCCCTGGCCGCCGGCCCATGTCCACCTCCTCCATCAGTCGCAAGGTACTTCTTTTCTCCTACGTACCTTCGATCCCTCTCCCTCCCAGGTCCGGCGGGTTTGCCGTCGGAGGCCTCCGACGGTACGGCTGCCCTCTCAAGCAGCAGCAGCGTTGCCTTTGTTTCCGGCCGGCGTGGCGACCAGATTTAGGCTTGTCCATTGCAGCCGATTCCTCTGAAAAATCTTCTACAAATCTTGGGACCTGACGACTTGCGAAAAAGAAATTTTTTTAAAAAAATCTTTGATTGCCTGCGATCAGGACTCACTTGCAGCCATTAATTGATTGCTCTTGAGATCCAGCGATCGATTGCCAGAGATTAAGACCTCAACCTTGTGAGAAATTAAGAATGATGATAGCCTCCCTTTTGCTAGTCATAAGGCCATGTATAATTTTCTTTCAGCAAACCACTGATATATATATATATGACAGATACATTCTGTGAAGAAAACTATGCTCATTAATATTAATTTAATCATGTTGTGTCTTTTTTGGCCAGCCGACGTCTAGTGCAGATCCTCACGGTGAGCTGGAATTGCTCGAAATGCGATTCAACAAGAAGAAAGAAGAGATGTTTGATTTGCTCGTAGCGGTGAAAAAGTCTGAACTTTACACACAGTTGTCCTGGGAAGACATCCAAACTCATCGGCTCATCACTCACCTTGCTGCTCAAGTCAAGCCTAGGCCTCATGACCCAATCTGGTATGTAATCTCAAACATGTGCATAATTATGCTCTATTTCCCCCCTTTCTTGTCTGAGAGCCTTTTCTGCTCTTGTCACCCCGCAGGCGCAGGTTTCGACAAATAAGAAGACTCAATGATATTAACACTATATGTGCTCCTCTGGGATATTTTGGTCTGCTCGCCTACTGCGTGGCAACTAACATGAAAGAAGATGGCGCTACAAGCAAGAATAGTGAAGCCAATTTCGTCTCCGAGCCAAAGAACGATATGAACTAGCTTTATATTAAAAGTCTAGAAAGTCTCCTGAGCTTATGTAATTAGTGATATGATGACATCTAGTTGTAGTTGTAGGTTTTGCTGGATGCTGGCAACGTTAATGGAATCAGCCTGAAGTTGGAGTGGTTTTGCTAGTCCTTTTAAATAAACTTTTATGTGACGAAAGAGAACAGAAAATCCGGCGATATCTTTAGGTAACTTGTCATGTTTATTTCTTGTGAGCAGAAAACCTCAGGGTGGTCCCTCTTGAACTAAGCTACCAAGCATGTCTGTATATTGTCATGCCTGTTTATATGGAAACATGTGGGGTTTGTTCAAATGTTGAAACTTTCTGAAATTTGATTTCTCTGCTTGTTGTATCATCCTAAATCCCTTCTGGTATCATAATTAGTTATTACCTGGAATAAAACTTTTCCATCACAAGAACATATGAAGTCCAAAATTTAGGTTATCTTCCATGTAATTGCCTATATACTACAACGAATTCCTGCAGCAGCTGAACCACGCCACGCCGGCAATGCCATTGTTTCTGCAGTTGCGGCGGCGACTCCATCTTTGTGTGAGAAGCCGGAGAAGGATCGACATCCAACGGGGGCGGGGTGTGGGTTCGGACATTGTGGCTCTTTTTAAATCTGCAAAGGATGGTTTCAGTGGCCCTTTGCTTCATGGAAATCATTTCTTCTGCCTTGTGGAACATTTGGAAACAGAGGAATGACTCTTATCTTTGGAAAAAAAGAAGCTGCTTCGCTCCTTGGTTGGCAAGGAAGATTGGTCTATGACTTGAACCTCATTACTTAGTGTTAAACCAGTGGACGTGGAGCCACTGAAAGCTTGGATTGCCTCTATCTCTTAGGCCGCACTTGGATTGAGTGTATTGTAATACGGGTGTATCAATTTTACAAGTGTATCTTACGGGACTAGGCTGATTTCCGGCCGGAAACAATACAGACGTCTAGGGGCCTGTAATTTTTACAAGTGTATCAGAGGGAAATACGATAATCCAAGCGCGGCCTCAGACCCTTCGTCGACCTCTGTTCTTTTAGCTCTTTTTTCCTCTCTGTTTTGTTGGGGCCCTGGGGGCAACCTCAACCCCCCTGTAAGGGCTCCTTTAATTCAAAGGAATTTTATAGGATTTCTGGAGGATTGAGATCCTTAGGATTTTTTTCTATGTTGGTCCTTTGATTCACAGGATTTGATTCCATAGGAATTTTTCCTATGGAATCTTTTGTACTACATTTCATAGGAAATCTAACATCCACTCCAACCTCTTTTTACAATTCCTTTGTTTTTCCTGTGGCATCATACACCCATCGTTAATCCTATAGGATTCAAGTGGGCATGCCATCAACCCTATACTTTTCCTATTCCTACGTTTTCAAAATCCTATGAATCAAAGAGGCCCTAAATATGTAAAATCCTTGTACTCTCTTCACTTAATGAAAATTAAAACGTAGGGAATTCCCCTACTGTTTGCCCATAAGAAGAAAAAAATCACTTCATATTTTGTCGATGTTGGACACACCCCAAGTTAACTTTTCGAGTAATTTGGATGTAACTTTTCGAGTAGATGATTTTTCATATAAAAAACTTTTTCATCCGAGTTAGTATGCAAAAGTTATGCCCATTTTTACAAATTCTCGAGAGATTTTGCAAATGAAGTCGAAATTCATATTTGCAAATTTTCCCAACAACTAGACCACATATCACATGGGAAACTTATTTTCTTTTATTTTTTTCACATTTTCATCATTTTCTTTTATTTTTTTTAAAACTGAAAAGGCGATCCACAGGGGGGGTGCATTTGGTGGAAGTGGTGGCCAAGTTACTAATGGCGCACCGTGGGAGTGGTGCGCCATTACTAGTTTTGAAAAAAATAAAAAAAATTGATATTTTTTTGATTTTTTTTTTTTTGAAAAAAACTTAGTAATGGCGCACTAGAGGAAAGTGCGCCATTACTAGTTAAAACTAGTAATGGCGCACCGAGACATGGTGCGCCATTAGTAACAAAAATTTTTTTATTTATTTTTTACTTTTTTCTCAAAACTACTAATGGCGCACGACGGATGTGGTGCGCCATTACTATGTCAATTAGTAATGGCGCACTCACGCATCGGTGCGCCATTAGTAACAAATTTTTTATGTTTTTTTCGAATTACTAATGGCGCACCACACACCAGTGCGCCATTAGTAATATATTACTAATGGCGCACCGAGACATGGTGCGCCATTAGAATATAGTAATGGCGCACCACATCACAGTGCGCCATTAGTAGCCATTCCATCTATAGCCCTTTTTGTAGTAGTGCTTGATCCAGCAAGGGGAGAGGAGAAGTTGAGGGAAAACTCCGGCAAGACGATGGCATGGCGGTGATGGAGCTCGTGGTTCTCCCAGGGGCTTCGCCAAGCACTACGGAGGAGGACGAGGTGTTGGAGGAGGAGAGGCTGCGCCGGGGAAGGTGTGGCTGCCTCTCTCCCTCACTATATATAGGGGAAGGGGGGGCGCCTAGGGTTCCCTAGGGAGGCGGCGGCCACAGGGAAACCCTAGATGGGTTTGGCGCCCCCACCCCTAGGAAACTTGCCCCCAAGTCGGGAGGCGGCTGCCCTAGGGTGGCGCCCCACCTCTCCCGGTTACGTGAGATGGGGTGGGAGGCGCCAGCCCCTTAGCGGGCTGATGTGCCCTCTCCTTGGCCCATAAGGCCCCCAACGCTTGTCGGGGCCTCCAAACGCCTTTCGGACATCACTGGTCATCACCGTACCCGGGAACAATTACGGACTCCAATACCCTTCATACAATATACCGATCTTCACCTCCGGACCATTCTCGAGCTCCTCGTCATGTCCGGGATCTCATCCGGACTCAACAACCTTCGTAACCACATACTATTTCCCATAACAACTCTAGCGCCACCGAACCTTATGTGTAGACCCTACGGGTTTGGGAACCATGCAGACATGACCGAGATGTTCTCCGGTCAATAACCAACAGCGGGATCTGGATACCCATGTTGGCTCCCACATGTTCCATGATGATATCATCGGATGAACCACGATGTCAAGGATTCAAGCAATCCCGTATGCAATTCCCTTTGTCTACTGGTATAGTACTTGCCCGAGATTCGATCGTCGGTATCCCGAGACCTTGTTCAATCTCGTTACCGGCAAGTCTCTTTACTCGTTCCGTAACACATCATCTCGTGATCAACCCCTTGGTCACATTGTGCCCATTATGATGATGTCCTACCGAGTGGGCCCAGAGATACCTCTCCGTCACACGGAGTGACAAATCCCAGTCTCGATTCGTGTCGACCCAAGAGACACTTTCGGAGATACCCGTAGTGCACCTTTATAGCCACCCAGTTACGTTGTGACGTTTGGTACACCCAAAGCATTCCTACGGTATCCGGGAGTTGCACAATCTCATGGTCTAAGGAAATGATACTTGACATTAGAAAAGCTTTAGCATACGAAACTACACGATCTTTGTGCTAGGCTTAGGATTGGGTCTGTCCATCACATCATTCTCCTAATGATGTGATCCCGTCATCAATGACATCCAATGTCCATGGTCAGGAAACCGTAACCATCTATTGATCAACGAGCTAGTCAACTAGAGGCTTACTAGGGACATGGTGTTGTCTATGTACCCACACATGTATCTGAGTTTCCTATCAATACAATTATAGCATGGATAATAAACGATTATCATGAACAAGGAAATATAATAATAATAACTAATTTATTATTGCCTCAAGGGCATTTTTCCAACAGTCTCCCACTTGCACTAGAGTCAATAATCTAGTTCACATCGCCATGTGATTAACACTCACAGGTCACATCGCCATGTGACCAACATCCAAAGAGTTTACTAGTGTCAATAATCTAGTTCACATCACTACGTGATTAATACTCAATGAGTTCTGGATTTGATCATGTTATTGTTATGCTTGTGAGAGAGGTTGTAGTCTACGGGTCTGCGACATTCAGATCCGTATGTATGTCATCTTGTGGATGCAGCTACTACGCTATATTTGGAGCCATTTCAAATAACTGTTCTACTATACGAATCCGGTATCTCTACTCAGAGCTATCCGGATAGGTGTTAAGCTTGCATCGATGTAACTCTTTACGTCAAACTCTTTATCACCTCCATAACTGAGAAACATATCCTTATTCATCTAAGGATAATTTTGACCGCTATCTGGTGATCCACTCCTAGATCACCTTTGTACCCTCTTGCCAGACATGTGGCAAGGCACACATCAGGTGCGGTACTCAGCATGGAATACCGTATAGAGCCTATGACAAAAGCATAGGGGACGACCTTCGTCCTTCCTCTTTCTTCTGCCGTGGTCGAGCTTTAAGTCCTAACTTCATACCTTACAACTCAGGCAAGAACTCCTTCTTTGACTGATCCATCTTGAACACCTTCAAGATCATGTCAAGGTATGTGCTCATTTGAAAGTACCATTAAGCGTTTTGATCTATCCTTATAGATCTTGATGCTCAATCTTCAAGTAGCTTAATCCAGGTTTTCCATTGAAAAACACTTTTCAAATAACCCTATACGCTTTCCAGAAACTCTACATCATTTCTGATCAACAATATGTCAACAACATATACTCATCAGAAATTCTATAGTGCTCCCACTCACTTCTTTGGAAATACAAGTTTCTCATAAACTTTGTATAAACCCAAAATCTTTGATCATCTCATCAAAGCGTACATTCCAACTCCGAAATGCTTACTCTAGTCCTTAGAAGGATTGCTGGAGCTTTGCATACTTGTTAGCATCTTTCAGGATTGACAAAATCTTCTGGCTGTATCACATACAACCTTTCCTCAAGAAAATCATCAAGGAAACAATATTTTGACATCCTATCTGCAAGATTTCATAAATAATGCAGTACCTGCTAATATAATTCCAACAGACTCTTAGCATCGCTACGAGTGAGAAAGTCTCATCGTAGTCAACTCCTTGAACTTGTCGGAAAACATCTTAACGACAAGTCGAGCTTTCCTAATGGTGATACTTACCATCATTGTCATCTTCCTTTTAAAATCCATATGTACCTAACAGCCTTACGGCCATCAAGTAGTTCTTCCAAAGTCTACACTTTATTTTCGTACATGGATCCTCTCTCGGATTTTATGGCCTCGAGCCATTTTTCGGAATCCGGGCCCACCATCGCTTCTCCATAGCTTGTAGGTTCATTGTTGTCTAGCAACATGACTTTCCAAGACAGGATTACATACCACTCTGAAGTGGTACGCATCCTTGTCATTCTACGAGGTTTGGTAGTGACTTGATCCGAAGTTTCATGATCAGTATCATAAACTTCCACTTCAATTGGTGTAGGTGCCACAGGAACAACTCCCTGTGCCCTGGTACACACTAGTTGAAGTAACGGTTCAATAACCTCATCAAGTCTCCACCATCCTCCCACTCAATTCTTTTGAGAGAAACTTTTCCTCGAGAAAGGACCCGATTCAAGAAACAATCCCTATTGCTTTCGGATCTGAGCCAGGAGGTATACCCAACTATTTTGGGTGTCCTATGAAGATGCATTTATCCGCTTTGGGTTCGAGCTTATCAGCCTGAAACTTTTTCACATAAGCGTCGCAGCCCCAAACTTTTAAGAAATGACAGCTTAGGTTTCTCTAAACCATAGTTCACACGGTTTCGTCTCAACGGAATTGCGTGGTGCCCTATATAAAGTGAATGCGGTTGTCTCTAATGCCTAACCCATAAACTATAGTGGTAATTCGATAAGAGACATCATGGTATGCACCATATCCCATAGGGTGCAGTTATGATGTTCGGACACACCATCATACTATGGTGTTCCAGGCGGTATTAGTTGTGAAACAATTTCCACGATGTCTTAATTCTGTGCCAAACTCGTAATTCAAATATTCATCTCTATGATCATATCATAGGTATTTTATCCTCTTGTCACGACGATCTTTCAACTTCACCCTGAAATTACTTGAACCTTTCAATAATTCAGACTCATGATTCATCAAGTAAATATTCTCAGCATCTACTCAAATCATCTGTGAAGTAAGAACGTAACGATATCCACTACATGCCTCAGCACTCATTGGGCTGCACACATCAAGATGTATTACTTCCAACAAGTTGCTTTCTTGTTCCATCTTACTGAAAACGAGGCCTTTTAGTCATCTTGCCCATGCGGTATGATTTGCATGTCTCAAGTGATTCAAAATCAAGTGAGTCCAAACGATCCATCTGCATGGAGTTTCTTCATGCATATATACCAATAGACATGGTTCGCATGTCTCAATCTTTTCAAAAACGAGTGAGTCCAAAGATCCATCAACATGGAGCTTCTTCATGCGTTTTATACCATTATGACTCAAATTGCAATGCCACAAGTATGTGGTACTATCATTACTATCTTATCTGTTTTGGCATGAACATGTGTATCACTATGCTCGGGATTCAATAAACCATTCATTTTAGGTGCAAGACCATTGAAGGTATTATTCAAATAAACAGAGCAACCATTATTCTCCTTAAATGAATAACCGTATTGTGATAAACATAATCCAATCATGTCTATGCTCAACGCAAACACCAAATAATAATTATTTAGGTTTAACAACAATCCTGATGGTAGACGGAGCGTGCGATGTTTGATCACATCAACCTTGGAAACACTTCCAACACATATCGTCCTCTCATCTTTGGCTAGTCTCCGTTTATTCTGTAGCCTTTTATTTCGAGTTACTAACACTTAGCAACCGAACCGGTATCTAATACCCTGGTGCTACTAGGAGTACTAGTAAAGTACACATTTAATATAATGTATGTCCAATAAAGTGTCGGGGATGAGTTCCGTCAGCACGACGGCGTGGTGACGATGATGATGCTCCACCGACGCAGGGCTTCGCCTAAGCTCCGCAACGATATGACTTCTCCGGCGCAGGCTTCGCCTAAGCTCATGACGATATGACCAAGTGGAATATGGTGGAGGGGGCACCGCACACGGCTAAGGAACGATCCGTAGATCAACTTGTGTGTCATGGGTGCCCCCTGCCCCAGATATAAAGGAGCAAGGAGGAGGTGGCCGCCAAGGAGGAGGCGCACCAAGGGGGGAGTCCTACTCCCACCGGAGTAGGACTCCTTCTTTCCTAGTCCAACTAGGAGAAGGGGAAAGGGGAAGTGGAGAAGGAAGGAGAGGGGCTGCGCCCAAACCCCTTGTCCAATTCGGACTGGGCTTGGGAGGGCGCGCGCCACCTCCTGGCTCCTTCCCACTAAGGCCCATTAAGGCCCAATACTCTTCCCCGTATTCCCGTAACTCCCGGTACTCTGAAAATACCGAATCACTCGAACCTTTCCGAACTCGAATATAGTCGTCCAATATATCGATCTTTACGTCTCGACCATTTCGAGACTCCTCGTCATGTCCCCGATCTCATCCGGGACTCGAACTCCTTCGTACATCAAAACTCATAAACTCATAATATAACCGCCATCAAACCTTGCGTGCATGGACCCTACGGGTTCGAGAACTATGTAGACATGACCTAGAACTATTCTCGGTCAATAACCAATAGCGGAACCTGGATGCCCATATTGGCTCCTACATATTCTACGAAGATCTTTATCGGTCAAACCGCATAACAACATACATTGTTCCCTTTGTCATCGGTATGTTACTTGCCCGAGATTCGATCGTCGGTATCCAATACCTAGTTCAATCTCGCCACCGCAAGTCTCTTTACTCGCTTCGTAATGCATCATCCCGTAACCAACTCATTGGTCACATTGCTTGCAAGGCTTATAATGATGTGCATTACCGAGAGGGCCCAGAGATACCTCTCCGACAATCGGAGTGACAAAACCTAATCTTGAAATACGCCAACCCAACATGTACCTTTGGAGACACCTGTAGTACTCCTTTATAATCACCCAGTTACGTTGTGACGCTTGGTAGCACCAAAGTGTTCCTCCGTAAACGGAGTTGCATAATCTCATAGTTACAGGAACATGTATAAGTCATGAAGAAAGCAATAGCAACATACTAAACGATCAAGTGCTAGGCTAACGGAATGGGTCAAGTCAATCAGATCATTCTCCTAATGATGTGATCCCGTTAATCAAATGACAACTCATGTCTATGGTTAGGAAACATAACCATCTTCGATTAACGAGCTAGTTAAGTAGAGGCATACTAGTGACACTCTGTTTGTCTATGTATTCACACATGTATTATGTTTCCGGTTAATACAATTCTAGCATGAATAAAATACATTTATCATGATATAAGGAAATAAATAATAACTTTATTATTGCCTCTAGGGCATATTTCCTTCAGTCTCCCACTTGCACTAGAGTCAATAATCTAGTTCACATCGCCATGTGATTTAACATCAATAGTTCACATCTATATGTGGTTAACACCCATAGTTCACATCGACATGTGACCAACACCCAAAGGGTTTACTAGAGTCAGTAATCTAGTTCACATCGCTTATGTGATTATCACCCAAAGAGTACTAAGGTGTGATCATGTTTTGCTTGTGAGATAATTTTAGTCAACGGGTCTGTCACATTCAGAGCCGTAAGTATTTTGCAAATTTTTATGTCTACAATGCTCTGCACGGAGCTACTCTAGCTAATTGCTCCCACTTTCAATATGTATCCAGATTGAGACTCGAGTCATCTAGATTAGTGTTTAAAACTTGCATCGACGTAACCCTTTACTTACGAACCTTTTTCACTTCCATAATCGAGAAACATATCCTTATTCTACTAAGGATAATTTTGACCGCTGTCCATTGATCTACTCCTAGATCACTATTGCACTCCTTGCCAAGCTTAGTGGTAGGGTATGCAATAGATCCGTACACAAAGATGACATACTTTATAGAACCTATGGCTGATGCATAGGAATGACTTTCATTCTCTTTCTATCTTCTGCCGTGGTCGGGTTTTGAGTCTTACTCAATTTCACACCTTGTAACACAGGCAAGAACTCTTTCTTTGACTGCTCCATTTTGAACTACTTCAAAATCTTGTCAAGGTATGTATTCATTGAAAAACTTATCTAGCGCCTTGATCTATCTCTATAGATCTTGATGCTCAATATGTAAGCAGCTTCACCGAGGTCCTTCTTTAAAAAACTCCTTTCAAACACTCCTTTATGCTTTGCGAATAATTCTATATCATTTCCGATCAACAATATGTCATTCACATATACTTATCGAAATGTTGTAGTGCTCCCACTCACTTTCTTGTAAATACAGCCTTCCAAAAGTCTCAGATAAAATCATATGCTTTGATCAACACATCAAAGCGTATATTCCAACTCCGAGATGCGTGCACCAGTCCATTGATGGATCGTTGGAGCTTGCACATTTTGTTAGCTCCTTTAGGATTGACAAAACCTTCTGGTTGCATCATATACAACTCTTCTTTAAGAAAACCATTAAGGAATGCAGTTTTGACATCCATTTGCCAGATTTCATAAAATGTGGCAATTGCTAACATGATTCGGACAGACTTTAAGAATCGCTACAGTTGAGAAAATCTCATTGTAGACAACACCTTGAACTTGTCGAAAACCTTTTTGCGACAAGTCGAGCTTTGTAGATAGTAACACTACTATCAGCATCTGTCTTCCTCTTGAAGATCCATTTATATAATATGGCTTGCCGATCATCGGGCAACTCCATCAAAGTCCATACTTTGTTCTCATACATGGATCCCATCTCGATTTCATGGCCTCAAGCCATTTCATGAATCTGGGCTCATCATCGCTTCCTCATAGTTCGTAGGTTCATCATGGTCTAGTAACATGACTTCCGAACATGATTACCGTACCACTCAGTGCGGATCTTACTCGAAGACCTACGAGGTTTGGTAGCAACTTGATCTGAAGTTTCATGATCATCATCATTAACTTCCTTACTAATTGGTGTAGGAATCACTGGAACTGATTTCTGTGATGAACTACTTTCCAATAAGGGAGAAGGTACAATTACCTCATCAAGTTCTACTTTCCTCCCACTCACTTCTTTCGAGAGAAACTCCTTCTCTAGAAAGGATCCATCTTAGCAACGAAAAACTTGCCTTCGGATCTGTGATAGAAGGTGTACCCAATAGTTACCTTTGGGTATTCTATGAAGACGCACTTCTCCGATTTGGGTTCGAGCTTATCAGGTGAAAAACTTTTTCACATAAGCATCACAACTCCAAACTTTTAAGAAACGACACTTAGGTTTCTTTGTTAAACCATAGTTCATACGGTGTCGCCTCAACGAATTTAGATGGTGCCCTATTAAACGTGAATGCAGCTGTCTCTAATGCATAACCCCAAAACGATAGTGGTAAATCGATAAGAGACATCATAGATCGCACCATATCAAATAAAGTGCGGTTATGACGCTCGGACACACCATTACGTTATGGTGTTCCATGTGGCGTGAGCTGTGAAACTATTCCACATTGTTTTAATCAAGGCCAAACTCGCAACTCAAATATTTTCCTCTGCGATCATATCGTAGAAACTTTTATTTTCTTGTTACGATGATTCTTCACTTCACTCTGAAATTCTTTGAACTTTTCAAATGTTTCAGACTTGTGTTTCATCAAGTAGATATACCCATATCTGCTCAAATCATCTTTGTGAAGGTCGAAAATAACGATACTTTGCCACGAGCATCAACACTCATTGGATCGCATACATCGGTATGTATTATTCCCAATAAGTCAAGAGCTTGTTCCATTGTTCCGAGAACGGAGTTTTAGTCATCTTGCCCAAAAGGCACGGTTCGCAAGCATCAAATGATTCATAATCAAGTGATTCCAAAATCCATCAAGATGGAGTTTCTTCATGCGCTTTACACCAATATGACCTAAACGGCAAGTGCCACAAATAAGTTGCACTATCATTATTAACTTTGCATCTTTTGGTTTCAATATTATGAATATGTGTATCACACGATCGAGATCCAACAAACCATTTTCATTGGGTGTATGACCATAGAAGGTTTTATTCATGTAAATAGAACAATTAATTATTCTCTAACTTACATGAATAACCGTATTGCAATAAACATGATCAAATCATATCCATGCTCAATGCAAACGCCAAATAACAATTATTTAGGTTCAACACTAATCCCGATAGTATAGGGAGTGTGCGATGATGATCATATCAATCTTGGAACTACTTCCAACACTCATCGTCACTTCCCTTCAACTAGTTTCGCTCATTCTGCAACTCCGCTTCAAGTTACTACTCTTAGCAACCGAACCAGTATCAAATACCGAGGGGTTACTACGAACACTAGTAAAATACACATCAATAATCTGTATATCAAATATACCTTTGTTCACTTTGCCATCCTTCTTATCCGCCAAATACTTGGGGTAGTTCCGCTTCGAGGACGAGTTCCATTGCAGCAAAAGCACTTAGTCTCGTGCTTAGGTCCAGACTGGGCTTCTTCACTCGAACAGCAACTTGCTTGCCGTTCTTCTTGAAGTTCCCCTTCGCCCTTTGCCCTTTTCCTTGAAACTAGTGGTCTTGTCAATCATCAACACTTGATGCTCTTTTCTTGATTTCTACCTTCGTCGATTTCAGCATCACGAAGAGCTTGGGAATTACTTTTGTCATCCCTTGCATATTATAGTTCATCACGAAGTTCTACTAACTTGGTGATGGTGACTAGAGAATTCTGTCAATCACTATCTTATCTGGAAGATTAACTCCCACTTGATTCAAGCGATTAAAGTACCTGCACTATCTCGAGCACATGCTCACTAGTTGAGCGATTCTCCCCATCTTTTAGCTATAGAACTTGTTGGAGACTTCATATCTCTCAACTCGGTATTTGCTTGAAATATTAACTTCAATTCTGGAACATCTCATATGGTCCATGACGCTCAAAACGCCTTTGAAGTCCCGATTCTAAGCCGTTAAGCATGGTGCACTAAACTATCAAGTAGTCATCATATTAAGCTAGCCAAACGCTCATAACGCCCGCATTTGCTCCTGCAATAGGTCTGTCACCTAGCAATGCATTATGGACATAATTCTTACAGGTAGCAATGAGGATAAACCTCAGATCACGGATCCAATCCGCATCATTGCTACTAACATTTTTCAATACAATTTTCTAGGAACACATATAAAAACATAGGGAAGCAACAACGCGAGCTTATTGATCTACAACATAATTTGCAAAATACTACCAGGACTAAGTTCATGATAAATTAAAGTTCAATTAATCATATTACTTAAGAACTCCCACTTAGATAGACATCCCTCTAATCCTCTAAGTGATTACGTGATCCAAATCAACTAAACCATGTCCGATCATCACGTGAGATGGAGTAGTTTCAATGGTGAACATCACTATGTTGATCATATCTACTATATGATTCACGCCGACCTTTCGGTCTCCGTGTTCCGAGGCCATATCTGTTATATGCTAGGCTCGTCAAGTTTAACTTGAGTATTCGCGTGCGCAACTGTTTTGCACCCGTTGTATTTGAACGTAGAGCCTATCACACCCGATCATCATGTGGTGTCTCAAACGAAGAACTTTCGCAATGGTGCATACTCAGGAGAACACTTCTTGATAATTTTAGTGAGAGATCATCTTATAATGCTACCGTCAATCAAAGCAAGATAAGATGCATAAAGGATAAACATCACATGCAATCAATATAAGTGATATGATATGGTCACCATCATCTTGTGCTTGTGATCTCCATCTCCGAAGCACCGTCATGATCACCATCGTCACCGGCGCGACACCTTGATCTCCATCGTAGCATCGTTGTCGTCTCGCCAACTATTGCTTCTACGACTATCGCTACTGCTTAGTGATAAAGTAAAGCAATTACATGGCTTTTGCATTTCATACAAAAAAGCGACAACCATATGGCTCCTGCCAGTTGCCGATAACTTCGGTTACAAAACATGATCATCTCATACAATAAATATAGCATCACGTCTTGACCATATCACATCACAACATGCCCTGCAAAAACAAGTTAGACGTCCTCTACTTTGTTGTTGCAAGTTTTACGTGGCTGCTACGGGCTGAGCAAGAACCGTTCTTACCTACGCATCAAAACCACAACGATAGTTTGTCAAGTTGGTGCTGTTTTAACCTTCGCAAGGACCGGGCGTAGCCACACTCGGTTCAACTAAAGTGAGAGAAACCGACACCGCCGGTCACCTTTAAGCAACTAGTGCTCGAGCGGTGAAACCAGTCTCGCGTAAGCGTCGCGTAATGTCGGTCCGGGCCGCTTCATCTCACAATACCGCTGAACCAAAGTATGACATGCTGGTAAGCGGATGACTTATATCGCCCACAACTCACTTGTGTTCTACTCGTGCATATGACATCAACGCATAAACCAGGCTCGGATGCCATCTGTTGGGGAACGAGTAATTTTAAAAATTCCTACGCACACGCAAGACCATGGTGATGGCATAGCAACGAGAGGAGAGAGTGTCCGTCCACGCACCCTCGTGAGACCGAAAGCGAAGCGTTATGACAACGCTGTTGATGTAGTCGTGCGCCTTCACGATCCGACCGATCCAAGCACCGAACGACGGCACCTCCGAGTTCGCACACGCTCAGCTCGATGACGATCCCGGACTCGATCCAGCAAAGTGTCGGGATGAGTTCCACAACCGACGGCGTGGTGACGATGATGATGCTCCACCGACGCAGGGCTTCGCCTAAGCTCCGCGACGATATGACTTCTCCGGCGCAGGCTTCGCCTAAGCTCCGCGACGATATGACCAAAGTGGAATATGGTGGAGGGGGCACCGACACGGCTAAGAAACGATCCGTAGATCAACTTGTGTGTCATGGGGTGCCCCTGCCCCGTATATAAAGGAGCAAGGAGGAGGTGGCCGGCCAAGGGAGGAGGCGCACCAAGGGGGGAGTCCTACTCCCACCGGGAGTAGGACTCCTTCTTTCCTAGTCCAACTAGGAGAAGGGGGGAAAGGGGGGAAGTGGAGAAGGAAGGAGAGGGGCTGCGCCCAAACCCCTTGTCCAATTCGGACTGGGCTTGGGAGGCGCGCGCCACCTCCCCGGCTCCTTCCCACTAAGGCCCATTAAGGCCCAATACTCTTCCCCGTATTCCCGTAACTCCCGGTACTTAAAATACCCAATCACTGAACCTTTCCGAACTCCAATATAGTCGTCCAATATATCGATCTTTACGCCTCGACCATTTCGAGACTCCTCGTCATGTCCCCGATCTCATCCGGGACTCCGAACTCCTTCGGTACATCAAAACTCATAAACTCATAATATAACTATCATCGAAACCTTAAGCGTGCGGACCCTACGGGTTCGAGAACTATGTAGACATGACCTAGAACTATTCTCGGTCAATAACCAATAGCGGAACCTGGATGCCCATATTGGCTCCTACATATTCTACGAAGATCTTTATCGGTCAAACCGCATAACAACATACGTTGTTCCCTTTGTCATCGGTATGTTACTTGCCCGAGATTCGATCGTCGGTATCCAATACCTAGTTCAATCTCGCCACCGCAAGTCTCTTTACTCGCTCAGTAATGCATCATCCCGTAACCAACTCATTGGTCACATTGCTTGCAAGGCTTATAATGATGTGCATTACCGAGAGGGCCCAGAGATACCTCTCCGACAATCGGAGTGACAAAACCTAATCTCAAATACGCCAACCCAACATGTACCTTTGGAGACACCTGTAGTACTCCTTTATAATCACCCGATTCGTTGTGACGCTTTGGTAGCACCAAAGTGTTCCTCCGTAAACGGAGTTGCGTAATCTCATAGTTACAGGAACATGTATAAGTCATGAAGAAAGCAATAGCAACATACTAAACGATCAAGTGCTAGGCTAACGGAATGGGTCAAGTCAATCAGATCATTCTCCTAATGATGTGATCCCGTTAATCAAATGACAACGCATGTCTATGGTTAGGAAACATAACCATCTTCGATTAACGAGCTAGTTAAGTAGAGGCATACTAGTGACACTCTGTTTGTCTATGTATTCACACATGTATTATGTTTCCGGTTAATACAATTCTAGCATGAATAATAAACATTTATCATGATATAAGGAAATAAATAATAACTTTATTATTGCCTCTAGGGCATATTTCCTTCACTTTCGACTATGTTCATGACAATTGAGTTCATCTGATTATTTAATGAACTCCCACTCAGATAGACATCCCTCTAGTCATCTAAGTGATACATGATCCGAGTCAACTAGGCCATGTCCGATCATCACGTGAGACGGACTAGTCATCATCGGTGAACATCTTCATGTTGATCGTATCTTCTATACGACTCATGTTCGACCTTTCGGTCCTCCGTGTTCCGAGGCCATGTCTGTACATGCTAGGATCGTCAAGTCAACCTAAGTGTATTGTGTGTGTAAATCTGGCTTACATCCGTTGTATTCGAATGTTAGAATCTATCACACCGATCATCACGTGGTGCTTGAAATGACGAACCTTCGCGAACGTGCACAGTTAGGGGAACACTTTCTTGAAATTATTGTGAGGATCATCTTATTTAAGCTACCGTCGTTCTAAGCAAATAAGATGTAAAACATGATAAACATCACATGCAATCAAATAGTGACATGATATGGCCAATATCATTTTGCTCCTTTTATCTCCATCTTCGGGGCTCCATGATCATCATCGTCACCGGCATGACACCATGATCTCCATCATCATGATCTCCATCATCGTGTCTCCATGAAGTTGTCTCGCCAACTATTACTTCTACTACTATGGCTAACGGCTTAGCAATAAAGTAAAGTAATTACATGGCGTTGTTCATTGACACGCAGGTCATACAATAAGTTAAGACAACTCCTATGCCTCCTGCCGGTTGTCATACTCATCGACATGCAAGTCGTGATTCCTATTACAAGAACATGATCAATCTCATACATCACATATCATTCATTGGCCATATCACATCACATAGCATACCCTGCAAAAACAAGTTAGACGTCCTCTAATTATTGTTTGCATGCTTTACGTGGCTGCTATGGGTTTCTAGCAAGAACGTTTCTTACCTACGCAAAAACCACAACATGATATGTCAATTGCTATTTACCCTTCATAAGGACCCTTTTCATCGAATCCGATCCGACTAAAGTGGGAGAGACGGCACCATGAGCCACCTTATGCAACAAGTGCATGTCGACCGGTGGAACCTGTCTCACGTAAGTGTACGTGTAAGGTCGGTCCGGGCCGCTTCATCCCACAATACCGTCGAAACAAGATTGGACTAGTAACGGTAAGCATATTGAACAAAATCAACGCCCACAACAACTTGTGTTCTACTCGTGCATAGAAACTACGCATAGACCTAGCTCATGATGCCTCTGTTGGGGATCGTAGCAGAAATTCAAAATTTTCTACGCATCACCAAGATCAATCTATGGAGTAATCTAGCAACGAGGGGAAGGAGAGTGCATCTACATACCCTTGTAGATCACTAAGCAGAAGCGTTCAAGTGAACGGGGTTGATGGAGTCGTACTCGTCGTGATCCAAATCACCGATCATCCTAGCGCCGAACGGATGGCACCTCCATGTTCAACACACGTACAGCCCGGGGACGTCTCCTCCTTCTTGATCCAGCAAGGGGAGAGGAGAAGTTGAGGGAAAACTCCGACAGCACGACGGCATGGTGGTGATGGAGCTCGTGGTTCTCCGGCAGGGCTTCGCCAAGCACTACGGAGGAGGACGAGGTGTTGGAGGAGGGAGAGAGCTGCGCCAGGGGAAGGGTGCGGCTGCCCTCTCACTCCCTCACTATATATAGGGGTAAGGGAGGAGGGGGAGGCGCCCTAGGGTTCCCTAGGGGAGGGGCGGCGTGTTGGAAATATGCCCTAGAGGCAATAATAAATTAGTTATTATTATATTTCCTTGTTCATGATAATCGTTTATTATCCATGCTATAATTGTATTGATAGGAAACTCAGATACATGTGTGGGTACATAGACAACACCATGTCCATAGTAAGCCTCTAGTTGACTAGCTCGTTGATCAATAGATGGTTACAGTTTCCTGACCATGGACATTGGATGTCGTTGATAACGGGATCACATCATTAGGAGAATGATGTGATGGACAAGACCCAATCCTAAGCCTAGCACAAAGATCGTAGTTCGTATGCTAAAGCTTTTCTAATGTCAAGTATCATTTCATTAAACCATGAGATTGTGCAACTCCCGGATACCGTAGGAATGCTTTGGGTGTACCAAACGTCACAACGTGAATCGGGTGACTATAAAGGTGCACTACGGTATCTCCGAAAGTGTCATTGGGTTGGCACGAATCAAGATGGGATTTGTCACTCCGTGTAAACGGAGAGGTATCTCTGGGCCCACTCGGTAGGACATCATCATAATGTGCACAATGTGACCAAGGGGTTGATCACGGGATGATGTGTTACGGAACGAGTAAAGAGACTTGCCGGTAACGAGATTGAACAAGGTATCGGGATACCGACGATCGAATCTCGGGCAAGTACAATACCGCTAGACAAAGGGAATTGTATACGGGATTGATTGAGTCCTTGACATCGTGGTTCATCCGATGAGATCATCGTGGAACATGTGGTAGCCAACATGGGTATCCAGATCCCGCTGTTGGTTATTGACCGGAGAACGTCTCGGTCATGTCTGCATGTCTCCCGAACCCGTAGGGTCTACACACTTAAGGTTCGGTGACGCTAGGGTTATAAAGGAAGCTTGTATGTGGTTACCGAATGTTGTTCGGAGTCCCGGATGAGATCCCGGACGTCACGAGGAGTTCCGGAATGGTCCGGAGGTAAAGATTTATATATGGGAAGTTCTGTTTTGGTAACCGGAAAAGTTTGAGGCGATATCGGTAATGTCAGGGACCACGGGAGGGTCCCGGGTCCACCAAGTGGGGCCACCTGCCCTGTAGGCTCGTGTGGGCCAAGTGTGGGAGGGACCAGCCCTAGGAGGGCTGGTGCGCCCACAAGGGGCCCAAGGCGCAAGGATGAGTGGGAGGGGCAACCCTAGTCCAGATGGGCCCTAAGGCCCATCTAGTGGGCGCCTCCCTCTCCCTCCCCTCTTGGCCGCCTCCCCAAGCCCCATCTAGGGCTGGCCGCACCCCTTGGGGGTGGAAACCCTAGATGGGGGCGCAGCCCTCCCTCTCCCCTATATATAGTGAGGCCTAGGGCTGCCCATGACACACGATTTGATCTCTGCCTATTGGTGCAGCCCTCCCTCTCTTTCTCCTCATATCTTGTGATGCTTGGCGAAGCCCTGCAAGATTGCCACGCTCCTCCATCACCACCACGCCGTTGTGCTGCTGTTGGATGGAGTCTTCGTCAACCTCTCCCTCTCTCCTTGCTGGATCAAGGCGTGATACGCCTCCGGCTGTCGTGTGTGTTGAACGCGGAGGTGCCGTCCGTTCGGCACTAGGATCTCCGTGATTTGGATCACGACGCAGTCGACTCCTTCAACCCCGTTCTCATGAACGCTTCCGCTTAGCGATCTACAAGGGTATGTATATGCACTCTCCTTCCCTCGTTGCTAGTTTCTCCATAGATAGATCTTGGTGACACGAGGAAAATTTTGAATTTCTGCTCGTTCCCTAACAAAGGTATCGAGCTAGGTCTATTGCGTAGATTCTTTGCACGAGTAGAACACAAAGTAGTTGTGGGCGTTGATGATGTTCAATATTCTTACGTTACTAGTCCAATCTTGTTTCGACGGTATTGTGGGATGAAGCGGCCCGGACCGACCTTACACGTATTTCCACGTGAGACAGGTTCCACCGACCGACATGCACTTGGTGCATAAGGTGGCTAGCGGTGCCGCCTCTCCCACTTTAGTCGGAACGGATTCGATGAAAAGGGTCCTTATGAAGGGTAAATAGCAATTGGCATATCATGTTGTGGTTTTGCGTAGGTAAGAAACGTTCTTGCTAGAAACCCATAGCAGCCACGTAAAACATGCAAACAACAATTAGAGGACGTCTAACTTGTTTTTGCAGGTATGCTATGTGATGTGATATGGCCAAGAAGAATGTGATGAATGATATGTGATGTATGAGATTGATCATGTTCTTGTAATAGGATTCACGACTTGCATGTCGATGAGTATGACAACCGGCAGAGCCATAGGAGTTGTCTTTATTTATTGTATGACCTGCGTGTCATTAAACAACGCCATGTAATTACTTTACTTTATTGCTAACCGGTAGCCATAGTAGTAGAAGTAATAGTTGGCGAGACAACTTCATGAAGACACGATGATGGAGATCATGATGATGGAGATCATGGTGTCATGCCGTGACGATGATGATCATGGAGCCCGAAGATGGAGATCAATGGAGCTATATGATATTGGCCATATCATGTCACTACTATATAATTGCATGTGATGCTTATTATGTTTATGCATCTTGTTTACTTAGAACGACGGTAGTAAATAAGATGATCCTTACAACAATTTCAAGAAGTGTTCTCCCTAACGTGCACCGTTGCTAAAGTTCGTCGCTTCTAAGCACCACGTGATGATCGGGTGTGATGGATTCTTACGTTCACATACAACGGGTGTAAGACAGATTTACACACGCCAAACACTTAGGGTTAACTTGACGAGCCTAGCATGTACAGACATGGCCTCGGAACACGAGACCGAAAGGTCGAGCATGAGTCGTATAGTAGATACGATCAACATGAAGATGTTCACCGATGATGACTAGTCCGTCTCACGTGATGATCGGACACGGCCTAGTTGACTCGGATCATGTAATCACTTAGATGACCGAGAGGGATGTCTATCTGAGTGGGAGTTCATAAGATGAACTTAATTATCTTGAACATAGTCAAAAGACCTTTTGCAAATTATGTACAGCTCGCGCTTTAGTTCCCCTGTTTAGATATGTTCCTAGAGAAAATATAGTTGAAAGTTGAAAGTAGCGATTATGCGGACAGTAGAAAGCTTATGTCCTTAATGCACTGCTCATTGTGCTGAACCCCAAACGTCGTTTGTGGATGTTGCGAACATCGGACATACGTTTTGATAACTACGTGATAGTTCAGTTAAACGGTTTAGAGTTGAGGCACGAAAGACGTTTTCGAAATGTCGCGGAACATATGAGATGTTTCGAGAGCTGAAATTGGGATTTCAGGTTCGTGCCCACGTCAAGAGGTATGAGACCTCCGATGAGTTTTCTAGCTTACAAACTAAGGGATAAGATCTCAATCGTTGAGCTCGTACTCAGATTGTCTGGGTGCAACAATCACTTGAATCGAGTGGGAGTTAATCTTCCAGATGAGATAGTGATGTTTCTCCAAAGTCATTGCCACCAAGCTGCTAGAGCTTCGTGATGAACTATAACATATCAGGGATAGATATGATGATCCTTGAGGTATTCACGATGTTTGACACCGCGAAAGTAGAAATCAAGATGGAGCATCAATTGTTGATGGTTGGTGAAACCACTAGTTTCAAGAAGGGCAAGGGCAAGAAGGGACACTTCATGAAACGACAAATCAGTTGCTGCTCCAGTGAAGAAACCCAAGGTTGAACCCAAACCCGAGACTAAGTGCTTCTGTAATAAGGGGAACAGCCACTGGAGCAGCATTACCCTAGATACTTGGTAGATAAGAAGGCTGGCAAGGTCGATAGAATATATTGGATATACATTATGTTAATGTGTACTTTACTAGTACTCCTAGTAGCACCAGGGTATTAGATACCGGTTCGGTTGCTAAGTGTTAGTAACTCGAAATAAAAGGCTACAGAATAAACGGAGACTAGCTAAAGGAGAGCTGACGATATGTGTTGGAAGTGTTTCCAATTTTGATGTGATCAAACATCGCACGCTCCCTCTACCATCAAGATTAGTATTAAACCAGAATAATTATCATTTGGTGTTTGCGTTGAGCATAGACATGATTGGATTATGTCTATCGCAATACGGTTATTCATTTAAGGAGAATAATGGTTATTCTATTTATTTTAATAATACCTTCGATGGTCTTGCACCTAAATAAATGGTTTATTGAATCTCGATCGTAGTGATACACATTTTCATGCCAAAAGTATAAGATAGTAATGATAGTACCACTTACTTGTGGCACTCGCCATGTAAGTCATATTGGTGTAAAAGCATGAAGAAGCTCCATGTTGATGGATCTTTGGACTCACTCATTTTGAAAAATTTGAGACATGCGAACCATGTCTATTGGTGTGTACGCATGAAGAAACTCCATGCAGATGGATCGTTTGGACTCACTTGATTTTGAATCACTTGAGATATGCAAAACATACCACATGGGCAAGATGACCAAAAGCCTCGGCTTGAAAGAAGATGGAACAAGGTAGCAACCTGTTGGAAGTAACACATTTTGATGTGTGCAGTCCAATGAGTCTTTGAGGCATGCAAATGAATATCGTTATGTTCGACTTCACAGATGATTCGAGTAGATGTTGAGTATATTTACTTGATGAAACACAAGTATGAATTATTGAATGGTTCAAGTAATTTCAGACTGAAGTTTAAGATCTTCGTGACAAGAGGATAGAATGTCTATGATATGATCATAGAGATGAATATCTGAGTTCTGAGTTTTGGCACACAATTAAGACATAGTGGAAATTGTTTCACAATTAATACCGCACAGAACACCATAGTGTGATGGTGTGTCCGAACATCATAGTTGCACCCTATTGGATATGGTGCGTACCATGATGTCTCTTATCGAATTACCACTATCGTTCATGGGTTAGGCATTAGAGACAACCGCACTCACTTTAATAGGGCACCACGTAATTCCGTTGAGACGGCACTGTTTGAACCATGGTTTGGAGAAACCTAAGTTGTCGTTTCTTAAAAGTTTGGGGCTGCGACGCTTATGTGGAAAAGTTTCAGGTTGATAAGCTCGAACCCAAAGCGGACAAAATGCATCTTCATAGGACACCCAAAACAGTTGGGTATACCTCCTAATTCAGATCCGGAAGCAATAGGGATTGTTTCTTGAATCGGGTCCTTTCTCAAGGAAAAGTTCGTCTCGAAAGAATTGAGTGGGAGGATGGTGGAGACTTGATGAGGTTAATGAACCGTCACTTCAACTAGTGTGTAGCAGGGCACAGGAAGTTGTTCCCATGGCACCTACACCAATTGAAGTAGAAGCTTATGATAGTGATCATGAAGTTTCGGATCAAGTCACTAACGTACCTCGTGGGGTGACAAGGATGCGTAGTACTTGGTGATACGCAATCCTCTTAGAGGTCATGTTGCTAGACAACAATGAACCTCGAGCTATGGAGAAGCGATGGTGGGCCCGGATTCCGACGAATGGCTCGAGGCCATAAAATCCGAGAACGGATCCATGATTTTGGAAGAAATACTTGATGGCCGTAAGGCCATTGGGTACGGATGGATTTTAAAAAGGAAGACAGACAATGATGGTAAGAATTACCATTAAGAAAGCTCGACTTGTCGTTAAGATGTTTTCGACAAGTTCAAGGAGTTGATTACGGTGAGGTTTTCTCCGTGGCGATGCTAAGAGTCTGTTGGAATTGGATTAGCGATTCTTTGCATGATTGATGAAATCTTGCGATAGGATGTCAAAACATTGTTTCCTCGACGTTATACTTGAGGAAAGGTTGTATGTGATACAACCAGAAGGTTTTGTCAATCCTGAAAGATGCTAACAAGTATGCGAAGCTCCAGCTATCCTTCTAAGGACTGGAGTAAGCATCTCGGAGTTGGAATATACGCTTTGATGAGATGATCAAAGATTTTGGGTCTATACCAAGTTTATGAGAAACTTGTATTTCCAAAGAAGTGAGTGGGAGCACTATAGAATTTCTGATTAGTGTATGTTGTTGACATATTGATGATCAGAAATGATGTAGAATTTCTGGAAAGCATATAGGGTTATTTGAAAGATGTTTTTCAATAGAAAACCTGGATTAAGCTACTTGAACATTGAGCATAGAGATCTATAAGGATAGACCAAAAATGCTTAATAATACTTTCAAATGAGCATATACCTTGACATGATCTTGAAGGTGTTCAAGATGGATCACCAAAGAAGGAGTTCTTGGCTGAGTTGTAAGGTATGAAGTTAAGACTTAAAGCTCGACCACGGCGAAAAGAGAGAAAGGGCGAAGGTCGTCCCTATGCTTCAGACGTAGGCTCTATAGTATGCTATCTTTGTGTACCGCCATCGGAAGTGTGCCTGCCATGAGTCGATCATAGGGGTACAAGAATGATCCAGAATGGATCATTGGTCAGCGGACAAAACTGTCCTTAGAGGAATAAGGACATGTTTCTCGATTATGGAGGTGATAAAGAGTTCGGCGTAAAGGGTTACGTCGATGCAAGCTTTAACACCTATCCGAGTGACTCTGAGTAGCAAACAGGATATGTATAGTGGAGCAACCATTTGGAATAGATCCAAGTGGAGTGTGGAAGCAGCGTTTACAATATGACCTAGAAATTTGCAAAGCACACACGGATCTGAAAGGTTCAGACCCGTTGACTAAAAACCTCTCTCACAAGCAAAACATGATCAAACCTGAGAACTCATTGAGTCTTAATCGCATAATGATGTGAACTGTTGGGGAACGTAGCAGAAATTCAAAATTTTCCTACGTATCACCAAGATCTATCTATGGAGAAACTAGCAACGAGGGAAGGAGAGTGCATCTATATACCCTTGTAGATCGCTAAGCGGAAGCGTTCATGAGAACGGGGTTGAAGGAGTCGTACTCGTCGTGATCCAAATCACCGGAGATCCTAGTGCCGAACGGACGGCACCTCCGCGTTCAACACGTACAGCCGGTGGCGTCTCCCACACCTTGATCCAGCAAGGAGAGAGGAGAGGTTGAGAAGACTCCATCCAGCAGCAGCACAACGGCGTGGTGGTGGTGGAGGAGCGTGGCAATCTTGCGAGGCTTCGCCAAGCATCACAAGAGAGGAGGAGGAGGAAATAGAGGCGCAGGCTGCACCAACGAGATCGAATCACGTGTTATGGGCAGCCCCTAGGCCTCATATATATAGGGAAGGGAGGAGGGTGCGCCTCTAGGGTTCCCACCCCTAGAGGGGAGGCAGCCCTAGATGGGATCAAGGGAGGCGGCCAAGAGGGAGAGGGGGCGCCCACTAGATGGGCCTTAGGCCCATCTGCCCTAGGGTTTGCCCTCCCACTCTCCCTTGCGCCTTGGGCCTCTTTTGGGGCGCACCAGCCCCTTGGGGCTGGTTCCTCCCACACTTGGCCCACGAGCCTTCTCGGGGTTGGTGGCCCCACTTGGTGGACCCCGGACCCTCCCGTGGTCCCGTGCGATTACCGATAAACCCCAAACTTTTCCTGGTTACCAAAATAGAACTTCCCATATATAAATCTTTACCTCCGGACCATTCCGAACTCCTCGTGACGTCCGGGATCTCATCCGGACTCAACAACATTCGGTAACCACATACAAACTTCCTTTATAACCCTAGCGTCATCGAACCTTAAGTGTAGACCCTACGGGTTCGGGAACCATGAACATGACCGAGGCGTTCTCCGGTCAATAACCAACAGCGGGATCTGGATACCCATGTTGGCTCCCACATGTTCCACGATGATCTCATCGGATGAACCACGATGTCAAGGACTCAATCGATCCCGTATACAATTCCCTTTGTCTAGCGGTATTGTACTTGCCCGAGATTCGATCGTCGGTATCCTATACCTTGTTCAATCTCGTTACGGCAAGTCTCTTTACTCGTTCCGTAACACATCATCCCGTGATCAACCCCTTGGTCACATTGTGCACATTATGATGATGTCCTACCGAGTGGGCCCAGAGATACCTCTCCGTTTACACGGAGTGACAAATCCAGCCTCGATTCGTGCCAACCCAATGAGACACTTTCGGAGATACCGTAATGCACCTTTATAGTCACCCATTCACGTTGTGACGTTTGGTACACCCAAAGTATTCCTACGGTATCCGGAGTTGCACAATCTCATGGTCTAAGGAAATGATACTTGACATTAGAAAAGCTTTAGCATATGAACTACGATCTTTGTGCTAGGCTTAGGATTGGGTCTTGTCCATCACATCATTCTCCTAATGATGTGATCCCATTATCAATGACATCCAATGTCCATGGTTAGGAAACCGTAACCATCTATTGATCAACGAGCTAGCCAATAGAGGCTTGCTAGGGACATGGTGTTGTCTATGTATCCACACATGTATTTGAGTTTCCTATCAATACAATTATAGCATGGATAATAAACGATTATCATGAACAAGGAAATATAATAATAATAACTAATTTATTATTGCCTCTAGGGCATATTTCCAACAGTCTCCCACTTGCACTAGAGTCAATAATCTAGTTCACATCGTCATGTGATTAACATCGATAGGTCACATCGCCATGTGACCAACACCCAAAGAGTTTACTAGTGTCGTAAACTAGTTCACATCATCATGTGATTTAGACTCAATGAGTTCGAGGTTTGATCATGTTTTGCTTGTGAGAGAGGTTTTAGTCAACGGGTTTTAGTCAACGGTCTGAACCTTTCAGATCCGTGTGTGCTTTGCAATTCTCTATGTCATATTGTAAATGCTGCTTCCACGCTCCACTTGGATCTATTCCAAATGGTTGCTCCACTATCGTATCCGGTTTGCTACTCGAGTCACTTTCGGATAGGTGTTAAAGCTTGCATCGACGTAACCCTTTACGCCAACTCTTTATCACCTCCATAATCGAGAAACATGTCCTTGTTTATTCCAAGGACAATTTTGACCGTTGTCCAATGATCCATTCATGGATCATTCTTGTACCCTTGATGACTCATGGCAAGGCACACTTCCGGTGCGGTACACAGCATAGCATACTATAGAGCCTATGTCTGAAGCATAGGGAACGACCTTCGTCCTTTCTCTCTTTTCTGCCGTGGTCGAGCTTTAAGTCTTAACTTCATACCTTACATCTTAGGCAAGAACTCCTTCTTTGACTGATCCATCTTGAACACCTTCAAGATCATGTCAAGGTATGTGCTCATTTGAAAGTATTATTAAACATTTTGATCTATCTTATAGATCTTGATGCTTATTGTTCAAGTAGCCTAATCCAGGTTTTCCATTGAAAAACACTTTTCAAACAACCATATATGCTTTCTAGAAATTCTACATCATTTCTGATCATCAATATGTCAACATATACTCATCAGAAATTCTATAGTGCTCCCACTCACTTCTTTGGAAATACAAGTTTCTCATAAACTTTGTATAAACCCAAAATCTTTGATCATCTCATCAAAGCGCACATTCCAACTCCGAGATGCTTACTCCGGTCCTTAGAAAGGATCGCTGGAGCCAGATACCTTTTAGCATCCTTAGGATCGACAAAACTTTCTGATTGTATCACATACAACCTTTCCTTCTGGCCGGTAAGGAAACTCGTTTTGACATCCATCTGCGGATTTCATAAATGCAGCTAATGCTAACATGATTCCGACGGACTTCAAGATCGCTACGGATGAGAAAATCTCATCGTAGTCAACTCCTTGAACTTGTGAAAACTCTTCGCCACAAGTCGAGCTTCATAGACGGTGATATTACCGTCCACGTCCGTCTTCTTCTTAAAGATCCATTCATCTCAATGGCTTGCCGCTCATCGGCAGGTCCACCAAAGTCCATGCTTTGTTACGATATATGGATACTATCTCGGTTTCATGGCTTCTAACCATTTGTCGAATTTGGGCCCACCATTGCTTCTCCATAGCTCGTGGGTTCATTGTTGTCTAGCAACATGACCTTCAAGACGGATTATGTACCACTCAAGTAGTACGCATCCTTGTCATCCCTACGAGGTACGTTAGTGACTTGATCCAAACTTCATGATCACTATCATAAGCTTCTACTTCAATTGGTGTAGGTGCCACGGGAACAACTTCCTGTGCCCTGCTACACACTAGTTGAAGTGACGGTTCAATAACCTCATCAAGTCTCCACCATCCTCCCACTCAACTTTTCGAGACAAACTTTTCCTCGAGAAAGGACCCGATTAAAGAAACAATCCCTATTGCTTTCGGATCTGAATTAGGAGGTATACCCAACTGTTTTGGGTGCCCTATGAAGATGCATTTTATTCGCTTTGGGTTCGAGCTTATCAACCTGAAACTTTTTCACATAAGCGTCGTCGCCCCAAACTTTTAAGAAATGACAGCTTAAGTTTCTCCAAACCATAGTTCTCACGGTGTCATCTCAACGGAATTACGTGGTGCCCTATTAAAGTGAGTGCGGTTGTCTCTAATGCCTAACCCATGAACGATAGTGGTAATTCGATAAGAGATATCATGGTACGCACCATATCCAATAGAGTGCAACTATGATGTTCGGACACACCATCACACTATGGTGTTCCAGTAGTATTAATTGTGAAACAATTTGCACAATGTCTTAATTGTGTGCCAAAACTCAGAACTCAGATATTCATCTCTATGATCATATCATAGACATTCTATCCTCTTGTCACGAAGATCTTAAACTTCACTCTGAAATTACTTGAACCATTCAATAATTCAGACTTGTGTTTCATCAAGTAAATATAATCAACATCTACTCAAATCATCTGTGAAGTAAGAACATAACGATATTCACTTTGCATGCCTCAACACTCATTGGACTGCACACATCAAAATGTGTCACTTCAACAAGTTGCTATCTTGTTCCATCTTCTCAAAACCGAGGCTTTTCACCATCTTGCCCATGTGGTATGATTTGCATATCTCAAGTGATTCAAAATCAAGTGAGTCCAAATGATCCATCTGCATGGAGTTTCTTCATGCGTATACACCAATAGACATGGTTCGCATGTCTCAAACTTTTCAAAACGAGTGAGTCCAAAGATCCATCAACATGGAGCTTCTTCATGCGTTTTACACCAATTGACTTACATGGCCAGTGCCACAAGTAAGTGGTACTATCATTACTATCTTATACTTTTGGCATGAAATGTGTATCACTACGATCGAGATTCAATAAACCATTCTTTTAGGTGCAAGACCATTGAAGGTATTATTCAAATAAACAGAGTAACCATTATTCTCCTTAAATGAATAACCGTATTGCGATAGACATAATCCAATCATGTCTATGCTCAACGCAAACACCAATCTCGGTCGTAGAGGGAGCGCGTGATGCTTGATCACATCAACCTTGGAAACACTTCCAACACATATCGTCGGCTCACCTTTAGCTAGTCTCCGTTTATTCCGTAGCTTTTATTTCGTGTTACTAACACTTAGCAACCGAACCGGTATCTAATACCCTGGTGCTACTAGGAGTACTAGTAAAGTGCACATTAACATAATGTATATCCAATATACTTCTATTGACCTTGCCAGCCTTCTTATCTACCAAGTATCTAGGGTAATTCTGCTCCAGTGGTTGTTCCCCTTATTACAGAAGCACTCAGTCTCGGGTTAAGGTTCAACCTTGGGTTTCTTCACTGGAGCAGCAGCTGATTTGCCGTTTCATGAAGTATCCCTTGTTGCCCTTGCCCTTCTTGAAACTAGTGGTTTCACCAACCATCAACAATTGATGCTCCTTCTTGATTTCTACTTTCGCGGTGTCAGACATCGCGAACACTTCAAGGATCATCATATCTATCCCTGATATGTTATAGTTCATCACGAAGCTCTAGTAGCTTGGTGGCAATGTCTTTGGAGAAACATCACTATCTCGTCTGGAAGATCAACTCCCACTCGATTCAAGTGATTGTTGCACTCAGACAATCTGAGCACAAGCTCAACGATTGAGTTTTTCTCCCTGAGTTTGCAGGCTAAGATAATCGTCGGAGGTCTTATACCTCTTGACATGGGCACAAGCTTGAAATCCCAATTTCAGCCCTCGAAACATCTCATATGTTCCGCGACGTTTCAAAAAAAAACGTCTTTGGTGCCTCAACTCTAAACCGTTTAATTGAACTATCACGTAGTTATCAAAACGTGTATGTTCGATGTTCGCAACATCCACAAACGACGTTTGGGGTTCAGCACACTGAGCGGTGCATTAAGGACATAAGCTTTCTACTGTCCGCATAATCGCTACTTTCAACTTTCAACTATATTTTCTCTAGGAACATATCTAAACAGTGGAACTAAAGCGCGAGCTTCGACATAATTTGCAAAAGGTCTTTTGACTATGTTCAAGATAATTAAGTTCATCTTATGAACTCCCACTCGATAGACATCCCTCTGGTCATCTAAGTGATTACATGATCCGAGTCAACTAGGCCGTGTCCGATCATCACGTGAGACGGACTAGTCATCATCGGTGAACATCTTCATGTTGATCGTATCTACCATACGACTCATGCTCGACCTTTCGGTCTCTGTGTTCCGAGGCCATGTCTGTACATGCTAGGCTCGTCAAGTTAACCCTAAGTGTATTGCGTGTGTTCCGAGGCCATATCTGTACATGCTAGGCTCGTCAACACCCGTTGTATGTGAACGTAAGAATCCATCACACCCGATCATCACGTGGTGCTTAGAAGCGACGAACTTTTGGCAACGGTGCACGCTTAGGGAGAACACTTCTTGAAATTGTTGTAAGGGATCATCTTATTTACTACCGTCGTTCTAAGTAAACAAGATGCATAAACATAATAAACATCACATGCAATTATATAGTAGTGACATGATATGGCCAATATCATATAGCTCCATTGATCTCCATCTTCGGGGCTCCATGATCATCATCGTCACCGCATGACACCATGATCTCCATCATCATGATCTCCATCATCGTGTCTTCATGAAGTTGTCTCGCCAACTATTACTTCTACTACTATGGCTACCGGTTAGCAATAAAGTAAAGTAATTACATGGCATTGTTTAATGACACGCAGGTCATACAATAAATAAAGACAACTCCTATGGCTCCTGCCGGTTGTCATACTCATCGACATGCAAGTCGTGAATCCTATTACAAGAACATGATCAATCTCATACATCACATATCATTCATCACATTCTTCTTGGCCATATCACATCACATAGCATACCCTGCAAAAACAAGTTAGACGTCCTCTAATTGTTGTTTGCATGTTTTACGTGGCTGCTATGGGTTTCTAGCAAGAACGTTTCTTACCTACGCAAAACCACAACGTGATATGCCAATTGCTATTTACCCTTCATAAGGACCCTTTTCATCGAATCCGTTCCGACTAAAGTGGGAGAGACTGGCACCCGCTAGCCACCTTATGCACCAAGTGCATGTCAGTCGGTGGAACCTGTCTCACGTAAGAGTACGTGTAAGGTCGGTCCGGGCCGCTTCATCCCACAATACCGTCGAAACAAGATTGGACTAGTAACGGTAAGCAAATTGAACATCATCAACGCCCACAACTACTTTGTGTTCTACTCATGCAAAGAATCTACGCAATAGACCTAGCTCATGATGCCACTGTTGGGGAACGTAGCAGAAATTCAAAATTTTCCTACGTATCACCAAGATCTATCTATGGAGAAACTAGCAACGAGGGGAAGGAGAGTGCATCTACATACCCTTGTAGATCGCTAAGCGGAAGCGTTCATGAGAACGGGGTTGAAGGAGTCGTACTCGTCGTGATCCAAATCACCGGAGATCCTAGTGCCGAACGGACGGCACCTCCGCGTTCAACACACGTACAGCCCGGTGACGTCTCCCACACCTTGATCCAGCAAGGAGAGAGGGAGAGGTTGAGGAAGACTCCATCCAGCAGCAGCACAACGGCGTGGTGGTGGTGGAGGAGCGTGGCAATCTTGCAGGGCTTCGCCAAGCATCACAAGAGAGGAGGAGGAGGAAATAGAGACGCAGGGCTGCACCAACGAGAGATCGAATCACGTGTTATGGGCAGCCCCTAGGCCTCATATATATAGGGAAAGGGAGGAGGTGCGCCCTCTAGGGTTCCCACCCCAGAGGCGGCAGCCCTAGATGGGATCGAGGAGGCGGCCAAGAGGGAGAGAGGAGCGCCCACTAGATGGGCCTTAGGGCCCATCTGCCCTAGGGTTTGCCCTCCCACTCTCCCTTGCGCTTGGGCCTCTTGTGGGCGCACCAGCCCCTTGGGGCTGGTTCCTCCCACACTTGGCCCACGAGCCTTCTGGGGTTGGTGGCCCCACTTGGTGGACCCCGGACCCTCCCGGTGGTCCCAGATGCGTACTCGATAAACCCCAAACTTTTCCTGTTACCAAAATAGAACTTCCCATATATAAATCTTTACCTCCGGACCATTCCGAACTCCTCGTGACGTCCGGGATCTCATCCGGACTCAACAACATTCGGTAACCACATACAAACTTCCTTTATAACCCTAGCGTCCATCGAACCTTAAGTGTGTAGACCCTACGGGTTCGGGAACCATGCGATATGACCAGACGTTCTCCGGTCAATAACCAACAGCGGGATCTGGATACCCATGTTGGCTCCCACATGTTCCACGATGATCTCATCGGATGAACCACGATGTCAAGGACTCAATCGATCCCGTATACAATTCCCTTTGTCTAGCGGTATTGTACTTGCGAGATTCGATCGTCGGTATCCTATACCTTGTTCAATCTCGTTACGGCAAGTCTCTTTACTCGTTCCGTAACACATCATCCGTGATCAACCCCTTGGTCACATTGTGCACATTATGATGATGTCCTACCGAGTGGGCCCAGAGATACCTCTCCGTTTACACGGAGTGACAAATCCAGTCTCGATTCGTGCCAACCCAATGACACTTTCGGAGATACCTGTAATGCACCTTTATAGTCACCCGATTCGTTGTGACGTTTGGTACACCCAAAGTATTCCTACGGTGTCCGGAGTTGCACAATCTCATGGTCTAAGGAAATGATACTTGACATTAGAAAAGCTTTAGCATATGAACTACGATCTTTGTGCTAGGCTTAGGATTGGGTCTTGTCCATCACATCATTCTCCTAATGATGTGATCCCGTTATCAATGACATCCAATGTCCATGGTTAGGAAACCGTAACCATCTATTGATCAACGAGCTAGCCAATAGAGGCTTGCTAGGGACATGGTGTTGTCTATGTATCCACACATGTATTTGAGTTTCCTATCAATACAATTATAGCATGGATAATAAACGATTATCATGAACAAGGAAATATAATAATATTAACTAATTTATTATTGCCTCTAGGGCATATTTCTAATCTTCCTCTTCTTGCTTGTGAAGATCAGGATACCGAGCCGAACGAACTGCACCTGCGAGCAGACCTGCGACCATCACACCAAGAACTTATTGCCAGTGATAGCATCCGCTCCTGCCCAAAGGAAGGAACGCCGCAGTTTGTCAATCTGCTTGATAACCCACTTTGGCTGCTCCATGGCAAGAAGCAAAAAGATGGACATGGCTGATAATAATACGAAGCGAACAAGAACCAACCGCCCAGGGGAGGAGATCCAACGTGCCTTCCATGCAGCGATTTTCTTGATAAGCTTATCCAGAAGCTCTTGGAAATCAGTCAATTTCAGACGCTTATCCGAGAGGGGCATCCCCAAATAAGTACTACAAGGGAAGCTAGCAATCTGGCAACCTATAGCAGCTTGCAGAGGAGTGAGATCAATACCATCACATCTGGTTGGAAGAATTTTACTTTTAGCCATATCGGTGCATAGGCCTGTCACTTTACCAAAGAGATCCATGATCTGCGAAACAGCATTGAAGTCCTGTAATAAAGGTTTGATGAAGATGATAACATCGTCTGCGTAAATGGAGGCCCTATGCTTGATGGTCATCTTGCCGAGGGGGGAGGGGCGTTCTTCTGCTGAGCAAGGTCCATCAGGCGACCAAGACAATCGACGACCAAGACAAAAAGCAACGGCGAGAGCGGGTCACCCTGCTTCAGACCTTTCCTATGCAGAATTTGATCAATGACCTGAGAATTAACAACAACCTTGGTGGAGGCCAACAGAAACATAGCAGAGATACACCCAGGTTCTGGAAGTGTAAGACAGCACCGACAAGACCATTTTTTATGAGATCCCAGCACTTGCGAAAGAATAGCCCTGTGTAGCCATCCGGGCCAGGACCTTTTTCAGGATGCAAGTCAAAGATGGCTTTTTAAATTTCCTCCACTGAAATGTTATTGTCTAGGCACGAGAGGTTGGTCTCAGGAAAGCAAAGAGCAGCAAGGTTGAGAGAGGCCTCTCTATGTTGATAAGATCCCAACAAGCCATTGAAACCAGTGGACAAGGACGACGGCAAGAAAGAAGATCAACATCCCTACGGGGCCATGGTCAGTGAAGCAGAGGGGGCAGAAAAAGGAAGCTGCAGACAAGAAAGATAAGAAATAATAAGATGTTCTGGTTGAGGACCGGAGTGAATGGCGTATTGATCTACAAGCTGCAAGCAGAAGGTGCAGAGGATACGACAATGTGCCACACGATGACAGCGATGAAGGATAAAATTTAATCCAGTTCTTGAGGAGCAATGCTGAAACATTTCTTATTTTCAGAATAGAAGCCTGAATCAAGAGTTTTCTTCAAGCTAATTAAAATGTCATTATCTTTTAGTCATTCTACTCAAGAGTTTGGTGAAGAAGACATATATGCTCATTTTGCAATATATCGGATCTGGAAGCTCAACTAGTTCTAGTTTTTTTTTAAGCTATCTCAGAGCTAATTGTGATTCCTAATGGAGGTCTGCAGGTGGTTTTTTTTTTTTGTGTGCCAAATTATTGCATCATGGAACTAACTGAAAAAACTGTATTTTTTTGCAGTGACATTTTCAGATTGCACTAGTGTCACTACCTCACTACTAAGTTGCGGAAAGTACACAAAGCATGAGACTACTGAACATACATCGAGCAATCGGTATTTTCCGCGATTTCAGTATTGGTTATATTATTGCATAAGCTACTGCTAAGTGAATCAGGATTTCCAGAGTTAGCAAATTAATTTTTATTTGATAGATCAGCTGCAACTGTTATACGATAAGATAAATGACCAGTTCAAGGTTGACAGAAAATAAAAGATGATGTTTGATATCATTCACCCTATGTTGACTTGCAGAATCATTTAGAAAATTATTATGACATGGTTAAAATGCATCTTAGTTGAGAGAAAGTTTTAGTTATACACTTAATTTCTATCCGCTGTTGCAAATTTTTGATTCGATCGTCATCTTACAAAAGTGCAACCAAGGACGAATGTGCCATTTCAATTATTGGAGAGGTAATCTTCTGCATCTTATATAACTCTGCCTTTGTACTGCTATTTCAAATTTAGTTATCATGAAATTTGTACTAGTAGCCTCCTTTTAAAGTGCCTCCCCCCAGTTAAACTGTCCATTTGGGTTATTCTTGGGCCTGCTTGCCTTGTTGCCGGTTGTGGCCGTTCTCTTTTGCCCGTAGGTTGATACTGTTGTTGTATGGTTGGATTGGTTGTGACTCTCGTTGCCTAGTGGCTTTATTAATTTAAAGTCGGGCCTCGGCCTTTTTTCTAAATTTGTACTAGTAGCTAGAACATACAGTATATGTCTGCCCCTTGTATGGAATATGTTGACATAAAAGCATGGTTTACAGTACATTAGTGTTGCAAGCAAGCATAGTTCTGAAAACTTGGAACCATGTGTTATGGAAGCAGCATCAAAGAAAAGGAAAAAAAAATTGGGGGCATCCGAAATTGAACATGGAGAAGATAAGAATAACAAATGGGAAGGGTGATGCTTCAGAATCAACTGACAGTATAAATACACTCTTATTAGTCATACAAGTGCGAGTGTCTGGGTCAGTACTGGTTCAGATAACCAATCTGTAGCAGCCAGTGGGTCTTTTTTTGGGCGATGCGCTTGAAACTGCAGGTTAAGTTTGAATAATTATGCACAGAGAAGTTTGGAGCTGAGGTACCAATGCGTTTGTGCTATGTTTTTGTTCGCTGAATTGGTTTGTGCAAGTTAACACTATGTCATAGTTTTTTTTTTTTTAATATACACTATGTCATAGTAGAAACTGTTAATACATTTCTCCTCATGCGTCTCTTTCCCAGCTTATAATTATTTCATTTGTGTGAATGAGTCAGGGGGCTGGACTTCCGAGACGAGGTTGCAGCCCAATTTTTGTTGAAAGTCAGCCTCATTGAAGATTTGACCAGAGAGGGTGAAGATTTGACCTCTGTAATATCGCCTCTCTGTATGTTGGTGTAAGCATCATTTGTTCTACTAGATAATTATATGCTCAAGTGGTGCTAATTCATACTAGTAGTTGACACATCCCTTGATTCCCTGTGATCTATAGAACCATATGCATATTTCTATGATTTCCCAGGAATTGCTTCGTGGTGTTTTCTTAGATGTCTCAGAATGTGTTGTGTGGAATTCTTCATTTGTATGCTTTCCCAAATTTATTTGGTTCTGGGGATTTTGTCCCATTCCACAAGTTACCATTTGACTAATACAACTATACTACTACTGCAGGAGTGAGTAGGACTCATGGATGGTTGGTCAAACTACATGTACCAGTACAGTACATTTGTCCAGTCCCCAAGGGCAAAAGGATTCGCTCCCATGGAGCAAGAGCATAGGATTCGCTCACGGACTGGCTTGTCTGCCACGTCCATGTTTGACGCTTGCGGGCAGCGGAGAGGGACAGTGGTGGTGGGGGCTTGCCAGCCAACGGCCACCGGAGACGGATGGGCGGCGATGCCAATAATGTGAGCCATCCATCCATCCATCCATGTGACGCTGCTTTGGCCTGAAGTGTCGAGTGTCGACACCTATATTGATTTATTGAGCGGCTTTAGGTAGGAGGTGTCGACATGTTTGCTACGGACAGGCTTGGGGAGCTGTACACCATTGATTTAATATGGGGAAGAGATAGTCCGGGTAGGTCCAGAGTGTCGACACCCCTGCATTAATTATTGTTTTCTTGCCGTCGTCGAGTCATTATCGTGCAAGCCCACTTGGCTTGCACGCCGGGGTCCATCCATTCTTCACATTCACGACCGCCCTTTGCCGTGTACTGGAGCCATCCACAGACTACCAGTAGCTATAGCTGTTTACTCCTCGCAAAAAAATAAAAAAAATTGGCTGTTTACTATGGTACCACTCAGTCCTACACGCGAGGTTGGCCGGCACATCACGCTTCTTTAGGGAGTTCTTTAGTGTATCCGGCGTACCTAGCACGGCTCGCCTTCCGTCTCCGTCCTCGACTTTGTTATTGGAGTAAGCTCCGCACCACGTCACGGCTTTCGTGCTCATCTTTATTGGCTTCCCCGTCGTCACGCCTTTCGTCATCTTTAGTGTAAAGCACGGCACGTCGTGCGCCAACTTTCGGCGGCAGGCAGCGCCCGACCTCCTCTGGTCCGAGTGCGTCCCTTAGGAGCAAAATGGACAGACCCGGGCGGACCCATCTTGTTCGTTTTATGTCCGGTCTGACCCATTTTTGACGTGAACTTGCTCCTGGTTTGGGGACAGACGGACACCGAACGGACAACCGCGTCGGCCTCGCAGTGTCCGTCCCGGGCCCGCGCGTCAGCCGTCCAACCACCTCCCGCTGGCCCCATTTACTCCGCATGAGCGGCCGGGCCCACCGATCAGCCTCACCACCGCCCACGTCCACGTCCGTTTTAGTGCCGAAGCAGTGGACTAGTCAGTCCACGCACTTCTCCTTCTCGCACGCGTCCCCCTCACTGCCTCCTCTTCCCCCAACACCAAAAACCTAGGCGCCGTCCACCTCGCCCCGCTCCGGCCATGGTGTTATGGGACAGCAAGGGCAAGGCCCCGGCCAAACGCCGGCACGACCACGAGGTCGGATCCTCGTCGGCGTCGTCTAGCAGCGCCGGCACGACCACGAGGTCGGATCCTCGTCGGCGTCGTCTGGCAGCGCGGCCACGCCCGCTACCTCGCCGTCTGCATGCTCCATCTCACCGGCCCCTGGTCCGGTGCGCTTCCGACCGTATGTCAAGGTCGAGGTTTGCTGGAGGTACTCGGAGACATGCACTCCGCTGCCATGGTCGGATGCCCACCTCCAGAATGGGTGGCATTTGAGCCCGGCTCGGGTGCCCATCCCACCCATCCCAGCGAGCAGTCGCGCCCGGCTGGAGGAGATCAACCGGCGGCGGGCCCGTATCCCGCGGGAGTTGCTGGCCGACGCGCGCTATGCCGTCGACTTGCCGCTCACGTGGTTCCACGACGAGCACGACATGCGCCGGCAAACTTATTTTGCCGGTCGTGCCCGTAGCCCTTGCCTGTGCGCCGCGTGTGCGCGCGCTGCGCCCGGCTAGAGGAGATCAACCGGCGGCGGGGTCGTATCCCGCGGGAGTTGCTGGCCGATGCACGCTACGCCGTTGACTTGCCGCTCTCGGACACGTGGTTCCGCGGCGAGCACGACATGCGCCGGCAAACTTATTTTGCCGGCTGTGCCCATAGCCCGCCCCGTGCGCCGAGTGTGCGCACGCCGCGCCCGGCTGGAGGAGATCAAGCGGTGGCAAGCCCGTATCCCGCGGGAGTTGCTGGCCGATGCGCGCTACGCCGTCGACTTGCCGGCCTGGGACACATGGTTCCACGACGAGCACGACATGCGCCGGCAAACTTATTTTGACGGTTGTGCCGTGTTGCGCCTGTGCACCACGTGTCGCTGCTGCCGAGCCCACGCAGAGCGCGTAGTCGCATGACAAGTCGCGGCTTCGATCTTGTCGCCCTCTCCTCCCTCACCACCACCGCCACCTCCCGCCATGACAGCGGAGGAGGAGGAGCGGCTGATACGGGCCGTCATGGAGGACTCCGAGCGCGAGTTCCAGCACCGCGAGGAGGAGGAGTGGCAGGGCATGAACCACATGCTGGCCCAGTCAACGGCCAGCGATGTGTACGTCCCGAAGCTCGACGGCGTGCAGGTCAAGGAGGAGGCCCCAATGGTGGTGGAGGAGGTGCACGTGAAGGCGGAGCCGGAGTGGAACCCTGCCCTCATCGGGCAGTCATGGTTGTGGACGACCACGGTGCCGTGCAGCCCACCCCCACCACCACCACCACCATCGCGTGCACCAGAGCCCGCACAGGAGCCCGCCCCTGTCTGGGGCCGCCGGCGCACCTCTGGATGCCCCCACTGTCGGTGTCAAAACCGGCGGATCTCGGGTAGGGGGTCCCGAACTGTGTGTCTAAGGCTAATGCTAACAGGAGGTGGGGGACATGATGTTTACCCAGGTTCGAGCCCTCTCTATGGAGGTAATAGCCTACTTCTTGCTTCATTGATCTTGATGATATGAGTATTACAAGAGTTGATCTACCATGAGATCGTAGAGGCTAAACCCTAGAAGCTACCCTATGATTATGTTTGTTGTTGTCCTCCGGTTTATATAGACACTGGGGGCTAGGGTTACACAGAGTCGGTTACAGAGAAGGGAATCTACATATCCAAGTTGCCAAGCTTGCCTTCCACGCAAAGGAGAGTCCCTCCCGGACACGAGACGAAGTCTTCAATCTTGTATCTTCATAGTCCAACAGTCCGGCATAAGCATATAGTCCGGCTGTCCGAGGACCCCCTAATCTAGGACTCCCTCAGTAGCCCCTGAACCAGGCTTCAATGACGATGAGTCCGGCGCGCAGATTGTCTTCGGCATTGCAAGGCGGGTTCCTCCTCCGAATTCTCCAGAGTACCTGTTGTAACGAGCAGTGTCCGGCTTCCCATTTAATGTTGCACTCATCGGCTTCCTCACCCCAAAGAAAAGAAAAGAAATAAAACTATTTACACGGGAAAGCTCCCAACAAGCAAAAGAAGAACGAGAAATCTTTTTGGGTTTTCTTTTAATTACTACTACTACAAGCATGGAAAATAAACTAGCATAAAGCTACAACTAATTTTTTTTGTTTTTTCTTAAGGTTTTTCAAACACACAAGAAGAAGGCTTAGAAAAGAAAATAAACTAGCATGATAGTACAATGAAAAAGTATGAGCACCGACAACTAGAATGAGTGTGTAAACATGAATGTAATGTCGGCGAGAAATACGTACTCCCCCAAGCTTAGGCTTTTGGCCTAAGTTGGTCTATGGCCAACGCTGGCCTGACGGATATCCAAAATCGTAGCTGGGGTCGTACTGACATGCAGCGGCTACTGCCTGACGGGCTGCAGCTTGGAGGCGAGCTGCCTCCGTCCTCCTCTCGTACTCGTTCGCCCCCTCCCTAGTTATAACATATCTCCTTTTTGCCTGAAAGTCAAAGAAAGTAGGAGCGGGGAGAGCAACATGGACAGTGCGACGTCTGTCGAAGATTAGTCGGTACTGAAGAGGCTGTTCGTTCCTATCAACAAACTGATGGTGAACCATAGCATTATAATCTAGATAAGCAGGAGGTAATTCCATATCATTTACATGTATGGGTACATTAAGATAATTAACTACACGAGTTGCATAAATTCCACCAAACAAATCTCCACTTATACTGTTAAGATGCAACCTTCGTGCAACAATGGCCCCCAAGTTATATTGTTTATCACCTAATACTGCACTCTTGAGGACACTACGATCTGGAAGCACGTGTGACAAGCCTCATCTTTACAGTTAATGCATCTACCTATAAAGAGAGCAAAATAATGAATGCAAGGGAAATGAATGGTCCCTATGGTAGCTTGTGTGATTTCTCTAGATTCCCCCACAGTGATACTAGCAAGAAAGTCTTTATATTCAGATTTGCGAGGTTCACTAACATTGCCCCACTGCGGGAGTTTACAAGCAGTATTAAAATCTTCTAGGTCCATGGTATATGATTTATCATAAAGATCAAATAAAACAGTGTGAGAATAGCGCGAGGATGTAAATTTAAACCTTCTCACAAAGGAATCAGTTAGGTAGTAGTGTTGTGAGCACTTATCTGACACGAAGTCCTCAAGATCAGCATTATGCACATACGCGTCAAATTCATCCTTGATGCCTGCTTGGAGCATAAAATCCTCTGACGGTCATTCACAAGGCCGTACTTGAGCTTCTCTCGGTGGTTCATCGTCCGGCTCACGTATCCCGAGCCTTGGTCCTTGCTTCCTTGAGGAACCACCTTGGTATATTTTCCTAAACATTTTTCTTCCTCTGATTAATTTCTGAAATTTTTAGTGACTCAAAATAAAAGTGAACCAAACTCAACAAAATTGATAGCAACTACTCCCACAAGTGCCTAGAGGCTATATCATACATTAAAAATACTTTGGACCATATACATTTGACATGCAAGCTCAAGAACAGGGTCACCTTAGCAACAAAATTTTGCAATGAATAAAACACTAGAACAAAAACTAGTTGATCATTGGAGGAGTCACATACCGAAGAACAATCCCCCAAAGCAGTTTTGTGAATGCTTTGAGCAAGGAGATTGAAAATCGCAGCAAAATGAGCTAGAACACGAGTTTGAGCTATGGGAGGATTTTTTTCTGGAGGAAGACGAAGTGGGTGCAGAAATAAGTGGAGGGGGCCACGTGGGGCCCACGAGGCAGGAAGGCGCGCCCAGGGGGGTGGGCGCGCCCTGGACCCTCGTGGCCAGGTGGCGTGGCCCCCTGATGTGTTCTCACTGCCAAATATTCTTAAATATTCTAGAAAAAAATCATATATCATTTTCGGGACATTTGGAGAACTTTTATTTTTGGGGTATTTTTTATTGCAAGGATAATTCAGAAAAAAGACAGAAAATACTATTTTTACTTTATTTAATCTAAATAACAGAAAGTAAAAGGAGGGTACAGAGAGTTGTGCTTTCTAACTTCATCCATCTCATGCTCATCAAAAGGAATCCACTAACAAGGTTGATCAAGTCTTGTTAACAAACTCTTTCCGAATAACATGAAACCGGAGAATTTTCGAATAACACTAGGTTACCTCAACGGGGATATGGATGTCCCCAACAATAAGAATATCATATTTCTTCTTGACAGTAGGAAGAGGGAATTCAAAATCTCCGATAGTAATCGTTGAACTTTTTCCAATAGAATTGATACTGTGGACTTGAGGTTGTTTCCTCGGAAAGTGTACCGTATGCTCATTACCATCAACATGAAAAGTGACATTGCCTTTGTTGCAATCAATAACGGCCCTGCAGTATTCAAAAAGGGCCTACCAAGGATAATCGACATACTATCATCCTCGGGAATATTAAGAATAACAAAGTCTGTTAAAATAGTAACGTTTGCAACCACAACAGGCACATCCTCACAAATACCGACATGTATAGCAGTTGATTTATCGGCCATTTGCAAAGATATTTCAGTAGGGTGTCAACTTATTCAAATCAAGTCTATGATATAAAGAGAGAGGCATAACACTAACACCGACTCCAAGGTCACATAAAGCAGTTTTAACATAGTTTCTTTTAATGAAGCATGGTATAGTTGGTACTCCTTGATCTCCTAGTTTATTTGGTATTCCACCTTTAAAAGTATAATTGGCAAGCATGGTGGAGATTTCAGCTTCCGGTATCTTTCTTTTATTTGTAACAATATCTTTCATATACTTAGCATAAGGATTCATTTTAAGCATATCAGTAAAACGCATACGCAAAAAGATAGGTCTAATCATTTCAGCAAAGCGCTCAAATCCTCATCATCCTTTTTCTTGGATGGTTTAGGAGGAAAAGGCATGGTGTCGGTGTCAAAACCGGCAGATCTCGGGTAGGGGGTCCCGAACTGTGCGTCTAGGCGGATGGTAACAGGAGACAAGGGACACGATGTTTTTACCCAGGTTCGGGCCCTCTCGATGGAGGTAATACCCTACTCCTGCTTGATTAATATTGATGATATGGGTATTACAAGAGTAGATCTACCACGAGATCAAGGAGGCTAAACCCTAAAAGCTAGCCTATGGTATGATTGTTGTTCGTCCTACGGACTAAAACCCTCCGGTTTATATAGACACCGGATAGGTTAGGGTTACACAGAGTCGGTTACAATGGTAGGAGATCTATATATCCGTATCGCCAAGCTTGCCTTCCACGCCAAGGAAAGTCCCATCCGGACACGGGACGAAGTCTTCAATCTTGTATCTTCATAGTCTTGGAGTCCGGCCGTGACGATAGTCCGGCTATCCGGACACCCCCTAGTCCGGGACTCCCTCAGTAGCCCCTGAACCAGGCTTCAATGACGACGAGTCCGGCGCGCATATTGTCTTCGGCATTGCAAGGCGGGTTCCCCCTCCGAATACTTCATAGAAGGTTTTGAACACAAGGATAGTGTCCGGCTCTGCAAAACAAGTTCCACATAACACCGTAGAGAGAATAATTTTTGCACGGATCTGCTGACGTATCCTGCGGCGTGACATCACACCACGGCCGTGCCTTTATATGAATCGCTTTTTACTGCTCCACCTCAAATAGCGTTTAGCGAGGCGGTTTCCTTGGCACGTCTTATCAAAGCGTAGATCGTGCCCCCTTATTCCGGGATTCTCATCAATACGGACATGGGTAACCCATCTGCGCCATTGATTGGCACTTGGGAAATACGCGAGTTTTACCAGGCTGGTGGGGACGATAGCTTCGTCTCATCCATATAAGGGATAAGGATCCACCTTTTCACCTATGCCTTCTTCCTCCTTTGCTTATCCATTTCACAAGACTCGAGCTCCAGGCGCCCAAGTCCGCACATCCCACCTCAACCTTTCTCCAACCATGTCGAGCGGGAGGCGGGTGGATGGCCTCCTCCATCACGGAGGGGCACATCACAAGATCATGGAGGCCGGATACTTGTCCGGCGACATCACGCACAGAGCTGCCCGATCTTGGGCAGCTTATTCCAACCCCGGGCCCCATGAGAGGGTAGTGTTTCTCCCCACTTCCTCCATGAGACTAGGTTTTCCACTTCACCCATTTGTCCGGGGCTCATGTTCTACTACGGCCTGGACTTCCACGACCGGCCCCAATTTCATCCTCAACATCTCGGCGTTTATCGTCAGGTGCGAGGCCTTCCTCTGCATCCAGCCCCACTTCGCTTATGGTGAAGATCTTCAACGTCCGGCCGAAGGTAGTGGGCGGCCGTCAGCGAGTCTTGAGGCGCCATGGTTGGCAAGATGGCCAAAGTCCCATGGCTCAAGGCGCCTTCGTGGAGACAATAAAGGGGTGGCAATCGGGTGGTTCTACATCACCGAGCCCCGCGACACCGAATGGGCGGCGGCCCCGAATTCAGATCGCTTCCCCACACGGCTCTCGCCATGGAAAGAGACGGGCTCGACGTGGGGAATTCGACGAGACATCCGGACTTCAAACATGCGTCCAAACTCGTGGCTAAGAATCTTAGGCTTGTCGACATAATCCGGTGATGCTCATCCGCGGATTCTCCCATGCCAACAACGGGCCTTTAATCTGTGGAGTTCGATCCGCACAAGATCAACCTTGAGCCGGTTCTTCGACACTACGTACGAAGACGCCTGGAAGGTGCTGTTCAAGGGCGCCGAAACCCCAGCATCCGCTACCAAAGATCGCGGATACAGCTCGCAGCGTCAAGCCGGCGAGGTAAGTTATTTTACCCTTTATGGGACTCTTTTTTCATAGATTGACTCTACATGGGATCTAAAACTCCCTAAATTTTGACAGATCGGTCAAGACGTCCCGACAGATTAACTGTCCTGCTCCTTTGCCGGAAGACCCAACGGACGCCCAATTGACGGGGCTGGTTGGCTCCGGCGCCCCATGTGGTGCCGAGAAGAAGGCCAAGAAGGAGGTCACGGAACTCAAGGAGTTCCCGACGCCAGTCTTGTGAGATTCAAGCGAATCTTCTCCCGAGGACGAGGAGGAAGAAGAAGCTCCTCCCCAAATGGGAGGAGAAGAAAAGGAAGGCCGCCCCAACTAGGGAGGCCGGAGGGTCCAAGAAGGGAAGAACCCTTCCTCCGGACTTCTCCACCAACGTCGACGACAACGAGGAGGATTGGCCTACAAGGGCCAAGCCCCTGGCGAGATCGTAAGTGTCCAGATACCCATGGCTTTTTATTATCGCAGAGTGTTCTCTAATGTTGAACAACCGTGCAGCCCGCCCAAGGGCGAGTTCGCCGATTCATCAAGCGGGTCCCTGGGCTCGTCGGAAATGGAGAGTACTTCGCTTCCGACCGCCTCCTCACCTCACGCTGCGGATGACGCCTGTAACACCCCGGAAGTAACTTTCCATATTTGTAACTCCAACTCTTGCCATTTTCGGCATTGATATATGACATTCCCTCCGTGGTTGGGTTTTTTCTTCTTTTTGCATTTTGTCCATGTCATGCATTTTTATTATGTCATCATGTGCATCGCATTTGCATACGTGTTCGTCTCATGATTCCGAGCATTTTTCCCGTTGTCCGCTTTTGCAATCCCAAGACTCCTATCTCCCCGGCGGTCCTTTTACGTTTTTCCGTGTGCGGGTATTAAACCTTCTCGAAATGGACCGAGGTTTGTCTAGTGGCCTTGGTATACCACCCGTAGACCACCGGTCAAGTTTCGGTCATTTGGAGCTCGTTTGGTACTCCAACGGTTAACCGCACTCTCGCAAAGGCCTCTTTTAAGTTGCAGCCCAACACCCTTCAAAACAGCCCAATAACCCATCTAAGTCACTTCCATGCTCTCCGTCGTTCGATCACGATCGTGTGGTAAAAACTACACCTCATTTGGACTCTCCTAGCTCCTCTATGCCTATTTAAGCAAACCCTCCAAATGGATCATCCTTCCCGAAACCCTAAAACCCGTCCCATACCACGGACACGTCCGCCGCCACGGACATTTCATGCCGCCCCCGCCTAATCGCGTCCACACGTGGCCGCCACCGCCACCCACCACCGCCTTGCCCCCCCGAGCCAGCAGGCCTCGCCCACCGCCGCCACACAGGCCGGCCACCGCGCCTCTCCGGCGTCGGCTGCCTCCGCCGCCGCCGCCCGCGCCGCCGCCATCCGCGCCAAGCCTCGCCTCCGCCTCGCTCGCGAGTCCGGCCCGCCCGCCGCCGCCCGCTGCACACAGGCGCCTCCATGCCTCGCCACTCGCTCTCGCCATTTCCTCGCCCGGCCTTGCCACGACGCCGCCATTCCGCCCCCTCGGGCGCCCGACCCGGCGAAGCTCCTCCACACTGGCGCCCGTCGCCCGATCCGCCGCCGATCCGCCCGATCCGGCCTCGGGCGAGAGTTCTGCTGACTCTCTCCCCTTTTTTTTTCCTAAGTCATTTGCATCCAGATATTTTGTGCAATTTTCAAGTGGTATATCTTTGCATCTGTATGTCCATTTTGCGCGTATAATATGTCAAAATGTTCGACTCGAAGATTAGATCATTTCATCTCATTGCATCATTTTCATTTGAGCTTATCTTGATGCCCGAAATGCTGTTAGAAGAGTGCTATGTGATGTTAGTTTCTGTTTCGTAACAGAAGTTGCACTTTTGTTATTTTTGCCATGATTAATGTGTGCACCCTATGAATTTGAGTCCTACATGTGTTTTGTAAAATGCCATGCCATCTTTCCAGGGGTTTATGCCATGTATTTTTGTGATCTATGTGGTGACTAGCACAAGCATGCAAAGTAGGTGTCCTGTTGTTGCTGATTTCAGCCCTGTTTTAGCTGATTTTGATGCCATGTTTACTTGATGATACCGAGAGATCTATGCATAATTTGAGATACTTCAGTAAGGGTGTTTTGTAAAACATGTCTTGATCTATCCATCCATGCCTTTGTTTGCAATTATGGAGTGCCATAGCTTGAGTCAATCGAGCTCTACTTTTGCTATCAAATGTTTCCTGGCAGATTGTTTACATGTTATTCAATTTTGCCAAGCTTGTTGTGGTTGATCCATTTATGCTATGTCATTGTTCTTGCCATGTATGTCTTCTATACCATGTCTTCTTGATGTATGTATGCTTAGTTTATCATATAAGGCTCTATAGTGAGTGCATTGAGCTTGTTAACATGCCTTCTCGTTATCAGTTTTTGACATGTCATGTTGCTGATTCTGTTAACGAAACTTTCAATATTGACATGGGTGTTACTATATTTTCTAGTCCTTTTTGGCTTATGGTCAGTAAGGGACTTTTGATCTATGCTTTGAGTATATTCATTCCATGCCATGTTTTGCTATTTTAAGGTCCTGTAGCATGTAGTTTTGCTGCTCTGAACATTGCAACCTGATGCTGTTTTTGCCATGTCCAGCCTGATATTTTGTGCTCTTTTGCCATGCTTGTTTGAACATGTTATGATGTGAACTAGCCGTAGCTCAGTGCTCATCTTTTGTCGAGCATCATGTGTAGGTCACTGCCATGTGCTTTGTTGGTACGTTTGGGTGCAGTAGCTTAATTAATTGTTGCTTGCTAAGTGGCATCTTGCTGTTAATGGCAGATTTGCGCCAATCTTGTTTTGCTTGCCATTTGCAAACCGTGCATCCGATTCCGGTGATCTTTATATCGATTTCAACCGAAATCATCTCATCTTTCCAGTGGCATACTTGGTTTGCCAAGTTGATGCCTGGTTCATCATTTACCTTCCGGAGCGCGCATAAGCATTGCATATCGCATCCCGCATATCATGTCATGTTTTGCATCATGTTGATTGTGCATTGCACCGTGATTTATTGTGGTTCCTTTGTTTGTGTTGTTGCTTTGGGTAGAGCCGGGAGACGAGTACGTGAACGAGGAACCTGTTGAGAACGCCGAGGATCAAGCTTTCGACAACTCGAGAACATTGCGTGCAAGATGACCATACCCTCGAAATCACTTCTATCTTTGCTATGCTAGTTGCTCGCTCTTTTGCTATGCCTATGCTGCGATGCCTACCACTTGCTATATCATGCCACCCATATTGCCATGTCAGCCCTAACCATCCTTTTCCTAGCAAACCGTTGATTGGCTATGTTACCGCTTTGCTCAGCCCTCTTATAGCGCTTGCTAGTTGCGTGAAGTGAAGTTTGTTCCTTGTTGAACATGGAGATGTTGTTCCTCTTGGAACATGTTTACTTGTTGGGGATATCACAATATATATATCTGCTATAATTAATACATCTATATACTTGGTAAAGGGTGGAAGGCTCGGCCTTATGCCCGTGTTTTGTTCCACTCTTGCCACCCTAGTTTCCGCCATACCGTGTTATGTTCCTTGATTTCGCGTTCCACGGTTGGGTGATTTATGGGACCCCTTGACAGTTCGCTTTGAATAAGACTCGTCCGCAAGGCCCAACATTGGTTTTACCATTTGCCACCTAAGCCTTTTCCCGGGTTTTCGCGAGCTCGAGGGTCATCTTACTTTAAACCCCGGCCGTGCTCCTTCGAGCGTTGGTCCAAACTAGAGCACCGTCTTGGGACCATTCCTTGGCAACTTGGATTACGCTCGGTTCTGTATGCTTAGCTTATCCGGTGTGCCACGAGAACGAGATATGTGCAGCTCCTATCGGGATTTGTCGGCACAATCGGGTGGTCTTGCTGGTCTTGTTTTATTGCTGTCGAAATGTCTTGTAGTCCGGGATTCGAGATTGATCGGATCTTCCCAGAGAAGGAATATCCTTCGTTGACCGTGAGAGCTTATAATGGGCTAAGTTGGGACACCCCGCAGGTAATATCTTTCAAAGCCGTGCCCATGTTTATGAGGCGATGGGAATTTGTTAATGTCCGTTGTAGAAAACCCAAAGTTGACCTCAATTAAAATACACATCAACGCGTGTGTAACTGTGATGGTCTCTTCTCGGCGGAGTCCGGAAGTGAACACGGTGTTGGAGTTATGTCCGACGTAAGTAGTTCAGGATCACTTCTTGATCGCTACTAGCTTCACGGTCGTGCTTTGCTCCTCTTCTCGCTCTCTTTTGCGATGTAGCCACCATATATGCTAGTCGCTTGCTGCAGCTCCACTTTACTACTCTGTCCTTCCTATAAGCTTAAATAGTCTTGATCTCGCGGTGTGAGATTGCTGAGTCCCGTGACTCACGTGATACTTCCAAAACAGTTGCGAGTTCCGATGAGACCAAAGGGTGATTCAACCGAGCTCAAGTGGGAGTTCGACGAGGAACGTGGTCGTTACTATGTGTCTTTTCCGATGATCGAGAGTGGTGCCCAGTTGGGACGATTCGGGATCTGTGTAGCATTTGGGGTATCTTCTTTTATTTTGGTTCCGTAGTCGGACCTTGAGTGTACTCAATGATGGATGTTTATTTATGTACTGTGAAGTGGCGTGGCATCGTAAGCCAACTATGTATCTTTCCTTAATTATTACATGGGTTGTGTGAAGATTACCTCACTTGCGACATTGCTTTCAATGCGGTTATGCCTCTAAGTCGTGCCTCGACACGTGGGAGATATAGCCGCATCGGGGCGCTATGTTGGTAATCGAGCCTTCCCGACTTAGGAGCCCCTACTTGATTGTTTCTTGGCGTTGTTGAGTCTAGAATGGAAAATGTTTTGAGTCTTAGGATTATATATATCGGAGAGTAGGATTCTTTTACTCCCAGGTCCTTCGTCAGCTCTGTGAGGTCTCCCGACGAGAGTTTTGACTCTTCTCTCTCAAATTTCACTAAAAAATTTTTAGGATCACGTGGGTATCTTGGAATCGTTCGATGGTTTTGTGACGAGAACATTGTTCTTGGTGCCTCCCGACATTTAGGGGTTGTGGCGTTGTCCGGGAGTTGAGCTCCGAGGTGTTGTCGCCACAATTTTATCGCTGCGCTTCGAATACCGAGTTTTACCGACATCGAAATCTCTTTTGTGCAGTTGTTGGTGAGATAACCCCGATAGCCCAAAGATCTTGTGGCGAAAAGGGAGTATTGCCATGACTTGTATAACGGATGTTTTTCAAGGTCGAGGTACACGATTTCGAGGATTTCTTGGTTATGTGTTGACGGATGGATACAAATGGATCTAGGTATTGTTAGTTTGGGTGATATATTTTGTGTCCCTGATCCCCAACACCAGATTGCATAACCAGAAAGTTTCGGAGTTTATAGGTGGGAATTCTAGTAGCTTACGGGATATTCTTTCCGATGGATGTATGATTTGAGATTGGGGTTCAACGCTCTAGTGGTCCGCCCATTCACGGTCGATTCTGATGGTCGCGAGACGCCTTAAAGAATCCTTGGCTATGCTGATTCGGGACGCCTTGTTAGTCATTCGTGACGTCCGCTATACGTCGTGTCCGTGTGGGCCCCACCACTAACACTTTGGACGAAATCTCTATCATGTGTTTGTTCCGCTCATTCTAGAAGCCAATCTTTTGTTTTCAGTGGTGATATTCGATTTGTTTCTAAGATGATGTTGTTTCCATATCCTTTATCTAAGTGGCTTCTCACCTTATTGGACGTGTGATGATTAACTTTGAATTCATTCGCTCATTCTTGTTCAATGTTTATTGTGAAGACTATATGTTGCAATTTCTATCCGCTGATTCTACTTATCTTTTTGTCTATCAAAGGACTAACGGATGTCACCCTCTTCAGATGGCTCCGCCAACGCGTCGAATCCGGATCGCAATGATGGGGATCACGAACCTCCACCTCCACCTCCACCTCCGCCTCCAGAGGCTCGGCAAGCTATCATGGCAGCCACCAATGCCAATGCTCGATGATTTTGCAGCTCTTGCAAGAACGTACTCAGGGCAAGGCAATCAAGGCAATCAAGGCAATCAAGGTCAAGGCAACAATCAGCCACACTTTGCTACTCTCGGTCGGTTCCTCGCTAATCAGCGAAGTCTTTCGGTTTCGTGTTGAGGCTACGACGCCGACGATTGGTTAGTGGACATCTGCAAGCACTTTGATTGTAGCAATGTCGGACACGAGGACTTTGTCAAGTTTGCATCGCTTCAACTCAAGGATCAAGCTGCCGAGTGGTTCCAAGAATACAAAGATTCCAGAGGAGGTCGTGTCATTACCTGGGATGAGTTCCGCCGTGATTTCAGAGCTCATCACATTCCGAAAAGTGTTGTTGAGAGCAAGCGTGAGGAGTTCCGCAATCTCAAGCAAGGCACCATGTCTGTCTATCAATACAATATCCAGTTCCAGAAGCTCGCTCGTTTTGCTAAGCAAGACGTGCCTGATGAAAAGAGTATGATCTATCAATTCAGAGGTGGTCTGAGAGAAGATCTGCAATTACCTCTTGTGCTTTTTGAGCCAGATAAGTATGATGAATTCTACAACATGGCTCAAGCAAGAAGCTGCCCAGCTCAAATGTGAGGCTTCTAAGAAGAGAATCAGGATGCAGTTCAGTCCTCTTCGTCCTCTCAAGTGGCAGCTAAGCAGGCGAAGTTTTACCTTCCCCTCCTCCGTTCCGTCGGCCTTACCAAAGAAGAACTCAGTGGCCGTGGATCTTCCCACCCACCCAACCCAAGCTATCGTAACAAGTCTAATTCTCAAGCTCCAAGGTCAAGTGCTCCTTACCACCGTCCGCTCTCCGAGGTCACTTGCAACAAGTGTCGCAGAAGGGTCACTATGCTAACAAGTGCTTCAACCAGAGGCGCCTTCCTCCTCCTCCTCCCGTGAAATCTTCCAGCAATGCAAAGGTCAAGCATAATCCAAAGTATGCCAAGGTCAATATGATGAATGCAGCTCAAGCAGAGGATTCTTCTGATGTGATCATGGGTAATCTTCCAGTTAATGATATTCCTGCCAAAGTTTTATTTGATACCGGTGCATCGCATTGTTTCATGTCTAGATCTTTTGTTGCAAAGCATGATTTCATTTCGGAAATGTTGGAAAACCTTTGGGAGTTGTTTCTCCAGCCTCTTCTATGAGGGCTACCACAAGGATTCCGGATGTTTCTATCAAGATGGGCGATTATAGATTTCGCTAAACCATTTGTTCTTGGTGACTCGGATATTGATCTTATTCTCGAATGGATCGGCTTTATCAAGACAAAGCTCAGCTTGATTGTGCTGCCGTGAAATTCAATTGACTCACTCTTCTAATGATGTGATCATCTATGCCGCTCGTGATGAAACCATTGGTTGTTTTCTCTCAATGAGAAGGGCGAACTGAATGCTATCTCTCGATTCCAAATGCTTGTGAGTACCAAGATGTCTTTCCGTAAGAGCTTCCGGTATGCCTCCTCATCGCCGCTTGAGTTCGTTATCGATCTTGAGCCCGCATCGAACCCGCTTGCAAGCGCCCATACAAGCTTGGACCTGAAGAGCTGAAGGAATTGAAGAAGCAGCTCGATGAACAAGAGCGTCTGGTTTGATCGCATCGAGTTCATCTCCTTGGGGTTGTGGTGTTCTTTTGTCCGAAGAAGGATGGCACGGACCGACTTTGCGCCGATTACCGTCCATTGAATAAGAAGACAATCAAGAACAAGTATCCACTTCCCAACATCAATGAGCTTTTCGAGCAACTCAAAGGTGCTAAGTGTTCTCCAAGCTTGACCTTCAGATGGGGTATCATCGATTCGCATTCGTGAACAAGATATTCCCAAGACAGATTCGAACAAGCTTTGGTTCTTATGAATATACCGTCATGTCTTTCGCCTCGTCAATGCTCCTCCAACATTCTCTCGGATGATGAATTTCATTTTCAACCCCTACACCAATGAATTCGTCTTGGTCTATCTTGATGATATTTTGGTCTTCTCCAAGAATAAGAAGGATCATGCCAAACATTTGCGATTGGTGCTAGACAAGCTCGAGAGTATCAATTCTATGCTAAGTTCTCCAAATGTGAATTTTGGCTTGATGAAGTGCTTTATCTTGGTCATATCATCTCGCTAAGGGCATCATTGTTGATCCCGAGAAGGTGTCCGCAATTGTGAATTGGGAACCTCCTCGAATGTCAAGCAGCTCCAGCTTTTCTTGGTCTTGCAAGCTATTGTCAAGATTCGTTGAGAACTTCTCCAAGATTGCAAAGCCTCTTTCCAACCTTCTCCAGAAGCATGTGAAGTATGTCTGGTCTCCCGAGTGTGACGTTGCTTTCAATACCCTCAAAGAGAAACTCGTCACAGCTCCTGTTCTGACTCCTCCTGATGAATCCAAGCCATTTGAAGTTTTCTGTGATGCTTCTCTTCAAGGTCTCGGTGCTGTGTTAATGCAAGAGAAAAGAGTTGTGGCTTATACCTCTCGCCAATTGAAGCCCAACGAAAAGAACTACCCCACTCACGATCTTGAGTTGGCGGCAGTTGTCCATGCATTGATTACGTGGAGACATCTCTTGTTGGGAAGGAAAGTGGACATTTTCACCGATCACAAGAGTCTCAAGTACATCTTCACTCAACCCAACCTCAACCTCGAGGCACTCGATGGGTCGAAATGATTCAAGAGTACAACCCAAGTATTGAGTATACTCCGCAAAGCCAATGTCATTGCAGATGCTTTGAGCAGAAAGCTTATCGCAATCCTAATCCTCAAGCCCTTTCACCGGATCTCTGTGAAGCTTTCCGCAAGCTGAATCTTCAAGTTGTTCCTCAAGGCTTTCTTGCCAACCTCATAGTCTCTCCTACTTTGGAAGATCAGATTCTTGAGGCTCAACTTCGGATACCATGGTGAAAAAGGTGAAACGTGGTATCGACAAGGGCATTTCAAGTACAAGTGCTTCCACGTTGATGACAAAGACACTCTGTTCTTTGAGGACCGGATTGTGGTTCCTAAGGGTGATCTGAGAAAAGTCATTATGAACGAGGCTCACAATTCGCTTCTATCCATTCATCCTGGAAGTACGAAGATGTACCATGATCTCAAGCAGTCATATTGGTGGACTCGAATGAAGCGAGAAATTGCTCAATTCGTGAATGAGTGTGATGTCCGCAGAAGAGTGAAAGCGTAACACCAAAGACCAGCTGGTCTCCTCCAACCTCTTGCTATTCCTGAATGGAAGTTTGATCATATTGAAATGGACTTCGTGGATGGCTTTCCAAAGTCCAAGCGTGGAAATGATGCTATCTTCGTTGTCATTGACAAGCTTACTAAAGTGGCTCATTTTCTTCCTATCAAAGAATCCATCACAGCAGCTCGGTTGGCGAGCTATACACCTCGAGGATTGTCTCCTTGCACGGCATTCCACAAGTGATCTCTTCTGACCGTGGCAGCATCTTTACCTCCAAGTTTTGGGATTCTTTTCGAAGGCCATGGGCACCAACATTCGCTTTCAAAGACAGCTTTCCATCCTCAAACAAGTGGCCAAGTCGAGCGAGTTAATCAAATCCTTGAAGATATGCTCGTGGCTTGTGTCATTTCTTTCGGTATGAAGTGGGAAGATTGTCTTCCATATGCTGAGTTCTCTTACAACAACAGCTTCCAAGCGAGTTCGGGCAAGGCCCCATTCGAAATTCTCTATGGCGAGAGTGCCGTACTCCTCTCAATTGGTCTCGAGACAGTGAACGCCAACTTCTTGGCAATGACTTGATCACGTATGTAAGAAATGTGCCAAGTCATTCGTGAGAATCTCAAAGCCGCAATCGCGCGGAAGAGCTATTATGATGATAAGCACCGTGATGTGGCTTTTGAAATCGGAGACCATGTCTACCTCGCGTCTCTCAATGAAAGGCACTCGTTGCTTCGTATCAAAGGAAGCTTGCCCCTAGATACGTGGGTCCTTTCAAGATCATTGGGAAAAGAGGCGATCTCGCCTATCAACTTGAGCTTCCATCCAACTTTGCAAACGTGCACGATGTGTTCCACGTGTCACAGCTTCGCAAGTGCTTCAAGACTCTGAACGCACTATCAACTTCAAGAGATTGACCTTCAAGAAGATCTCTTATCATGAGCACCCGTTGCTATTCTTGAAGAAACCGAGCGCAAGACTCGCAACAAGTCAATCAAATTCCTGAAAGTGAAGTGGTCACACCATTCCGACCGAGAAGCTACCGGGGCGCGAGGATCACCTCCGCTCTGAATATCCGGAGTTCTTTCAGTCCTAGATCTCGGGGCGAGATCCTCTTGTAGTGGTGGAGTGTTGTAACACCCGGAAGTAACTTTCCATATTTGTAACTCCAACTCTTGCCATTTTCGGCATTGATATATGATATTCCTCCGTGGTTGGGTTTTTCTTCTTTTGCATTTTGTCCATGTCATGCATTTTTATTATGTCATCATGTGCATCGCATTTGCATACGTGTTCGCCTCATGATTCCGAGCATTTTTCCGTTGTCCATTTTGCAATCCGACTCCTATCTCCCCGGCGGTCCTTTTACGCTTTTTCCGTGTGCGGGTATTAAACCTTCTCGAAATGGACCGAGGTTTGTCTAGTGGCCTTGGTATACCACCCAGAGACCACCGGTCAAGTTTCGGTCATTTGGAGCTCGTTTGGTACTCCAACGGTTAACCGACTCTCAAGAAAGGCCTCTTTTAAGTTGCAGCCCAACACCCCTTCAAAACAGCCCAATAACCCATCTAAGTCACTTCCATGCTCTCCGTCGCTCGATCACGATCGTGTGGTAAAACTACACCTCATTTGGACTCTCCTAGCTCCTCTATGCCTATTTAAGCAAACCCTCCAACCGGATCATCCTTCCCAAACCCTAAAAACCGTCCGCGCCGGCCGGACACGTCCGCCGCCCGCCCGGACATTTCAAGCCGCCGCCCCTCGCCCAATCGCGTCCGCCACGTGGCTCGCCCGCCATCATCACATCATGCCCGCCGGGCTCAGCATGGCCTCTCCTGCCACACACCAGGCCTCATAGCAGGCCGGCTGCATTGCCATCTCGCCACATGGCGCTGCCGCCAGCGCCGCCTCCGCCTCCATCTCGCTGAGTCCGCCGCCCCCGCCGCCGCCACACCGCGGGCTCCGCCCTCGCTTTCGGCCCGGCCTCATTTTGGCCTTATCATGCGGGCTGCCATTCGCCGACAAGCCGCCGCCCCCCCCGGCCGGCTTCCCCTCCGCGAGCTCCTCCACTCCCGGCGCCCATCGCCTGATCCGCCGCCGATCCGCCCGATCCGCCTCGGGCCGAGAGCCCGTTGACTCTCTCCCCTTCCTTTTTTTTCCTAAGTCATTTGCATCCAGTATTATTTTGTGCAATTTTTGAAGTGGTATATCTTTGCATCTGTATGTCCATTTTGCGCGTATAATATGTCAAAATGTTCGTCTCGAAGAGTAGATCATTTCATCTCATTGCATAATTTTCATTTGAGCTTATCTTGATGCCCTAAATGCTGTTGGAAGAGTGCTATGTGATGTTAGTTTCTGTTTCGTAACAGAAGTTGCACTTTTGTTATTTTTGCCATGATTAATGTGTGCACCCTATGAATTTGAGTCCTACATGTGTTTTGTAAAATGCCATGCCATCTTTCCAGGGGTGTATGCCATGTATTTTTGTGATCTATGTGGTGACTAGCACAAGCATGCAAAGTAGGTGTCCTGTTGTTGCTGATTTCAGCCCTGTTTTAGCTGATTTTGGTGCCATGTTTACTTGATGATACCGAGAGATCTATGCATAATTTGAGATACTTCAGTAAGGGTGTTTTGTAAAACATGTCTTGCTCTATCCATCCATGCCTTTGTTTGCAATTATGGAGTGCCATAGCTTGAGTCAATCGAGCTCTACTTTTGCTATCAAATGTTTCCTGGCAGATTGTTTACATGTTATTCAATTTTGCCAAGCTTGTTGTGGTTGATCCATTTATGCTATGTCATTGTTCTTGCCATGTATGTCTTCTATACCATGTCTTCTTGATGTATGTATGCTTAGTTTATCATATAAGGCTCTGTAGTGAGTGCATTGAGCTTGTTAACATGCCTTCTCGTTATCAGTTTTTGACATGTCATGTTGCTGATTCTGTTAACGAAACTTTCAATATTGACATGGGTGTTACTATATTTTCTAGTCCTTTTTGGCTTATGGTAAGTAAGGGACTTTTGATCTATGCTTTGAGTAGATTCATGCCATGCCATGTTTTGCTATTTTAAGGTCCTGTAGCATGTAGTTTTGCTGCTCTGAACATTGCAACCTGATGCTGTTTTTGCCATGTCCAGCCTGATATTTTGTGCTCTTTTGCCATGCTTGTTTGAACATGTTATGATGTGAACTAGCCGTAGCTCAGTGCTCATCTTTTGTCGATCATCATGTGTAGGTCACTGCCATGTGCTTTGTTGGTACGTTTGGGTGCAGTAGCTTAATTAATTGTTGCTTGCTAAGTGGCATCTTGCTGTTAATGGCAGATTTGCGCCAATCTTGTTTTGCTTGCCATTTGCAAACCGTGCATCCGATTCCGTGATCTTTATATCGATTTCAACCAAATCATCTCATCTTTCCAGTGGCATACTTGGTTTGCCAAGTTGATGCCTGGTTCATCATTTACCTTCCGGAGCGCGCATAAGCATTGCATATCGCATCCCGCATATCATGTCATGTTTTGCATCATGTTGATTGTGCATTGCACCGTGATTTATTGTGGTTCCTTTGTTTGTGTTGTTGCTTTGGGTAGAGCCGGAGACGAGTGCGTGAACGAGGAACCTGTTGAGAACGCTTTAGGATCAAGCTTTCGACAACTCGAGAACATTGCGCAAGATGACCATACCTCGAAATCACTTCTATCTTTGCTATGCTAGCTGCTCGCTTTTTTGCTATGCCTATGCTGCGATGCCTACCACTTGCTATATCATGCCACCCATATTGCCATGTCAGCCCTAACCATCCTTTTCCTAGCAAACCGTTGATTGGCTATGTTACCGCTTTGCTCAGCCCTCTTATAGCGCTGCTAGTTGCAGGTGAAGCTGAAGTTTGTTCCTTGTTGAACATGGAGATGTTGTTCCTCTTGGAACATGTTTACTTGTTGGGGATATCACAATATATATATCTGCTATAATTAATACATCTATATACTTGGTAAAGGGTGGAAGGCTCGGCCTTATGCCTGTGTTTTGTTCCACTCTTGCCACCCTAGTTTCCGCCATACCGTGTTATGTTCCTTGATTTCGCGTTCCTTACACGGTTGGGTGATTTATGGGACCCCTTGACAGTTCGCTTTGAATAAGACTCGTCCGCAAGGCCCAACATTGGTTTTACCATTTGCCACCTAAGCCTTTTCCCCGGTTTTCGCGAGCCCGAGGGTCATCTTATTTAAACCCCGGCAAGTGCTCCTTCGAAGCGTTGGTCCAAACTAGAGCACCGTATGGGACCATTCCTTGGCAACTTGGATTACGTCGGTTCCTGTGACGCTTAGCTTATCCGGTGTGCCCCGAGAACGAGATATGTGCAGCTCCTATCGGGATTTGTCGGCACAATCGGGTGGTCTTGCTGGTCTTGTTTTATTGCTGTCGAAATGTCTTGTAGTCCGGGATTCCGAGATTGATCGGGTCTTCCGGTAGAAGGAATATCCTTCGTTGACCGTGAGAGCTTATAATGGGCTGTTGGGACACCCTGCAGGTAATATCTTTCAAAGTCGTGCCATGTTATGAGGCGATGGGAATTTGTTAATGTCCGGTTGTAGAAAACCCAAAGTTGACCTCAATTAAAATACACATCAATCAAGTGTGTAACCGTGATGGTCTCTTCTCGGCGGAGTCCGGAAGTGAACACGGTGTTGGAGTTATGTCGGACGAAATAGTTCAGATCACTTCTTGATCGCTACTAGCTTCACGACCGTGCTTTGCTCCTCTTCTCGCTCTCTTTTGCGATGTAGCCACCATATATGCTAGTCGCTTGCTGCAGCTCCACTTTACTACTCTGTCCTTCCTATAAGCTTAAATAGTCTTGATCTCGCGGGTGTGAGATTGCTGAGTCCCGTGACTCACGAGATACTTCCAAAACAGTTGCAGAGTTCCGATGAGACCAAGTGCAGGTGATTCAACCGAGCTCAAGTGGGAGTTCGACGAGGATCGTGGTCGTTATTATGTGTCTTTTCCTCGATGATCGAGAGTGGTGCCCAGCTGGGACGATTCGGGATCTGTAGCATTTGGGGTATCTTCTTTTATTTTGGTTCCGTAGTCGGACCTTGAGTGTACTCAATGATGGATGTTTATTTATGTATTTGTGTGAAGTGGCGATCGTAAGCCAACTATGTATCTTTCCCTTAATTATTACATGGGTTGTGTGAAGATTACCTCACTTGCGACATTGCTTTCAATGCGGTTATGTTTCTAAGTCGTGTCTCGACACGGGGAGATATAGTCGCATCGGGGCGCATAACGCCATGGTGGGCCCCCAAGGGGGCTTGGTCAAGAGGAGGTGGCGCAGAGGTGCCACAAGGCAACCTCCCTGACTCAGCGCGCGGGGCAAGAACCCGGTGGCTTTAAGTTCACCCTCGTCCGGACTCCATGCCGAACCATCAGCGGTTCAAGTCCGGCCAGCGGATCCTTCGCAAGAAGGGTAAGACGCGTGTCCTCCGTCCCAACCGGAGGCACCGGATAGCGATCGGAGGCGCTTAACACGCTTCCATCGAGGAGGAGCACCGCACCGTTATGAGTGCGGTGATCCGAATAGTTCAGTCCGCCAAGAGCGGACTGACCGAAGCCTGTACCAGCCTTCTAACAGGCTTTGAGGTAAGTTTAGTATATATAAAAATATTACCGCATAGACAGTAGCCCCTGATGCTTAGTTCGGCGTTTCAATGGTGAACATCATTATGTTGATCATATCTACTATATGATTCACGCTCGACCTTTGGGTCTCCGTGTTCCGAGGTGGAATATGGTGGAGGAGGGCACCGCACACGGCTAAGGAACGATCCGTAGATCAACTTGTGTGTCATGGGGTGCCCCCCTGCCCCCGTATATAAAGGAGCAAGGGAGGAGGAGGCCGGCCCTAGGAGGAGGGCGCGACAAGGGTAGGACTCCTTCTTTCCTAGTCCAACTAGGAGAAGGGGGGAAAGGAGGGAAGTGGAGAAGGAAGGAGAGGGGGCCGCCCCAAACCCTTTGTCCAATTCGATCGGGCTTGGGAGGCGCACGCCACCTCCCGACTCCTTCCCACTAAGGCCCATTAAGGCCCAATACTCTTCTCCGTATTCCTGTAACTCCCCAGCATCTCAAAAAACCCGAATCACTCGAACCTTTCCGAACTCCAATATAGTCGTCCAATATATCGATCTTTACGCCTCGACCATTTCGAGACTCCTCGTCATGTCCCTGATCTCATCCGGACTCAACTCCTTCGGTACATCAAAACTCATAAACTCATAATAAAACCGCCATCGAAACCTTACATGAGGACCCTACGGTTCGAGAACTATGTAGACATGACCTAGAACTATTCTTGGTCAATAACCAATAGCGGAACCTGGATGCTCATATTGGCTCCTACATATTCTACGAAGATCTTTATCGGTCAAACCGCATAACAACATACGTTGTTCCCTTTGTCATCGGTATGTTACTTGCCCGAGATTCGATCGCTTGTATCCAATACCTAGTTCAATCTCGCTATCGCAAGTCTCTTTACTCGTTACGTAATGCATCATTCCGTAACTAACTCATTAGCTACATTGCTTGCAAGGCTTATAGTGATGTGCATTACCGAGAGGGCCCAGAGATACCTCTCCGACAATCGGAGTGACAAAACCTAATCTCGAAATACGCCAACCCAACATGTACCTTTGGAGACACCTGTTGTACTCCTTTATAATCACCCAGCTTACGCTGTGGACGCTTGGTAGTACCCAAAGTGTTCCTCCGTAAACGGAGTTGCATAATCTCATAGTTACAGGAACATGTATAAGTCATGAAGAAAGCAATAGCAATATACTAAACGATCAAGTGCTAGGCTAACGGAATGGGTCATGTCAATCACATCATTCTTCCAATGATGTGATCCCGTTAATCAAATGACAACTCTTTTGTCCATGGCTAGGAAACATAACCATCTTTGATAAACGAGCTAGTCAAGTAGAGGCATACTAGTGACACTATGTTTGTCTATGTATTCACACATGTATTATGTTTCCGGTTACTACAATTCTAGCATGAATAATAAACATTTATCATGATATAAGAAAATAAATAATAACTTTATTATTGCCTCTAGGGCATATTTCCTTCACATGGGTACTGCAGGGGCCACGAACGAGGTGGAGACCTCAAGGAAGCGGTGTCCGTGTCGAAAACAAAGCGGCCATGAGCGCACTGAGCGAGAGAAGGGGAGGCGCAGCTGGCTACAGATGGCAAGAGCTCCAAGCTCTCATGGAAAAACACGAAGTTTGAGCGTGACTCAAGACTCGAGAGTCCGAGCTCGCCTCGGCTCTTGAAAGTGCCAAAGCTGCTAAGGTCGAGGCCCAAAAAGCCCTCCAAGAAATTGAATCATTAAAGAAGATAGCGGCGGATAAGGCATTCTTTATGCAAAGCAAGCATGTGAAAGTGAATTACCTATTACTTACCCAGATTCGAGCTCTCCAGAGCTGTTCGCAGATTTGCCCATGCAGATCGCCCGATGCTTGCCGCATTCTACCGCGCCAAGGAGGGGAGCTCGACGGAGAAGGTGTTCTGGTCTCAAGATATCGAGGCCGGACATCCGTGTGCCCTCGAGCGACCAAATGAAGCACTGGTCGAGCTCCACAAGGTCGCCGAATAGGCCATGAAGGGCCTTATAGTTCGACCGGGCCATTAGGAGCCATGCCTGGGGCTACTTTGGCTTGGTGTAGCTGGTGGTGGGCCTGCCCACGAATTGAAGTCATCAAGCGCCCGTCTGCATTGAGGGTGTCCGTCGGGCCCTTGCCCGTCCCTAAAGTGCACTGGGCAAGCTGGATGCGAGAAGCTTGTGACGGACGGCCACCAAGGGCAAGGAGCATCGCACGCCCAAATGTATTATGAGGGTCTCCTAAAGGGTGCCCGCCAATAGCGGACGAGTGCTCCAAAGATGTAATTTTGAATAGACTCGATTTGTTATCATGTACGCTGAAAACTTGTTCATATGCGCTAAAGCAACGCTTGTTAATTTAAAATATTACCTTCAGTGCGCCGCTTATCAAATTTGAGAGATGGCAAGTCATTGGCTTCAGCCCCATGCCACGAGTCTTTGGGTGTTCGGATAAACTTGAGCACTCTTGTTCCCATTCTTGGGTCCATCTAGGAGGCGCTTAACACAATGAACAAGGCAACCGGACTTATAATGCTTGAACACTCTCACTTAGCCATAGAATTCTATAATTTTAAATTTCGCTAAGCCCCTAGTATTCGAAGACCGAGTTCGGGCGCTATCCACGCCTTGGCCGGACAGTTCCGTTCCTCGCTCTAAGCGGCATAAGTCTTTAGGGACCCAAAAACCTCTTGAATAGCGATCGCTCTCGCCTTTATCATGACGGTCAATTTTAGCTTTCTCCATCGAGGTGCTCGACCCAGCTCAACTGGGCACAATCGCAGATGGTTCTCCGTGCTACCTTAGCCGATATAGCGGAACGTAAGGTACCAAAACACGGGAGCCGGGCAAACCCAACTATTGACCCAAGACATGATTCAGAGCCGATTCATATAGTGCTATAAGTTCGGGGTGCCCCACTTGTGAAAGTGTTCGGACTTATCACACCATAATTTTGGGGTACTTAAGCCCTTGGTGTATTGGCCGTACCAAAGTGTACGGGTGCAACATGTCATGAAATGAACATATATGTAGAAAAAGAAAGGAGTGCAATAATAGACAAAAGCTATGTATTGTTTATTCAAAAAGGTACTGCAATGAGAGGGATGGGACTATCTAACATGTCCTTCTCCAGGGGTAAGCTGGGGATGGTATGTAAAATGTATAATGCTCAGAATAGAGACCACCAACACTCGACGGAGCTTTACCGCTTCCCAGGCTGTTGCATCGTGAGTTCGCGATTCTAGTGCCGACAGACTTCAAAAACGGAGTCCTGAAAAGAAAGAAAAGAAAAAGAAAAGAATGACACAATCGGAGCCCTCAGTGCGGTTAAGCCGCATTCTTGAGTGCCGTGGTCGTGTTCTCCCCATATGCCCATGGTATCTCCAGAGCATAGTTATTTATGCGTACACTGCTTCGCAATTTCATGCGAGGGCTGGGGTTGGGGCCGGATTGCTACTGTGCTTGAATCGTGCTGTGGTCTGTTGTAGGTTACTCCGGCGCGCTTGGCGGTGTCCGGACGCTTAGTGGCCGGACTCGAGAGTTGCCGTGTGAGGCTGCTTTGCACCTCCGCCAGGGCCGCTGTGCTCCTCCGCTCGGAGAGAGCGCTCGTGTTTCCATTGACCGTGATTACCCTCGAGGGCCTGGCATCTTGAGCTTGAGGTATGCGAAAGTGCGGCACCGCATTGAATTTTGCAATGCGGTTCGTCCGAAAGCAATGGTATGATAGCCGCGGAACGGGACTATGTCAAGATTAACTCTTCGCTTCGAAGTTATCCGTGATCCGAAGACCACTTCGAGTGTGATCGAGCCTGCATAATTGGCCTCTACACGGTATGACGCCTTTAAAGGTCGCTCTTTGTAGGTTTAATCCTTGAGGGTCTATGCCCATTTTGCACACCGTATCCCGATAAAGCAGGTTCAGTTGCCGCCGCCGTCCATCGACTCTGGTGAGGTGAAATCCGTCAATAATTGGGTCAAGAACCAATGCGGCGAAATCGCCGTGACGGATGCTAGTGGGGTGGTCCCTTCGATCGAAGGTGATCGGGCAGGAAGACTGTAACACCCCGGATACAACTTTCCATATTCGTAACTCCGACTCTTGCCCTTTCCGGAGATGTGATTTATTATTTCCTTCGTGGTTGGGTTTTGTCTGTTGTTTTGCATTTTGTTCTTGTCTTGCATTTCGTCTCATGGCATCATCTGCATTTCGTCCGCATGTTTTTCAAAACTTGCATCCGTTCGGGTTCCGCCAGTTCTCTCCGTTGTCCGTTCCGAGTCCGGATACACTCGCACGCGCCCGCGGCACCTCCGAAATATTATTTTATTAGTGGCATAATAATGTTCTCGAATGGGTTGCAACTTGTCATGCGGTCTTATTATAGTGTAGACAGGCCGCCGCCAAGTTTCAATGCGATTCGAGTTCGCTTGATCGCCCAACCGCTATATTTATAACCGGATATAGTCGGTATATTCGCCGGATGTTTCGGTCTCCAAATCGTGCCGGCTGCATTTCTCCTCTCCCCTCACCCGCACCCTCTCGTCACAGCCCACCTGCAGCCCACCTAGTCCATCCTCCTTCCCTCTTCGCTTAGGAGTTGTCCGACACGACCGCACGGTCCAAACCCTCTCCTGACAAAGGCATCGAACCCTCACGCGTCTCAAACCTCCCTCGAACCCGACCCGGGCACTAGTTACCGCTGTGTCCGGATCATCTCCTAACATCTACAAAATATCTCCGCTTTGTTTGGACTCCTAACCTATTTATTTTCGACTGCTCGACATCGAATCGGAGGGTCCAAACCTATTCTAATCTCCTCTTTCCTTATATAAATACTCCCTTGTCTAAATTAGGCCAAACCCTAACTTCTAGGAGTTTGTCCCTCAACGCCACCAAGATCTTCCTCGGGATCCCAGGCGCCTCCACTCTCGCCTCCACCGCACCCCCAATCAGCACCCGATCCCCCAGCCCGAGCCTCCACTCGATCCTGTCGCCTCCTTGCTCGGGAGAGGAAAGCTCGACCCCAAGCAGCCCAGGCGCCTCGTGCCTCCTCCTCCCTTGGTCTGGGACGCGTCCGCCGCCTCAGAGCCGTCGTCGTCCGCGCCCGCAGGATCCAGCAGCTGCAGCCCCGAGCTCCTCGCTTCTTTCCTCACAAGGCCCGAGGCCGCAGCCTCCTCGCCCACGACCACCTCACCTCGCCAGAGCTCAACACCCTCGAGCCCCAAGTCCCGTGGCGCTTGCCTGCGCCTCCCGAGCTCGTCCTCCCGTGGATCCCTCGATCTCCCTCATCCCCGAGCCCTTCCTCGCTCGATCTGACCAGAGGGTCCCCGAGCATCTCCTCCGCCGCCTCTGCCATCTTCCCCGAAGCTGGCGCCCGAGCGCCCCCTCCTCGGGAACCACAGCTCCGCGAACCTCGCTGGCGACCACCTCCCTGCAGCTGCGTGCTGCCTCCTTCCTCCCTGCGCCTTCTCTTTCTTCCTTCTCCTCTAAGCGCCATCGCTCACAGTGTTTTCTTGGCCAGAGCTCCACCCCGTCCGCCTCCTCCTGCCACCTCCCGTGGCGTCGCCCACCGGATCCGGCTGGATCCCGCCGTCCCCAGCCCGCTCCGCCGGTCCCCGCCAAGGCCACCTCGCGAGCCCTCGGCGATCTTCGGCTGTCAGCCGGCCTCCTGCTCCCTGCTTGAGCAAGAGAAGATGCGCTGCCAGCGCCTCTGCCTGCCTTGCGTTGACTCGAGCCGCTGGCCGGCCTGCCTCCTTCCACCGACCCAGCTCCCCAAACCGCCAGCCGCCAAGGCCCAGAGCGCCTCGCCTCGGCCCATCTCCACGCGCAGTCGAGGCCCAGCCGGCCTGTCCCCTCCTCTCCACCGACTGGGCCGAGCCCAATGTGAGCAGCGCCCGCCCCTCTCCTGAGCACTGCTGGGCCAGCCAGTTTCGGCCCAGTGTAGATTTTTTCTGAGCTGCGAATTTACTAATTATCCCAGGATTACTGTTTTACAGAAAACCCCCTAGACTTCATGCATTTAATAACTCATCAACCGTGCATCGGATTAAAATGTTTTATATATGTAATATGCTCAGAAAATTGTGTAGATTAATAATTTGCCATTTTCATCCCATGTTAAAATGTTTAACTTGCTGCTTATTTAAATTTGCTAATATGCCATGCTAAAATGCTTTAATTCATAACTAAATAACCGTAGCTCGGATTTTAACAAACTTTATATGTAAATGGGGTGGAAAAATGCCTAGATTAACATGTTCCACTTTATGTTGCTGTTTAACAACTCTAAAACTGTGTTTAGGGCAGAACAGTACCGAATCTAAAATATTGCTCATGGGGATTTTCCTAATTGTTGTTTCTTATTTCCGCCTCATTTAAACTTGCCTAAATAGCTAGTTTAATTATGCTCCACCTCTTGCCATGTTAACAACATTTAATATTGTTGTGTACCTAACCGAGAGAGAACTAAATAAGTTTGTGGTGTTCAGTCAATGTGCAACTCGCTGCATATTGAGCTCCACTTAACTTGTAGTGTTGTTTGTGCATATTGCCATGCCATGCACATTTAAACCGACATGCATCATACTTGTTTGTGCATCATGCCATGTTTATGCTTGTGCATTTATCATGTTGTTTGTTTCTTTCCGGTGTTGCTTCTCGGTTCCGTAATGTTGCGATTGTGAGGATTCGCTCGACTACTTCCGCTCGTTCTTCTTCATGGACTCGTTCTTCTTCCTTATGGATTTCGTGCAAGATGACCATACCCTCGAAATCACTTCTATCTTTGCTTGCTAGATGCTCGCTCTTTTGCTATGCCTATGCTACGATGCCTACCACTTGCTATATCATGCCACCCACATTGCCATGTCAAACCTCTAACCATCCTTTCCTAGCAAACCGTTGTTTGGCTATGTTACCGCTTTGCTCAGCCCTCTTATAGCGTTGTTAGTTGCGGTGAAGATGAAGTTTGTTCCTTGTTGAACATGGAGATGTTGTTCCTTGTTGGAACATGTTTACTTGTTGGGATATCACAATATATCTTATTTAATTAATGCATCTATATACTTGGTAAAGGGTGGAAGGCTCGGCCTTATGCCCGGTGTTTTGTTCCACTCTTGCCGCCTCTAGTTTCCGCCATATCGGTGTTATGTTCCCGGATTTTGCGTCCCTAACGCGGTCGGGTGATTTATGGGACCCCTTGACAGTTCGCTTTGAATAAGACTTTTCCAAAGAAGGCCCAACATTGGTTTTACATTTGCCTCACCTAGCCTTTTTCCCTTGGGAGTCGCGCATCCCGAGGGTCATCTTTATTTACCCCCCGGACGATGCTTCTCTAAGTGTTGGCCCAAACCGAGTAGATCATGGGGCCCCTCGTGGCAACTCGAGGTTTGGTTTACTCAGAGGATGTCTCATCCGTGTTGCCTCGAGAACGAGATATGTGCAGCTCCTATCGGGATTGTCGGCATGATCGGGCGGTCTTGCTGGACTTGTTTTATTGCTGTGAAATGTCTTGTAGCCGGATTCCGAGACTGATCGGGCTTCCCGGGAGAAGGTCTATTCTTCGTTGATCGCGAGAGCTTATCATGGGCTAAGTTGGGACACCCTGCAGGTTTGAACTTTCAAAGCCGTGCCCATGTTATGTGGCGATGGGAATTTGTTAATGTCCGGTTGTAGAAAACCCGGTTGATCTTAATTAAAATACACAAACCGCGTGTGTAACTGTGATGGTCTCTTCTCGTGAGTCCGGAAGTGAACACGGTGTTGGAGTTATGTTGACGTAAGTAGTTTCGTGGATCACTTCTTGATCATAGTTGTTCGACCGTGCTTTGCCTCCTCTTCTCGCTCTCTTTTGCGTATGTTAGCCACCATATATGCTAGTCGCTGCTGCAGCTCCACCTCACTACCCTGTCCTACCTTTAAGCTTAAATAGTCTTGATCTCATGGTGTGAGATTGTTGAGTCCTCGTGGCTCACAGATACTTCCAAAACCAGTTTGCAGGTGCCGATGTAACTGCAGGTGATGGACCCGAGCTCAAGGAGGAGCTCGATGAAGATCTTGTTCTTTGTGTTGTTTCGCTTCAGTTGATCAAGAGTGGAGCCAGTTGGGACGATCGGGATCTGTGTAGCATTTGGGGTAGTCTTCTTTTATTTTGGTTCCGTAGTCGGACCTTGATTGTATCTCGATGATGTAATGTTTTACTCATGTATTGTGTGAAGTGGCGATTGTAAGCCAACTATGTATCTCTTTTCCTTATGTATTACATGGGTTGTGTGAAGATTACCTCACTTGCGACATTGCTTTCAATGCGGTTATGCCTCTAAGTCGTGCTTCGACACGTGGGAGATATAGCCGCATCGAGGCGCTATGTTGGTAATCGAGCCTTCCCGACTTAGGAGCCCCTACTTGATTGTTTGTCTTGGCGTTGTTGAGTCTAGAATGGAAAATGTTTTGAGTCTTAGGATTATATATATCGGAGAGTAGGATTCTTTTACTCCCAGTCCCTTCATCGCCTCGGTGAGGTATCCCGACGAGAGTTTTGACTCTTCTCTTCTCAAATTTCACTAAATTTTTTAGGATCACGTGGTATCTTGGAATCGTTCCGATGGTTTTGTGACGAGAACATTGTTCTTGGTGCCTCCCGACATTTAGGGGTTGTGGCGGTGTCCCGGGAGTTGAGCTCCGAGGTGTTGTCGCCACAATTTTATCGCTGCAGCTTCTGAATACCGAGTTTTGCCGACATCGAAATCTCTTTTGTGCGCTTGTTGGTGAGATAACCCCGATAGCCCAAGATCGTGGCGAAAAGGGAGTATTGCCATGACTTGTATAACGGATGTTTTTCAAGGTCGAGGTACACGATTTCGAGGATTTCTTGGTTATGTGTTGACGGATGGATACAAATGGATCTAGGTATTGTTAGTTTGGGTGATATATTTTGTGTCCCTGATCCCCAACACCAGATTGCATAACCGTAAAGTTTCGGAGTTTATAGGTGGGAATTCTAGTAGCTTACGGGATATTCTTTCCGATGGATGTATGATTTGAGATTGGGGTTCAACGCTCTAGTGGTCCGCCCATTCACGGTCGATTCTGATGGTCGCGAGACGCCTTAAAGAATCCTTGGCTATGCTGATTCGGGACGCCTTGTTTGTCATTCGTGACGTCCGCTATACGTCAGGTCCGTGTGGGCCCCACCACTAACACTTTGGGCGAAATTCTATCATGTGTTTGTTCCGCTCATTCTTGAAGCCAACTTTTGTTTTTGTTTTGTTTTGTGTTATTCGAGTTGCTTCAAGTCAAGTGTTGATTCCATACCTTATTCTAATTGGTGTTCTCATATTGCTATGTGAATACTAATCCTTCTTGATCACTGAGCTTGTCATGTTAATTCTTTTCTCAACCGGCGTGCTTCTCTTTAAGTGGATCCGATCATTCCAACATTCGCAAGATCAATTCTAAGCTTTTTCTCAACGGTGTGCGTTTCATCTGACCCAAGTTGTTTTGATTTCCCGCCCTCCCACCCTTTTTCTTCAAGGACTCAGATTTCTTAATCAAGTATCCATTTTTATTGAGTGAAGTTTCTTCATTCTTTTCCTTTAATGTTTTATCCGGTGATTTCTCATGAAGACGCTAAGGAAGTTTCAACCTTATTATTGTTCCATTCTAATTTTCTTCTCCGGTGGATTTAGTCAAGTTTTCAGTGTTGATCGTATTCTTTTCATCATTTCAAATGCTTTCTTATGTCGGTGCATCTCTTAATCATCCACTTCTCGCTATTCAATTGTTCCGGAGTGTTGAAGATATCTCAGAAGATTCTAGTTTCCATTCTCAATTCACTCAAGTTCTTTTGAGGATGCTATCTCATTCAAGCCATTTAACTCTACCGTGCAATATCTATTTCAAACAATTGTTCAACGGTGGTTCTTTTGAGTGGGCCCTAACCCACGTGTCTTTTCCTGTGATCTTACCCGACTCTTCTAATTTTCCGAGTTATTCTCAAATTCTTTGCAAAGTTTGACGAAGAATGAATTATCATCAATGGTTTTCTCAAGATCTTCCAAATTATTTTCATTGTTGGTTCAACCTTTCTAATTTTCATTCCAGAGTGCTTCAATAATTCATGGTGATGTTCTCGTCGTCATTCTCGAATTTTGAAGACCGAAGAAGAGTTTCTCTTAAATCTCGCTCCTTTCTCTTCAAGATTCATGGTTCTAGCTTCGTGCCATCCTCATAATTGTTTTGATTGTGAGAATTCTTTTCACCCATCCGGAGCATTTCATGAGTTGTTTCCATTTCTTTCCTCCGAAGGCCATCATGTAATAATTCTTCATTCTCAGCGTGTAGCTATCATTCTCCAAATCTTACCGGTGCATCATGCTAATATCCTCTAATCAGTTCATGATCTCTTTGTTCTAATGTATCTAAATTTTGTCAAGCATCTTTATTCGTTTTACAATTCTTCCCGGTGAATTGTGCCTTTGCTACGTTCATTCTCAATTACTATGGTGGTTTGTTCAAGAGTTCTCTTCCTTCGTTATCATATAGATTCATTCGTTCTTTCCAATCCTACCGGTGGTTCGCTGAAGACCTTCCCAAGTTTGCGCCATATCTCTCTTAATCCTTTCTACGGGAATAAGTAGTATGCCAAATCCGTTGCTTGTCATCAATTTAAATTGGTGAAGGATGAGCATAATGTAATTCTTATTCTTGTTTCATCGAGTAAATTCAATTCCTTATTCCGGAGGATCATCAAAATTCTTGATTTCATTTGTTCATCTTTTCTTTCCGGAGTTCCAACTTTTCTCGGTTATATCATTTCAAAGCTTCATCTTATCACTGCAAGGCTTCACCTTGTGTTGTCAACTTCTCTTTCTTTTATCATCCTTTTCTTACCGGAGTTCATCATGGAGGCTCTACATGGTGCTTCCTCAAGGATTCTTTTCATTCTTCAATTGTTCGTCAAGATTTCTCTCGGAGTTATGATCCGCCAAGCTATACTCAAAATTGAACATGGTGCTCAACACATGTTTTGTTTTGAGGAGTTCAAGCATTCTTCTTTTGCATTCCGAAGTGCAATTCTTTCTACCTAATATCTCTTGAGATGGTGTTATGTCACTCTTGGCAATTTCCCTTCGTGTTTCATGATTCACATGTTGTCAAGAATGAGGTATTTTAAATCCATCAATCTCTTCATTGGACTTATCTTGGGCTATATTTCACCTAAAGCTTTCCCTAAGGATTGTTGCTATTTATGGTGCTTATTAATGACCCAAGTTCTTCATTTGTCCTCTCGGTGAAATAAGTTTCGCCTCCTTGTTGATATCAATCCAATCGTTTGTTTCCGCAGGCGTAAGCTCACCTCATAATGTGGAGATGTTTCCATAAGCCCACTACAAGCTTATTCATTTCGTTGTTGGTTTTCCAACAACTCCGCTCAATTCTTCTTTGCAAGGGTGCTTTTCCAAGTTCATTTGTGGCAGAAGTTGTCATTTTCTTCTCCATTCCTTTATTCCAACGACCTATCTTCAATTTTTCTTCCGGAGGCATTATGATGTTGCACTCTTCGACCCATCATCTTTCTTTTGTCAAGATCATGTTCTTTTTCTTGCTTATCCATTTAACCGGAGTGTCATGTTTTCATTCGAGTTCTCTCATCTTATCAAGTTTTGCCTGCTTCCTCAACCGGAAAGCTGTCTGAAATCTTTCTTATCCATTGTGCCTTTTTTTTCAATAGTTCCGGAGGTAGTGTGTTGTTGATCTCATCAAGTACCCTATCATCTTGTCAAGTTCTTGTTCTATTCCTTCCATGCTCAATCGGAGTGCTGCCAAAATTATATCATTCTTGTTCATTCGTGTCTCGTTTCAACCGGAGTGGTTTCGAATTCTATCTTCTCCATTAAACTCTTGATTCATGCCTTTTCAACCTTCAAGTTATCGTAATGTTCCTTGTTCCTCTTTTCTAACGGATTGTTTGCAATCTCGCTCATCTTCGTTGTTCTCTTTCTTTCATTTTGCTCAACCTCTCAAGGTTCATGGTTTCACCTGCTTGTCAAAGAAGCAACTTAGTTTTACCTCTCATCTTCCTCGCCCTTTTCCCCGGTGCCATCCTAGATCTCGGACGAGATCCTCTCGTAGTGGTGGAGTGTTGTAACACCCGGATACAACTTTCCATATTCAGTAATCTCCGACTCTTGCCCTTTCCGGAGATGTGATTTATTATTTCCTTCGTGGTTGGGTTTTGTCTGTTGTTTTGCATTTTGTTCTTGTCTTGCATTTCGCCTCATGGCATCATCTGCATTTCATCCGCATGTTTTTCAAAACTTGCATCCGCTCGGTTCCGCCAGCTTCTCTCCGTTGTCCGCTCCGAGTCCGGATACACTCGCGCGCTACCGCTGCACCTCCAAATATTATTTTATTAGTGGCATAATAATGTTCTCGGAATGGGTTGCAACTTGTCATGCGGTCTTATTATAGTGTAGACAGGCCACCGCCAAGTTTCACGCATTCGAGTTCGCTTGATCGCCCAACCGTTATATTTATAACCGGATATAGTCGGTATATTCGCCGGATGTTTCGTCTCCAAATCGTGCGGGCTGCATTCTCCTCTCTCCCTCCCGCACCCTCTCACACAGCCCACCCGCAGCCCACCTAGTCCATCCTCCTTCCCTCTTCGCTCCGGAGTTGTCCGACACGACCGCACGGTCCAAACCCTCTCAGACAAAGGCATCGAACCTCACGCGTCTCAAACCTCCTCGAACCCGACCCGCACTCATATTACCGTTGTGTCCGGATCATCTCCTAACATCTACAAAATATCTCCGCTTTCTTTGTTTGGACTCCTAACCTATTTATTTTCGACTGCTCGACATCGACCGGAGGGTCCAAACCTATTCTAATCTCCTCTTTCCTTATATAAATACTCCTTGTCTAAATTAGGCCAAACCCTAACTTCTAGGAGTTTGTCCCTCGCGCCGCCACAGATCTTCCTCGGGATCCCCAGCCGCCTCCACTCTCTGCCTCCACCGCACTCTAATCAGACCGATCCCCCAGCCCGAGCCTCCACTCGATCCTGTCGCCTCCTTGCTCGGAGAGGAAAGCTCGACCCCAAGCAGCCCAGCGCCTCGTGCCTCCTCCTCCTTGGTCCTGACGCCGTCCGCCCACCCGTAGCTGCTGTCGTCTGCGCCCAGAGATCCAGCAGCTGCAGCCCCGAGCTCCTCGCTTCTTTCCTCACAAGGCCCGAGGCCGCAGCCTCCTCGCCCACGACCACCTCACCTCGCCAGAGCTCAACACCCGGAGCCCCAAGTCCCGTGGCGCTTGCCCGCCTCCCGAGCTCGCCCTCCGTGGATCCCTCGATCTCCCTCATCCCCGAGCCCTTCCTCGCTCGATCTGACCAGAGGGTCCCCGAGCATCTCCTCCGCCGCCTCGCCATCTTCCCGAAGCTGGCGCCTGAGCCCCCCCTCCTCAGAACCACAGCCCGGCGAACCTCGCTGCCGACCACCTCCCGCAGTCGTGCCGCCTCCTTCCTCCCTGCGCCCTTCTCTTTCTTCCTTCTCCTCTAAGCGCCATCGCTCACAGTGTTTTCTTGGCAGAGCTCCACCCCGTCCGCCTCCTCCTGCCACCTCCCGTGGCGTCGCCCACCGGATCCGCTGGATCCCGCCGTCCCCAGCCCTGCTCCGCCGGGTCCCGCCAAGGCCACCTCGCCGAGCCTCACGATCTTCGGCGTCGTCGGGCCTCCCCTCCCGCTTCGAGCAAGAGAAGATGCGCGCGCCCAGCCTCTGCTCACAAGCCCGCGTTGACTCGAGCCGCTGCGCCGGCCTGCCTCCTTCCACCGACCCAGCTCCCCAAACCGCCAGCCGCCAAGGCCCAGAGCGCCTCGCCTCGGCCCATCTCCACGCTGGGCAAGAGGCCCACCGCTGTCCTCCTCCTCTCCACCGACTGGGCCGAGCCCAATGTGAGCAGCGCCCGCCCCTCTCATGAGCACTGCTGGGCCAGCCAGTTTCGGCCCAGTGTAGATTTTTTCTGAGCTGCGAATTTACTAATTATCCTGTGATTACTGCTTTTACGTAAAACCCCTAGACTTCATGCATTTAATAACTCATCAACCGTGCATCGGATTAAAATGTTTTATATATGTAATATGCTCAGAAAATTGTGTAGATTAATAATTTGCCATTTTCATCCCATGTTAAAATGTTTAACTTGCTGCTTATTTAAATTTGCTAATATGCCATGCTAAAATGCTTTAATTCATAACTAAATAACCGTAGCTCGGATTTTAACAAACTTTATATGTAAATGGGGTGGAAAAATGCCTAGATTAACATGTTCCACTTTATGTTGCTGTTTAACAACTCTAAAACTGTGTTTAGGGCAGAACAGTACCGAATCTAAAATATTGCTCATGGGGATTTTCCGGAATTGTTGTTTCTTATTTCCGGCCTCATTTAAACTTGCCTAAATAGCTAGTTTAATTATGCTCCACCTCTTGCCATGTTAACAACATTTAATATTGTTGTGTACCTAACCGAGAGAGAACTAAATAAGGGTTGTGGTGTTCCGTCAATGTGCAACTCGTTGCATATTGAGCTCCACTTAACTTGTAGTGTTGTTTGTGCATATTGCCATGCCATGCACATTTAAACCGGACATGCATCATACTTGTTTGTGCATCATGCCATGTTTATGCTTGTGCATTTATCATGTTGTTTGTTTCTTTCCGGTGTTGCTTCTCGGTTCCGGTAATGTTGCGATTGTGAGGATTCGTTCGACTACTTCCGTTCGTTCTTCTTCATGGACTCGTTCTTCTTCCTTGCGGATTTCGTGCAAGATGACCATACCTCGAAATCACTTCTATCTTTGCTTGCTAGATGCTCGCTCTTTTGCTATGCCTATGCTACGATGCCTACCACTTGCTATATCATGCCACCCACATTGCCATGTCAAACCTCTAACCATCCTTTCCTAGCAAACCGTTGTTTGGCTATGTTACCGCTTTGCTCAGCCCCTCTTATAGCGTTGTAGTTGCAGTGAAGATGAAGTTTGTTCCTTGTTGAACATGGAGATGTTGTTCCTTGTTGGAACATGTTTACTTGTTGGGATATCACAATATATCTTATTTAATTAATGCATCTATATACTTGGTAAAGGGTGGAAGGCTCGGCCTTATGCCTGGTGTTTTGTTCCACTCTTGCCGCCTAGTTTCCGCTATATCGGTGTTATGTTCCCGGATTTTGCGCCCCTAACGCGGTCGGGTGATTTATGGGACCCCTTGACAGTTCGCTTTGAATAAGACTTTTCCAAAGAAGGCCCAACATTGGTTTTACATTTGCCTCACCTAGCCTTTTTTCCCTTGGGAGTCGCATCCCGAGGGTCATCTTTATTTACCCCCGGACCAAGCTTCTCTAAGTGCTGGCCCGAACCGAGTAGATCATGGGCCCCTCGTGGCAACTCGAGGTTTGGTTTACTCAGAGGATGTCTCATCCGTGTTGCCTCGAGAACGAGATATGTGCAGCTCCTATCGGGATTGTCGGCAAGATCGGGCGGTCTTGCTTGGACTTGTTTTATTGCTGTGAATGTCTTGTAGCCGGATTCCGAGACTGATCGGGCTTCCCGGAGAAGGTCTATTCTTCGTTGATCGCGAGAGCTTATCATGGGCTGTTGGGACACCCTGCAGGTTTGAACTTTCAAAGCCGTGCCGCGTTATGTGGCGATGGGAATTTGTTAATGTCCGGTTGTAGAAAACCGAAGTTGATCTTAATTAAAATACACCAACAAGCGTGTAACTGTGATGGTCTCTTCTCGCGGAGTCCCTAAGTGAACACGGTGTTGGAGTTATGCTTGACGTAAGTAGTTTCAGGATCACTTCTTGATCATAGTTGTTCGACCGTGCTTTGCCTCCTCTTCTCGCTTCTTTTTGCGTATGTTAGCCACCATATATGCTAGTCGCTGTCTGCAGCTCCACCTCACTACCCCGTCCTACCTTTAAGCTTAAATAGTCTTGATCTCGCGGTGTGAGATTGTCGAGTCCTCGTGGCTCACAGATACTTCCAAAACCAGTTTGCAGTGCCGATGTAACTGCAGGCGATGGACCCGAGCTCAAGGAGGAGCTCGATGAAGATCTTGTTCTTTGTGTTGTTTCGCTTGATTGATCAAGAGTGGAGCTCAGCTTGGGACGATCGGGGATCCGTGTAGCATTTGGGGTAGTCTTCTTTTATTTTGGTTCCGTAGTCGGACCTTGATTGTATCTGGATGATGTAATGTTTTACTCATGTATGGTGTGAAGTGGCGATTGTAAGCCAACTATGTATCTCTTTTCCCTTATGTATTACATGGGTTGTGTGAAGATTACCTCACTTGCGACATTGCTTTCAATGCGGTTATGCCTCTAAGTCGTGCTTCGACACGTGGGAGATATAGCCGCATCGAGGGCGTTACGAAGACCATGGGTTGAACTTTGGGGCGACTGGCTCCATCGCATATACGTCCCGTAGTGCACGCTTCCGCTCCTTTTTGGGTATGTGGGTTGCGTATATCATGTTCACCGTCCGCACTTGTGTGGGAAAACCCTTATGTCCTCTATTGTTCGACGGCCGGGGCTCTTCCTCGTCATCGCTATGCAGCCCTTGTCATTGAGTTCGCACCTAACTTGCTCGCTTGTTTGAACACCCAACAATCCTCGTTGGTGTGATTGGCTGAGTTTTCAGGTGCCATGTATCCGCACAAGCGATCAAGTATGTGGTCCAAGTTGACGGCCCTGGGTATTTCTTTTGAATGGCTTCTTCCACGACCGGTTTAGAGCCTCCGAATCCGGCATTGACGGTCGATCTTCATGATATCGCCGTTGATGTGGCGCTTGTTCTTGTTATGACGCCGACCGCCATTGCTGTCCTTGGTATCCGAACTATCGTGGTGTTTGGCCAAGTTGTTGCTTCGAGCTAGCCACCTGTCCTCTCCGCAAAAGCGAGTCATGAGGGTTGTGAGGGCTGCCATAGATTTCGGCTTTTCCTGTCCTAGGTGCCGGGCAAGCCACTCGTCATGGATGTTATGTTTGAAGGCTCCAAGGGCCTCTGATCCGGACAAATCAACTATTTGATTTTTCTTTGTGAGGAACCGTGTCCGTAATTGTCCGCCGATTCTTCCGCTGCTGAATTATGTGGCTAAGGTCATCGACGTTCGTGGTCGCATATATGTGCCTTGGAAGTTATCAAGAAATGCGGCTTCCGTGTCCTCCCAACAACCAATTGATTCGGCCGCAAGCTGTTGAGCCAATGCCGAGCTGGTCCTTTAAGCTTGAGTGGGAGGTATTTGATGGCATGTAGATCATCACCGCGGGCCATGTGGATATGGAGGAGATAGTCCTCGATCCGCACCGCAGGATCTGTGGTACCATCGTATGATTCGATGTTTACGGGTTTGAAGCCCTCGGGATTTGATGATCCATTACTTCATCCGTGAAGCATAGTGGGTGTGCGGCGCCTCAGATATTATATCACGACGCAACTCAAATGAGCTTTGTCTATTGTGTTCGCCCTGCGGAGTTTCAGATCCGCGTGATTTTATCATCACGTGTCGTATGCCCACGCGATCCGTAGATCGATCTTGTATGTTTTGCCTTATCCTTCAATATATCTCGCAAGTCCGCGCGCTTTTCCCGTGCCACGGTACTTTTTGAACGGCGCTGGGTACGGCTTGAACAGAGGTTCTAGAGGCCTCCCTATCGCGACCACGAGGTGGCCGGGTCCGCCATGTCGTGACGCTGGTGACTCGGGTGCTTCCTCCGATCGAGGCAACGGCTGCGCTTGGGGTAGCTTTTGAGGGCGTCGAAGTTCATACTCTTGGCCGCGAGGACTTCACCATCCGTCACCTAGCAGATCTTGGTCACTCTAAGTCGTTGTTTTTTCTTGAGGCTATTTGCCGTGGCTATAAGCCTGCGTTTGAAACGCCCTGCTCACGGGGATCCTCGTGCACGATAAACTCGCTGCCGTCCGAGGCTTGCCTCATCTTCGGAGGGAGGTGCATAATTATCGCCCTCAACCTCTCTTTCGCAGACCGTCAGGCGGACTTGCTTCTCCTCCTCCCTTGGCCGAGTCCTCGCTGGAGGGGTTTTCTTCGGCACCGTCCGGTGTTATTATCTCTGTGCTGTAATCACCATTTTTGCTGTGGCGGGATTTAGAGCGGCGCCACGACATCGGTGCTTCGGTTGCTTCTTGAGGGTCATCCTCCGTTGTTCCGTCGCTGCTCCCATCTTTGGGGATGTCCACCATGTATATGTCGATGATGGAGGTGGCCTTCGATTGCCTCAGTAGGCGCTGGGTCTTGGCGCCTCCGCATCGCCGTCCATACCGCCGATGTCTTGAGTCGAAGTCGAGCATGTCGGTTAAATCATCGACAGTGGATACAAAGTGGGTGGTGGGTGGGTGTTGAATTTCTTCGTCGTCCGCATCCCAACCTTCCTGCTCGCCCCGCCAGGCTCTCCTGGATAAAGAGAGAGACTTTAGTGAATTCAGAATATCGCCAAAGGGAGAAAATGAAAGATGTTCGCGATGAACTCCATAACGGGCGCCCAATCGGATTCGATTAGCGGCGCTGGGGTTCGAGTCCGGAGAGGAGTCCGCACCTTGAGTCGAGGTCTTCGCAGCGACAGGGATGGAGTTTGGCTCAATTGCCGTGAGATCGTAGCCCCCAAAGGCGGTGTCCAACCACTCGCCCTCGATCGGGAATCCGCCCGGATCAAGGGCCGGAGCGGGTCTTTGAGCGGCCTCCAGACACTGTTCGGTGCAGAGCTAGATCATGCCCATCGACACGGTCGCGGTGCGCTTATCTGCGCTCGAATCCGTCAAGATCAAGTCCCCGCGATATCGGCCGATAGTTCAAACTTCCAAACTCGACCGATGGCTGGGCGAGCTTCGATCTGCTTCCAGATGGCTGCTTAATTGGCCCGCAGCAAAGCCGCCAACACGAAGATCTATCCGGGAGAAAAGTCTCCCCGACCGCGCGTCGTTGTTGATGATCGGAAGGAGCCACCGGCCTATCGGTGACGCACACGAGGAACTCTCAATGAAAGCACCAATGTCGGTGTCAAACCGGCGGATCTCGGTAGGGGGTCCCGAATCTGCGTCTAGGCGGATGGTAACAGGAGACAAGGGACACGATGTTTTTACCTGTGTTCGGGCCCTCTTGATGGAGGTAATACCCTACCCCGCTTGATTAATATTGATGATATGGGTAGTACAAGAGTAGATCTACCACGAGATCAAGGAGGCTAAACCCTAGAAGCTAGCCTATGGTATGATTGTTGTTCGTCCCACGGACTAAAACCCTCCGGTTTATATAGACACCGGATAGGTTAGGGTTACACAGTAGTCGGTTACAATGGTAGGAGATCTATATATCCAGACGCCAAGCTTGCCTTCCACGCCAAGGAAAGTCCCATCCGGACACGAGACGAAGTCTTCAATCTTGTATCTTCATAGTCTTGGAGTCCGGCCGTGACGATAGTCCGGCTATCCGGACACCCCCTAGTCCGGGACTCCCTCACATGGGTTCTGAACCCATGGTTCTCTTGCTTTACCGTGCTTCCTAGCAATTGCTAGGTTGAGCATCAACATGAACATCATCATTAACATTATCACTAGGTTCATGTTCATTACCAGATTGTGTTTCAGTATCAGAAATAGAATATCATTAGGATTTTCAGGTGTGTCAACAACAGGTTCACTAGAAGCATGCAAAGTCCTATTATTGTTCTTTTTCTTCTTCTTAGAAGGACCAGGTGCATCAACATTATTTCTCTGAGAATCTTGCTCAATTCTCTTAGGTTGACCCTCAGGATACAAAGGTTCCCGAGTCATTCTAGCCTCTCTAGTCACAACTCTAACATCATTATCATTTTTCTTATTATTTAATTCATTGAGCAAATCATTTTGTGCTTTAAGTACTTATTCTACCTGAGTGGTAACCACAGAAGCATGTTTACTAATAAGTTTAAGTTCACATTTAACTCTAGACATATAATCACTCAAGTGTTCAATCATATAAGCATTACGTTTCAATTGTCTACCAACATAAGCATTGAAGTTTTCTTGTTTAACAATGAAATTATCAAACTCATCCAAGCATTGGCAAGGCGGACTTACTAAAAGGAATATCACCTTCATTAAATCTATAGAAAGAATTTACCTTTACTACCTGTGTCGGGTTATCAGACCATGTATTTCTTCAATAGGTGGTAAATTCTTAACATCTTCAGCTTTAATACCCTTCTCTTTCATAGATTTCTTTGCCTCTGCATGTCTTCAGGATTGAGAAATAGAATACCCCTCTTCTTCGGGGTTGGCTTAGGAGTTGGTTCAGGAAGTGTCCAATTATTTTAATTACTCAAACATATTATTCAATAGCAATTCAGCTTGATCAACAGTTCTTTCCCTGAAAACACAACCAACACAACTATCCAGGTGGTCTCTGGAAGCATCGATTAGTCCATTATAAAAGATATCAAGTATTTCATTTTTCTTGAGAGGATGATTAGGTAAACCATTAAGTAATCGGAGAAGCCTCCCATAAGCTTGTGGGAGACTCTCTTCTTCAATTTGCACAAAATTATATATTTCCCTTAAAGCAGCTTGTTTCTTATGAGCAGGGAAATATTTAGCAGAGAAGTAATAAATCATATCCCGAGGACTACGCTCACAACCAGGATCAAGAGAATTAAACCATATTTTAGCATCACCCTTTAATGAGAACGGAAATAGCTTAAGGATATAATAGTAACGAATCTTTTTCTCATTAGTGAATAGGGTGGCTATATCATTTAATTTAGTAAGATGTGCCACAACAGTTTCAGATTCATAGCCATAAAAAAGATCAGATTCAACCAAAGTAATTAACTCAGGATCGACAGAGAAATCATAATCCTTATCAGAAATTAAGATAGGTGAAGTAGCAAAAGTAGGGTCATATTTCATTCTAGCATTCAAAGACTTTTTCTTTCAGCTTAGCTAACAGTTTCTTAAGATCAAATCTATCTTTGCAAGCAAAAAGGTCTCTAGCAGTTTCTTCATCCATAACATAACCCTCAGACACATCAGGCAATTCATATCTAGGGGGAGAATCTTCATCATCACTTTCATCAAGATTATCGCTTTCAATAATTTCATTCTCTCTAACCCTAGCAAGTTGTTCATCAAGAAATTCACCTAATGGCACAGTATTATCAAGCATAGAAGTAGTTTCATCATAAGTATCATGCAAAGCAGAAGTGGCATCATCAATAACATGCGACCTATCAGAATCAATAGTGGGAGTAGGTGTCGCAAGTTTACTCAAAACATAACATGAATCAAGTGCAGAGCTAGATGGCAGTTCCTTACCTCCCCTCGTAGTTGAGAGAAAAATCTTGGTTCTTTCGTCTTTCAAGTTCCTCATGGTGATCAACAGATATAAATCCCAAGTGACTCAGAGAATAGAGCTATGCTCCACAAGAACGGCGCCGTAAAAATAGTCTTGATAACCCACAAGTATAGGGGATCGCAATAGTTTTCGAGGGTAGAGTATTCAACCCAAATTTATTGATTTGACACAAGAGAGCCAAAGAATATTCTCAAGTATTAGCAGTTGAGTTGTCAATTCAACCACACCTGGAAGACTTAATATCTGCAGCAAAGTATTTACTAGCAAAGTAGTATGGAAGTAACGGTAACGGTGGCAAAAGTAACAGTAGCGGCTTTGTAGTAATTGTAACAGTGGCAACGGAAAAGTAACTAAGCAAAGATCAATATGTGAAAAGCTCGTAGGCATTGGATCAATGATGGATAATTATGTCGGATGCGATTCCTCATGCAATAGTTATAACATAGGGTGACACAGAACTAGCTCCAGTTCATCAATGTAATGTAGGCATGTATTCCGAATATAGTCATACGTGCTTATGGAAAAGAACTTGCATGACATCTTTTGTCCTACCCTCCCGTGGCAGCGGGGTCCTATTGAAAACTAAGGGATATTAAGGCCTCCTTTTAATAGAGTACCGGACCAAAGCCTTAACACTTAGTGAATACATGAACTCCTCAAACTACGGTCATCACCGGGAGTGGTCCCGATTATTGTCACTTTGGGGTTGCCGGATCATAATACATAGTAGGTGACCATTGAATTGCAAGATATGATCAAGGACTCTCATATATTCATGAAAACATAATAGGTTCAGATCTAAAATCATGGCACTCGGGCCCTAGTGACAAGCTTTAAGCATGGCAAAGTCATAGCAACATCAATCTTAGAACATAATGGATACTAGGGATCAAACCCTAACAAAACAAACTCGATTACATGGTAAATCTCATCCAACCCATCACCGTTCAGCAAGCCTACGATGGGATTACTCACGCACGGCGGTGAGCATCATTAAATTGGTGATGGAGGACGGCTGATGATGACGATGGCGACGGATTCCCCTCTCCGGAGCCCCAAACGGACTCCAGATCAGCCCTCCCGAGAGAGATTAGGGCTTGGCGGCGGCTCTGTATCGTAAAACGCGATGAATCCTTCTCTCTGATTTTTTCCTTCCCGAACGTGAATGTATGGAGTTTGAGTTGAGGTCGGTGGAGCCTCAGGGGGGCCACGAGGCAGGGGGGTGCGCCCAGGGGGGCAGGCGCGTCCCCATCCTCGTGGACAGGGTGTGGGCCCCCTGGTGTTGATTCTTTCGTCAATATTTTTTTATAAATTCTAAAAATATTCTCCGTGAAGTTTCAGGTCATTCTGAGAACTATTATTTCTGCAGGAAAAATAACACCATGGCAATTCTGCTGAAAACAACGTCAGTCCGGGTTAGCTTCATTCAAATCATGCAAGTTAGAGTCCAAAACAAGGCAAAAGTGTTTGAAAAAATAGATACGATGAAGACGTATCAGCCGGCGCCTAAAGCTGCCCTAAAAATATACGGATCGACCGGTCGAGATAATAGGGTTGGAGATGGGTTAAGAACCAAATTTGGGCATAATTTTTTGTCGACGTAATCAATATGTATGCATTTATTATATGAGAAACACTAACGCCCACACGTGTGGGCGTTCTGTAACTCGCCCACACGTCTGGATGGTCGTTGATTGTCTTTTGCACGAATCTTGACACGAAAAGGTGAATTTGGTGTGCCACGTAGGATGAGGCTGGTGTGTGGGCGTTGGAGAGTTTGCCCACACGCCCGCATCATCACGTTGTTACCGCGCTTGTGGGGCGAACTAGTTTCTGCCCACACGTCCACCATCTAGTCCATGCGCGTGTTGACGAAAAGATTTTCGCCCACACGACACTCCTACATTGTGGATGGCAATTGCAGTTACACGGACGTGGCAACTAGGTAAACAAACATGGCAACTGTGATTCTTTTGCTAGACGGCAACTGCAGTTGCACGTACGTGGCAACCAGACAAACACACATGACAACTGTGATTTAACTATACATGGCAACTATGGTTGGACCACACATGACAACTAGGTAAACACACGTGGCAACTACTGTTTGACCATGTGTGTCAATTAGTTAATCACACACGACAACTAGGGTTTGATTACACGCGACAACTATCATAAATTAGACATGACAACTATAGTTAATCAAAACAGATAAAGTTGTCATGCATTTTTACAACTACATTTGCCATCCCGGATAACTACATCTGCCAACCAGGATGGCAACTAAATCGTCATCCCGTGAGTACCCAACGTAGCTGCGCTAGAACATGTTGGCAATTTTGCTTCGTGCCACACGCACGGGGTGGAGATGAGTATTACTTGTTGGCCGTGTGGCACGAAGCAGCCGCGCCCACACATGTTGGCAATTGTAATGTTCGCCCACACACAACGCGCCTGAGCTGCCTCCTACTCACACCACACACGGTGTGTGGCCAGACCCTTTAGCGCCCACATGTGTGTGCGTTATTTTTTTTGAGAGTACGCAATTGCCTAATCAATATTTATGCATTTATTATATTTGGCTATATTTTCCAGCGCAACGAGATTTAATTCTAGACGTAAAACTGTCCTCGTTTTTGGAAGGAACTAATTCCTGCGATTATAGAAATAAATCGTGTAGTAATAGAAATAATCGGGAACCGTTCAAATGAAGCGATTTTCGCGGCGCCGCGTGGGGCTGCTATCCCCTGCCTCTCTATAAAGAAACGTGAACCCCGTAGCCTCCCACCCCGTGACTCTTTCCTTCTCACAGCTGACTCTTCCGTTTCTCTCCTCTCGTATTCTTCTACACGCCACCGCTGTCCACGGTGGCGGCCGCTCGCCGGAGACCTCCGCCGGACTTAGATCCGACCACCGGTCCGGCGGTCAGCTGTTCCCGCGGTGGTAGCTTGCGCTATGATGAAGCGGCGTTCGGCTGTTCCCTCAGCCTGTCTGGCCCATCCGCTCTCCCACGGCCAGTCCGGCCGTTCCTTGGCCGGATCTCATATGGTAGCCATCGCTGTATCTCCGCCAGCGGTCAGCAGGTACTCCGGCAGTGGCTGGCGCCACCCAGCGGCGGCCAGCCGTTCCTGCCGGAACCTAGCCGAAAACGTGGATGAAGACTAGAAGGAGCTGTGCGCCGCCTTCCTCCGTGCAGCTCGCGGCGTCGGCGGTGCAGATCCGCCGTGCCCCTTCCGGCCGGGTCTGTCCGGGTTGGCCGCTCGTCGATCCGTTTCTCGCGGGTGCGACCCGGCAGCCGCGAGATCCGTTGGTGACTCGGGTGCGACCCGGTAGCCGCGGTATCCGTAGGCGACTCAGGTGCGGGCGGCACGCCGGTCCGGTCGCACCGATCGGATCCGGTCGAGATCCTCGGTCTGGTCGCATGGACCGGTGCGAGCTGCTCGTCTCTCCGGTCGGTCGGACTCGCACCGGGCCGCCGGTCGAGCCAGCTCCGCCACTTGGTGCGACCGACCGATCGCCCGCCCGGACGCACGGACGGACGCGCACCAGGCTCCAGCCATCCAGCCCTGCGACGGCACGCAGCATCCACACCGTCCGTTCCTCGATCGGACGGCGCACCTCAGTGGCCAGGTAGGGTTTCCGCCCTATAAAAGCGGACACTCGTCTCCTCCGCTCTCTCCCCCATTTCCGCCGCCGCCGCGCCTCACCATTCCCGTCTCCCCCCTCTCAAGCCGGCCCCCATGGGGAACCAGATCGGCACCGGCAAGCTGGAGGCAGATCTGATCGGCGCCGGGGTCGGGACCGGGAAGATGGAGGCGGCTCCGGTCAGCGCCGGGGTCAGCACCGGGAAGACGGAGGCGGCTCCGGTCGGCGCCGGGAAGATGGAGGCAGATCTGATCGGCGCTGGGGACAAGCTCGGGATCCCCGAGGAGAAGGGCCTGGAGATCACCGCCGACCAGCTCGAGGCCCTGGAGAAGGCGTCTATCGATCTTGCCGTCATCAAGCTTCGAGAGGCATCTGATTACTTCAACGCTGCTGGCTGCTTCGCGGCTGCGAGGCAGGTCTCCTATCTGCCCGAACCAGAGTGAGTCCCTCATTTCCTCATCTTACATACGGCGCACTGCTTGTTGAAGGAAGCCTGAAGTCTTTGTTCATGACTGCCCCTCGTCTGTGATCTGATATTTTTGTGCGGTGACAGTTAGGAGCAGCGATCTTGTGCGGGTATCACTTGTTTTCTTGCGTCAGATCTTGCTGATAGTTGTAGATGGGTGTGCATGCTGTTGGATCTTTATGTGTGGAATCATCCTTGCGTACGTCTTGTTAAGGATGTTGCTTTCATGGCCTTAGATCTTGATATACTGTAGCAGTAGTGTTCCTCGTGATTGCTGATAAATTGGTGCTCCTGCATATTGTTTTTGGTCCTTGTAAATTGTTCCTGGAGGATGAGGAACCGCTATGATTTTTTGATAGAACTGTTGAAGGATGCTGGTAGATGAATCAGTGCTATGTTAGCTTTTTGATGCATTATTTGCCATCTTCCCCAGATCTGTTGGTAGTTAATATTTCGTTCCATTTTATTATTTGAATACCATGTGATCTATATAGTTGAGAAGGCAGCTGTTTGAAGTCATCTATAATTCGTAATGGATACCTCTATGTTGTGAATGTCTGACAACTGATTGTTCAAGTAGTTAAAACTTGTTCATTACTGTCTTTACTTGACCTATTCCAGATCTTGTGAGAGTTGCAGTGCTCAAACTGTCTGAAGGTATTGCATGGTTAATTGTGTTTAAGTAGTGTTTTACTTTTTATTATGTTTGACTTGTGTTATTGGCTAGCAGATTTTGGTTAATTGCAGCAGTAGAGTTCCTGGTTATTAGTGTTGTTACCAGTATTTTTTGTTGCTTCATTTGTTATCTCTCTGTACAGTGTTAGTTTTGTTCATGATTGTTGTGTTTATGGCTTTAGAAATTGGTAAACTGTTTGAATCTGATAGACCTGCTGCTTTAGAAATTGATAAACTGTTTGAATCTGATAGACCGGTGACATTTCAGATTTTGCTGGATAAATCTGCTTTAATCCATGGTTTAGTAAGGTCTTTCCCTGCAATGCCATTGTTACCTTTGATGGCCAAATCAATTGGTTGACATCCTAGAACCTTCTTGGATTAGTAACTTGGTTCACTCTACTTCTTTTGTACCATGGGAGTCATCATTGATGAAGTAGTTTTAAGGTATTTGCAGAGTCTCACTGCTTTGCCCTGTTTAGTTTACCTAAATTGCCTGACTGCAATATGTACTCTGTCTTGGTTGCTGATCAAGATGTATACTGATTTCGGCTGTTTGTTTGTGCGAAAACTGAAATATGATGTGTGGATTAGTCATCTCTTTGCAATATGCTATCTCTAATTTCTAATCTGGTTGCATCAGGCCCTTAGCCCCCGTGGTCATACAGAAAGTGAAGGAAGCACCGATGATTGTCCATGATCTCTTCGAGGATATTATCTTCCACCGCATGAGCCCTCGCGCGAGAATCCTTCGCGTAAGTGATGGTCCATTCGTGTTCCTTTCTTACTTAGATTCTGCACCTTTTCTTACTGATGATGATCTTTACCCCTATATGGTTCATTCGTGTTCCTTTCTTACTTAGATTCTGCACCTTTTCTTACTGATGATGATCTTTACCCCTATACAACTCACAGGGCGTCTACAAGGCCACTCCTGCTCAGGTTCGAGCTGTCCAGCAGTTTACAAGGAAGCAACTCAAGTTGGACCCAGTGGTGGTGGATCCTATCGCCGCCGAAGTTCACCGGGAGTTTACAAGGACTGCAGGCCTCGGTGAGAACGTGATGTCCGCCAGTGATGTGGCCAGGATCCTCAAGATCAGGGAGGGTATGTCAAGCCTCCACCCAGATGATCAGAAGAAGCTGGAGATGATCAAGATCTTCGTGAACAACATAAATGCTGGCTCAGCTATCTGCACGGCTGGTGGTTCTGTCTTGGGAGCCATGTGGACTCTTCGCCATTGGAATACAAGTTTCCCCATGTCCGACCTGCCGGAAGACTGGGTTTGGTAGGGAGGTGCCTTCTGTTTGATCTCTTGCGCCACTCACAGTTTTTGGAGTCCTTAGTCCTTCCTGCAATACCTTCATCCTTGTTTTGCGGTTGCTAGTCTGTTCTGCGATACCTTCAGTTCTTATTTTGCAAGTCCTGATGCTGGATTTTGCCAGACTGTGTTTTGCAACGGCTGTAACGAGAATTATGCAAGTCATTCTGCAATGATTGGAAGCTACAGTCATGTGGTGTTATTATGAACATGGGTTCATGAAATGGTTTCCTTGAATGGAATTTGGTTCAAAATCAAACTGTCTTGCAATTTGTCGCTGTTTGTTTATATGTTCCGTTCACTGTGTTTGGGTGCATGATGGAGGTCGATTCCGACCCATTTCTTGGCTGTCTGCACTGTTACTTAACAGAAACCCAAAGTGCTAATCATATACTCCATGTGCCATGTCAAAGAAAAGATGAACATTCTGTTACAAAAGAGAAACTATAATCTCTAGTGATCGCATTTTTAACAGTTCAACCTCAACTCAAGAATTGGCGTATAAATGTTATGGACGCTTCGTTTTGGCTCTTTCGACGCTCAACAGTTTAGAGGCGTTTTGGCTCCCGGGCTCTTTTTTTTTTTTTTTTTTTTTTTTTTTGAACGCAAAGGCAAAAGATTTGCCTCATTCATTAATTAAGGGAGGAGACAAGGTTTAAGTCGGAGCCACATGAGGCCCACTGAATACAAAGCCATTACTCTCGCGGCATCAAATTACTCAGCGCGTTTCTCTCGCTTAGCACCTGAGCCTAGCTTCCTCCTTCAAGTTTCGCAAGATGATTTGGGGGCGCCGATTTCTTCCTAAGACCAGATTTCTCTCATTCCAAATGGTCCAGGTGGTGAGCAAGGTGAGGGTCGCCATCGCCTTCTTGCTGTGCTCGCCATATGAGTCCACCAACTACTGAGAGAGTGATGAGCCGCCCATTGGTTGGTGTTGATATCGCCAATTTGCAACCAACCTCTAATCAGCCTCCACAACCGCATAGTGTACCGACATCTCAGTAGAAAAGGTGAGCGGCGGACTCGAACTCCCTCTTGCATAACAGGCAGAGACCACAATTTTGCAACCAGGCCGCTCTAGGCGGTCACCGTCCACACTCTATTTTGGATGGCTAGCCATGCGAAGAATTTGACCTTGGGGTGCCTGACTTTCCAAATGACCTTGTTCATGGGCGTGAGGATAGCTCCCATGAATTGCGCCTTATATGCTGATTTGGCGAGTATTCCCCATTAGGGAGAGCTTCCAAATGATGGTGTCATGGACGCCTTGGGAGATGTTTATATGAGAGAGCAGAGACCACAGTCATTTAATTGAGTCACATGATTCCAAGTCACCACAATGCATGTCGATGGCCTTGATCCACGATCATCGTGCAAGGCCCTACTAACCTTCCAACTTTTGCGCTTCGAGATCTTGTATATGAGGGTGCAACATCAATTGGCTTCTTGTCACCGAGCCACAGGCGTCCCAAAATGGCGCCCTTTCCCCATTGCCAAGCTGTGATGGTGGTGAGAGCATAAAAAGATCCATGTCCTCTTTGTCGCATGGGTTTCCCGAACCAACCCAAATCTTCGTTGGGTCATGCCACTCATACCATGGCCAACGCAACCGGAGAGCTCGCAAATTTGTCAAGATGTAGTACACCTAATCCTCCTAGGTGAGAAGGCCTCTGACTGCTTCCCAATTAACCTTGCACTTCCCTCCCGAGACCTTTTTCGTGCCGCCCAAAGGTAAGCACGCTCAATCTTATTGATGCTCGGAGAACGGATGGTGGCACAATGAGTGGGGTGAGGTGGTGGATGGCACGGGAGGTGAGGACCGACTTCACAAGAGCCCCACGTCCAATGGAGGTGATATGCATGCCCTCCCAAGGCACAAGCTTGTTCGCAATTTTGTCCTCCGGTGTTGATAGTCCACTCGCTTAAGTTGCCAAATGTAAAGCGGCAATCCGAGATATCTCATGGGGAAAGAAGCTCGAGTGGTGGCATGTCCACAAGTATGGCGTCCAAATCCAAGTGCCGACACCGAATAGGCACCACTTGAGCTTTTTGAAAGTTTGTGTGCATCCTCGTGACCTCACCAAACCCCTCCGGGATGTCGGTCGGGTTTTAATATCCTCCCGAATTGGTGCCACAAAGACAGCCGCCGTCGTCGGATAGAGTGATGTTCGAAAATGGTGCCACGCCTCTAATCTTGTGCGAAGCCCAATCCAGCGTGGCTGAGTTGAGCGCTTCTCAGAAGCGGTCAATCGCAATAACAAAAAAAGCGGTGACATCGAGTCTCCTTGCCAAGGCCCTTCCGTGGCTAATCGGAGGACCGGAACCCCATTGAGGAGCACCGTGATGATGAGGTGCTAAGAAGGGCAGCAATCCATCCACGAAATCTGCTAGGGAAGCCGCCACCGAAGAATATCGAGGACATATTCCCAAATGGACCGAGTCAAAAGCTTTTCGGATGTCCAGTTTGAAAAGGAGTGAAGGGTCTTATTCTTGTGGAGGCGGCGCAAGGTTTCTAACGTACATGAAGTTGTCATGAATGCTTCTCTTCTTTATGAAAGCACTTTGGGCGTTGGATATGAGGTTGTTCATGTGTGGCTAAGCCTCATTGCAAGCATCTTGGAGACAATCTTGGCAATGGCATGGATGAGGCTAATGGGCCGAATTGGTGATGTCTTCGCCCCATCCTTCTTGGGCGTAAGCACAATATTAGCGGAGTTGAGCCACCGGAAGTTGTCTACATGTAGGTTGCCAAAGTTATGAACCACACCATGACCTCCTCCTTAATGATATCCCAACAAGACTTAAAGAAAGCACCGGTAAAGCCATCCGGCCGGGTGCCTTGTCGCACGGCATATGATCAATGGTGCACTTGACCTCCTCCTCGGTGAAAGGTGAATCCAGACCTTCCAAAACAACTGGCCCATTTCAATATTCGCCCAATTAAAATCCTGACTCCTTGGCGTGCCTCTTCCAATGGCGCTTGGAGAAATGATTATGCACAATAGTTTCCTTCTCCAAGTGGTCGGTGACCCACCCATTGTTATGCTTTAACCGTGTATGTGGTTCTTGCGCCGCTCTACCGCTGACCACGAGATGGAAGAACTTGGTGTTAGCGTCTCCTCTCGATGTTGGAGATGCGAGCACACCGCTTCTTCGCGCCCTCTCTAACACAGCCAGGGCTCATGACCCGCCTCTTGACCTAGTCCGGAGGTCCTGCTCCTCATGGGAGAGAGGGCGAGATTCTTGAGCAATGTCAAGTTGAAGGATGATCAAGAAGGCCGCATGAAGATGAAGCTTGGCCTTGGAGAAGAGTCCCTTACTCCATCTAGATAGATGCAAGCTCAGATTCTTTAGCTTATGGAATAAAACATGACAGGGCTCCGAGTGAGAGATTGGTTCTTGCCAAGCCTGTTGTACAACACCCATAAAGCCCGGGATCTTTGTCCGAGAAATTCTCAAACTTGAACGTGCGAGGTCGCCGAGGGCCACCGTCGTCGGCAAGAAGAAGGGGCGAGGATCGGACAGGAGCTCGACAGGCATGCAAGATGTGTGAGTCAAAATGTATGTCCCATTCAGAATTGCAAAAGAAGGAGTCGAGTTTGCACAAGGTGGGGTTTTCCCTTTCATTGCTCCAAGTGAACCGACGATTCTGTAAGTGGATTTCCTTAAGCTCACAAAGATTCAGCGCTGCTCTAAATCGGTTTATCCGGCTAATGTTGATGTTTCTCTTTTTTTTGTCGCGCGCCCGAGAAATTTGGTTAAAGTCACCGAGAGCAAGCCACTTGACTCCGACATTTGGCTTCAGGGCCACCAGTTCGCAAAAAATCATTCTTCCGCCGGAACCGTTGGGCCATAGACGGATGTGATCAAAACTGTGAATCGAGTTGCGGATGTTTACGTCGGCGGAGAGACAAAATTCGAGGTCCTCACATTTGAAACCTCAACAACGAGTCATCCCAGAGCATGACTAAGCCACCATGAAAGTGCCATTGGCGGGCCTTTGAGCAAAGCTACGAACTGTTGCCGCCAAGATAGCAAGCAAGGAATTGATCAATACATGCCATTTTCGCTTCTCAAGACAAACAATGTGGCAAGAAGAAGCGGAAATTGTTTCATGGACCGTCAGACGTCTGTCGAGGCAGTTTAACCCCGACATTCCAACTCATGATGTTAATCTTTTGTTCTACCATTGGGAAATAGAGCAGTCTTCATAAAGTAGCCTCCTGTGCCAAGTTCACATAGCAGCCACAAAGGGCACAATAGAACAAGCATGCTTGACAGCAGCTGATGCCAACAGGTAGATTCATAACCCAAACATGAGCCCCACAACATAACAGAGACTCGAGATAGTTTTGCTAACATGATGAACTAAAAGCTACAGCAGGTGAGCCTTTGAAATGCTTCAAGCTCCAAAGGTCGACCTCCGAGCCGACGATGCCGTCATGGTCCAGTCAGGCAAGACCGCCATGCTCCAAAGAAGGCGTCCTCCACTTCACAGCCCGGCTTTGAGTCAAGTTGGAATAGTGCCTTGAGTGCAGAGATCACCGCTTTACGACTTGATCCTTGAACTGGTCGGCGAGCTCTTTCATCGCTCCAAGAACATCCTCTCCATCTTTGACGATTCCCGCACCACGGCACACAAAAGCCTGGGCCTCCTTGGCAGCAGGGCCAGCCCGCGGCGCTTTGATTCTTGCACTAGACCGCGGAGAGAGAACCCACCGTTGCGGTCGATGTCCATCCCGCCAGAGTCTTGCGCTGTTGGTGAGTGCCCTTGATCGCTGGACAGAGGTGAAAGCAGCAAGGCGCCGAGGCTTGCACGAAGAGAGGAGCCAAGATGTCCGAGCTATCTTCTTGATGGCAGCCGTGGCGGACACAACTGCACTCTCCACGGAGCCTCGAACCTGTGGACGAGGCGGCGAACCCTGTGCAGAGGCTGGACGAGACGGCACGGTGAACACAGTATAGGGCCGCTTTGTACCCGGCGGAGCGCGTCCATTGGCGGGACATGGCCGCCCTTTGAGCTTGGCATCGCCGAAGCACCAAGAGGGAGATCCCGTGGCGTGAGGTTGCCGCGAGACCGCTGTTCGCTGCGTGTGGCGAGACGGACGATGGGGCTGCGTCCCGCTCTGTGTTGTGGTAGCAGAAGCGTGATCAGCCAGCTTCGCAGCCCGGGCTGCGAATGCGACGCCACACCAGGGCACCAGCGGCATCACGATGCAGCCTGGTCGCGGCGTGTTTCCCTTGAACAAGCTGTCGCCGGCGCAGTGCGGCACCCGGTGTCGATCACGACGGTCCTCAAGATGCCTTCCTTCATCCTGCCGCCTCTCCTCGTCGCACCTCCCCTCAGCGGCCTGAAGCGACTACGAAGAAGCGGTCGGACCATGACCCTTGGCGCTCGCTGGCGCCCACGCCGATCTGCGCTCGTTTTGTCTCGGCGGCGTCTCGTCGTCGTCATCTTCGCGGCGACGGCGGTCGTTGTCGTTGTTGCGCCGTCCACCTTGGTTACTCTCCCCGATGGCAACCTCTCCATCAATGATCCCATATTGCCGGTCAAACCGGTGCTTGTAACGCGGTGTTGAAGCGCCCCGCCAAAGTCTTCATGCAGGTCGAGATGCACGATCACCCGGTACGTGAGCCCAAGCCTCCCCTGCTGTTGTGTTGAGGAAGAGCTGGCTGCAGCAGAGTTGAAGCCAGGGAGCGGCTCAGAGCTAGAGACAATGACGTTGCTGCCGGTTGCGTTGCCGCCGATGAGTGTCAGCCACATGACCTTGGGAATCGCTGATGGATTGGCCGTCCAAGCCCAGAGGTTGAGCGACGACGCTTCTTCTTTCTGGGTCGTGGCCGCATCAAAGTAGTGCGTGACGGCTGCGCCGCCGATGAGCTTGCCCACGACCTCCTCGTTCCACGCGTTGAGTGGAACATTCTCCAGGCAGAGATGCACATGGTGGCGCAGCTTTACCGCGTCGGCATGAGCACGCGGTGACCAGTTGGAGAAGCGGATGTCCAGCTCTCCCTCCAAAATCCTTCCTGGCGCGGCGGTGACGGCGTCGCGGTGGTGCTGATGCTTGAAGGTGATGAAGAAATCTTCTGGATAGTGCGGGATGACGGCGAAGAACTCCTTGCTGATGTGGGTGCGCGACTGGATGACGTTGGCGATGTCAGCGGCAGCCACGCGAGGACGCCTCCCACCGAGCCACACGATTGCTGAATTGTTTTGCAGGAAGGCCGCCTGCTGCTCCAAAGCAGGTGTGGTCGCCATGACCACGGCACCCTCAGCTGGGCGTGTCGCAGGGTCCCCAGGCCGGGGCATGGCTGTAGCAGACGAGGGGAGCTGCCGGTCCGGATGGGGACTCGTCGGTGAGGCGGGAGGGGGTGGGGTGGGACGGGGGGGACCGAAGCGCAGCTCACAGTTCTTGGCCTTGTGCCCACTTCTTGAGCAGAGGTTGCAACGGATGGGGTCCCTGCAATTGATGGCAATATGCCCTCTTGAATGACAGTGGAAGCAGCGCCTTCTCTCCCTCTTCTGCCTTGAATTTGAGTGAGACTGAACGCCATGGAAACCAGCTGGCTGGTAGCTGCGATTTGAATGCTTGTAGCCGGTAGAAGAGTTCCTCCACCAGTACCTTGGCTTGACCAGCTCCCAGCGAACATTAAGAGCAGGATTTGCCCCCTCTGGCAAGATCTGAAGACCAGGCGCAGCACGGCGCGGGGCGCCGCGCACGGCATCTGCAAAGGAGGGGGCGCCGCGCTCATAATGGCCCTCCGGCGCTACCGTCGCATCGCCACCAGCAGCAATAACACGCCCTCCTTGAATGCGGCCGGTGAGAGCTTGACTTGAGCTGGCGTTGGCTTGGAGCGGAGTTTCCGGGACAAAGGACGAACCTGACGGCGTCGGGCGGCGAGCGTTGGGGGACGGGATCTGGATCCGGTAGGGTGGTGGCGGTGGGGTAGGGAAGCCAGGGGGTCTGGACGAGGTGGCCGTTGCTGCGGGAGTAGGGGGAGCAGGGGATGCGCGGGATGCTGGCACCATGGCTTGTGGCTGCGGCCGCCGGAGCGGCGGGGCGCAGGGTGCGGGGGCGGCACGGTCGCCTGAGCCGTCGCGGGAGCTCAGAACCTATCACCAACTTTTGTGTTTCTTTTCTATGCTCCCGGGCTCTGATGAGCATTAAATTCGTGGAAAATAGAAAGAATTCAATATAATGTGTGATTTTTTTTTGGCGAGCAAGATGATCATCTGCGTGATGTCCTTTGATGAATTTTGGACATCTAAGAAGAGCTCATTTCAAGACAAATTCCTGTTGTCTTTGAAACATTTGAAAAAACAATGTTTGAAGTCGATTTTGTCTTTTTTATCATGAGCTTTTCTCGAATGTTCAAACACTTTGAAATTTTACACGGGCATCACACATTTGATCATCTTAGATTACAGAAAAACTCATTTTTTTCTTTTTTGCATTTTTTTATTTTACTATTCACCGGGGCTTATCTTTGAATTACCGCTTTTATTTTTGATACATTTCCAATTCCCTTTAATCTCAAACTAATTTTTGTTTTTCCTCCCTCCCAAACCATGCTATATGTGTGACAAGATGCCCAACAATAATACTGACTCTCTATGTTAGAGTAGATAGTCAAAAACAATCACAATTTAGCACAATGCATCATTTATTTTGAGTTATCAGTCAAATGCACTAAATGTTCGACCGAGAGCCCGTTTGATTCTAAAAATGACAGACAGGGCCCATTCGTCAAGTCAAGTCCACAAGGCAAGAGGGTATTGGTTGCGGGTGACGGCCATCATTGTTGATACATAGGGTCCACCTGTCATAGAAACAAATAAAAAATAAAAGAAAGAAACAAATATATAAATAAAACCATCTCTAAAAAGATTATCTCTCGACACGCACACGACGCGGTCGACCTCTCTCTCCCGCGAGCCGCAGCCCCGCACGTCGCATCCGTCTTCAGCGCCGTCGTCGATCTGCTCAGCCCCGCCGCCATTGTACGTTACCACGCCATCCATCAGCACCACCCCACGACGGAAGAGAGCAGTGGGGGGCGTCAGTGCCGTCCATGGCGGGGCTCGCCGGAACGGGCTGCGGCGCAGACGAGGTGTAACACACCAGAGAGGAAGGGGATCGAGAGGGGAAGGATGAGCGAGAGAGAAGACTTGGAGAGGAAGAAGCGAGGTGCGATTGCAGAGGAAGGATTGGTTATTGCAGAGGAAGGATTGGTTATTGCAGAGGAAGGATTGGTTACAGGAAAAGTTCACGCAAGCATATCTCACATGGCCACAGGCGGCCACCCTTTATCGCCACCCTCGCGCGCCACTTGGCTGGCCAACTGGCCGGGCCCACCAGCCAGCTCTAAGGCACACTAAACAGTTGGTTAGGTGTGACATTCCTCGCTCCTTAAGACGCCGCGTCATCTTCTTCTATTTATAGGGGCAAGGGAGAGGGGGGCCGCCCCCTCCAGATGGATCTAGAGGGGGGGGGGGGGGGCAAAGGGGAAAGGCTTGCCCCCCAAGCCAAGGGGGGCGCCCCCTGTAGTAGCCGGTGAGGCCCATAAAGCCGTGCAGCTTGGTGGCGTTCGTCGGCGTCGGCCACCGCTCCATGGCCTGCATCTTCTCCTTGTCCGTGGCCACGCCCTCCTTGGAGATCACATGGCCGAGGTAATCGATGTAGTCGCAGGCAAAGGCGCACTTGGATTCTTTGACATAGAGCTGGTGTGCGCTGACCAGCTCGAAGACAATGCGCAGGTGCTCCTGGTGTTCCTCCATCGTCTCACTGAAGACAAGGATATCATCCAGGAATATGATGACAAACTTGTGGACATACTTACCGAAGATGGCGTTCATCAGGCACTGAAAAGTGGTGGGCGTGTTCGTGAGGCCGAACGGCATGACTCGGAACTGGAATTGCCCGTGATGTGTCTTGAACGCCGTCTTGGATTCGTCCTCCTCGCGCATCCTTATCTGATGGTAACCTGCCCGCAAGTCCAGTTTGGAGAACACCGCAGCGCCGGCCAGTTCGTCGAGCAGCTCGTCGATGATGGGCAGGGGAAACTTCTTCTTGACGGTGGCGTCGTTGAGACGGCGATAGTCGACGCAGAATCTCTAGGTGCTGTCCTTCTTCTTCACGAGCAACACTGGTGCGGCGTAGGGACTGACGTTGTGCGTGATCACGCCGGAGTCCAACATCTCCTTGACCTGTCGCTCGATCTCATCCTTATGGAGCAGCGAGTAACGGGTACGGGCGCGTGTTCGCGGGGACCACGCCCTCCACTAGCGTGAAGGCGTGGTCGTAATGGCGATGAGGAGGGAGCCCTTGTGGTGCCGCGAACACGTCGGCGAATTCCTCGAGCAGGTCGGTGAGCGGGGTTTGACTTGGGCATTTGCGAATTGGGCGCGATGCGGGGACGTAGGTGTCCACCATGGCCATGGCCCAGACATCGTTCCCGGCGATCATCTTGCGCAGCTTGTCGGGTCCGACTTCCTTGAGCGTGGTGGCCGTCTTGGTTGGGACGCCGTGTAGTGTGACCTCTTCGCCGTTGTGCTAGAATTTCACCTATTTGTCCTGCCAGTGGCACGTCATTGGACTGTGCTGGGCGAGCCAGTCCATCCCCAGAATGCCATCGTATGCTCCGATCTCCAGCTCGCGCATGGGCGTCGCGAAGGTGTGGCCCTGCATCCACCACTTGAGGCCGGGCACCATGCGGTTGCAGGTGAGTTTGTCGCTGTTGGCCACGCGCACCTCTGTCGGCGGCATCTCCTCCGTGGCGAGGCCGAGGCGATCGACAAACGCCTTGTAGACGAAGCTGTGGGTACTTCCCGAGTCGAGCAGTAGGAGCATGACTTGGTTCCCCACAAGCGCGCGCAACCTGATCGTGGTCGCCGACTCCGTGCCGTCGAGCGCCTGGGACGAGAGGAGACAACACTGTGGCGCGTCCACGGCCTGAAAGCAGGAGGTTGCGCCGCCGGGCCCGGGTCGTCGAGCAACTGCAGGGCGTGGATGGTGTCGTCCGAGAGCACCTCACCGTGGTCGCCCATGTTGATGGTGAGCAGCTGCGCGGGTTGGGCGTAGCGATGCTCTCTGGAGTAGCGATCCCCGCACTTGAAACAGAGGTTGTTCGCACGCCGGAAATCGCGTAGCTGCCGCTCCCGCGCGTACTCGTCTCCTTGGGCGCGGATCGGCGCGACCATGGCACGCTGTGGTGTTGCCACTGCGGCTGCTGTTGGAGGTGGTCGACCCGCCGGAGTGATGCGAGGGCGCGCGCGGGTCGTGCTCAGTTCTTCCTCTTGGATGTGTGCGAGCACCGAGGCACGCGTGATACTGGAGGGTGCCTGGAGGCGCACTGGGGCGCAGCTCGTCCTTCAGGCCGAGGAAGAACTGCGTCACGAAGAACTTGGTGTTGATCGACGGATCGAGCGCGAGCAGGTGGTACATCTGTTCGTTGAACACGTCGCCGTACTCGGCGACAGTGCCTGTTTGACGTAGTTGCAGCAGCTTGTGCATCACCACCTCAAACTCATTTGCACCGAACTCCTCCAGGATCGCCGAGGTGAAGCGCTCCCACGTGATGTCGCGATGCGTTTGCCGGAACGCCTGGAGCCAGTGCGCGGCTTGGCCGTCGATGTAGAGCGCTGCGGTGGCGACCCAGTGGTGGGCGTCCACCTTGTAGAGCTCGAAGTAGGTGAGGCAGCGATCCAGCCACAATATGGCGCCGTGCCGTCGAACTTGGAAAAATCGTGCTTCGGAGGCTTGTGGTACTCGTTGGTGTGGTAGCCCGTCAGAGACGCGGTCGCCGCGGCGACGAATCCGCCCTGTGGCGGCACAGGTAGGAGTGGCGGCCGGTGGTCGCCCAGGCGTGCGTGCGACGAAGACGGGCGCGCTGGATCCGACACGGGGCGCGAGGACGGAGGAGGAGGAGGAGGCTGTGGAGGTTGCTGCTGCGGGTGGGCGGGCTGGTGAAGGTACGTGGTGACCGAGCCCGTCGGAGAGGCCGACCCTTCCACCGTCTTGCGCGTGAGATCGAGGTCCGCTTGGGTCAGATCGAGCTGCCGCGAGAGACCGCGCACCTCCTGCGAGATCTGGGCGTTGAAGGCGGCCTGGAGCTCGATCTGTTTCTCGTGTGCCACCTTCTGGTCGTCGACCTTGGTGAGCAGAGCCTCGAGCATCTTGGTGATGTTGGTGTTCCCTTCGTCCATGGCGGCGAGAACTTGCCGCGTCGCTGCCGAGGCCTTGAAAGGAGCTGCTATGAAGGGGTCGAACCCCGCGGCGGATTTTGTGCGGCTCACCGGAGCAAACCACACCGGCGCGGTGGATGTTACCGACCCTCAATCAAGCTCAAGGGAGAAAAATTTTAGGCGGATTTTGGCTCTGAATACCAATTGTAACACACCAGAGAGGAAGGGGATCGAGAGGGGAAGGATGAGCGAGAGAGAAGACTTGGAGAGGAAGAAGTGAGGTGCAATTGCAGAGGAGGGATTGGTTACAGGAAAAGTTCACGCACGCATATCTCACACAGGCCACAGGCGGCAACCCTTTATCGTCACCCTCTCACGCCACTTGGCTGGCCAGCTGGCTGGGCCCACCAGCCAGCTCTAAGGCACACTAAACAGCTGGTTAGGTGTGACACGAGGTTGTACGTACCGTTGTAGGAGGTGATGGTAGCTCACGGCGCCCGGGGATCCACGAGGCTGAAGACGCGCTCCGGCGGCCGGAGAAGTGCACGCACCTGCCGGCGAGGCTCCTTGTCGCGGTGGCGTCGTGGATGGCGCGCGCGCGAGGAGACCGGCCGGCGACGTGGTCCGTTGGCAGGATGGAGGAGCGCATCGTGGGCAGCCTGGAGCATGACCGGAAGCTCGCGACCGCGGCTTTCTTCGGCACCGTCCATGTGCACAACGCTGCTCGGCGTAGGGGCGGGGCGGCGGCGGAGCAAAAGCGCGGATAACCGGTGGCAGCTCGCACGTGAGCAGGGGCTGCACATCGACGGCATGGCCGTCACCTCGTGCAACAGCAGGGCTCGTCGGAGAGGGCGCGCTGGTGCTAGGGCGCGGGCACGCAGGGGAGATGTGCTGCTGCGTCGAGTCCGAGTTTCTCCCCGAGGCTGCTGCTCCATCGGCGCGTCGGACGGCTCGGTCACGTCCATGGCGTGCGTGGTCCGGCGCGAGGCAGGAGGAGCTCATGGGGTGGAGGGAAGGAACGAGGAGAGCGGCGTTGGAGGCGCTCGGTTGACCGGAGGCCGTCGCTGGACGGCGGTGCGGGTGGCACACGTGTGCGCTGCCAGCGAGAGACCGTGCAGAGCAGCGGTCGGTTGCTGCACACAACGTGCTCGATAAAATGCACAAGAGTGTGTATCATGCTGATGGGTGGGCCTTTGTTAGCTTAACGTTTCAGCAGACGGCGTTAGGTTTTGGTGTGACGTCAGACCTGACAGCGGGCCCTGCCTGTCATTTATTTATCACATCAAACGGCTCTAAATCATGGGCTTAGTGCTTTCCGCAAACGGATTACTCAAAATCGGTGCTATCAGCAATTTGTTACCAAAACGGTGGTTCCTTTATGCATTGTGCTGAATTGTGGTGGTTTTTGGCAATCTACTCCTCTATATATATGTTGCTACCATCGCAGCCTGCCTAATCACGAGTGTTGTGGTCTGTTTACAATATTGATAGCAAAATGCAGGTGGAGGTTGAACAAAGGAAACTTCTCCAATTCAGTTACTATATATATTGCTTTCCTCATCAATATGTACATCTTTTTTATGCTGGGGAAGGATTGCTTTCTACCGGTAGATTGGATTGGTCTTGTTCGGGTTAAGATACCACTTCGGGCACTGATCTACACATTATTTCTGGGATGGATGCAGGTAATTATCCTTTGGGTTATGCATTTCCTCCACAGTCCCGTTTGAATCAAGTTATTCTTGTGTGTTTACCTCTTGAACAACACACTAATTCCTATTTACCTCTTGAACACATCCATGATAAAAATGGCTAGTTATAGTGCCTTTGAAGTTATCTGATTTTCGGTAAATAGTCAAAATCTTCTCTCCTTCTTTGTCGAAGGAAGTTGCATAGAAAGCTCCATCTATCATTTGTCGTTTGTCGTATTTGTTCTCTGCGAAGAGTAACACATACCTGATCATTCAAATGGAGCATCATTAATATTATAGCAAATTTCACAAAAAAATGTCCTGCAAGAAACAAATGTACTTTAGTGCCAACCTTGATCTACTCACTGCTAAACACTGATGTTAATTAGTCAACCAGTAAGCTCTACCAATCTTTTCTCTCTTCGTTTGGGTCAACAGAAAAATGGAAGTTGTATAGTTGCCTGTTCCTTTTTTTTTTTCAAATTTACAGTTGCCTGTTCTGATGAGTTAGATAAGAGAGTGTCAGTTATGTTTGTGGTTGCATCTCTGCTCGGTTACAGTTACTGTATTGAACAACAGTGACTAATGCATATGATGCTTTCTATGTTTTTGAATTGCTACCATGTGACCTTTTCTAAAGATCAGATTGTCCAAGTCAATAGGCATTGATAGCTGACATTTCTAGGCAAGATGACATGTATAGATTAAACTATGTTGAGCTATTTTTTATCATTTCAAACCATAACTAACCAAACTGCAGTAGTTGGAACAATTAGCATATTTTCAGACAACAACTGCTATGTTTTCTATCATTTTGTTCTCAAAATCCTAGAGGGCATTTTGTTTTTTCATCGCCTCTGATCTTACCTTAAGCCAACATACTGCAGTGTACATCTAGCTAACAATCATGTTTCTGAGAATGATTAATTTGTTAATTTTTGGTGATCAGGAGCCTCTGATTTTAAACTTGAGTTCCCATGTGCAGTTCTGCATTTGTAAGAGTAGAGACATTGCTTTGGCAAGTATGTTAATAGAGCCTGAACTTTTGATTACTTGAGTTTCCATATTCATCCATTTTTTCCCTATACATGAGCTACTTAATGAGTAAAAGGGCAGCCCGGTGCACGAGTAGCTCCCGTTTGCGCAGGGTCCGGAGAAGGGTCAGTACTTAATGAGTGATTAGTTTTTTTTTTGCTGCTCTGAGGTGTGTTCTAGGCACGAAGCAAGGATGGAGGATTGCACTGGTAATTACTTTGTGAAACTATGGTATTGTCATTTGAGGGTGACAGTGCAACCAGACATTCCATTGTCAATTTAGTGAACTGCATAGAGGACCTGTTTTTGCTTATGACATGTTGAAGTTCATTGGAGCATGCTGATACATACATCTCGAAGATAAAAGTTTAGTATGCTTACGTACATAAGGGCCACATCATACATTAACTATAAAGTTTTACGAGGGAGTAAATTTTTTATGCACTGCTACATGTACTGTCGATATTCGATCTGAGCGCCATATTGCTCTATCACTGATTATGCACTACATTCGAAATAAATATTTATCTGTCTTTTGAGTTTAATATTTGTCTTAATCTGACAAGCTAGATGAACAAACAATTTTTAATTGCCATCAGAAATAACAGATGGAGCAAAGATATATGTTAATTTTTTTTATCATCTATCTATTGGTTTCTGTTGATATTCATGTCAAATCTTGACAAGATATATATTGTTGTGATTCAAGTATGTCAATGAAGGCCGTACCTGAAGTTCAGAACATAAGCACCAGGAGGTCATCTTGCAGGTTCTGCGTTCTTCAGCGTTAGATGAGAGAATTGGATAGCTCTTGCATGTTTTGCATTTTCTAACAGAGCTTTCTGCAGCAGTATCTGTATTGTCAAGTCCCAACGTTGAATGTTTCGGCCTCCATAATCTGGCAGATGGCATACTGCTACTGAATTTTGTTCTCTGAAATGGTGAATATGTACTGTTATTCATACTTGACAGAAACACAAAGGACCGCACATTAAATTTCATGTACTTACGTTATTTGTTGTCAACCTGTTTTTTTGCGGGGATGTTGTCAACCGCACTCAACATGGCACTCAGAAGGGTTCAGTATTAGCACACCTAAAAGAATTATGACCTTTTTTTTTTTTTTTTTTTTTGCGATTCGTTTTCCTGTGGATTCTAGCGCTTGCCATTGCTTTTAGGTGTCAAGGCAATGGTAAGGTGTGAATTTGTCGGATCGCTAGTGTATCATTGTTTTCCTTGAAGAGACTAAACTACTCAGTGTGTACCTGAAATGTCAGTGATGCTGCAAGTCACCTCATGTTGTTGCTACTTGTGAGTAAGGCCATGTTCTGGTTGCTAGTGATCAGACCATTGAGTGTGCCTTTCACCTACCAAGGAGTTGTGGTTAGCGTTAAAGCAGGATTTCCCAGAGGTGCAGTTCATTGCAGAGAGGGCAACATCTAGCGTCGAGTGGTCGGCAGATTTGAAGTCGGCTGCAACCATGGAGAAACGCTGGGACATCACTGTAGCCCTGTACACCATCTGGAATATTTGGCTTCAGAGGAAGCGAAGAACTTTTCAGGGGATCAGCGCGACCGGGAGTAGCAGTTTCAGGCTTGGCCGTTTGGCCGGAGGAGTTGTGTGGGTCTCTTGACCTGGTATAATTTTTCCTTTCTTTTCTTTTTTCTTTCCCTCTTGGCTGGACTTACAGCCAATCTGTATGTTTTCCCTCTCCTATAATGCAACGGCAGAGCACCTGCCTTTAACCGTAAAAAAAAAAAAAGTATATGACGGAACACTTGACATGTGAGATATATATATATCAAGCTAATTCAAGCTTGCACTCGTACCCCTATCTGACTAATTCTCACAAAAGATCTCAAACAAGGGGAAAATAAACTTCAAATAAAAATACTCCCTTCATTTTTATATACAAGACAACAAACAAGGGGAGTAATTTTCCTCTCTTTCTGTACCCTCTAACCCCCTGTATCTCTAGCAGTGGCGGAGGACGAAATAAATTTGAGGTGTGGCGAACTCTAAAGCATATAAAAAATTGATAGAAAACTGTAAACTAAAGTAGTCCGTATAAACTAAATTGCACATGTTTTTTATGAAATTCTATACATAATAACCAAATATAGTGGAAGTGAAGATCTATTACGACAGAAACAACCTAAAAACGTGCCGATAAAAGCTTTAATGAGCCTTAATTTCCAAAGAATTTAAGTGATGTTGATGAACGGAGTGTGTCGTAGAATGCCCACTTTTACGCGTATTTGGATTGGAGCTACTGCAACTACCAATTAGTTCAAAATGTATTGTCAAATCTAAAATTCACCATATGAAAATCTCACAAAAATTAGGTCATTTTATGAAAATTACAGTAAAATTCAAATAAGTTATATCTCCCCAGGGGCGGCGGCAGGTGTGTTCACCTGTATTCAGCTGAATACCCATGTTTCTGGACAAAAAATATATATATATATACATATCAGCCCACTTCAAAACTAAATCCCAGAGCCCACAGGCCACACAGTGCAGGCGCATCACACGTTCATGGTTGTTTCCTTCCTTCGCTCGTTCTCAGACACATGCACGCCCATGTCTCTCTCAACCACGCGTACGTGACTAGTGCTGCTGCTGCTGCGAGAAAAATGCATCCCACCCGAAAGCTAGAGAGAGAAAGGAACAGAAAAAGGACGACACCGTGCAGGATCCCTCGTAGACCCCAAGCAACTGAAGAATCAATACTACAGAGACCTTGGCGAGGGGTTGCAGCAGCAACACATCTCCAAATTAATGTGAATTATCAACTCCAATAGGCGTGGTTCTCGCTGCAATTGTCTCCCTGTTGTTAACAACGGGAGCTTTGTAGCGTATCAGTCTTTGATCATTTATCAATCAAAAGGTACTGATGTATTCTTACTTGATTGTAAAATTATTTCTATATAATTATTGTGGTCAGATGTATCGAAAAATTGCTAGTGTCGTACTGTTTTGTTCATATATTGCATTTAGAGAAAATATTTTTTACAATGAATACCCAACCATTAAATCCTGAAGCCGCCACTGTATCTCCCCTTCGTCATTTCTAGCCTTTTACTATTCTTTTCCGTCGATGAGGACGACAAGTCGGAGGGCTTTCCAAGTAGCAGCTTCGGCACATCGCCGCCGTATCCGGCGCTGATGGCCACGTGGAGGTGGAGTGCATCTGAGCTAGCGTGTGCGGCGCTGGTGGCAAGGCTGAGGATCGAAGCTCTGTGATGAGGCACTCACACTCACTGGATGCGGCTACTGCTAGCCGCCGGGAACACGCGTCGCTCCGCGGCCGGCTGGTCGACTGTAGGCCACGAGCCAAACAACACTCGTAGGCAATCTACTACTCTGGAACCCGCGATTCGAGCGTAGGTGGACTGGAGGGAGGAGCGCACTTCCTGACTTGCATGCGGCCCAAAAGAGGCCCAATACCATGGGACAGAGCAATTTTTTAGCCGGTTTTTCTTTCCCATCCATCGATCTGACTTGTACATACACGGTATTACCTAAAAAATCGAAAAAATCAAGGTAGGGCGAGCGCCCAGCCTCGCCCTACCGAGAGCTCCGCCTGTGATCTCTGGTATGTAACACCCCTGACGGTTGATAATAAAGGTTCAGACAGGCGTAAGTCCGCCGTTGACGCTTAAAAAAAACAAACAAAGGGAGTACTGAAGACTATTGCATAAATCATCAATGAAGCCTAATTTTGGACTGATTAGTGATCACTCCAGAATCGAGAATAACGTGGACTCTATCTTATTTTTCTCATCCGTGCGCCACGGAAGTTTTTTTGTCTTCACATTCCTACTTGCCGAGATCACCATTGATTCACACGGTGGGGGTTGCCACCACTGGAGCCCCCCACTGGACCGACAAATGTTGATCCTCGCCGGCCGTGAGATCTAGAGCCCACATGGCCTCCTCCTTTGTTCCCTTTTCAAAAATCGACCACACGGGGCTCTCCATCGCTGGAGCCAGAGAAAACTTAATTGTAGTAGACAGTAAGAAAACCGTTATGCTAAGGCCCATAGAACCAACACAACAGAACAACAACCGCTGTCGATAAAGAGGAGCGTAGATTGAAAGTATCCAACCTAAAGACACATGAAGATAGTCGGACTATGACCAGATTAGAGCAAATCCACCAAGGACAGATCCGCCGGAGACACACGCCCACCGACGACACTAAACACACCACCAACATACGGAGGGTGTCATCGGGTGTGACCTGTATGTGGGGAAGTTATCATCGAAGCACACTACAGTCATTGCATTTTGAAATACGCCCAGTACGACCACTATGTATGGTTTGACATGATTATACGGTCACTGTTGCATGTACATGCTGTGTATGAGCCCGGTATGACCCCATGTTGATCGCCACGTATACAAAGCGCATGGGAGGCTCGGATATTATGAAAAAACGCCCTGAGTCCCACAGACAATACACATTTGGCCCCGCTCCACTCACGCCGCGTCTTCGTCTCCGCCGCCACCCCATGCGAACCACAATGCAGTCGCCATGACCTTGGCAATCGCCGACGACTGGACCAACTAGAAGGTCCGATTTCACGTCAAGGTGGAGAGGCGGCGTCGGCGCGCATCTTCATCCACTAGGAGGAGGCGGCGATGGCCCCTGTTCGTCGGCCGAAAGGAGCGCCACCACCTGTACACAGTAAGTACGCCACCATAGCCGAACAATTGTCCTTCCCTAGTAGTGGTAAAAATCATGAAAGGGGTCTATTTTGATGCGTCATTGGCATGAGGGATGCGTTTCTACCTTAGTTTCCACGGATTGCTGCTAAGGTTTACGGTATGGTTTGGGGGTTTGCGGGATTGGGTGTTAGAGTTTATGGTGGTATGAGAAAATGATGCTTGTCTCAATTCTGATGCATGTGCTCATCAACATGACATCGCAACAACGAGTTCTCTGTTCACACCATGCCCGTCAAGCTTTCGGCCAAATGCCAATGAGATATTTTTGATGTTATCGTTGTTTACTTCCAAGCAAGCACGATGGCGACGTACTCGATGATGGATGATGAGTTGTTATGTGATGTCTGGTTGGCCAAAAGTGTAGACTTTATAGGCGTGAAGAAGGGGGGATGATATTTTGGCAAAATGTGCATTCTTGGTTTCATGAGCAAAACCACTTCCTGCCCTACAACTTGCATGTGATCCATGAGTGCAATGTGAAGTCGCTAGCTCATCGGTGGTACATCATCTCAAACTCCTTAGGATGTATTGCAATGCGATCGCACAGATGGGAAGAGGCTGGCCGCCTGGCATCGTCAATCGTGAAGATCGTAACTTTTCTTCCAGCTGCTCTACATGTTGGTCAATATTGATTCACTCAATGATACAACTTGATGATCACATTATTGTATAGCCCGATGCCCTGTCGTGCTATACCAAACAACAGGGCCATTCAAATTGATGCTTTGTTGGATGAAGCTCAAGGGTCTAGATGAACAACACTTTGCCCTAGGATTATTTCGGACGTAATATTTATTTTGAAATGTGGATGAACAACAGTTCGCTCAAGGGGCACTAGAATATTTGCATGCTATTCATGGATTATCTGTGCTATTTTTATAGTTATTTTGGGTGCTTCAAACATAGAAACATTCTCTCAGTCCGAAATTATTTGTCGCTCAAACATATATATCTAGTACTGAAATACGTCTAGATGCATCTATTTCAACGACAACTAATATCGGACGAAGGTAGTACATAGACGAACATTCAAGCGTTCACAAACATATATTCAAGCGTTCACCGCACAGAGGCGATCTCGAACACTACTGATGTGTACCACTAGTAGAAAAAGGGCCTATTGTCCCGGTTCGTAAGGGCCATTTGTCCCGGTTATTGAACCGGGACTAAAGTGTCTTACTAATGCCCTAGACCTTTAGTCCCGGTTCTTATACAAACCGGGACAGATGGGCCTCCACGTGGCCGGTGCAGTGAGCCCAGTCAGAAGGCCCTTTGGTCCCAATTGGTGGCACCAACCGGAACCAATAGGCATCCACACGTCAGCATTTCAGAGGCTGGGGTTTTTGTTTTTTTATGGGGGGGGGGGGGGGGGGGTTGGGGGTTTTGGAGGGTTAATTTAGGTGTTTCATATATTGTGTTAGCTAGCTAATTAATAGAGAGAACTGTCATCTCTTATCTCCGTGCTTGGTCGACGCTACGTATTATACGTATAGAGAGGACTAGACACGCTAGCTAGTAAGCAAATGAAGGAAACAGAAGATCGTCATGAACATATGCATACAGAGAGAAGTGATATCGACCACCTCTCCTTCTCTGAGAGATTGGTCGTCGAACAACAAGTTCTCGTATATCTATCCGACGCTACTGGGTACATATATATAATACAATTATCTCTTACAATATAATCTCCTAATTATATATGAACTCAGGGTCCACATGGTATTCTCCGTCTTTATCGATCACGTGGTCAAGAAAGAATGCCGCCAATTCCTCTTGAATTGCTCGCATACGATCTGGTGGTAGGAGTTCATCCCGCATCCGAAATATCTAATTTGAAGAAGGGGGTCAATACATATATATGAATAAATGAAACTCAACACAAATGATGGTAATAAAATAAAATTGTGAATATTATTATTTACGCACTTCATATTGTTTGTCAGAGTAGCCCCGCTCACAGTTCGTGTGGCGGATGGACTCGCAAATGTAGTATCCACGTAATCATTCCCTTGTTCTTGCCACAACCACTTTACAAGAAATAAAGGTCAATCAAACTGATAAGCAAGCATGCTAAATGGTATTGATGAAACTAGCGCTTGAATCCCTAGGAGATGCGCGGAACATGCTACTATAGTACTTACTTTCGGGTGTTTAAATTGCAGCTTCTTCGGCAGTCCCGGAGTTTTTGAGGTGAATTTTTTCCAAACCCTGCCAGACAAAGAAAACAATTACTTGATATCAGGAAATGAACAAAGTTGCTATATGGTGCGATAATGATCGATTTAACTTACTTCTCTAGAATTTCAGTCATGTCCGCATACTCATTGGGATCTTTTCGTCTCGAGTCTAAGACAGTTACTAGTCCCTGCTCAAGCTTTATCTCTAGGAGAATATAGTGGAAGCTGCGCCAACATGCATAACTCATCAATTACATTACTATAACCTCGACTAATAAGGGAAACCGAATATGCACAAGACAGTAACACTTACTTGAGGTTGTAAGGAAAGAGTATTATAGCTTTGTTTTGATTTAATACAAATGATTGTAGCAACTTGGCCTCGGTATCTCTGGCCTGAAATTCAACCATATATGCATCTATGATATTTGTGTTAATGAACCCAATATGACCGATTTGTTTTTTCTTCAATTCGCCGATCTTCAATCTGCATAATATAGTGAGGATAATTAAAAAAACATGCAATGAAAGAGCTGACCTTTATATAGAGACTTAATGACAGAAGTAGTACCACTTACAAGCAGTAGCAAGTGACCGTTAATTTATCAAGGGCCTTTTGATTGAAAAACGCAAAGAACTCCTCAAATGGAACATTCAACAGTTCAATTCCAACGAGGTCATGCTCCTCTCTGACTCTCAGCGTCAAAATATTCCTCCCCTCAGACTCTCTGCAGGTTTTCATGTACCAATCATGGAATCTTCGCATCATCGTTGTTAGAGATCTTTCATCTTTGACGAGAGGCTTCCCGTACTCGTATTTGTGTTCGTCCACCTCCAAGAAATCATAATGTACATCGTCGGGCAGGTAATCTCCAAGATTGTTATAACCGGGCACCATCCCCGGATCACTAGCAACGATATCACTAGACACCTGGAGCGGGGGGAAACGATTGGTTCGCTTGTTCGTCGAGCTGGGCAATTTTTTTCCCAGCTCGTCGTTCTGCTACCCTTTGATCACTGACAGTACTTCCCGACCGCTCCGCTTCGATAAATGACTTTTCAATAATGCGCTCATAGTTGCCTTTCACCGGAGAATTTGGTGGTTTCTTCAGGGCAGCCAGAGTACGCTTCGCTTTTACCGGATCTATCTTCTCCTCCGGAGGTGGATGTTTCTTTGCATTCACCCCTTCAAAGAAGTTCTTCACTTTGGCTCGCACGATCTTCACGTTTTCCTCCAGGCTCCTCTCGTATGGTAACTTCTCTGGAGTCTTCAGAGAAGGACCGAATCTGTATTGCCTCCCGCCTCTGCCTGTACTGCTAGACGCCGGAGCAGACGGAGCGGCTGCGGCTGTCTTTCCTTTCTTACGAGGCGGAGGAGAAGGACTACGACACACCGGAGCAGCCAGAGCGGCGGCGGGTCTCTTCCGCCCTTCTTAACGAGGCGGAGAAGGAGGAGGCGCCTGGCTGCTCGGGCGCACCGGCACATGCGGAGAAGGAGGCGGAGTGCCGCCACGCGCCGGAGAAGGAGGCTGAGTGCCCTGATCACTCGCCGGAGGAGGACGAGGAGTGCCCTGACTCGTCGTCGTCGTCGTCGGAGGAGGCGGAGGCGTCCAGTATGTTGGAAGGTTGATGAGCTCCTTCCGCCATAGGCATGGAGTCTTCAGAGAAGAACCCAGCCGAATCTCCCCTTCACCCATAGGGTGGTCAAGCTCGAGGTCCTCAAATCAGTCCGTTATTTCATCCACCATCACCCTAGCATATCCTTCTGGAATTGACTGGTAGTGGTAGGTTGCGCCAGGTTCAGTAGGTAAAACAGAGCCAACAGCTGCCTTGACTTTTAATTCCATCCATTGCGTCATAAGGTGGTAATGTTGAGACTCCGTGATAGCATCCACGGGGTAGCTAGCAGGAGCCGTGAAGACAGGCTCCAGCTGAAGCTGCTCGGTGGAAGCCATGCTGCTTCTCCACTGAGATGGTGGGGTAGCTTCAGGGGAAGCTTCGGCAGGTCGTTTGCTGCGATTTGCTTCTCGTTCCTCTAGCCCTTGTACCCTTGCATGCAGCGCATGCAGTTGGCTATGCTCCACTTTCTTCCTCCTCTCCTGGCATTTGTAACCCCCCACGTCTGGAAACCCAGCCTTCCACGGAACAGAGCCTGGCGTGCCTCGTGTCCGTCCAGGGTGCTCAGGATTCCCGAGGGTCATTGTGAGCTCGTCCTTCTCTCTGTCTGGAACGAACGTCCCTTGCTGTGCTTTCTCGATATACTCCTAAAGCCTCGTGACGGGTATTCGCAGTTGCTCGTCTGTCCAAACGCACTTCCCTGATACAGGGTGCAAGGTTCCGCCAACCCCGAAGAACCAAGTCCGGCAACGGTCTGGCCAGTTCAATGTCTTTGGTTCGACCCCTTTATCAATCAGGTCATTCTCAGCCTTGGCCCACAACGATCGGGCTTTGAGGTAGCCACCTGACCCCGTGCGATGGTGATGCTTCTTCTTCGCAGCATTTTTCTTGTTTGTCGCTGACATCTTCTTACTCTTGTCCGATGTCTTGTGGGCCACGAATGCGGGCCAGTGATCTCTGATCTTCTCAAACTTTCCGATGAATTCTGGTGTCTTTTCTTCGTCGACAAACTCTGCTTTCAGCTCATTCTTCCACCTCCTGAATAGTTCTGCCATCTTCTTAAGAGCATGAGACTTGATCAATTTTTCTTTAACTGGCTTCTTCGGATCCTCCTCTGGCGGTAGGGTGAAATTTGCCTTAAGCGTTGTCCAAAGATCATCTTTCTGCTTATCGGAGACATAAGACACCTCAGGGTCTTCATTCTTAGGCTTTAACGATTGGTGGATACTGATCGGGATCTTGTCCCTAACAAGAACCCCGCACTGAGCAGCAAATGCATCCTTTGTCCGGATGGGTTCAATCGGCTTGCCATCGCGCGCGATTGCTGTGATCTCAAACCTTTCATCCGAGCGCAACTTTTTCTTTGGGCCTCGTCTCTTTACCGAAGTTGTGCTCGATCCGGAGGGCTAGAAAAAAGAAGAAAGACGAGATTTAATTAATATGTATATATACGAAAACAATGAATGCATGAATTAGCTAGTCAGCACATGCTTAACTAATATATATACCTGGCCGGACTCGGTTCGGTCACCGGAGCCGTCATCACGATCTCCTTCTTGTACCGACATTGGGTCACCGGAGCCATCATAATCATAGTCTTCTTCTTCACCCTGTCCTTCCAGACCATCGGTGTCGTTGAGATACGACAAGACGACATCACTTCCTTTTGCGATTATGTCTCCCAACATCGCTTCCGTTGCTTTGTCTCGGGTGTGCTCCATAGTTTCTGCAAATATTTACAACATGGCAATTATTATTCAAACATGAAAGATGGATATATTAGTGGCAAACATAGAACTAGCTAGCTAATCACACCAAGGAATCATATTAGTGGCCTCGACGCTGCTTCTCTAGGGTTTGGGGTGGCCTCGGCAACACTTCAAGGGTTTGGGGTGGCCTCGACAACGCTTCAAGGGTTTGGGGTGGCCTCGACGACAACGCTCTTTTAACTTGGTAAATTTGGGTGGCCTCGAGAGAGTTTGTCGGGTAGGGCGGGAGGGAGGAGGTAGGAAACCGACATCGTTTTTTTCTAGGGTTTGGGTGTCCTTGAGAGTTTTGGTTGAGCGAGAGGGCCGGGGGGGGGGTGCTCTGTGGTATAAGTTATCACGGTCGAGAGGGGTTATATATATCGACCGCCCCTCATGTCGAAGTTATCCGGGAGGGGGTTATATCGACAACGACGACATACATACAAGGAGAAGAAAGGAATAGAAGAGAAGATCGAAGAAAAAGAAGAAAAAAAAGATTCTATTTTTTTCTTCTTCTCCTCTATTCCTTTCTTCTTCTCTTCTTCTTTTTCTTCTTTTTTCCTCTTCTTATTTATTTCTCCTCTTCTTCCTCTCCTCTTCTTCTCCTTTCTTCCTCTTCTTATTTTCCTTTTTCCTCTCATTTTTTTCTTCTTCTTTCTTTCCTAGCTAGATATATAAGTTTTTTCTAAAAATTAAACTAACCTAAAATGTATGAAATCAGCGAACATATATAGATAAAACTTTTCTAAAAATCTAACTCTTGCATATATGTATACTTTAAAACATCATTACAATTGAAAAAATACATACATACATACAAAAAACATGTAAAAAACGGTAATTGCCTTTGGCTCCTAGGTGCATATGCACCCATTGTCGAAATACACATTTCGAAAAGTTGAAAAATTCGGAACAAAAATCCCACGTGTATATCCGGACATTTTATGTGCGTGCACAAGGTTTCAGTGAAAAACGATGTTTTTTGTGGCTTGTGTAAAAAAGACAATTTCTGATGCTTCATTCTAACTATTCACAAGACATTTCTTTATCCTTTTTACACAAGCCAGAAAAAATGTCGTTTTTCACTGAAACCTTGTGAATGCACATAAAATGTCCCGATATACACGTGGGATTTTTGTTTCGAATTTTTTAACTTTTCGAAATGTGTATTTCGACAATGGGTGCATATGCACCTAGGAACCAAAACGCCGCTCTCTGTAAAAAATACATACATACATATATGAACATACATAAAAAATACATATATCTAAAAAAATACATACATACATATATGAAAATTTAAAAACATGCAAAAAATAGCATGGATAACTAAAAAATAGCACGGCGGCAGCAGGGCCGGCAGAGGCGCGGTGCTCACAGAGGGAGGAGGCCGGGCGCGCGCGCTGGGCGGCGAGGCAGGGCGGAGTGGCGCGGCGACGGTGTCGAGGCAGAAGCGGTGCTGGGCGGGGCAGGCGGCGCTCGTCAGGCAGGGGCGGCAAGGTGACGGTGTTAGGCGAGGCGAGGCGCGGCGGCGACGACGACCGGCGCGGGCGATGGCAACGGCGACGGCGGGCGGTGTCGGGGCAGCCTAGCGGCGACGATGTGCTCGGCGTCGTCGGGGGCAACTGTGGTGATGAATCTGAAAAACGCTAAGTGTTTGCTTATATACCCAGGGCATTGGTACCAGTTCCTGGCACCAACCGGTACCAAATTACCCCCTTTAGTCCCGGTTGTTGGGGAACGTTGCAGAAAATTAAAATTTTTCCTACGGTTTTGTCACGTCCAATATGCGACCCTATCCAAAAGGAACTCGACGGTCCCACCGAGGATAGACCCGCATATTGAAACGCTTTTGCAAGGTGGATATCATTACATCAACATTACATAATAGATGGGGATACATACATAAGGCACAATTGCCACCAGAAAACATCAACATCATATACAAGAACAAAATCCGACTGCGGATGAAACATAAACAGAAGCTCAAACGACATCCACCCTGCTAGCCCAGGCTGCCGACCTGGAACCTATCCCCTAATCGAAGAAGCAGAAGAAGAACTCCAAAACAAGCAAACATCGCTCTCGCGTCAAGATCATCGCACAACCTGTACCTGCAACTGTTGGTGTAGTAATCTGTGAGCCACGAGGACTCAGCAATCCCATTACCATGGGTATCAAGACTAGCAAAGCTTAATGGGAAAGGAAGGGGTAAAGTGGTGAGGTTGCAGCAGCGGCTAATCATATATGGTGGCTAACAAACGCAAATAAGAGCGAGAAGAGAGCAAGCGGAACGGTCGTCAACTAGTAGTGATCAAGAAGTGATCCTGAACTCCTACTTACGTCAGACATAACCCAGAAACCGTGTTCTCCTCTCGATCAACCCCGAAAAGAGACACTCACGGTTACGCACACGGTTGGTGTATTTTAGAAGAGTTTACTTCAAGTTAACTACAACCGGATATTAACAAATTCCCATCTGCCACATAACCGCGGGCACGGCTTTCGAAAGTTCAAACCCTGCAGGGGTGTCCCAACTTAGCCCATGATAAGCTCTCGCGATCAACGAAGGATATTCCTTCTCCCCGGGAAGACCCGATCAGTCTCGGAATCCCGGCTACAGGACATTTCGACAACAATAAAACAAGACCAGCAAGACCGCCCGATGCGCCGACATCCTGATAGGAGCTGCACATATCTCGTTCTCAGGGCAACACCGGATGAGACATCCTACGAGTAAAACCAACCCTCAAGTTTCCCCAAGGTGGCCCCGGCTAAAATAAAGATGACCCTCGAGAGAGCGACTCCCAAGGGAAAAGTAGGTGGTGGTGAGGCAAATGGTAAAACCAAGGTTGGGCCTTGCTGGAGGAGTCTTATTCAAAGCGAACTGTCAAGGGGGTCCCATAAATCACCCGACCGCGTTAGGGACGCAAAATCCGGGAACATAAAACCGATATGACGGAAACTAGGGGGGCAAGAGTGGAACAAAACACCAGGCATAAGGCCGAGCCTTCCACCCTTTACCAAGCATATAGATGCATTAATAATATAAGAGATATTGTGATATCCCAACATAATCCTGTCCCCCATGGAGCAATCTTCAACTTCACCTGCAACTAGCAACGCTATAAGAGGGGCTGAGAAAAGCGGTAACATAGCCAAACAACGGTTTGCTAGGAAGGGTGACAACGGTTAGAGGTTCATGGCAATTTGGGAGGCTTGAGCAGCAAGTGATAGGTAGCGCAGCATAGCAAAAGAACGAAGCAACTAGCATAGCAATGATAGTAGTGAGATCCAGGGTAGCGGTCATCTTGCTTGAAATCCCGCAAGGAAGAAGAACGAGTCCATGAAGAAGACGAACGGATGAAGCCGAACCAAGCGTAGACGAACGAATCCTCACGATCGCAACGAAACAGGAACTAACAAGAAGAAGCACACAACAAGGTAAACACACCACACATGAACAAGGCATGATGCACAACAAACATGATGCATGACAAATCTAGATGAAGCTACTCATGGAAAGAGATGATGCAAACAAGAGCAACACATCAGAGCAAGTTTAAATGAGGCCGGAAACAACATATAACAATTCCGGTAAGTCCTCATATGCATATTTCGAAATTGGCCCAGATCTGAATAAACCTTAAGTTCAAGTTGTTAAACAGCAAGTTAAGATGTACCACGATGATCTACACGAAATTCTAGTCAAGTTACATATAAAGTTCATTAGATTCGGAGCTACGGCCTAGAAGATATGAGCAAAACAAGTTAAGCATGTCATTAATGCAAAATGCATACAAACATCAAGCAAACACCTCAAAACATGGATGCAACATGATAATATGAAACTACATGCAAAATCAAGCAAGTTTCATATAGAGCACACTCAAAACGGAGGAACGGTTCAACACATACACTCCAAACAATAAATAGCACCAATCTGACCAACAGCAAGTAGGCATCTAGCAAACATCAAAACAACATGCTACAGGACCTAAACATGATAACAAAAGGCATGGACATGATGAACAGGTAAAGCATGATAAAACATGAACACTGAGCTATCTCCAGAAACAAATAGAACATGCTCAAAAAGACATGACAAGATTGCATATTATAACAGGTTCACAGACTTAGCAGAATTCACAGGACATGGCAGAAATAACATCAGGTTGCAATGTTTAGAGCTATCAAACAACATGCTACAGGAACTTATCATGGCAAACAAAGGCATGGCATGAATCTACTAATCTTATAGAACAACAGTCCCTTACTGACCATGAGTCAAAAGGGATCAGAAAATACAAATGCAAGCATGTGAACATAGCGAAAACATAAACAGATTCAGACTTAGTGAAAAACTAGAGCATGGCATAAACAGATAACAAGTAGGCATGTTGGTGAGCTTGAACCACTCACCACAGAGCAAAACATGGCATGGCAAGGCAACCCACAGTAAGAAGACATGAATATGAAGCTAAGCATGGCAATATCATAGTCATAGGGTGCATGGATCACTAACAAAACACATGGCAAAACTGAACATAATGTTAACAGGCTGACAACACACATTATTTAGCAATTGGAGAGCACGATTACAACAGGTTATGGCAAGCTATAATTGCAACCAGGGGCATGAATGGATAGAGCATGACATGCATAACAAAACATCCTTAGTGAACATCTCCAGATTATGCATAGAACTCATGGTAGCAGCAAGTTTACATGGCAACAAAATATAATAGACTCAGACTTAGCAGAAATCACGAAGTCACAGAAATCAGCAACATCACGGAGGCTACTTTGCATGCTTGTTCTAGTCACCACATAGATCACAAAAATACATGGCAAGCACCCCTGTAAAGATGGCATGTCATAGTTCAAAAGACATGTAGAGCTCATGCTCATAAGATGCACACATCAAATGTAACAAAAATGACAAATCATCAAGTTATCACAGTTTCAGCAGGTTATCATCACATAGCACTCTTGCAACGACGATTCAGGCATCAAGATGAGCTCAAATGAACATGATGCAATGGAATGAAATGATGTACTCTTTGAGGCAAACAATTTGACATATTACACGCACGAAACGGAGCTACGGGTGCGGAGATATAGCAGGTCAAACATGGCATGATTATGTTGAAAACACTCGGGACTTAGCCAAATTATTACCTCCGGATCTGAAGGTTGACCTGGGCGCGGATGACGAGGTCGGACGGGGATCTCGCCGGAGCTGGACGTGGTGGTGGCCGGAGAGGGGGGAAGAGCTCGCCGGAGGAGGGGAAGTCGCCGGATCCGGGCGCGGGGTCACCGGATCTGGCCGGAGAGGGCCGGGCGGCACTGAAGCGCGGCGGCCGGCGGATCCGGCCGGGCCGGAGCTCCAGCGGCGGCGGCCATGGGGCGAGGCAGGCGACGAGGAGGCCAGGCGGCGGCGGCGACTTCGGGGACGCGGGCTCATGGCGGCGGCGCTGCCGGAGGGCGGCGACGGCAAGCAGCGGCGGGTCGCCGGAGGCGCGGCGGCGCTGGCGGCGGCCATGGCGGAGGTCGCCGGAGGCGCGGATCGGGCGGCGGGCACGCGGCCGGGAGGGGCGGCGCGGCCTTGGCGCTGCGGTGGGCCGGCCTGCGGGCCGGGCTGGCCAGCCGTGGGCGGGCGGGCAGCAGTGGGAGGAGAGAGAGGAGGCCGGCGGGGTGACGTGGCGAGCACGGGTTGGCTGCGGGCGGCGGTTTCGGGGGTTTGGACTGCGATTTTTGGAGGGGGAGGTGTTTATATAGGTAGAGGGAGCTAGGAGAGTCCAAATGAGGAGCGGTTTTCGGCCACGCGATCGTGATCGAACGACCGAGAGCATAGAGGGGAGTTTGCTGGTTTTTGGGCCAGTTTGAAGGGATGTTGGGCTGCAAAGAGAGAGGGGCTTTACGGTTACCCGGTTAACCGTTGGAGTACCAAACAACCTCCAAATGGCACGAAACTTGACAGGCGGTCTACCGGTGCTATACCAAGGCCACTTGAAAAACCTCGGGCCATTCCGAGAACGTTTAACACCCGCACATGAAAAGAGGCAAAAGGGGGCGCCGGGAGACATAGGAGCGCCGGATTGCAAAACGGACAACGGGGAAAATGCTCGGATGCATGAGACGAACACGTATGCAAAATGAGATGCACATGATGACATGATATGAAATGCAGATGATGACATGGCAAAGAGAGACACGCAAGCACATGACATGGCAAAGACGGCGAATAACTGACGGACACCTGGCGCATCGAATCCGGGGCGTTACAACACTCCTTCGAGTCGACTAAGCCGTGTCCGATCATCACGTGAGACGGACTAGTCATCGTCGGTGAACATTCTCATGTTGATCGTATCTTCCATACGACTCGTGTTCGACCTTTCGGTCTTCGTGTTTCGAGGCCATGTCTGTACATGCTAGGCTCGTCAAGTTAACCCTAAGTGTTTTTGCATGTGTAAAACTGTCTTACACCCGTTGTCTGTGAACGTAAGGATCTATCACACCCGATCATCACGTGGTGCTTCGAAACGACGAACTTTAGCAACGGTGCACAGTTAGGGGAGAACACTTCTTGAAATTGTTGTAAGGGATCATCTTATTTACTACCGTCGTTCTAAGTAAACAAGATGCATAAACATAATAAACATCACATGCAATTATATAGTAGTGACATGATATGGCCAATATCATATAGCTCCATTGATCTCCATCTTCGGGGCTCCATGATCATCTTGTCACCGGCATGACACCATGATCTCCATCATTGTGTCTTCATGAAGTTGTCACGCCAACGACTACTTCTACTTCTATGGCTAACGCGTTTAGCAATAAAGTAAAGTAATTTACATGGCGTTCTTCAATGACACGCAGGTCATACAAAAATAAAGACAACTCCTATGGCTCCTGCCGGTTGTCATACTCATCGACATGCAAGTCGTGATTCCTATTACAAGAACATGATCTCATACATCACAATATGTCATTCATCATTCATCACAACTTGGCCATATCATATCACATGACAATTGCTGCAAAAACAAGTTAGACGTCCTCTAATTGTTGTTGCATCTTTTATGTGGCTGCAATTGGGTTCTAGCAAGAACGTTTTCTTACCTACGAATAACCACAACGTGATTTTGTCAACTTCTATTTACCCTTCATAAGGACCCTTTTCATCGAATCCGCTCCAACTAAAGTGGGAGAGACAGACACCCGCCAGCCACCTTATGCAACTAGTGCATGTCAGTCGGTGGAACCGGTCTCACGTAAGCGTACGTGTAAGGTTGGTCCGGGCCGCTTCATCCCACAATACCACTGAAGCAAGATAAGACTAGTAGCGGCAAGCAAGTTGACAAGATCCACGTCCACAACCAAATTGTGTTCTACTCGTGCAATAGAGAACTACGCATAGACCTAGCTCTGATACCACTGTTGGGGAACGTTGCAGAAAATTAAAATTTTTCCTATGGTTTTACCAAGATCCATCTATGAGTTCATCTAAGCAACGAGTCAAGGGAGTGAGTTTGCATCTACATACCACTTGTAGATCGAGTGCGGAAGCGTTCAAGGGGATGGTGATGATGGAGTCGTACTCGCCGTGATTCGGATCACCGATGACCAAGTGCTGAACAGACAGCACCTCCGCGTTCAACACACGTACGGTACGGACGACGTCTCCTCCGTCTTGATCCAGCAAGGAGGAAGGAGAGGTTGAGGAAGACAGCTCCAACGGCGGCACGACGGCGTGGTGTTGTTGGTGCAGCAGTACTCCGACAGAGCTTCGCCAAGCACGTACGGAGGAGGAGAGGTGTTGGGGAGGGGAGGGGCTGCGCCTTGAGTTGTGTGTAGCAGCCCTCCCCTCACCCCTCTATTTATAGGGGAAAGGGCAAGGGGGGCCGGCCCCTCTAGATGGCATCTAGAGGGGGGCGGCGGCCAAGGGGAGGGGTGGCTTGCCTCCCAAGCAAGGGGGGCGCCACCTTCTAGGATCCCCCCCCCAACCCTAGGCGCAAGGGCCCAAGGGAGGGGGGGTCCGCCCAGCCCACCAGGGGCTGGCTCCTTCCCCACGCAGACCATGTGGCCCCCCGGGAGGGGTGGCCCCTCCCGGTGGACCCCGGAACCCTTCCGGTGGCCCCGGTACAATACCGATATGCCCCCGAAACCTTCCGGTGTCCGTATGACAACTTCCCATATATAAATCTTTACCTCCGGACTATTCCGGAACTCCTCGTGACGTCCGGGATCTCATCCGGGACTCCGAACAACATTCGGTAATCACATACAAGTCTTCCTAATAACCCTAGCGTCACCAAACCTTAAGTGTGTAGACCCTACGGGTTCGGGAGACACGCAGACATGACCGAGACGGCTCTCAGGTCAATAACCAACAGCGGGATCTGGATACCCATGTTGGCTCCCACATGCTCCTCGATGATGTCATCGGATGAACCACGATGTCGAGGATTCAAGCAACCCCGCATACTATTCCCTTTGTCAATCGGTACGTTACATGCCCGAGACTCGATCGTCGGTATCCCAATACCTCGTTCAATCTCGTTACCGGCGAGTCACTTTACTCGTACCGTAATGCATGATCCCGTGACCAAGCACTTGGTCACTTTGAGCTCATTATGATGATGCATTACCGAGTGGGCCCAGAGATACCTCTCCGTCATACGGAGTGACAAATCCTGCCTCGATCCGTGTCAACCCAATGACACTTTCGGAGATACCTGTAGTGCACCTTTATAGTCACCCGATTACGTTGTGACGCTTTGGTACACCCAAAGCACTCCTACGGTATCCGGGAGTTACGATCTCATGGTCTAAGGAAGAGATACTTGACATTGAAAAGCTCTAGCAAAACGAACTACACGATCTTGTGCTATGCTTAGGATTGGGTCTTGTCCATCACGTCATTCTCCTAATGACGTGATCCCGTTGTCAATGACATATGATGTCCATAGTCAGGAAACCATGACTATCTATTGACCAACGAGCTAGTCAACTAGAGGCTTACTATGGACGTATTGTAGTCTATGTATTCACACGTGTATTACGATTTCCGGATAATACAGTTATAGCATGAATAAAAGACAATTATCATGAACAAGGAAATATAATAATAATCCTTTTATTATTGCCTCTAGGGCATATTTCCAACAGTCTCCCACTTGCACTAGAGTCAATAATCTAGTTACATTGTGATGAATCGAACACCCATAGAGTTACGGTGTTGATCATGTTTTGCTCATGAGAGAGAGGTTAGTCAACGGATCTGCGACATTCAGATCCGTATGTACTTTGCAAATTTCTATGTCCCCATCTTGAACATTTTCACGAATGGAGTTGAAGCGACGCTTGATGTGCCTGGTCTTCTTGTGAAACCTGGCTCCTTGGCAAGTGCAATAGCTCCGTGTTGTCACGAAAGAGTTTGATTGGCTCCGGCGCATTGGGTATGACTCCTAGGTCGGTGATGAACTCCTTCACCCAAATTGCTTCATGCGCTGCCTCCGAGGCTGCCATGTACTCCGCTTCACATGTAGATCCCGCCATGACGCTCGCTTGCAGCTGCACCAGCCATCGCTCCACCATTCAACATATACACGTATCCGGTTTGTGACTTTGAGTCATCGGATCTGTGTCGAAGCTAGCGTCGACGTAACCCTTCTGACGAGCTCTTCGTCACCTCCATAAACGAAAAACATGCCCTTTGTCCTTTTCGGTACTTCAGGATATTCTTGACCGCTGTCCGGTGTTCCTTGCGGGATTACTTTGGTACCTTCCTACCAAACTTACGGCAAGGTTTACATCAGGTCCGTACACAACATGGCATACATAATAGATCCTATGGCTGAGGCATAGGGATGACACTCATCTCTTCTTTATCTTTTGCCGTGGTCGGGCATTGAGCGAGCTCAATTTCACACCTTGCAAAGCAGGCAAGAACCCTTTCTTGGACTGATCCATTTTGAACTTCTTCAAAATCTTATCAAGGTATGTGCTTTGTGAAAGACCTATGAGGCGTCTCGATCTATCCCTATAGATTTTGATGCCTAATATGTAAGCAGCTTCTCCAAGGTCCTTCATTGAAAAACTCTTATTCAAGTAGGCCTTAATGCTGTCCAAGAGTTCTATATCATTTCCCATCAAAAGTATGTCATCTACATATAATATGAGAAATGCTACAGAGCTCCCACTCACTTTCTTGTAAACGCAGGCTTCTCCATAAGTCTGCATAAACCCAAACGCTTTGATCATCTAATCAAAGCGAATGTTCCAACTCCGAGATGCTTGCACCAGCCCATAAATGGATCACTGGAGCTTGCATACTTTGTTAGCATTCTTAGGATCGACAAAACCTTCCGGCTACATCATATACAACTCTTCCTTAAGATAACCGTTAAGGAAAGCCGTTTTGACGTCCATCTGCCATATCTCATAATCATAGTATGCGACAATTGCTAACATGATTCAGACGGACTTAAGCTTCGCTACGGGAGAGAAAGTCTCATCTTAGTCAATCCCTTGAACTTGTCGATAACCCTTAGCGACAAGTCGAGCTTTATAGGTAGTAACATTACCATCCGCGTCCGTCTTCTTCTTAAAGATCCATTTGTTTTCTATCGCTCGCCGATCATCGGGCAAGTCTGTCAAAGTCCATACTTTGTTTTCATACATGGATCCTATCTCGGATTGCATGGCTTCAAGCCATTTATTGGAATCTGGGCCCGCCATCGCTTCTTCATAGTTCAAGGTTCACCGTTGTCTAACAACATGATTTCCGGGACAGGGTTGCCGTACCACTGCAGTGCGGAACGTGTCCTAGTGGACCTACGAAGTTCAAGAGGACCTTGATCCAAGTACCTTGATCATCATCATTAATTTCCTCTCCGGTGGTGTAGGCACCACAGAACATTTTCTGAGCTGCACTACTTTCCGGTTCAAGAGGTAGTACTTCATCGAGTTCTACTTTCCTCCCACTTACTCCTTTCGAGAGAAGCTCTTTTTCCAGAAAGGATCCGTTCTTGGCAACAAAGATCTTGCCTTCGGATCTAAGGTAGAAGGTACACCCAATGGTTTCCTTAGGGTATCCTATGAAGATGCATTTTTCTGACTTGGGTTCGAGCTTTTCAGGTTGAAGTTTCTCGACATAAGCATCGCATCCCCAAACTTTTAGAAACGACAGCTTAGGTTTCTTCCCAAACCATAATTCATACGGTTTCGTCTCAACGGATTTAGATGGTGCCCTATTTAAAGTGAATGTAGCTGTCTCTAGAGCGTATCCCCAAAATGATAGCCGTAAATCTGTAAGAGACATCATAGATGTCACCATATCCAATAGAGTGCGATTACGACATTCGGACACACCATTACGCTGAGGTGTTCCAGGCGGCGTGAGTTGTGAAACGATTCCACATTTCCTTAAGTGTGTACCAAATTCGTGACTTGAATATTCTCCTCCACGATCTGATCGTAAGAACTTTATTTTTCGGTCACGTTGATTCTCTACCTCATTCTGAAATTCCTTGAACTTTTCAAAGGTCTCAGACTTGTGTTTCATCAAGTAGACATACCCATATCTACTCAAGTCATCAGTGAGAGTGAGAACATAGCGATATCCTCCGCGAGCCTCAACGCTCATTGGACCGCACACATCGTTATGTATGATTTCCAATAAGTTGGTTGCTCGCTCCATTGTTCCGGAGAACGGAGTCTTGGTCATCTTGCCCATGAGGCATGGTTCGCATGTGTCAAATGATTCATAATCGAGAGACTCTAAAAGTCCATCAGCATGGAGCTTCTTCATGCTTGACACCAATGTGACCAAGGCGGCAAGCCACAAGTATGTGGGACTATCGTTATCAACTTTACATCTTTTGGTATTCACACTATGAACATGTGTAACATTACGTTCGAGATTCATTAAGAATAAACCATTGACCATCGGAGCATGACCATAAAACATTTCTCTCATATAAATAGAACAACCATTATTCTCGGATTTAAATGAGTAGCCATCTCGTATTGAACAAGATCCTGATACAATGTTCATGCTCAAACTTGGCACTAAATAACAATTATTGAGGTTTAAAACTAATCTCGTAGGTAAATGTAGAGGTAGCGTGCCGACAGCGATCACATCGACCTTGGAACCATTCCCGACGCACATCGTCACCTCGTCCTTCGCCAGTCTCCGTTTATTCCGCAGCTCCTGCTGTGAGTTACATATATGAGCAACGGCACCGGTATCAAATACTCAGGAGTTACTACGAGTACTGGTAAGGTACACATCAATTACATGTATATCAAATATACCTTTAGTGTTGCCGGCCTTCTTGTGCGCTAAGTATTTGGGGCAGTTCCACTTCGAAGACCCTTCCTTTGCAATAAAAGCACTCAGTCTCGTGCTTGGGTCCATTCTTTGACTTCTTCCGGCAAGCTGGCTTACGGGCGCGGCAACATCCTTGGCGTCCTTCTTGAAGTTCTTCTTTCCCTTCCTTCTTGAACTTAGTGGTTTTATTGACCATCAACACTTGATGTTCTTTCTTGATTTCAACCTCTGCTGACTTCACATTGAGAATACTTCGGAATGGTCTTCACCATCCCCTGCATATTGTAGTTCATCACAAAGCTCTTGTAGCTTGGTGGGAGCGATCAAGGATTCTGTCAATGACCGCCTCGTCCGGAGGTTTATGTCCAGCTGGGACATGCGGTTGTGCAACCTGACATTTTGAGTATGTGCTCACCGATGTAACTATTTTCCTCCATCTTACAACTATAGAAATTGTCGGAGACTTCATATCTCTCGACCCGGGCATGAGCTTGGAAAACTAGTTTCAGCTCCTCGAACATCTCATATGCTCCGTGTTGCTCAAAACGCTTTTGGAGCCCCGGTTCTAAGCTGTAAAGCATGCCGCACTGAACGAGGGAGTAATCATCAGCACGAGACTGCCAAGCGTTCATAACGTCTTGGTTCTCTGGGATGGGTGCATCACCTAGCGGTGCTTCTAGGACATATTGTTTCTTGGCAGCTATGAGGATGATCCTCAGGTTCCGGACCCAGTCCGAATAGTTGCTGCCATCATCTTTCAGCTTGGTTTTCTCTAGGAACGCGTTGAAGTTCATGGTGACATGGGCGTTGGCCATTTGATCTACAAGACATATTTGCAAAGGTTTTAGACTAAGTTCATGATAATTAAGTTCATCTAATCAAATTATTTTAATGAACTCCCACTCAGATTAGACATCCCTCTAGTCATCTAAGTGTTACACGATCCGAGTCGACTAGGCCGTGTCCGATCATCACGTGAGACGGACTAGTCATCGTCGGTGAACATTCTCATGTTGATCGTATCTTCCATACGACTCGTGTTCGACCTTTCGGTCTCCGTGTTCCGAGGCCATGTCTGTACATGCTAGGCTCGTCAAGTTAACCCTAAGTGTTTTTGCATGTGTAAAACTGTCTTACACCCGTTGTATGTGAACGTAAGGATCTATCACACCCGATCATCACGTGGTGCTTCGAAATGACGAACTTTAGCAATGGTGCACAGTTAGGGGAGAACACTTCTTGAAATTGTTGTAAGGGATCATCTTATTTACTACCGTCGTTCTAAGTAAACAAGATGCATAAACATAATAAACATCACATGCAATTATATAGTAGTGACATGATATGGCCAATATCATATAGCTCCATTGATCTCCATCTTCAGGGCTCCATGATCATCTTGTCACCGGCATGACACCATGATCTCCATCATCATGATCTCCATCATTGTGTCTTCATGAAGTTGTCACGCCAACGACTACTTCTACTTCTATGGCTAATGCGTTTAGCAATAAAGTAAAGTAATTTACATGGCGTTCTTCAATGACACGCAGGTCATACAAAAATAAAGACAACTCCTATGGCTCCTGCCGGTTGTCATACTCATCGACATGCAAGTCGTGATTCCTATTACAAGAACATGATCTCATACATCACAATATGTCATTCATCATTCATCACAACTTGGCCATATCATATCACATGACAATTGCTGCAAAAACAAGTTAGACGTCCTCTAATTGTTGTTGCATCTTTTACGTGGCTGCAATTGGGTTCTAGCAAGAACGTTTTCTTACCTACGAATAACCACAACGTGATTTTGTCAACTTCTATTTACCCTTCATAAGGACCCTTTTCATCGAATCCGCTCCAACTAAAGTGGGAGAGACAGACACCCGCCAGCCACCTTATGCAACTAGTGCATGTCGATCGGTAGAACCGGTCTCACGTAGCGTCGTGTAAGGTTGGTCCGGCGCTTCATCCCACAATACCGCTGAAGCAAGATAAGACTAGTAGCGGCAAGCAAGTTGACAAGATCCACGCCCACAACCAAATTGTGTTCTACTCGTGCAATAGAGAACTACGCATAGACCTAGCTCTGATACCACTGTTGGGGAACGTTGCAGAAAATTAAAATTTTCCTACGGTTTCACCAAGATCCATCTATGAGTTCATCTAAGCAACGAGTCAAGGGAGTGAGTTTGCATCTACATACCACTTGTAGATCGAGTGCGGAAGCGTTCAAGGGGATGGTGATGATGGAGTCGTACTCGCCGTGATTCGGATCACCGATGACCAAGTGCTGAACAGACAGCACCTCCGCGTTCAACACACGTACGGTACGGACGACGTCTCCTCCGTCTTGATCCAGCAAGGAGGAAGGAGAGGTTGAGGAAGACAACTCCAACGGCAGCACGACGGCGTGGTGTTGTTGGTGCAGCAGTACTCCGACAGAGCTTCGCCAAGCACGTACAGAGGAGGAGAGGTGTTGGGGAGGGGAGGGGCTGCGCCTTGAGTTGTGTGTAGCAGCCCTCTCCTCACCCCTCTATTTATAGGGGAAAGGGCAAGGGGGGCCGGCCCCTCTAGATGGCATCTAGAGGGGGGCGGCGGCCAAGGGGAGGGGTGGCTTGCCCCCCAAGCAAGGGGGGCGCCCCCTTCTATGGTTCCCCCCAAACCCTAGGCGCAAGGGCCCAAGGGAGGGGGGTGCGCCCAGCCCACCAGGGGCTGGCTCCTTCCCCACGCAGCCCATGTGGCCCCACGGGAGGGGTGGCCCCTCCCGATGGACCCCCGGAACCCTTCCGGTGGCCCCGGTACAATACCGATATGCCCCCGAAACCTTCCGGTGTCCGTATGACAACTTCCCATATATAAATCTTTACCTCCGGACTATTCCGGAACTCCTCGTGACGTCCGGGATCTCATCCGGGACTCCGAACAACATTCGGTAATCACATACAAGTCTTCCTAATAACCCTAGCGTCACCGAACCTTAAGTGTGTAGACCCTACGGGTTCGGGAGACACGCATACATGACCGAGACGGCTCTCAGGTCAATAACCAACAGCGGGATCTGGATACCCATGTTGGCTCCCACATTCTCCTTGATGATGTCATCGGATGAACCACGATGTCGAGGATTCAAGCAACCCCGCATACTATTCCCTTTGTCAATCGGTACGTTACATGCCCGAGACTCGATCGTTGGTATCCCAATACCTCGTTCAATCTCGTTACCGACAAGTCACTTTACTCGTACCGTAATGTACGATCCCGTGACCAAGCACTTGGTCACTTTGAGCTCATTATGATGATGCATTACCGAGTGGGCCCAGAGATACCTCTCCGTCATACGGAGTGACAAATCCCAGTCTCGATCCGTGTCAACCCAATGACACTTTCGGAGATACCTGTAGTGCACCTTTATAGTCACCCGATTCGTTGTGACGTTTGGTACACCCAAAGCACTCCTACGGTATCCGGAGTTACGATCTCATGGTCTAAGGAAGAGATACTTGACATTGAAAAAGCTCTAGCAAAACGAACTACGATCTTGTGCTATGCTTAGGATTGGGTCTTGTCCATCACGTCATTCTCCTAATGGCGTGATCCGTTATCAATGACATCGATGTCCATAGTCGAAACCATGACTATCTGTTGACCAACGAGCTAGTCAACTAGAGGCTTATTAGGGACGTATTGTAGTCTATGTATTCACACGTGTATTACGATTTCCGGATAATACAATTATAGCATGAATAAAAGACAATTATCATGAACAAGGAAATATAATAATAATCCTTTTATTATTGCCTCTAGGGCATATTTCCAACAGTCTCCCACTTGCACTAGAGTCAATAATCTAGTTACATTGTGATGAATCGAACACCCATAGAGTTCTGGTGTTGATCATGTTTTGCTCGCGAGAGAGGTTTAGTCAACGGATCTGCGACATTCAGATCCGTATGTACTTTGGAAATTTCTATGTCCCCATCTTGAACATTTTCACGAATGGAGTTGAAGCGACGCTTGATGTGCCTGGTCTTCTTGTGAAACCTGGGCTCCTTGGCAAGTGCAATAGCTCTAGTGTTGTCACAGAAGAGTTTGATTGGCTCCGACGCATTGGGTATGACTCCTAGGTCGGTGATGAACTCCTTCACCCAAATTGCTTCATGCGCTGCCTCCGAGGCTGCCATGTACTCCGCTTCACATGTAGATCCCGCCACGACGCTCTCGCTTGCAGCTGCACCAGCTCTCGCTCCACCATTCAACATATACACGATCCGGTTTGTGACTCGAGTCATCCAGATCTGTGTCGAAGCTAAGCGTCGGCGTAACCCTTCTGACGAGCTCTTCATCACCTCCATAAGCGAGAAACATGTCCTTTGTCCTTTTCGGTACTTCAGGATATTCTTGACCGCTGTCCAGTGTTCCTTGCCGGGATTACTTTGGTACCTTCCTACCAAACTTACGGCAAGGTTTACATCAGGTCTGGTACACAGCATGACATACATAATAGATCTTATGGCTGAGGCATAGGGGATGACACTCATCTCTTCTTTATCTTTTGCCGTGGTCGGGCATTGAGCCGAGCTCAATTTCACACCTTGCAAAACAGGCAAGAACCCTTTCTTGGACTGATCCATTTTGAACTTCTTCAAAATCTTATCAAGGTATGTGCTTTGTGAAAGACCTATGAGGCGTCTCGATCTATCCCTATAGATTTTGATGCCTAATATGTAAGCAGCTTCTCCAAGGTCCTTCATTGAAAAACTCTTATTCAAGTAGGCCTTAATGCTGTCCAAGAGTTCTATATCATTTCCCATCAAAAGTATGTCATCTACATATAATATGAGAAATGCTACAGAGCTCCCACTCACTTTCTTGTAAACGCAGGCTTCTCCATAAGTCTGCATAAACCCAAACGCTTTGATCATCTCATCAAAGCGAATGTTCCAACTCCGAGATGCTTGCACCAGCCCATAAATGGATCGCTGGAGCTTGCATACTTTGTTAGCATTCTTAGGATCGACAAAACCTTCCGGCTGCATCATATACAGCTCTTCCTTAAGATAACCGTTAAGGAAAGCCGTTTTGACGTCCATCTGCCATATCTCATAATCATAGTATGCAGCAATTGCTAACATGATTCGGACGGACTTAAGCTTCGCTACGGGAGAGAAAGTCTCATCGTAGTCAATCCCTTGAACTTGTCGATAACCCTTAGCGACAAGTCGAGCTTTATAGATAGTAACATTACCATCCGCGTCCGTCTTCTTCTTAAAGATCCATTTGTTTTCTATCGCTCGCCGATCATCGGGCAAGTCTGTCAAAGTCCATACTTTGTTTTCATACATGGATCCTATCTCGGATTGCATGGCTTCAAGCCATTTATTGGAATCTGGGCCCGCCATCGCTTCTTCATAGTTCGAAGGTTCACCGTTGTCTAACAACATGATTTCCGGGACAGGGTTGCCGTAACACTCAGTGCGGAACGTGTCCTAGTGGACCTCTGAAGTTCAGTAGCAACTTGATCCAAGTACCTTGATCATCATCATTAATTTCCTCTCCGATCGGTGTAGGCACCACAGAACATTTTCTGAGCTGCACTACTTTCCGGTTCAAGAGGTAGTACTTCATCGAGTTCTACTTTCCTCCCACTTACTCCTTTCGAGAGAAACTCTTTTCCGAAAGGATCCGTTCTTGGCAACAAAGATCTTGCCTTGGATCTAAGGTAGAAGGTATACCCAATGGTTTCCTTAGGGTATCCTATGAAGACGCATTTTTCCGCATTATTTTGTTTCAAATTACTTATTTATTTTATTTTATGACAATTCTTTTTGCTATTAAAGATTATACAAAAAAGTTATTTATGAACTCTCAAACAAAGGGATTTCATACGGAAAGTCGTCTGTTACAAAGGGATTTCATTTTTGTTATCAGGGTTTCATCACGAAACTCGTCTGTTACAAAGGGATTTCATTTTTTTGAACTTATTTGAACTCCATAGTTTTTCTGTGTTCAAAATGCAGCATTCAAAGCCACATCATCAATTTTCAACCCTTTCTAACTTCATTTGTTATTTTTCATGCATTTACTGATTTTTTTGAGCTATAAGACCATGAACTTGAAAAGCATTTGAAATGAACTCTGAAAAGGTTGAAAGTTGGCATGGTATCATCATTTCACCCACATAGCATGTGGAAGAATGTAGAGAGGGTTACGGCAAGAACTGGATGCACTTCGTGTACAAAACGGACAATCTCTTTCGAAGTATCAGGGTTTCATACGAAAACTCGTGCATTACAAAGGGTTTCATTTTTTGAACTTTTTGAACTCCATAGTTTTTCGTGTTCAAAATGCACCATTCAAAGCCACATCATCAATTTTCAACCCTTTCTGACTTCATTTGTTATTTTTCGTGCATTTACTGATTTTTTTGAGCTATAAGACCATGAAATTGAAAAGCATTTGAAATGAACTCTGAAAAGGTTGAAAGTTGGCATCGTATCATCATTTCACCCACATAGCATGTGCAAGAAAGTAGAGAGGGTTACGGCAAAAACTGGATGCACTTTGTGTACAAAACAGACAATCTCTTTCGAAGTATCGTGGTTTCATCACGAAAAATGCATTACAAAGGATTTCATTTTTGGAACTTTTTGAACTCCATAGTTTTTCTGTGTTCAAAATGCACCATTCAAAGCCACATCATCAATTTTCAACCCTTTCTGACTTCATTTGTTATTTTTCATGCATTTACTGATTATTTTGAGCTATAAGACCATGAAATTGAAAAGCTTTTGAAATGAACTCTGAAAAGGTTGAAAGTTGGCATGGTATCATCATTTCACCCACATAGCATGTGCAAGAAAGTAGAGAGGGTTACGGCAAAACTGGATGCACTTCATGTACAAAAGCAGACAATCTCTTTGAAGTATCGGGGTTTCATCTGAAAACTCGCCTGCATTACAAAGGGATTTCATTTTTGGAACTTATTTGAACTCCATAGTTTTTCGTGTTCAAAATGCACCATTCAAAGCCACATCATCAATTTTCAACCCTTTCTGACTTCATTTGTTATTTTTCATGCATTTACTGATTATTTTGAGCTATAAGACCATGAAATTGAAAAGCATTTGAAATGAACTCTGAAAAGGTTGAAAGTTGGCATGGTATCATCATTTCAGCCACATAGGATGTGCAAGAAAGTAGAGAGGGTTACGGCAAAAACTGGATGCACTTCGTGTACAAAATGGACAATCTCTTTCGGAGTATCAGGGTTTCATACGGAAACTCGTCTGTTACAAAGGGATTTCATTTTTTGGAACTTATTTGAACTCCATAGTTTTTTTGTGTTCAAAATGCACCATTCACAACCACATCATCAATTTTCAACCCTCTCATGAATAGATAAGTGACCAAATTAATAGAAGTTCATCATCACATTAAAACCAAAGTACATACATAGTTCTCATTGAACAACATATAGCTCTCCAGAGCATCTAATTAAACCATACATTGAAATTATGTAAAACATTTCAATGCAACAACAAATGCGATCATAATCGCAACCAAGGTAACAACTGATCCAACTGCATAATGATACCAAGCCTCGGTATGAATGGCATATTTTCTAATCTTTCGAATCTTCAACCGCATTGCATCCATCTTGATCTTGTGATCATCAACGACATCCGCAACATGCAACTCCAATATCATCTTCTCCTCCTCAATTTTTCTTATTTTTTCCTTCAATTAATTGTTTTCTTCTTCAACTAAATTTAACATCTCGACAATAGGGTCGGTTGGAATTTCCAGTTCAACCACCTCCTAGATAAATAAAATCTATGTCACGTTGGTTGGCATAATTGTCATAAACAATAAATGAACCAAATAGTTATCAAAAGATAATATATACCACATCCGAATCATATACAGGACGAGGGCCGACGGGGGCGGATACCAACACCATCGCACTATATAATAACAAGGAATAATAAAAGTAAGAAAATTAGACAAGTATCTATTTGAAGTAAGAATTTTTTTCTTTTAGAAAGAAGATAAGAACAAGAGGCTCACCACGGTGGTGTCGGCGACGAGATCGGCGCGGGCGATCGACGGCGGTGAAGACGGGGACGGGACGTGACGGGCCGCTAAACCTAGACAAATGTCGGGGAAAATGGAGCTCGGAGGTCGAGTTTCGAGAGGAGAAAGATTAACTAGTGTGGCTCGGACATTTCATCGAACACCTCATGTGCATAGGAGGTGAGCTAGATCACCCAAATGCCCTCCCCTCGCCGGCCAGAAAAAACAGAGCACTGTGGAGTGCTCTGCTGTGGCGATGGGGTATATATTGGCAACTCATTTGTCCCGGTTCATGGTAGAAACCGGGATTAAAGCCCAGCATTCTGTCCCGGTTCAAGCCACGAACCGGGACCAATGGTTGTGGGCCAGGAGCGAGGACCATTGGTCCCGGTTCATGCCTGGAACTGGGACAAATGGGTCCATACGAACCGAGACCAATGCCCACGAGGCCCCGGCCGGCCCCCTGGGCTCACGAACAGGGACGAATTCCCCCATGGGTCCGGGTTCGTGACTGAACCGGGACTAATGGGTTGGCCAGACCCGAACGAAAGCCCTGTTTTCTACTAGTGTACATAGATGTTTAGTGTGTCCGATTTAAGATATGATGTTCGAGATGTATTCACTAAAAAAGATATGGTGTTTTTTAAGTAAAAAAAATACGATGTTCGAGATGCTCAATCTTCAAAGGATGCGTTTGGTTACCTGCATCGTTTTTAGGAACTCTGCATACCTGTCCCAACTGGGCCTGGCTGAGCATACGCAAGCAAAAAACCAACATCTGCATGTTAATTGGTTGCCTGCATATTCTCTCCCTGCATCGTAACGATGCCTCTACGCACCGTGTTTGGTTGCTCGCATTGTATGTGGTCAGACGAGTGCATGTTGTTTGGCTACATACGAGCATAGAGTTATGTTCACCTTGTACCCTACTTGGTGAGCTTACCCAATACTACTACACCTTACACACGATCACACCGAGCACACCACAACACTGCTATGGCGATGAACTGGAAGAAGATGATGAAGTTCTTCAGCCCTAACGGACGATCCACCTTGCCAACCTCAATCTTGCTGCATGCCTGCTCACACACATACTTGGAGTAAGCATCTTCTGGCACCTGCCTAGTCTTAAACCCTCTGTGGCTGCTGTCATTGTACCCTGAAACTTGTTGGTTGCAAGCTTCCCATGAACTGTAAACCCCCTGGAACCCTCCCTTGGAATATCGCGTACCACTTGCTCTAGCAGTGAAAATGAGTAATAAGTTGAAGCAACAAGCATTGGAACACACAAACAGCAAGCAATGAAGCACACTAGGACCAAGCAATGAAGCAAAAGAGCATTAGTAAGCATGCATGATCATACCGCATAGCAAGTTCAATCTACCACTACTTTGGTGTCATCCTACCACCACATCCAAAATAGGGTGTAATCCTACCACCACAAATTCATGACCACCATGAGGATCACCATGAGGGGTTAGTATATACTACCTCACCAAAATATATAGACCATATGATTGTTTTCAAGCCCTAACTACACAAGATATACGTCGTCATCGTCATCGTCGTCCTTGTCGCCATCACCATCACCGTCGAGGATCATGCACGCCGTCGCCACCAATAGAAGCAACACTAGTAGTAGTGCTTGCCTAGCCAGGTCCTTAGCCAGAGCACCCTATAGGTGTCTCCCATGGCAACAAACCCAACACCCTGGGTTTTGTGGTCCAGCAGGTGGCTGAGAGCCACCATGAGAGCCTATGGGATGAATCCACCTTGCTCCATGACGGTGCTGTAGAGCTCAGGGTTGACGTCAACCGTCTTGCTCTCCCTGATGGCGGTAGCCACCTCCTTCACTGCCTGAGTCATGCTGTTGAAGACACTCAGGTCCTCCTCCATGAAGCATGCCGCTTCCTCTTCCTATCAACCACATGAACATGCTCACCATCCTTCTTAGGAGCATCGACGTTGATGCTGTCTGACTCCTGAGTGTCTGGATACTCAGACATCGGTGAGCCCAACGGCTGACCAGAGCCCATGGCATGCTTGTCGGTTGCCAGCCCAAAGGAGAAGATCTTCTGCATCTGGTGGTAGTTCTGGATAGGTGTGTTGAGGAACTCTATATCCTTGGGGTGAGCCTAAGAAGAAACACGACAGAGTGGTCAGTTAGTATGGCAATGGTTCATAGACTTAAACTACTGCTTAGTTAGAATGGCATGGTTTGTGAGCTAACCGCGAAGTGGCCTTGGTAGTGCTCTGCCTCCAAAAGGATCGAGCAGGTGTCCTCATCCCATGAAGTACCGTTGAGGTCTCTAAGCTTGGACACAGTGATCCACCTCACTCTCCACTTCCTCAGGTGGTTGTACACCTGGTTCGAGGTCATGTCCGTAGAACTTGAACACCTGCTTTGCAACAAGGTTCAAGTGCACATCCTTGAAGCCCTTGTCAGTCCTTACCCCACTAGCTATGATCTCACGCATCTTGTTAAGCACGAAAGTGGAGAGGAACAATTGTTGTTTCTGAAGGAAATATGCCCTAGAGGCAATAATAAAGTTATTATTTATTTCCTTAAATCATGATAAATGTTTATTATTCATGCTACAATTGCATTAACCGAAAACATAATACATGTGTGAATACATAGACAAACTGAGTGTCACTAGTATGCCTCTATTTGACTAGCTCGTTAATTAAAGATGGTTATGTTTCCTAACCATAGACATGAGTTGTCATTTGATTAACGAGATTAAATCATTAGGAGAATGATGTGATTGACTTGACCCATTCCGTTAGCTTAGCACTTGATCGTTTAGTATGTTGCTATTGATTTCTTCATGACTTATACATGTTCCCATGACTATGAGATTATGCAACTCCCGTTTACCGGAGGAACACTTTGTGTGCTACCAAACGTTACAACATAACTGGGTGATTATAAAGGTGCTCTACAGGTGTCTCTGAAGGTACTTGTTGGGTTGGCGTATTTCGAGATTAGGATTTGTCACTCCGATTGTCGGAGAGGTATCTCTGGGCCCACTCAGTAATGCACATCACTATAAGCCTTGCAAGCATTGTAACTAATGAGTTAGTTGCAGGATGATGTATTACGGAACGAGTAAAGAGACTTGCTGGTAACGAGATTGAACTAGGTATTGAGATACCGACGATTGAATCTCGGGCAAGTAACATACCGATGACAAAGGGAACAACGTATGTTGTTATGCGGTTTGACCGATAAAGATCTTTGTAGAATATGTGGGAGCCAATATGAGCATCCAGGTTCCGCTATTGGTTATTGACCGGAGACGTGTCTCAGTCATGTCTACATTGTTCTCGAACCCGTAGGGTCCGCACGCTTAAAGTTCGATGACAGTTATATTATGAGTTTATGTGTTTTGATGTACCGAAGGTAGTTCGGAGTCCCGGATGAGATCGGGGACATGACGAGGAGTCTCGAAATGGTCGAAACGTAAAGACCAATATATTGGACGACTATATTCGGACATCGGAAAGGTTCCGAGTGATTTGGGTATTTTTCGGAGTACCAGAGAGTTACGGGAATTCGCCGGGGAGTATATGGGCCTTATTGGGTTTTAGGGGAAAGAGAGAGGAGAGGCTGGGCACCCCCCCAAGACCTAGTCCGAATTGGACAAGGGGGAGGGGCTGCGCCCCCTCCTTCCTTCTCTTCTCTCTCCCCTTTCCTTGACTCCTACTCCTACTACCTGGAAGGGGGGAATCCTACTCCCGGTGGGAGTAGGACTCCTCCTAGGGCGCGCCATAGAGAGGGCCGGCCCTCCCCCTCCTCCACTCCTTTATATACAGGTAGGGGGGCACCCCTTGGAGACAGAACAATTGATTCTTGAGATCTCTTAGCCGTGTGCTGTGCCCCCCTGGGGCACCCCTTGGAGACAGAACAATTGATTCTTGAGATCTCTTAGCCGTGTGCTGTGCCCCCCTCCACCATACTTCACCTTGATAATATCGTAGCGGTGCTTAGGCGAAGCCCTGCGTCGGTAGAACATCATCATCGTCACCACGCCGTCGTGCTGGCGGAACTCTCCCTCAAAGCTCGGCTGGATCGGAGTTCGAGGGACGTCATCGAGATGAACGTGTGCAAGAACTCGGAGGGGCCGTGCTTTCGGTGCTTGATTGGTCGGACCATGAAGACGTACGACTACATCAGCCGCGTTATGCTAACGCTTACGCTTTCGGTCTACGAGGGTACGTGGACACACTCTCCCCTCCCGTTGCTATGCATCACCATGATCTTGCGTGTGCGTAGGATTTTTTTTGAACTTACTATGTTCCCCAACAGTGGCATCCGAGCCTGGTTTTATGCATAGATGTTATATGCACGTGTAGCGACCCGACCTCAGACGGTCAAGCCTCTGTGTTGCTGTGCCATCCCTGGATCAGTATTCTGGCACACACAGTACATCAATGTATATATCAAAGTGCAATCACATGTATAATTAACGTAAAACTGATATATACCTCATAATACTCAGCGGAAACAATCAAACGGGTGTGGAGTCCCATCAACGCCATCGGCAGGTTGGGTGTAGACCGTAACCCTGCATCGTAACTCTTACTCGTCGAGGAAATATCTGCAACATGATACGTTGCAGCCGTGTAGGTCAGTACATTGAATGTACCGGCAAGATCACAACATGAATAAACAGATGGTAAAACTATACTATATGCAATTTGGCTTTGTGGCTCTGTATCTGAGTTTTGTTTGCGTAAAAGCTGATTTTATTTTCCCTGCATCAAAGGAATAAATGAAGTCTGTACTATAGAGTTTTCTATCATGACATGGTTCCGCCAACCGATGTCTCATAGCCCAAATCATCATAAGTTGCCCAATTAAGTTATCAATCCGATGTTGAGAGTTCCGAGATAGATCCAAGTCCAGATGCTCAAATTGTCCGTAACCGGGGACACGGCTAATCGATTAGGTTTAAACCCTCTGTAGAGGTTTGTACACTTTACCCGCAAGATTCGATCCCTCTTTTTACGTTCTCGCACTTCCGGGTGTTTGAGAACAAGACGACCGAAACATGGTCTTCCGAAGAGTTGCTCTGACCACTGTCCGGTACTCATCTAATCCTACCGTAGTTCTACATCTGCTAGCACCGTCCCAGCCAGAGTCACCACTAAGGTCAACCAAGCCAGAGCCCATAATGACTTGCGGTTGCACAGGTAAGCTTCCGGGCATGAAGTATTCTTCCGTCTCTTTGAGTCTGGGTGAAGCTTTCCGCAAGATGTCATGGCGCTTCTCCATGCATCCCGCCAACCACTGGTTTCTCCAGGTGCCGTCAACCATCCTTCACCCAAGAGTGTGTATTGAATTCTTGTCTCGACTCTTGAAGTCTTGAGGCCTTGAAAATGCAGTCCTTGCAGATGCCATCATGGAGTTGTCGTCATTGGCGAGAGTCCTCCATCTTCACACCACTCGAAGCACTCATACCAACCCGTCTACTATAGCGTAGCATAAAATAAATAGCGTCCGGGCTTGGTAACAGGGTGATGGGTTCTTACCTCATGCATACTACTCAACTTCAAGAATCAATAACACTCTGGAGGGGTTGCAAAGATGCCACTAAATGCAATAAAACATAGGTATGGAAGCATGGTCATAGTGAACTTGCCTGGTAATACTTGATGAAGATAACAATGCTGTCAGAAAATGACTTGGTAGAACTAATCGTCACTCCGTTGAAAATCTATATAGTCAAACATAGCATTCATATAAGCAAACATCCTAGCAAACAATTTTAACACTCATAATAACAATTAAAACAAAAAAAACTCAATAATAAAACTCCAACAAAGTCCAAAGAAGCTTCAAATAAAACTAGAAAGAAAAACTACTAACGAAAATCTATGACTTTGCTACAAGCATCTAACATAGTTTTGCCCTAAGTAAAAAAAACTTAACAGCAATTAAAACACTAAACTAATAATTTAACAGAAAATAAAAAGTAAAACAACTAAGTTAACAGAAAGTATTTTTTCATAAAATTTTATTTGCAAAAAGAAACAAATAAAAAGCTTTTATAAAACTCTAACTATGACCTATAGAAGGTTTCATACAAAACTAAGGAAAATAAATTTTTAAAATAAAATAAATTTTTCTCCTGTTTTCTAACAGAACACAACTAATTTTGTCAAAAGTGACAAAAAGAAATAATTTAAAACTAATAAAAACAATAAAGAAAAAGCTAAAACAGAACTAATAATAAAACAGTACTGTTTTGCTAAAAACCTAATTTAAATTAACCTAGAAATAAAATACTAAATACTACTGGATAAACAAAGGTCCTAGAGACCAGGAGCAAAAAGAATCGGTCAAAATAATATTCCTAACTCAAAATATCTCAAATCTAGTGATTTGAGAAAATTCATACAAACACAAATTTAAAGTGCTCAAATATGAAATACAATTGAACTAACAGAAACTTCAGTAAATTTGTGACACATAGCAATTGGAATCACTCAAAAATACTAAAAACTCTAAAAGATATGAATTTTCTAAGATTGCTATTTTCTGAAAAAAAATGAATTACGGGATTTCGTGGATCTCACCGGAGTAGTCGTCGGAGTTGGGGAAGAAGATCGGATCCGATGTTGCGGTTGCTCCTAGAGGAAAGGAGATCACGGGACGGTGGAGAGGAGATCATATAAACCTCAGGAGAGGTCGAGGCGCAAGGCGGTGGTGCTGCTACTGCTTCTGCTGCTGAGAGAGGAGAGGAGAGGAGAGGAGAGGTGTTGGTTTGATGTGTTGGAGGGGGTGCTTGGGTATTTATATTGGGGAAGGAGGGCTTTGCTTGGGGTAGGGGACAAGAAATAGACTAGGATTAGGAAACAAAGAGGAAAAGATTTAGAAACAAATCGGAATAAACGGAATAACGAACGGGATCAAATCCTACTAGGATTTGTAAAAGAATAGGAAACCTGGGCTCCTGGCCCCTAGGTGTGTGCGTCATGATGGCCTTGGCTTGGCCTTGGCCGGTGGCTGGTCGGCGGCTTGGGCCTTTGGCCCAAGGCGCTGCATATATTTTTTTTAACAAAATTTCACAAAACTAAAACAAAAACAAAATAATTAAAACTTTTATATAGGCATATAATATATCAAAATTTGCAGAAAAATATTTCCTACAAGATGAACATTATTCTAACGTCAAATAAAATCCACACAAATTTTAATAATTCACACAGTGCTACTGGTCCAATAAAATCATTTTAAAATACCAAAATGACTTCAAATTAATTTCTCTCCAATTTTCTGATGTAGGGAATCATGTTACCCTATTTCCATATATTTTGTTTTTGGAGAAAATAATTTGAATAAAACTCAAATAACTCCAATTGAAAATAAATTCAAAAGAACTTTGAATTTAATTCTTTTAAAACTCCCAACTCATATTTCATATGTTTTGAAGAAGTCATTTTATCTTCGCCGTGAAAATCATTGAGTTGCATAAAGTTTCAGAATTGGAAAATATTTTCAACACCCTTGTCATTTAAATAAATGGAAGAAGTCATGTCATCTTCTCTCCAGGGTTTTGTGATGAAAAGAATTTGAATTCCGGAGATCATAAAAGAAAAATGAAAGTTTGGGAAAGTTCTTTAATTCCTCTCATTTAACCTTCAAAAAGTTTCGAATTTCACTCAATTTCACTCAATCATTCAGACAACAATCAAACAAACAATCAAAACTACAAGCATAGTTATTTATTTAATATAACATTCCAAAATTTAGAATTTTGGGATGTTACAAATCTACCACATTTAAAATGAATCTCGTCCTCGAGATTCGAAGAGGCTAGCAAGAAAGGTTAGGGTTTGGGGGTCTTCTAGCAAATCCATCAATCAGAATAGTCTAGTGTGCTACCACACTTAAAAACAGGGTTATGGTTCTGACAAAATTCATGTACTCCATCCTTTGGGTTGATGGTGTCGGTCTTCTCATATTCTTCGGGATAAATCTTTCACTGGTGCTCTTCCGGTCGGGGCATGACTTTTTCCTCAATTCTTTTGTCTTTTACTCTTGGTAAGGTTATTCCGAGACTGGGTCTTCATAGCTGACGGGTCTGGCGCCAATTCTAAACAAATATCGGTACCTCATGGTGGTCAACGATTTATGGTTTCCCTAGAAAACGGGTCAGGTTGAACCTCACCGTATAACCTACGGTTGGCAACAACTGCCGTGTACAAGGGAAAAAATACCTATACCTTTCTAAGGTTTAAACAAGGTTTTGATCATCGTCTCTCTACTATAGTTAAGTCACTCAGATTTTACCATCCCATATAGCAAAGCGAATAATAAGAGTAAGTCGGTATGGTGATCAATCCATCCCGCACCCAAATCATTACCTTGTACATGGTTTTGCGAATCTCGCATTCTAACACTCGGTCATCCTCACAAGCATTGCAGAATTTCTCTTGTCGACGAACCAAGTTCAGAAAATCCATTGATTCTGCAGGCCAAACAAACATCTATCGTTCCTTAACAACTCTCGGGTTTTATGTAAACTCCTATAGAATCGTCGGTTGATCAAATCGTAGTCTATTCCCAAAATTTCTCCAAAGTGGGTACTTGACCCTTATTAATTCCTGGGCCTGTGGGTTATGAGCCCACTTCAACACTTGTACCAATTTCACTCATCCTTGGAGTTACAATTGCTCCATTTTCCAACATTACACCACTTTAAATCCAATAACATCTCATTTCTTAATACCATCATATCAAAGATAAAACTTCAACTCATTTGTTCCAAACTCCAACCTGTGGGACACATTTCCATTTCCATTGGTCTAGTGTTCTTCATAGGGTACTTTCACCCTTAAAATGAAATTCACAAATCCATCCATAGACCATATTTCTCATATCCTCGAAAATGGTCAAAATCTTTGTTCACAGAGTAACAACTCATACAATTAAACATATGAAAACACGTCACCTTAACTTTATTGATTTCATGAATCCATTACAAACTCGAGCACCCATTACATAACTCAACTCATTGGACTCATGAAAATGAAATTGCTTTCTACTACTCTTGTTTCCAATATTAAAATTCCAACTACTCAACTCCAGCTTTCATCTTGTTGTGACATTTAGTAGCATAATGTCCTGCTTCCTTGCAGCGAAAACAAATGACTTCCGACATGTCTCGGGGCTTCTTTGTGATTATGTAGGCTCCTTGGATTCTTGGATTCTTTTCTGGACATTTACTAGCGTAATGACCTAAATCCTTGCACCTGTAACAAGTGATATGACTCAGGTCCTTCTCTGCGAAAATTGTGTTGTTCGGGTTGCCTTCTTTTCTCTTCCTGGATTTCTCTATAATGATCAGAGCTTCTATTTCCGAGGGTCAAGCTTCACTTCTGCTGTCGGAAATATCCTGATCTCTTTTCTTTCCTTGGTGCAATCTGCGAAAAATGTCCTTCTTCTCCACATGTATAGCAGGCATTGGAGTAAAATCTGTTGAGGCCTTCTCCATCGGGGTCTTCAACACATTCCTTTATCACAGTTCTTTCATAACTTCTCGGAGGGCTTCTTTCATTCCTTCTTCCTGCTCCTGAATAGTTTGTTGCACCATGGGGTAAATGTGACACTGGGTCGGGTAGTGGGTGGTTCCTTCACACAAGAAACAAGTCACCTGACTAGTTGGGCATTCCTCAGCTGGGTGTTTCTCCTCACAATGAGGGCATCCGTCCTTGTGTTCCTCCTGGGTGTGTCCTATTTCTCCACAAATCTTGCAGGCACAAGGTTTATTTCTTGGTGTATCATGGTGCTTCCGGGTAAGACGAGATCTTGTCAGAGTCTTCTTGAATTCTTCCCAAGTCTTTGCTCCATTCCATCCCTGTATAGCTTGATGCATCTGCCACCATGTTGCAGCACTTCCTTCAAAGTACTGAAGAGCGTACGATACTTCATTCTTCCTTGAAACCAAATTGCTCCCGAAGTGATTCTCCATGTTCCGAATCCATAGCTCTGCCTCCGGCTGAGTCTTCGGTCCAGAGAATAACAGTCCAACTTCATTCATCATCTAATGGGTCCAAAAGTTTTGGGATGAGATATGAGAGAAGAATGGAGGGATATACACACAATACAAACAATAGTTTTTGAAGAAACGAGTTTTATTTTGTGGCTGTCGGAAAACATCAAACAAATGACAGCTCACAAATCGCCGCATCTAACGTAAGTGTGTAACAGGGGTTTGGTCTTCTAAAGGTCAAATAATTCTTCAGGAACTTCAAATTCTTCAAGTCTTCAGAGTCTTCAATTGTTGCAGCTGCAATTCTTCCAACGCATGGTGAAATCCTCTTTACTCTGAAGTGGTCATCAGTTCTCCGATATCTAATCCTTCTTGGAGCATCTTCAGTTGATCCTCCGGGTGATCAAAGGATAAGGGGTATATTCTAACTATTTGAGGTGAGAGGGTCTATTTGATAAAATCAGAAAAGATGAGAAGTAAGAGTCTTTTTGAAAATAAAGTTTTAGAAATTTCCTGTCCTAGGGCTTTCCGGTTTCTAGGGTCACGCCCCATACCAACATGTGCTCGATACCATATCTCAGAGCGACCCGACCTCAGACGATCAAGCCTCTGTGTTGCTGTGCCATTCCTGGATCAGTATGCTGGCACACACAGTACATCAATGTATATATCAAAGTGCAATCACATGTATAATTAATGTAAAACTGATATATACCTCATAATACTCAGCGGAAACAATCAAACGGGTGTGGAGTCCCATCAACGCCATCGGCAGGTTGGGTGTAGACCGTAACCTTGCATCGTAACTCTTACTCGTCGAGGAAATATCTGCAACATGATACGTTGCAGCCGTGTAGGTCAGTACATTGAATGTACCGGCAAGATCACAACATGAATAAACAGATGGTAAAACTATACAATATGCAATTTGGCTTTGTGGCTCAGATTCGAGTTTTGTTTGCGTAAAGCTGATTTTATTTTCCCTGCATCAAAGGAATAAATGAAGTCTGTACTATAGAGTTTTCTATCATGACATGGTTCCGCCAACCGATGTCTCATAGCCCAAATCATCATAAGTTGCCCAATTAAGTTATCAATCCGGTGTTGGGAGTTCCGAGATAGATCCAAGTCCAGATGCTCAAATTGTCCGTAATCGGGACACGGCTAATCGATTAGGTTTAAACCTCTGCAGAGGTTTGTACACTTTACCCGCAAGATTCGATCCCTCTTTTACGTTCTCGCACTTCCGGTGTTTGAGAACAAGACGATCAAACATGGTCTTCCAAGAGTTCCTCGACCACCGTCCGTACTCATCCAATCCTACCGTAGTTCTACATCTGCTAGCACCGTCCCAGCCAGAGTCACCACTAAGGTCAACCAAGCCAGAGCCCATAATGACTTGCGGTTGCACAGGTAAGCTTCCGGGCATGAAGTATTCTTCCGTCTCTTTGAGTCTGGGTGAAGCTTTCCGCAAGATGTCATGGCGCTTCTCCATGCATCCCGGCCAACCACTGGTTTCTCCAGGGTGCCCGTCAACCATCCTTCACCCAATAGTGTGTATTGAATTCTTGTCTCGAGTCTTGAAGTCTTGAGGCCTTGAAAATGCAGTCCTTGCAGATGCCATCATGGAGTTGTCGTCATTGACGTAGAGTCCTCCATCTTCACACCACTCTCGAGCACTCATACCAACCCCGTCTACTATAGCGTAGCATAAAAATAAATGACGTCCCGGGCTTGGTAACAGGGTGATGGGTTCTTACCTCATGCATACTACTCAACTTCAAGAATCAATAACACTACTGGAGGGGGTTGCAAAGATGCCACTAAATGCAATAAAACATAGGTATGGAAGCATGGTCATAGTGAACTTGCGTGGTAATATTTGATGAAGATAACAATGCTGTCAGAAAATGACTTGGTAGAACTAATCGTCACTCCGTTGAAAATCTATATAGTCAAACATAGCATTCATATAAGCAAACATCCTAGCAAACAATTTTAACACTCATAATAACAATTAAAACAAAAAAAACTCAATAATAAAACTCCAACAAAGTCCAAGGAAGCTTCAAATAAAACTAGAAAGAAAAACTACTAACGAAAATCTATGACTTTGCTACAAGCATCTAACATAGTTTTGCCCTAAGTAAAAAAAACTTAACAGCAATTAAAACACTAAACTAATAATTTAACAGAAAATAAAAAGTAAAACAACTAAGTTAACAGAAAGTATTTTTTCATAAAATTTTATTTGCAAAAAGAAACAAATAAAAAGCTTTTATAAAACTCTAACTATGACCTATAGAAGGTTTCATACAAAACTAAGGAAAATAAATTTTTAAAATAAAATAAATTTTCTCCTGTTTTCTAACAGAAAGACAACTAATTTTGTCAAAAGTGACAAAAAGAAATAATTTAAAACTAATAAAAACAATAAAGAAAAAGCTAAAACAGAACTAATAATAAAACAGTACTGTTTTGCTAAAACCTAATTTAAATTAACCTAGAAATAAAATACTAAATACTACTGGATAAACAAAGGTCCTAGAGACCAGGAGCAAAAAGAATCGGTCAAAAATAATATTCCTAACTCAAAATATCTCAAATCTAGTGATTTGAGAAAATTCATACAAACACAAATTTAAACTGCTCAAATATGAAATACAATTGAACTAACAGAAACTTCAGCAAATTTGTGACACATAGCAATTGGAATCACTCAAAAATACTAAAAACTCTAAAAGATATGAATTTTCTAAGATTGCTATTTTCTGAAAAAAATGAATTACGGGATTTCGTGGATCTCACCGGAGTAGTCGTCGGAGTTGGGGAAGAAGATCGGATCCGATGTTGCGGTTGCTCCTAGAGGAAAGGAGATCATGGGACGATGGAGAGGAGATCATATAAACCTCAGGAGAGGTCGAGGGCGCGGCGGCGGTGGTGCTGCACTGCTGCTGCTGCGGAGAGGAGAGGAGAGGTGTTGGTTTGGTGTGTTGGAGGGGGGGGGTGCTTGGGTATTTATATTGGGGAGGGGAGGGCTTTGCTTGGGGTAGGGGACAAGAAATAGACTAGGATTAGGAAACAAAGAGGGAAAAGATTTAGAAACAAATCGGAATAAACGGAATAACGAAACGGGATCAAATCCTACTAGGATTTGTAAAAGAATAGGAAACTTGGGCTCCCTGGCCCCCTAGGTGTGTGCGTGCGATGGCCTTGGCCTTGGCCTTGGCCGGTGGCTGGTCGGCGGCTTGGGCCTTTGGCCCAAGGCGCTGCATATATTTTTTTTAACAAAATTTCACAAAACTAAAACAAAAACAAAATAATTAAAACTTTTATATAGGCATATAATATATCAAAATTTGCAGAAAAATATTTCCTACAAGATGAACATTATTCTAACGTCAAATAAAATCCACACAATTTTAATAATTCACACAGTGCTACTGGTCCAATAAAAATCATTTTTAAAATACCAAAATGACTTCAAATTAATTTCTCTCAATTTTCTGATGTAGGGAATCATGTTACCCTATTTCCATATATTTTGTTTTTGGAGAAAATAATTTGAATAAAACTCAAATAACTCCAAATTGAAAATAAATTCAAAAGAACTTTGAATTTAATTCTTTTAAAACTCCCAACTCATATTTCATATGTTTTGAAGAAGTCATTTTATCTTCGCCGTGAAAATCATTGAGTTGCATAAAGTTTCAGAATTGGAAAATATTTTCAACACCCCTTGTCATTTAAATAAATGGAAGAAGTCATGTCATCTTCTCTCCAGGGTTTTGTGATGAAAAGAATTTGAATTCCCGGAGATCATAAAAGAAAAATGAAAGTTTGGGAAAGTCCTTTAATTCCCTCTCATTTAACCTTCAAAAAGTTTCGAATTTCACTCAATTTCACTCAATCATTCAGACAACAATCAAACAAACAATCAAAACTACAAGCATAGTTATTTATTTAATATAACATTCCAAAATTTAGAATTTTGGAATGTTACAGCACGAGTAGAACACAAGTGAGTTCTGGGCGATACAAGTCATACTGCTTACCAACATGTCATACTTTGGTTCGGCGGTATTGTTGGATGAAGCGGCCTGGACCGACATTACGCGTACGCTTACGCGAGACTGGTTCTACCGACGTGCTTTGCACACAGGTGGCTGGCGGGTGTCAGTTTCTCCAACTTTAGTTGAACCGAGTGTGGCTACACCCGGTCCTTGAGAAGATTAAAACAACACTAACTTGACGAAATATCATTGTGGTTTTGATGCATAGGTAAGAACGGTTCTTGCTAAGCCTGTAGCAGCCATGTAAAACTTGCAACAACAAAGTAGAGGACGTCTAACTTGTTTTTGCAGGGCATGTTGTGATGTGATATGGTCAAGAAGTGATGCTATATTTTATTTTTGTAACTGAGTTATCAGCAACTGGCAGGAGCCATACGGTTGTTGCTTTATTGTATGCAATGCAATCGCCCTGTAATTGCTTTACTTTATCACTAAGCGGTAGCGATAGTCGTAGAAGCAATAGTTGGCGAGACGACAATGATGCTACAATGGAGATCAAGGTGTCGCGCCGGTGACGATGGTGATCATGACGGTGCTTCGGAGATGGAGATCACAAGCACAAGACGATGATGGCCATATCATATCACTTATATTGATTGCATGTGATGTTTATCTTTTATGCATCTTATCTTGCTTTCATTTGACGGTAGCATTATAAGATGACATCTCATTAAATTTCAAGATAAAAGTGTTCTCCCTGAGTATGCACCATTGCCAAAGTTCGTCGTGCCCAGACACCACGTGATGATCGGGTGTGATAAGCTCTATGTCCATCTACAACGGGTGCAAGCCAGTTTTGCACATGTAGAATACTCGGGTTAAACTTGACGAGCCTAGCATATACAGATATGGCCTCGGAACACTGAGACTGAAAGGTCGAGCGTGAATCATATAGTAGATATGATCAACATAGTGATATTCACCATTGAAAGCTACTCCATTTCACATGATGATCGGTTATGGTTTAGTTGATTTGGATCACGTGATCACTTAGATGATTAGAGGGATGTCTATCTAAGTGTAAGTTCTTAAGTAATATGATTAATTGAACTTTAAATTTATCATGAACTTAGTCCTGGTAGTATTTTTGCAAATTATGTTGTAGATCAATAGCTCGCGTTGTTGCTTTCATATGTTTATTTTGATATGTTCCTAGAGAAAAGTGTGTTGAAAGATGTTAGTAGCAATGATGCAGATTAGATCCGTGATCTGAGGATTATCCTCATTGCTGCACAGAAGAATTATGTCCTTGATGCACCGCTAGGTGACGGACCTATTGCAGGAGCAGATGCAGACGTTATGAACGTTGGCTAGCTCAATATGATGACTACATAATAGTTTAGTGCACCATGCTTAACAGCTTAGAATCGGGACTTCAAAGACGTTTTGAACGTCATGGGCCATATGAGATGTTCCAGGAGTTGAAGTTAATATTTCAATCAAATACCCGAGTTGAGAGATATGAAGTCTCCAACAAAGTTTTGTAGCTAAAAGATGGATGAGAATTGCTCAACTAGTGAGCATGTGCTCATATTGTCTGGGTACTACAATCGCTTGAATCAAGTGGGAGTTAATCTTCCAGATAAGATAGTGTTTGACAGAGTTCTCTAGTCACCATCACCAAGTTAGTAGAACTTCGTGATGAACTATAGTATGCAAAGGATGACGAAAACGATTCCCGAGCTCTTCGCGATGTTGAAATCAACGAAGGTAGAAATCAAGAAAGAGAATCAAGTGTTGATGATTGACTAGACCACTAGTTTCAAGAAAAGGGCAAAGGGAGAGAAAGGGAACTTCAAGTAGAATGACAAGCAAGTTGTCACTCCTGCGAAGAAGCCCAAAGCTGGACCAAAGCCTGAAACTGAGTGCTTACACTGCAAAGGAAATGGTCACTGGAAACGGAAATGCCCTGAATACTTGGTGGATAAGAAGGATGGCAAAGTGAACAAGGGTATATTTGATATACAGGTTATTGATGTGTGCCTTACTAGTGTTTATAGTAGCCCCTGAGTATTTGATACTTGTTCGGTTGCTAAGATTAGTAACTCGAAACAGGAGTTACATAATAAACAGAGACTAGTTGAGGGGAAGTGACGATGAGTGTTGGAAGTAGTTCCAAGATTGATATGATCATCATCACACACTCCCTATACTTTCGGGGTTAGTGTTAAACCTAAATAAATGTTATTTGGCGTTTGCGTTGAGCATGAATATGATTTGATCATGTTTATTGCAATACGGTTATTCCTTTAAAGTCAGAGAATAATTGTTGTTCTGTTTACATGAATTAAACCTTCAATGGTCATACACCCAATGAAAATAGTTCGTTGGATCTCGATCGTAGTGATACACATATTCATAATATTGATGCCAAAAGATGCAAAAGTTAATAATGATAGTGCAACTTATTTGGGGCACTGCCGTTTGGGTCATATCGGTGTAAAGCGCATGAAGAAACTCCATAAAGATGTATTTCCAGAATCACTTGGTTATGAATCATTTGATGCTTGCGAACCATGCCTTTTGGGCAAGATGACTAAAACTCTGTTCTTCAGAACAATGGAACGAGCTACTGACTTGTTGGAAATAATACATACCGATGTATGCGGTCCAATGAGTGTTGATGCTCGTGGCGGGTATCGTTATTTTTTGACCTTCGCGGATGATTTGAGCAGATATGAGTATATCTACTTAATGAAACACAAGTCTGAAACATTTGAAAAGTTCAAAGAAATTCAGAGTGAAGTGGAGAATCATCGTAACAAGAAAATAAATTTTCTACGATCTGATCGTGGAGGAGAACATTTGAGTTACGAGTTTGGCCTTCAAATAAAACAATGTGGAATAGTTTCACAGCTCACGCCACCTGGAACACCACATCATTATGGTGTGTCCGAACGTCGTAATCGCACTTTATTGGATATGGTGCGATCTATGATGTCTCTTATCGGTTTACCACTATCGTTTTGGGGTTATGCATTAGAGACAGCTGCATTCACGTTAAATAGGTCACCATCTAAATCCGTTGAGACGACCCCGTATGAACTATGGTTTAGCAATAAACCTAAGCTGTCGTTTCTTAAAGTTTGGGGTTGCGATGCTTATGTGAAAAAGTTTCAGCATGATAAGCTCAAACCCAAATCAGAGAAGTGCGTCTTCATAGAATACCCAAAAGAGACTATTGGGTACACCTTCTATCACAGATCCGAAGTGTCGTGGTTTTGTCACGGCAGATCTCCTCGTGAAAGGACTTAGTCGTGGAGCCATCTCTACGGGTTAACTTGAAGGGGTTAAAGTGGACGCAAAGACACAAGAGTTATACTAGTTCGGCCCCTTCGATGAAGGTAAAAGCCTACGTCTAGTTGTGATGAGATTGATGTGGTTTCGATGACTAGGGAGCAAATAAGCTTCGCCTAGGCCTCGAGTTGTTGTTCTATGTCCTTGAACCGCCCCGGGTCGTCCCCCTATATACACGGGTGACGCCCGTCGGTTCAGAGAGTCCCAATCTTCGGTTCATACTCGTATCCGGGTTGGTCTCTCTCTATTCCTAACTTACAATACAAGTTTACATACCAGGCCGGTTTACAGCTACAGGTTCTAAACCGACTACAGGCCTTGGGCCCTTACTTTCATGCTTGGGCTTTTACACCGTTGAACTACTAATGAAGTTAACCCGGCCCAGATAGGCCGGTTTACGCCCAGTAGTAATATCCCCAACATTAGGCCCCAGATTGATTTGAACAGGTTCATGTCAATCCTTGATAAAAAACCTTCAACTTCAACATCTTCTTGTAATTGTTGAACCGCCGTGATGTCACCTTCTCTGGTTGCTGTAAACCGCCGTATTGACTTCTCGTGTGAATTTTTGTAAACCGCCATATTGACTTCTCCTGTGAATTTTTGTAAACCGCCGTGACGTCATCTTCGGAGCACCCCAACGGTCTGTCATGACATCATCTCTGCATAAAAGGATTAAAAGATTCCCTTCTCATTAATGATTATCTTGAAAATCGAGGACGGCAGCGCCCCACTCGGCAACCGGACGCCTTGATTCTCGCGCCCGCCATTTACTCTTTCCCTTATAAATAAAACCCGAGGGCTCCTTTTCCTCTCTCTTCTGCATCTTCTTCTTCCTCGCGACGCCCTCAACTCTGAAGCTCCGCCACCGTCCGCGACCTTCGAGAACTGCCCCAACCAAGGCCGCTGCATCAACCTGAGTTAGATCAGAGGCTCATCGCCCCCCTCCGCCGTAATCTGCAGCGGTAAGCTTCTTCTGTTCCTCGTCCTTAGATCTGCATTAGGTTTTACAAGCTCATCCGCATAGCTCTTCCATTTTCCTCTTCATCCTACCTTCTGCCGCGGTAGTTTTGATCCGAAAACGACATAGATCTCCTGCGGTAGTCTTTCCGCATCTGTTTTTAATACTAGCAGCTCTTTCTTTTCTTCTGGTAGAGTATGCATCCTTCTCTGTTTTACTTGAACGCCTTTTAAAGAACGCAGTAAAAACTGCTTTATAGATGTGCGGTAGATCCAAATAGATTTGAACATTGTGTGAAACCTGTTTCTGTCAACACTTAGCAGAAATTTTGAATATGGGCCTTTCTGCCTATGGGCGGTTTAATCCTTGATGGCCAATCCGCCATGCCATTAGCCCTCTCTTAAACCGCCAACTTGACCTTGCATTGTATTTCCACCGGTTTAACACTGAATTTTTCACTTACAAACCGTAGACAGTAAACCGGCACCTGTTTGATTTTCTTTCAGCTCTCCTCTTCCGGAATGGCGAAACAATTTTCTGCTTGCAATTGGGTTCCGTCCCGGATCACGGAGACACAACTCAACGGCTACGTCACCACTGGCGCTTTAGCCTCAAAAAATGTCCTCCACTGGCGAGTTCCGGAACCGGAATGTCCACCTGAACCTCAAGAAGGAGAAGTGATTGTTTTTATGCAACACCTAGACCGAGGATTCAGCCCGCCCGGATCAAAATTTTTCCGGGATGTCCTCGCAAGCCTCCAACTCCATCCACAAGATATTGGTCCGAACTCCGTGTCCAATATATGCAACTTTCAAGTATTCTGCGAAGTCTATCTTCAAGAAGAACCAACCGTGGAGTTATTTCGAGATTTCTTTCATTTGAACCGCCGTACAGAATTCTCGGACGGTCCTAACACAGAACTTGGCGGCGTTTCAATCCAGAAAAGGAAGGAAGTGGACTTCCCTCACGCCAAACATCATAGCCATCCTAAAGATTGGAATCAAACCTGGTTCTATTGCCGGAACACCGCTCCTAACGGAGAAAATCCCTTGCCGGGTTATCGCCCTCACCGGCTTAGCGACAACCACCCATTGCCTTTGCGCTTGACCGCCGCAGAACGGAAGAACTTTGCACCTCAAATTACCAAGCTCCGGGCTCTGATGGCCAACGGTTTAACTGGTATTGACCTTGTCCGCTGCTGGGTTTCTTGGTGCATCTTGCCATTAAGCCGCCGCCCCGGATTGATGCACGGATATACTGGTGACGTCAAAGATCGTCAACGACATCACGAACTATCAATAACTGAGCTTGAAGTTACCGAAACAGTGAAGAAAATGCTCGATGAACCGATCTCCGCATGCAGCCAAACCGGGTTGGCTCCGTTCTGCGTCTCCAACAAACCGCCCGCGGTAAGGTTCCTCTCATTACTCTACTGACTTTGATTCCATATTGATTGTATTAATCCCTCTGTATTAATTTTCAGGCTAACAACTCCTTTTGGAAATGAACTAAACCGGCCCGGTTCCTCGTGCAAAGACCAAGACCACCAAGAAAACTGGCAAGAGGAAAACCGCCGAGTCTTCTGAACCGCCAGAAGATGAAGAATCAGATGCTGAGGTAGAGCTTGACTCACTTGGTTATTTTTTCATTCATTTTATTGACAGTTACAATTCCCAGGATGACGCTGAGGCCAGCCATGCAGAACCTGTTGAGGTAATCCTTCTTTCTTTTGATTCTGATCTTATACCGGTTAAAAGAATTCGCCGCGCAGTCCGGAAAGTGAAACAATCTCACTCCTATGCTCATTTGGATCCAAAATTTTCTTTGAAGACACATCAAACTGAAGAACGACGGACGACCCGGCATAGCGGTCAACAAATTACGTCGTCCGGTTTAGCTGACACACCAACCCGGAAACGTCGTCCAGAGGTGACTTGTTCTCCTGAAAAGCGTTATCCTTTGAAAGGTTTCTTCCGATGCCCTCTCAATCCGTCGATCCAATTACAGGCTTCTTCCAACTCGTCTGGCGGTTCATCAACCACTCAGCTGCCTCCTGTCAAAGTTGCTGCTGGGTAAGTATATTACTCCTTAATTTGTTCCTTGTATTTGTCGGTTTATCATATTCTAACTCTTGATGTTGTAGCACCAAGGCTCGACTTAGTAAAAAGGCCAAGACCCTTGACCCCACTGTGGATGTTGATCCGGAGAAGACTCCAGAGCATCATGGTGAAAATCTTGAAGTGGCTAAAGACAACTCTGCTGGGCAAAATCAAGATGCCAATGCTAATCCGCCAGAGGTTGAACCGGATGTCCAAGTTGAGACTTCACATCCTCCTGCTCCTCCGAGTCCTGCAGCAGAACAACGGGACTCAACTACTGATCCGCCAAGCCCGGGTATGAAAGCGCCAAGCCCTGTTGAGAATGCTAATTCGGCCGGTCCGACCAAAGATGATGATGTCGTAGTTACGGGCACTGCATATACCGCCCCTGGCAATCTGGTTGCTTTATCAAAGCACTCTGCCAAGGAAGAATTTGCTGCCATGAGCAAAGGGAAGGAAAAAACTGATCTGTCAGCTTACGACAATCTCTCTGCCCAAGACCTTCACTCTGGCTTCCTGAACCGGCTCTACACAAGCCGTGATTATGAAGCCGGTTTAGTAAATCTTATGAAGGAGCGCTATGAGGTAAACAGTTGTGCCTTTCTCCTGTACCTTCATTGCATAGTAGCCCCCAAGGGCCTGTTTGTAATATTCTTTCAAACCGGGACTTGATATAGAACCCAATACTTTCAGAATCCACTGATGTAGCCCCCAAGGGCCGGTTCAACTTAGTATAATTAAACCGGGACTTAACATAAAACTCAATACTTCAGAATTCACTGATGTAGCCCCCAAGGGCCGGTTCAACTTAGTATAGTTAAACCGGGACTTTAATTTATATCGCCGCATCAGAACATGTTCGAGCAAATAGCCATTAGCCCCCAAGTGTCAAGTTGAATACCTGTATTGAGCTTGGGACTTTGTGATTTTATTGACAGATGAAGATCAAATATGCATTAGCCCCCAAGTGCCAAGTGTATGACTGGTTATGCGCTTGGGACTTCTTATGAAGATATTAACATGCTCCCTTTTTGTTGCAGAGTGAGATACACCAACAAGTCTCACAAATCAATGATCTTCAAGAAAATCTGAAATCTCAACAAGCAGAAACCTCCAAGGCCAAGGATGAGCTGAAAACAGCCTTGACTACCATGGAGCAGCTCAAGGAATGGTTTAAGTCTGAGCGGGCCAGCTGGGATACTGAAAAGGCGGGCTTGCTAAAACGGGCGGAAGATGATGAAGCAGCTCTTAAACCGGCGACGGAAGAGCTCACTGGATTAAAGTGCCAAATCAATGCCATGACCTCTGCAATATTTGGTAAGCAACGTTTCACCAAGGTTGTGATGATTATTCCGTTTTGAAATTTCCTCCGGTTTAACCTGAACTTTCTTAAACCGGTATAGGTAGGCACATTGCTCATCTGGGCTTTGACATGCGGAAGAAACTCAAGGCCGCGTATACGCTAATTGAACAGCTGTATACCGGCACCCAGCGAGTTATTTGCGCCACTTCTTATGATAATGCAGCTCCGACATTGATCAAGGACACCTTTGGACCGCTATCTATGATACCAAAGACAGTAGAAGAATTGAAACGATCCGCTGCCGGTTGGCACCTTATTGGCACTAACTCGCGCCAAAGCATGGATAGCTGACCTTGATCCGATCGACATAGCCAAAGGCTTCCCGAAGTGCTCAAGAAAATGGCGAAGCATTTGATAATGACGCTCTCAAGCGGGTGACAAGGAGATCGCCCTCTGGCGAAGTCAATCGGCGAAGAGGCCAACCTGACGGTTCACCGCTCCTTCTACGACGCGAACAACAGACGGGTTGAAGCTGTTATTCCGGAAGTGCAGAATCTTGTTGCACCAACCCGTAAGCACACTTATGCCCCTGACGTTGATCCGGCTCAGCTTATAAGTGAAGAGGCTGTCTTTCAGGCTTTAACCCGGATTGACTGGACCACCAATGACTTCCGGCCATTGGATGGTGAGGAAGAAGAAGTTGAACCGACGCCAGACGACCCATCTACTTCACATCAACCCGGCAATGAAGCTTAATCCGTCAAGTCGGTTGATACGTCAGATACTGCCCGTTATGAAGCAATTCCAAATTTTGGGCCTCTGAATGCCTTGTAATAGGATAGCCAACACTTTTGCTTTTAATATGCCTTCGTGCCATGGTGCTTATACTTTTGATTGAATGATCGAAATCTTCAATCTATATTGCCTGCAGTCACAAAATCTTTAAACTACCACGGCGGTTTGTGCCGCCAGCCGGCTTGTGACGTTCATATATATATGAAATGAAATATTTGAGGTATATAATCAAAATTTGTGATACAAAATACCTGCCATCGCTGGGCATGAAGTTGGCTTAGCCAATCTTGAAGCGGAGGTTGTATAAACCATTACCGTCAAAGGAGAAAACAACTCCTGTGTTTATAATGCCGGTTTACCATCTAAACCGTGCCAGGTCATGACAAGCCCCCTGTTACTCCATAATGGGATGTTAACAGAAAAAGTCAAGCCGGAAAAATTATCTCCGGATTAAAATGGACCGAAATCCGTCAATTGACAGTTTGAACCGGTTTAAAAATGTTATCGTTTTAAGAAACGCAACAAAAATCAAATAACAGTTATGTAAAAAGTATGGAAGCAAAGGTAATGATAAAACCGTTTGCAAAAAGAGGCTTTACTGAGCCGATCAGATGGTGTTACCATGGTCGGACACGACCAAGCTCCCAATAAGGTGTAGCCATGGTTCAAGTCAGCCAGGTCCCCAACTGAAACCGTGGCACTATGCCGATCAAGTGGCGTGGCAATGGTTCGGGTTCGACCAAGCCCCCAAGTGACTCTATGGCCTTAGGCCGATCAAGAGGTGTGACTGGTTCAGACTTGACCATGTCCCCAAGTGATCTGGTGGCTTTCTCCTATCAAAAGGTGTTGCATTGGTTCGGACACGACCAAGCCCCCAAGTGATATCATAAAGCTTTTGAAAAGCAAACTCAGGGGGTAAACCGGAGGCCACTTTAAGACAGAACAACTCCATGTAACCACGCATGATGTAACAGAACAGATACCCCGCTTTAGCTGAGGCTCCGGTTTATTACTTTATTCATAATATATACACTGTCATAATGGTGGGCGCCAACTGTCGTGGTTTTGTCACGGCAGATGTCCTCGTGAAAGGACTTAGTCGTGGAGCCATCGCTACGGGTTAACTTGAAGGGGTTAAAGCGGACGCAAAGACACAAGAGTTATACTAGTTCGGCCCCTTCGATGAAGGTAAAAGCCTACGTCTAGTTGTGATGGGATTGATGTGGTTTCGATGACTAGGGAGCAAATAAGCTTCGCCTAGGCCTCGAGTTGTTGTTCTCTGTCCTTGAACCGCCCCGGGTCGTCCCCTTATATACATGGGTGATGCCCGTCGGTTCAGAGAGTCCCAATCTCCGGTTCATACTCGTATCCGGGTTGGTGTCTCTCTATTCCTAACTTACAATACAAGTTTACATACCAGGCCGGTTTACAGCTACAGGTTCTAAACCGACTACAGGCCTTGGGCTCTTACTTTCATGCTTGGGCTTTTACACCGTTGAACTACTAATGAAGTTAACCCGGCCCGGATAGGCCGGTTTACGCCCAGTAGTAATATCCCCAACACGAAGGCAAGATCTTTGTTGCTTAATATGGATCCTTTCTATAGAAGGAGTTTCTCTTAAAAGAAGTGAGTGGGAGGAAAGTAGAACTTGATGAGGTAACTGTACCTACTCTCTTATTGGAAAGTAGTTCATCACAGAAATCTGTTCCTGTGATTCCTACACCAATTAGTGAGGAAGCTAATGATGATGATCATGTAACTCCAGATCAAGTTACTACCGAACCTTGTAGGTCAACCAGAGTAAGATCCGCACCAGAGTGGTACGGTAATCCTATTCTGGAGGTCATGTTACTTGACCATGGGGAACCTACGAACTATGAGGAAGCGATGATGAGCCTAGATTCCGCGAAATGGCTTGAGGCCATGAAATCTGAGATGAGATCCATGTATGAGAACAAAGTATGGACTTTGGTTGACTTTCCCGATGATCGGCAAGCCATCAAGAATAAATGGATCTTCAAGAGGAAGACAGACGCTGATAGTAGTGTTACTATCTACAAATCTCGAATTGTCGCAAAAAGGTTTTCGACAAGTTCAAGGTGTTGACTACGATGAGATTTCCTCACTCGTAGCGATGCTTAAGTCTGTCCAATCATGTTAGCAAATTGCCGCATTTTATGAAATCTGGCAAATGGATAAACAAAACCGCATTCCTTAATGGATTTATTAAAGAAGAGCTGTATATGATACAACCATAAGGTTTTGTCAATCCTAAAGGTGCTAACAAAATATGCAAGCTCCAGCGATCCATCTATGGACTGGTGCAAGCATCTCAGAGTTGGAATATATGGTTTGATAAGTTGATCAAAGCATATAGTTTTAATACAGACTTGCGGTGAAGCCTGTATTTACAAGAAAATGAGTGGGAGCACTACAACATTTCTGATAAGTATATGTGAATGACATATTGTTGATCGGAAATAATGTAGAATTATTCTGCAAAGCATAAAGGAGTGTTTGAAAGGAGTTTTTCAAAGAAAGACCTCTGTGAAGCTGCTTACATATTGAGCATCAAGATCTATAGAGATAGATCAAGATGCTTGATAAGTTTTTCAATGATTACATAACTTGACAAGATTTTGAAGTAGTTCAAAATGGAACATTCAAAGAAAGAGTTCTTGCCTGTGTTACAAGGTGTGAAATTGAGTAAGACTCAAAGCCCGACCACGACAGAAGATAGAAAGATAATGAAAGTCATTCCCTATGCCTTGGCCATAGGTTCTATAAAGTATGTCATGCTGTGTACCAGATCTATTGTATACCCTACACTGATTTTGGCAAGAGCGTACAATAGTGATCTAGGAGTAGATCATTGGACAACGGTCAAAACTATCCTTAGTGGAATAAGGATATGTTTCTCGATTATGGAGGTGACAAAAAGGTTCGTCGTAAAGGGTTACGTCGATGCAAATTTTGACACTGATCCAGATGACTCTAAATTTCAATCTGGATACATATTGAAAGTGGGAGCAATTAGCTAGAGTAGCTCCGTGCAGAGCATTGTTGACATAGAAATTTGCAAAATACATATGGATCGGAATGTGGCAGACCCGTTGACTAAACTTCTCTCACAAGCAAAACATGATCACACCTTAGTACTCTTTGGGTATTAATCCCATAGCGATGTGAACTTGATTATTGACTCTAGTAAACCCTTTGGGTGTTGGTCACATGACGATGTGAACTATGGGTGTTAACTGGTGATGTGAGCTATTGGTATTAATTCACATGGTGATGTGAACTAGATTATTGACTCTAGTGCAAGTGGGAGACTGAAGGAAATATGCCCTAGAGGCAATAATAAAGTTATTATTTATTTCCTTAAATCATGATAAATGTTTATTATTCATGCTAGAATTGTATTAACCGGAAACATAATACATGTGTGAATACATAGACAAACAGAGTGTCACTAGTATGCCTCTACTTGACTAGCTCTTTAATTAAAGATGGTTACGTTTCCTAACCATAGACATGAGTTGTCATTTGATTAACAGGATCACATCATTAGGAGAATGATGTGATTGACTAGACCCATTCCGTTAGCTTAGCACTTGATCGTTTAGTATGTTGCTATTGCTTTCTTCATGACTTATACATGTTCCCATGACTATGAGATTATGCAACTCCGTTTACGGAGGAACACTTTGTGTGCTACCAAACGTTACAACGTAATCGGGTGATTATAAAGGTGCTCTCAGGTGTCTCCGAAGGTACTTGTTGGGTTGGTGTATTTGAGATTAGGATTTGTCACTCCGATTGTTGGAGAGGTATCTCTGGCCCACTCAAGAATGCACATCACTATAAGGCTTGCAAGCATTGTAACTAATGAGTTAGTTATGGATGATGTATTACGGAATGAGTAAAGGGACTTGCTGGTAACGAGATTGAACTATTTATTGAGATACCGACGATCGAACCTCGGGCAAGTAGCATACCGATGACAAAGGGAACAACGTATGTTGTTATGCGGTTTGACCGATAAAGATCTTCGTAGAATATGTGGGAGCCAATATGAGCATCCAGGTTCCGCTATTGGTTATTGGCCGGAGACGTGTCTTGGTCATGTCTACATTGTTCTCGAACCCGTAGGGCCCGCACGCTTAAAGTTCGATGACGGTTATATTATGAGTTTATGTGTTTTGATGTACAGAAGGTAGTTCGGAGTCCCGGATGAGATTGGGGACATAACGAGGAGTCTTGAAATGGTCGAGACGTAAAGATCGATATATTGAACGACTATATTCGGACATCGGAAAGATTCCGAGTGATTCGGGTATTTTTCGGAGTACCGGAGAGTTAGGGGAATTCGCCGGGGAGTATATGGGCCTTATTAGGTTTTAGGGGAAAGAGAGAGGAGAGGCTGGGCGCCCCCCCAAGACCTAGTCCGAATTGGACTAGGGGGACGGGCTGCGCCCCTCCTTCCTTCTCTTCTCTCTCCCCTTTCCTTAACTCCTACTCCTACTTCTTGGAAGGGGGGAATCCTACTCCCGGTGGGAGTAGGACTCCTCCTAGGGCGCGCCATAGAGAGGGCCGGCCCTCCCCCTCCTCCACTCCTTTATATACGGGTAGGGGGCACCCCTTGGAGACAGAACAATTGATTCTTGAGATCTCTTAGCCGTGTGCGATGCCCCCCTCCACCATAGTTCACCTCGATAATATCGTAGCGGTGCTTAGGCGAAGCCCTGCGTCGGTAGAACATCATCGTCGTCACCATGCCGTCGTGCTGACAGAACTCTCCCTCAAAGCTCGGCTGGATCAGAGTTCGAGGGATGTCATCGAGCTGAACGTGTGCAAGAACTCGAAGGTGCCATGCTTTCGGTGCTTGATCGCTCGGACCGTGAAGACGTATGACTACATCAACCGCGTTGTGCTAACGCTTCCGCTTTCGGTCTATGAGGGTACGTGGACACGCTCTCCCCTCTCGTTGATATGCATCACCATGATCTTGCGTGTGCATAGGATTTTTTTGAAATTACTACGTTCCCCAACAGTTTCATGTTGTTCCCCCTTCCATCCTTCTTCTCCTTTGCGGCTGCCTTTTGAGCAGCAGCATGGGCAACATGGGCTGAGCCAACACAAATGGAGGGACCATAGGTGGCACCTCGAAAACATCTGAATCAGGTGGCATCTGGTCGTTGGGAGGCTGGGAGTCCTTGATGTAGGACGGCGAGAAATGTCTCTCGGATAGCACGAGGGCCTGACTAAACTCTTGTGTGGTCATGTCCTACAAATGTAAGCGTCATAAACAACACAACACACTACACATGGACATGAGGAACTACCAGTAAAACATGGACATATCAAACTAATAATGGACAGATGGATGTTCTTGTTCAACACTTGCACACTAGCATACCACACATCTAAGCATACTACCATTCCCTCCATGGGTACTAGCTATCAATGCTTGACGACATGGAAACAACCCCTACCATGCTTCAAATCCATCACAACTAGGTACTACAACATCACAGTCAAATAGATCGGAAGATTTAAACCTAACACATCGATAGATCTAGCTAGAACTAGTAGAGAGGAGGGGGTGACTGAACTTACAAACGCCATCGAAGGAGCCACGGAGGAGGTGCTTGCACTACAAAAAAATACACTTCCGTGATGATACATGTTTGTCACAGTAGGTCGCGTTTTTTGTCATGCATGTACATCCATGACGATTTTATGACGTAATCAAGATAGTCATACCTGTCTTTGTCGAGAAGTGTTCCATGACATTACCAAAATTATCATCACGAAGTGTCCACTTCCATGACGATAAATCGCGCGTCACAGAAGTGCTTTCGTCAAGGATGACCAACACGTGGCATCCACCGTAACAGAACGCCGTTAAGCTATCGGGTCGGGTTTTGGATCCGATAACCCGTTAACATCCCCGACCAATGGGGATTTTCCACGTGTAAAATCATCATTGGCTGGAGGAAACACGTGTCGGCTCATCGTTGGGACAAATGTCATCCACTCATTGGACGGAAGGCGCCTATGATACGTCGACACGTGGCACGACCCAACAGAGGCCCATTCCTGTGAAAAGGCTGGCCCGTTTGACTTGGTCAAAAGGTGGCGGGCCGGCCCATGGAAAGCCTGTTAACGGCCTGTTCGCATATAGCCCATTTACAGCCCGCTAACCCAAGGCCCGTTACGCCCTATCCGAATTAGGCCCAGTAGCGTCATCTGGGCCATCCAATATGATTCCAGCCCGTTTTCACTTCTGGCGCATGTATGGCCCATGACGTCTTTCAGCCCATATGAGGCCCTATGTAACTCTTGGCCTATTAACGGCCCGTGGTGAAACTGGCCCGTAATGAACAGTGTATCACTTTACACCCATTAACGGCCCGTGGTGAAACTGGCCCGTAATGAATAGTGTATCACTTTACACCCATTAACGGCCCGTGGTGAAACTGGCCCGTAATGAACAGTATATCACTTTATACCGATTAACGGCCCATTATTCCGTTGGGCCGTTTCCAGCCCATGTTATCTTTCGGCCTTCTCAGTGCCCATTTATTCTTGGGCTCATTTCCAGCATTCGTTTACTTACGGTCCGTTACTGTCATTTTCTGCTTGTGGGCCAAATTCAGCCCGTGGTTACAGTCGGCCCGTTTGTGGTCCGTTAATAAGTTGGGCCGTTTTCATAGCGTCATCAAATACGGCCTATTAACGATGGCCCGTTATGGTCGTCCCATGAACGGACGATTCCAACTCTAGCCCACTTACGACCATAATGCAGTCTGTTTGGCCCATGTTTGGCCAATCGATCATACGGCCCGTATAAGGCCCATTGATAATGCGGCCGCAGAAGGCCCATTGTTTCTATGGCCCGTAGGAGGCCCATTGTTACTACGGCCCATAGAAGGCCCACTGTTTCTACGGCCAGTAGGAGGCCCAGTGTCACTACAGTAAATATTAGCCCATGGTTATTGTGGCCTACTTTCAAAAATAGGTTATTGCAGCCACTAGCAAACCGCGGAAAAAGAACTGCAATGACTACAAGCAAACAAATAAACAAGACAACAAGGAAATAAATAAGCAAGCAACTAACGCTAGGCTATCACGGCTATTACACATATTACATCCACTGGGCATCAAAGTTCGCCACCAGTACAAATATAGGGAACAAAACAGCATATCATATACACTGGTTGTCAAAGTTGGCGACCAGCGCAAATAAACACCGCAACAAAACAAATCCAGAACTGAAACCAATTCAGAAGATCTCAAGAAACAATATCCTGGGTACCCATAATGCTGGCAAGATGCTTAGCAAGTGTGACGCCCCCGATTTAATCGTACACTAATCATGCACGCAAGTGTGTACGATCAAGATCAGGGACTCACGGGAAGATATCACAACACAACTCTACAAATAAAATAAGTCATACAAGCATCATAATACAAGCCAGGGGCCTCGAGGGCTCGAATACAAGTGCTCGATCATAGACGAGTCGTGGAAGCAACAATATCTGAGTACGGACATAAGTTAAACAAGGTGCCATAAGATGGCTAGCACAAAGCCGGGATCTGAGATCGAAGAGGAGCAGGCCTCCCGCACAGGATCCTCCTAGCTACTCCTCGTCGTCGGCGGGCTGCACGTAGTAGTAGGCACCTCCGTAGTAGTCGCCATCGACGGTGGCGTCTGCCCTGGGCTCCATCGTCCTGTTGCAGCAATCGAGTAGAGGTAGGGGAAAAGGGGAACAAGGCAACCGTGAGTACTCATCCAAAGTACTACAAGCAAGGAGCTACACTACATATGCATGGATATATGTGTAAAGGGCCATATCGGTGGACTGAACTGCAGAATGCCGAATAAGAGGGGATAGCTAGTCTTAACGAAGACTACGCTTCGGTCACCGTCTTGCAACAGTAGAGGAGGGTAGGTTGAAGTCCTCCAAGTAACATCACATAGCAATAATCCTACCCGCGATCCCTCCTCATATCCCGAGAGAGAGAAAGCACCGTTGTATCCGCACTTGGAAGGGTGTGTTTTATCAAGTATCCGGTTCTAGTTGTCATAAGCTCAAGGTACAACTCCAAGTCGTCCTGTTACCAAGATCACGGCTATTCAATAGATTAACTTCCTTGCGGGTGCACCATCTTACCCAAAGACGCTTGATCCCATTTGGCCGGACACACTTTCTGGGTCATGCCCGCCGCGGAAGATCAACACGTCGCAGCCCCACCTAGGCACAACAGAGAGGCCAACCGCCGGTCTAAACCTAAGCGCAGGGGTGCAGGGCCCATCGCCTCGAGCACACACTGCTATGCGTGGCGGCCGGAAGCAGACCTAGCCTAGTGGCGTTCCAGTCCGATCCGGCGCGCCCCGCTCCGTCGCTGACGTCTGAAGTGCTTTGGCTGATACCACAACACCGGGATACCCATAACTACTCCCGCGTAGATGGTTAGTGCGTATAAGCTCGTAGCCAACTCAGATCAAATACCAAGATCTCGTTAAGCGTGTTAAGTATCCGCGAACGCCGAACAGGGCCAGGCCCACCTCTCTCCTAGGCGGTCTCAACCTGCCCTGTCGCTCCGCCACAAAGATCCATCCAGAGGGCCGTCGGGACAAAGGTCCTTTCAGCTCCCAATCCGTGAATCACTCGCGGGTGCTCCACAAGCGGACCCGACTTTAGTCTCCACATGTATCATGTATAAAGTATATAGTATATACCCGTGATCACCTCCCGAATGATCACGGCCCGATAGTATAGCACGGCGGATTTGACAAGAATGTAGGGCCACGATGAAAGTACTAGCATCCTATACTAAGCATATAGGATTGCGGTAAAGGTAACAATGATAGTAACAAGGACAGGCTATGCATCAGGATAGGTATAACAGAAAGCAGTAACATGCTACACTACTCTAATGCAAGCATTATAGAGTAGAATAGGCGATATCTGGTGATCAAGGGGGGGGGGGGCTTGCCTGGTTGCTCTGGCAAGAGAGAGGGGTCGTCAACACCATAGTCGAACTGGGGGTCGTCGGCAGCCTCGGGGTCTATCGGAAAGAAGTATCGGAGGGGGAACACAATAAATAACCGAGCAATCAAAGCATCACAAAGCATAACAAGGTAATACGCGGTGCTAGGTATGCCCTAACACGGTAGGAGGTGATACCGGTTAAGGGGGGAAACATCCGGGAAAATATCCCCGGTGTTTCGTGTTTTCGGGCAGAGGAGCCGGAGGGGGAAAGTTGCGAGTTCGATAGGTTAGGGGTGTGTGGCGGACGAACGGATTGCGTATCCGGATTCGTCTCGTCGTTCTGAGTGGCTTTCATGTACAAAGTTTTTCCATCCGAGTTACAGATTATTTTATATGATTTTTCAAAGTTTTATTCATTTTCTGAAATCCCTGGATTTATTGTTAGTTCGAAATTAAAACAGAATTTCTAAGCGTACCAAGGGGTTGCCTAGCCTAGTCTATGACAATGGGGTCAGGGGGTTTGGTTGACTGTTGACCAGGTCAATGATTGACCAGTCAACAGGGTTAGAGGACCCACACGTAAGTGTAATACTCCTATGTGTTAAAAGTTATTTTAGTTTAAATAATTTACCTAGTGGGACCACACGTAATAGACTCAAAGTGGGGGTGGGTTAGTAGGGAATTAGTACTAGAGGGGATTAGTACTAATCAAATGAAGGCCGGCTTCCTTTGGCAATTTCTCAGCCGAACACACACACACACCTCACGCTCCTGATGCACTCGGCCATGGCCATGGCCAGCAAGAGCGACGGGCCGTGAGCAACATCAGATAGCAACGGCATCTGCAGTAGCAAAGAGCTGCAGCTGCAACAATAGCAGGCAGCAGCAAGCGACGCAGTACCAGGAGAGGCAGCAGCAGGAAAGGGCAGCAGCGACAATGAAGCGGGCGGGCTGGGCACGCACGACGGTTGCCGGCGGGGAGTCGAAGGCGCGCACGGGCGGCCGGGCTCGAGCCCGCCCACGAAGAGGGCGCGCGGGACGCGGGCGCGGCCCTAGTGAGCACGACGACCGCGGCCATCGGTGGGAGAACGGGCGGCACGAGCAGAGGACTATGACGAGGCGTGCGCTAGAGAACGAACGAGAGGAGGAGAACAAGGGGAAAAGGTCAGCAAGCTCACATCGGTGCGGCAGGGGAGGTCAGTGAGGCCCGGGGAAGCACGGAGGCGGCAGATCGACGCGTTGAACGGCGGCGACCGGTGGTGGAAGAAGACTCGATCCGGTCGATGCGGGGCGGCTCCGGTCTGGTTCGTTGACGTAGCCGACGGAGACGACGACGACGCACTTTTCTGGACACCTCCGGCGACCGGGGCTGCTTGATGCGACAACGGCGGCGGCGGCGTGAGACAGTGCGCTTGGCGGCGGAACAAAGAGGGAGAGGCGAGGGGAGGGGACCGAGTGGTAGAGGATGAGGCTGAACCCTAGGGCGTCGGGGCGGTCTTATACTCGCCGGGGGGCTCGGATGGTCGGCGCGTGGCGATCCCTGGCCATGGACGTGCTCAGGTCGTCCACGGGGTCACAGTGAACAGGAGGAAGGCGATGGGCGATGGTGGGCTGGGCATGTGTGTTGAGGCCACTTATGGCCCAGTGGCACAATAGGCTTTATTCTTTTTCTATTCTTTTATTGTTTTATATTCCTGTTACTATTTTCTATTTATTCTAGCTACCAAATGAGCTTTGTTACTTGTAAAACTTTGCACTTAAATCAAGCACAACAATATTAGATGGCACAAAAAGTTTGGGGCCAAAAGGAGTTGTCTAGCCATTTTTAAAAATTGGAAAGGCCAATTTTAAATGCTACTAGACCACTAAATAAATTTCCAGGGGCACCTGAGAATCCAAAAGAGGTTGGTTCCAACATGACAAATAACCAGTGATTATTTGCCACACTTTGAACATTTTAGATTTTGTGTTTGAAAACTTTTATTTTTGACTTTAATTTAAATTTGAAATTTGGACCGGATTCGAACCAACGCGAGTTTAACAACAGTAATCATGATGACGTAGCACCATTAGCAGTGAATTAATGTGGCTTAATTATCCGGGCGTCACAATTCTCCTCCACTACAAGAAATCTCGTCCCGAGATTTAAGAGGGGAGTAAGGGGAAAGTTCTGGTTACGATATTCTAACGGATCTTCTCGAAGAAGTTAATCCCTTTCGTTGATGTCTTCAATCCTTCATTCCGATGCATCATGATAAACTTGTCATCATTTCTTCGGGAACTCCATCGTACTTATGAAAAGATAAGGGCAGCTCACTACGACATAATGCTTTTGAGGGAAACAATCTGGGGTTAACCCATGAATTAGTATAAGATTATCTCTCGAGTTGAACATATGAAATACCTCGAGAGTAAGGTACGAAGGTACCATAATAGGCTCCAAGCGGATAGATAGTTGCTCGAAGCCTGAACCAGAGTGAGAAAGGGGTTCAGAGTAGCGAGAGTAAGTATTGCGTCCGATACCAGAATAGATCACTAGGACAGTGGCCCGTGAATTACATACGGGTCCACGCGCGAGGAATAACTTTGGGAATAGGGGGTGTACAGGACAGCCAGGTTTCGATCCTGTGGAACTGTGGGTTATGGGCCCACCATGTGGTTTTTTTTCTTTTTAATAGGAGCAGTGACATCTTTCACGGTCATGATAGCAAGGCATGTCAGAGAGTACCATGTCAGTTATGTCGGCATCAACGTTGGTACCAAGGGCGAGGGACGAAGAGAACCACTTTCCTGCTCGTTGAACGAGGCGGACCAATAGGCAAGGTTCTCGTCCATCGGTGGCTACCGGAATGTCATCAACAATAGTAACAGGGTCTTACTGACAGAATTGCACACCGAGGAGTTTACATAAGCAGTAGAATATTGCTGCTTAGATCATATAGATCACAAGAAAGGTTCAAACAACCAATGGAAAGTAAAATATGATTTTCATATTAAATAGAACAATGGAAAGGAAAATGTGTTTAAACACATATTTCAGGGATATATCCTTCCCAAGGACAAGCAGAGCATGATATCCGTGGCAGGATATAATGGTAGAAAACTCTTCAGGTAAGGGGGGGGGGGAGGAATCTCATGACATTACCCATACAACGGTGTTAGGATAAATGATAAATAAAATTTAGCATCGTGCTTCAAATGTTCCTGTTGAAAATCGGAGTACCATCGACATGCTTCGAGATAGCATTGACATGGTCTTCAGGTGAAGATCAGACTTTGGAAACACGAAGGATCCATCAGGAATAACTTATAGAATAAGTCTTACAATTTCCTCATGGATGAATGGATAACCTTGCTGAAAAAGGAATCTATAATGATAGGTCCTCCACCGGGGGTGCTAGGCATGACATCATGCTACCGGGTCATCAAAGGATCAACATCATAACTCTTGAAAGTTGTCCCAACCATCATATCTGACCGAGATTCAGATCCGATTGGTGTCGGGATACCTCGGACTTAGGATACCGAGAAGAAAAGGTGCAACGCAAATTGACGAGGTGACATTGTAAGATTCTCGGGGAAATGAACTATGAAGTGATTTCCGTTAACAAGAGTCCATCATTAACCCAAGGAGAGGACAAGGAGGTGTCTGGTGAACTCATCGGCAATTCATCGAGATTCCCAAAAGATAGACCTCCACATTTAAGTGAACAAGGAGATAACATTTGTCAGATCAAATGATATAAGGAAGTATGCTCGAGGAAAACATACACAAGTAAACATTGGTTGAAAGGTGCGCCCGATGGGTTGGGTTGCACGACCAATGTTAGAATGGTGATTCAATAATCGATAGCCTAAGAATGAACCATCGACCATTAACTTCAAAAAATAGGGTTGCTAGAAGGAAAGAATCCAAACAACACCGTCCACTTGTTGGCATTAACACGGGGACCAAGAAAGAATGGTGATGGTGAGAAGTATTTCTATGTCAAGAATCCTCAAGAGGTGGAACAAATCTCAGAACATTCTTGACATAAAGGATGGTAATACTCCAAGGTAAAGAAGAACAATTGCTGGGTAGCAAGGAACTCAAGGTATAACACCAAACATGAACAAGCTTGTGTTGGGGGGGAATGGCAATAAAGTGATCGATGATAATACAATTCATCGAGGGCAAGGATGGTATTTCTCATCATGAATTCAATTGATATCCTGGATGATCTCAGAATGTTGACGCTCACGACACCTTTGTCGCGAGAGTTCCTGAAGATGTAATTGATTGGCGACGACATCAAGTCAAAGTAATGATGAAGTGAAAGGTTATTAGAACCAAGGGTACGCCACAAACTCGAAACCAAGCTTGTTATTCAAGGTAAAATGATATGACGATGAGGATCGACGTAAGGTTAGTTCATCGTCGAAAATTGTGCTCCAAGAAGAAGGACCGGGTAGCACAGTTAAAATCATCACGACAATGATATAGCCAAATAGGCTAGGAATGGCGTGATCGGGTACAAACTCGTACTTATAGAAGCTTACTGAAGAGTTGTTGAACCGTAGAGCGGACTCGGTTCAGTTATCGGTGTCTTTGAGTGTTTAATAACTCAGAGCCCGTGAAAAATTGGAATCAGTGGGAATGTAGCACTTGATGAAGAACTCATAAGAAGTTATGTAGTTCCATGATAATCTCGAGATACCAGGGGGGGTAATACTCGATGACAGATCAAAGTAGAGGTTGGACCGGGGTATTGCTCTACAGAAGACAAGTGCTAAAACTTGCACGAGAAATGGTATTTAAAAGAGAACATGGTCGGAACCACGATTTCAAAAGGCCAGATCCCTGATATAAGATGAACTTATACCAAAGGAATAATTATTTAAGAGAAGCTTTAATGATAAGATCTACATCGTGTCCATGGGCATGAACGCAAGGTTCAAGGTCGACTCCCACTTCTCCAATGCATACCCTTTCATTCACTTCTCGCTTTCGATGAAGTTATAGCGTTGAAATTTTATCTGGCAAAATACCAGAAGAGTACGACTCGTGAAAACTTTCGAGTTCACACATATTAAGGAAGGCATAGGTTCAACCCATCGGGGCATCTTAGAATCATATACCAGAATCTTTAGAAGTAATTAACTCAAGCTCGAAGGCAGAGCATGGTTGAGAAAGCAGACGATACAATTTACCAAAGGCATTATGTATCCGAGAAAAGGCTCACAAGGTTATTGAATATGAAGGGCGTTGCCAGATAAAATCCAACAAAGGATCTGGTGGTCCACAAGGGATCTGACGTGAGCATCGTTACTCAACTAGAGGAAGCAGATTATAGAAACAACTGACTAACTCAATTGTCAAATGCAAAGGAATTATGATTTCCAAATCAAGGGATCAGAAGCAATGCTCTGATTAGGGGTGGATAAGTTGAATAGCCTTAGGGTACAATCAAAGACAATTGGATTGGTCGAGAACCAATTCCAGTTAAAAGAATGGCAACTCAGCCGGAAAAGTAATTTATAAGGATCAATGGTGATTGCGTGTATTCGCAAACATATTGAGTCAACAGACTCAAAATGATAATGACAAGGAATGTCAATATGACTACGAGACTTATGGGATTAACCATAATGCAAGCAAGCAAGAATTTCAAGAGCCAAAGGCCCCAAAGGATTTTCGGAAGATCGAATATTATTTTGAAGACTTTTGTGAAACACATGAACAACTGGGGATGAGCGGATACTCGACAAGTGCGAGGATTTATTTGAAGGGGTATTCATGTGGCAAAGAACTGCTAGGCAGTAGGCACAAAGTATTCTCGGAACAATAGAGAAAACTTCGGGGTATCTTGTAATAACAAGATCAATGGGGGATGATCATATGAATGGCAAGTGTAAGTAGTTATCCATACGGATTTATCGGTGGTCAGGAATAGCAAAAGTGATGGGCACAAAGTCTCGAGAGAACATCAGAGAGTATCTTCGGAATCTTCTGATGTAGCAGGCGATCCTCTGCAGTAAGGGGCTCTCCGGGTGGATGCGATCACGAGATCCTAACCTTAGAGTTAGCAAATTCATTTAACCCGAATAGTAGAGAGATCAGAGTCCCAGAGTATAGGTCGAGGAGTAAAAGATCCTTCTACCACCCAATGGCGACGTGTGCCCATAAGACACACAGCTATGTTAGTAAAAGTTTTGCAATGTCTAGAATCGACTTCGGCCAAGGAGTTGGAAGGGGGATTCCTACAGGCAGTCGGCTCTGATACCAACTTGTGACGCCCCCGATTTAATCGTACACTAATCATGCACGCAAGTGTGTACGATCAAGATCAGGGACTCACGGGAAGATATCACAACACAACTCTACAAATAAAATAAGTCATACAAGCATCATAATACAAGCGAGGGGCCTCGAGGGCTCGAATACAAGTGCTCGATCATAGACGAGTCAGCGGAAGCAACAATATCTGAGTACGTACATAAGTTAAACAAGGTGCCATAAGATGGCTAGCACAAACCGGGATCAGATCGAAGAGGAGCAGGCCTCCTGCCTGGGATCCTCCTAGCTACTCCTGGTCGCCGCCGGCCGGGCTGCACGTAGTAGTAGGCACCTCCAGTAGTAGTCGCCATCGACGGTGGCGTCGCCCCGGGCTCCATCGTCAGTTGCAGCAATCGAGTAGAGGTAGGGGAAAAGGGGAACAAGGCAACCGTGAGTACTCATCCAAAGTACTCGCAAGCAAGGAGCTACACTACATATGCATGGATATATGTGTAAAGGGCCATATCGATGGACTGAATCTGCAGAATGCCGAATAAGAGGGGATAGCTAGTCTTAACGAAGACTACGCTTCTGGTCACCTGTCTTGCAACAGGTAGAGGAGGGTAGGTTGAAGTCCTCCAAGTAACATCACATAGCAATAATCCTACCCGGCGATCCCCTCCTCATATCCCTGAGAGAGAGAAAGCACCGGTTGTATCTGGCACTTGGAAGGGTGTGTTTTATCAAGTATCCGGTTCTAGTTGTCATAAGCTCAAGGTACAACTCCAAGTCGTCCTGTTACCGAAGATCACGGCTATTCGAATAGATTAACTTCCTTGCAGGGGTGCACCATCTTACCCAGCACGCTTGATCCCATTTGGCCGGACACACTTTCCTGGGTCATGCCCGGCCGCGGAAGATCAACACGTCGCAGCCCCACCTAGGCACAACAGAGAGGCCAACACGCCGGTCTAAACCTAAGCGCAGGGTCCGGGCCCATCGCCTCGAGCACACCTCGCACGTTATGTGGGCGGCCGGAAGCAGACCTAGCCTAGTGGCGTTCCAGTCCAATCCGGCGCGCCCCGCTCCGTCGCTGACGTCTGAAGTGCTTCGGCTGATACCACGACACCAGGATACCCATAACTACTCCCGCGTAGATGGTTAGTGCGTATAAGCTCGTAGCCAACTCAGATCAAATACCAAGATCTCGTTAAGCGTGTTAAGTATCCGCGAACGCCGAACAGGGCCAGGCCCACCTCTCTCCTAGGCGGTCTCAACCTGCCCTGTCGCTCCGCCACAAAGATCCATCCAGAGGGCCGTCGGGACAAAGGTCCTTTCAGCCCCCAATCCGTGAATCACTCGCGGGTGCTCCACAAGCGGACCCGACTTTAGTCTCCACATGTATCATGTATAAAGTATATAGTATATACCCGTGATCACCTCCCGAATGATCACGGCCCGATAGTATAGCACGGCAGACGGACAAGAATGTCGGGCCACAGATGAAAATACTAGCATCCTATACTAAGCATATAGGATTGCAGGTAAAGGTAACAACAGTAGTAACAAGGACATGCTATGCATCGGGATAGGTATAACAGAAGCAAGAACATGCTACACTACTCTAATGCAAGCAGTATAGAGTAGAATAGGCGATATCTGGTGATCAAGGGGGGCTTGCCTGGTTGCTCTGGCAAGAGAGAGGGTTCGTCAACACCGTAGTCGAACTGGGGGTCGTCGGCAGCCTCGGGGTCTACCGGAAAGAAGTATCGGAGGGGGAACACAATAAATAACCGAGCAATCAAAGCATCACAAAGCATAACAAGGTAATACGCGGTGCTAGGTATGCCCTAACACGGTAGGAGGTGATACCGGTTAAGGGGGGAAACATCCGGGAAAATATCCCCGGTGTTTCGTGTTTTCGGGCAGAGGAGCCGGAGGGGGAAAGTTGCGAGTTCGATAGGTTAGGGGTGTGTGGCGGACGAACGGATTGCATATCCGGATTCGTCTCGTTGTTCTGAGTAGCTTTCATGTACAAAGTTTTTCCATCCGAGTTACAGATTATTTTATATGATTTTTCAAAGTTTTATTCATTTTCTGAAATCCCTGGATTTATTGTTAGTTCGAAATTAAAACAGAATTTCTAAGCGTACCAAGGGTTGCCTAGCCTAGTCTATGACAATGGGGTCAGGGGTTTGGTTGATGTTGACCAGGTCAATGATTGACCAATCAACAGGTTAGAGGACCCACACGTAAGTGTAATACTCCTATGTGTTAAAAGTTATTTTAGTTTAAATAATTTACCTAGTGGGACCACACGTAATAGACTCAAAGTGGGGGTGGGTTAGTAGGAATTAGTACTAGAGGGATTAGTACTAATCAAATGAAGGCCGGCTTCCTTTGGCAATTTCTCAAACAACACACACACACCTCACGCCTCTGATGCACTCGGCCATGGCCATGGCCAGCAAGAGCGACGGGCCGTGAGCAACAGCAGATAGCAACGGCATCTGCAGTAGCAAAGAGCTGCAGCTGCAACAATAGCAGGCAGCAGCAAGCGGCGCATACCGGGGAGAGGCAGCAGCAGGAAAGGGCAGCAGCGGCAATGACGCGGCGGGCTGGGCACGCACGGACGGTTGCCGGCGGGGAGTCGAAGCGCGCGAGGGCGGCGGGCTCGAGCCCGCCACGAAGAGGGCGTCGCGGGGCGGGCGCTGCCCTAGTGAGCACGACGACCGCGGCCATCGGTGGGAGAACGGGCGGCACGAGCAGAGGACTATGACGAGGCGTGCGCTAGAGAACGAACGAGAGGAGGAGAACAAGGGGAAAAGGTCAGCAAGCTCACATCGGTGCGGCGGGGAGGCCGGTGAGGCCCGGGGAAGCACGGAGGCGGCAGATCGACGCGTTGAACGGTGGCGACCGGTGGTGGAAGAAGACTCGATCCGGTCGATGCGGGCGGCTCGGTCTGGTTCGCTGACGTAGCCGACGGAGACGGCGACGACAAGCACTTTGCTGGACACCTCCGGCGACCGGGGCTGCTTCATTACGACAACGGCGACGGCGTGAGACGGGTGCGCTTGGGCGAGCGGAACAAAGAGGGAGAGGGCGAGGGGAGCGGGGACCGAGTGGTAGAGGGATGAGGCTGAACCCTAGGGCGCCGGGACGGTCTTATACTCGCCGGGGCTCGGATGGTCGGCGTGGCGATCCCAGCCATGGGCGTGCTCAGTCGCCCACGGGTCACAGATGAACAGGAGGAAGGCGATGGGCGATGGTGGGCTGGGCATGTGTGTTGAGGCCACTTATGGCCCAGTGGCACAATAGGCTTTATTCATTTTCTATTCTTTTATTGTTTTATATTCCTGTTACTATTTTCTATTTATTCTAGCTACCAAATGAGCTTTGTTACTTGTAAAACTTTGCACTTAAATCAAGCACAACAATATTAGATGGCACAAAAAGTTTGGGGCCAAAAGGAGTTGTCTAGCCATTTTTTAAAAATTGGAAAGGCCAATTTTAAATGCTACTAGACCACTAAATAAATTTACAGGGGCACCTGAGAATCCAAAAGAGGTTGGTTCCAACATGACAAATAACCAGTTATTATTTGCCACACTTTGAACATTTTAGATTTTGTGTTTGAAAACTTTTATTTTTGACTTTAATTTAAATTTGAAATTTGGACCGGATTCGAACCAACGCGAGTTTAACAACAGTAATCATGATGACGTAGCACCATTAGCAGTGAATTAATGTGGCTTAATTATCTGGGCGTCACAGCAAGCTTATTAACTTTCTCTTGTTTGGCGCTTAAATCCTCCAGCGCTTGCTGTTGCACCAGAAAATATGCATCTGAATTCTGCAGGACTTCCTCAGTCCTTGACTTCACATGAGCACATCTGATCGATGTCTTTCAACTTGAAGTTGAGACTCAAGAAGACGAACTGATTCAGGCAGCGAGTTCGAAGAGCTTGTGCCAGCAGTAGTGGCCAGTAACTCGAACACTACATCAAGATAGGACTTTTGGGTTCCCTCACTGTCGTCAAGATAGTTTTTATCAGCTTTCTTGGAGACCAACAGGGATGTCTCACTATCTTGAACCTTATTTGCATTACTTCCTTTACCATTGGATAACGCTGTACTGTTCTCCAATATTTTGTCCGTATTCTAAAAGAGAAACAAGCAGACACATCACATGTTTACCATGTTGTAGATGAAACTCATTTTGGTAAATGAGTTCAGTAGTGAAGTGGACAGGATAACAACATGAAACAAACATATATCTATGTACCATGGTCAGTTTATGGTCTATATCATTCTAGTTTTTGTTGCCAAATCAAGATAGAGACACAGTTCAAATAATATTTGTTCAAGACAAAGTAGAATAGATAGAATATAAGTGTGGGTAACTATAGAGCAATAACAACACTTGTAATGTGCATGACATGAGAACATAACTGTGTATTCAATTGAAACTGAAATCAACATAGAGCAGGTTACAACAGCAAACCAGTTAAAGAAACAGGTTTAAAACATACCGGTTGCGCGATTGGAGTTTCAATTCCATCCTTCAAATTTGAAAATAGTTGGTATGAGTAAATACAGTAATGCAAGAGCAAAGGAGTATGAACCATAGCTACAGAACCTGACCTGAGAACAAATCTTCTTCTCCTTTAAGCGTTGAGTTGGGATTCGGAGTGGTGGTCCTCGTGCTTTGGGCACTGTAGTTCCCTTACTAACTGCTCGTGTTTGGGTGCTCTGTGGTGGAGACGGTGCTGTGTCAACTGGAACTGGGTTACTATCTGTCGGGGTTGGGGTTAGAAGGGGTGTAGCTGGTTCTCTGTCCAACTGGGTAGGGGTACAATCTGTGAGAGTCTGGGTTATGTGTGGTGGATCTGGTCCTTGGGCAAGTACAACCATGGTTCTATCTGCATCAACTGGTAGCACTATCTTTTCTGAAGACCGTGTTGTTACTCCCTTAGATACTGCCATCACGCTCTCCAATTCAAATGGCTGATAAACAAGAAAAGTAATTGAAAGTATAGACATTGTATGATAGACAGGTGCAATGGATAGTGGGGAATAAAAGAGGGCATGAAATAATTCATATTTATGTTGTCTAACCAAAGAGGATAGCATGACACAATTTCACATATATGATGGCTAACTAAACAGGATAGCATGACACAATTTCACATTATGATGGCTAACTAAAAAAGATGGAAAGACATAGTTCAAAATATGAGACTATGTAAACAGGATGACATGACATAACTATATAATGTGTTAATTAAATAGATTGGCATGCCATAATTCACATACATTCACGAATAGAATGCCATAATTCAAAATATGATGACTGTAAACACTGAACATGATGAGATGATATAACTATATGATGTCTTTATTAAATGGGTTGCCATGCCATAATTCAGATAGATGATGTGTATGTACTATGTAAACATGATGGCATGATATAATTTAAATATATGATTTATATAGTAAGCAAGTAAGCAGATGGCAATCCATATATGATGTAAAAACTAAGCAATGCAAGACAACATGGATGACATGGGTAATATAACCCTACCAAGTTTGAGCATAGACCTCAGGGGGGAAATAGGACTGGTCATCAGTCTCTGAATCCTCCTATGAGGAGCTCTCTGTAACCAGCAAGATGTCTGCTTCAGCAGGTAGCATTGTCTTCTCTGAATACCTTGTTTTCACCCTAGATACTTCCATCACCGCTTCAAATGGCTGATGCACAAGAAGAGTAGTTGAATATACAAACGTTGTCGACAAATGGAACACGTAATACAAAAAAAAATGATAGCATGATATAATTCACATACATGATGATTGGATAAACAGCATGGCATTGCATAATTCACATATATAATGCCTTTGCAACAAGATAGCATTGTATAATTCACATATATAATGTCTTGCAACAAGATGGCAATGCATAATTCACATATATGGTAATTAGACACTGAACAAGTGGCATTCACACAAAGCATGTCTAAACTAATCAAATGACATAGCAATGCGAGACACCATACGCACGATATGAGCAACATAACCCTGCCAAGTTAGAGCATACACCTCGGGGGGGGGGGATAGGACTGGTCATCTGTCTCTGAATCCTCCTATGAGGAGCTATCCGTAACCAACGAGATATGCGCTTCGTCAGATAGCATAGTCTGCTCTGAAGACCTTGTTTTCACTCCAGAATTTGCCATCATCGTGTCAAATGGCTGATGCACACGAACAGTAACATTGTTGACAAATGTAATATGTAACGAAAAAAAGGATGGCGTGATATAATTTACATATAAGATGACTGGCTAAGCAGGATGGCATTGCAAAATTCACATATATGATGCCTGGCTAAACAAGATGGCGTTGCATAATTCACATAAACGATGAATGAACTAAACAAATGGCATTCGCACAAAGGATGTCTAAACTAAGCAGATGCCATATTTGATGTATAAAGTAAGCAATGCAAGACACCATATGCATGATATAACCAACATCAGCATGCCAAGTTAGAACGAAGACCTCAGGGGGTAAAAAGGAGTTGTCTTCTCCTTCTGAATCACCCTCAGAACATATATCTTCCTCTCGATTACAATCCGAAATGCGTGGAGGGGGGCTGCCTTTGCGCCTACCATGGAGCGACGTCTGCATGAAATTTTATTGCCATGCAAGGCTCGTCTCTTTTGCTCTACATGTTCAGTTCCATTTTTTACAATAACTGTCATGCATAGGAATAAAACATAGTGAGATTATGTAAGGAGTGCATGCAGAAATCCAGAGTGATGGTAGAAACATGTGGATAGACCCAAAACCAATAATAGCAGGCAGATAATGGCTTCCGTTAAAAAATACAGATAATGGCTTCTTTACTGTTTGTTTCCCACCCAACATGAAACTCATAGTAGACACCGGAGATTAACCAGATAGTAGATAGATACTATTGATAGCGGCCCCGATATGTACCCCACAACCATTTAAAAACTCAAGTTTGACCATTAGTTTGGAGCTGACTCAGAGTCTAATCGGTGAACAGGACGATAAAGTAGCATGTAATATTAGCGATGCATAACGTGGCGGAACACGAAAGAGTGCGACCTATCTTATGGACCCGTGTAGTCCTCGAGGTCATCTGCTCAGTTGATGATGGTAATGCAGTTTTCATGGCTGCCAGCGGCGGGGAAGAAGATCTGAGGCGGCGAAAGACAGCCTGGAGGCCGGATCCCTGTTGTGCTGGACCCTTCTGTCGTTGGAGCAGCTGAGCTGGGGTGGACGACGGCGCAGCAGGAGCGGGACAAACCACGCAAGGGTTTCTTTGACAACTATCTGTAAGAGAAGTAATTCTGTAAGGGCTCGTTTGAATTGGAGGATGATACATCTCCAACGTATCTATAATTTTTGATTTCTCCATGCTACTTTATCTATTGTTTTGGACTACAATGGGCTTTATTTTCCACTTTTATATTATTTTTGGGACTAACCTATTAACCGGAGGCCCAGCCCGAATTGCTGTTTTTGCCTATTTCAGTGTTTGAAGAAACGGAATATCAAACGGAGTCCAAACGGAATGAAACCTTCGAAACGTGATTTTCTCACGAGCGTGATCCAGGAGACTTGGACCCTACTCCAAGAAGTGCAGAGGCGGTCACGAGGTGGGGCGCGCCCTCCCTGGCGCGCCCCACCTCGTGGGCCCCGACGCCCACCGACGTACTCCTTCCTCCTATATATACCTACGTGCCCCAACAGATCGAGGACGGAGCCAAAAACTTAATTCCACCACCGCAACTTTCTGTATCCGCGAGATCCCATCTTGGGGCCTGTTCCGGAGCTCCGCCGGAGGGGGCATCTACCACCTAGGGCTTCTACATCATCACCATAGCCCCTCCGATGAAGTGTGAGTAGTTTACTTCAGACCTTCGGGTCCATAGTTAGTAGCTAGATGGCTTCTTCTCTCTTTTTGGATCTCAACACAATGCTCTCCCCCTCTCTCGTGGAGATCTATTCGATGTAATCTTCTTTTTTGCGGTGTGTTTGTTGAGACCGATGAATTGTGGGTTTATGATCTAGCTTATCTATGGAAAATATTTGATTCTTCTCTGAATTCTTTTATGTATGATTGAGTTATATTTGCAAGTCTCTTCGAATTATCCGTTTGGTTTGGCCAACTAGATTGGTAGTTCTTGCAATGGGAGAAGTGCTTAGCTTTGGGTTCGATCTTGCGGTGACCTTACCCAGTGACAGAAAGGGTTGCAAGGCACGTATTGTATTGTTGCCATCGAGGATAACAAGATGGGGTATTTATCATATTGCATGAATTTATTCCTCTACATCATGTCATCTTGCTTAAGGCGTTACTCTGTTTTTAACTTAATACTTTAGATGCATGCTGGATAGTGATCGATGAGTGGAGTAATAGTAGTAGATGCAGAATCGTTTCGGTCTACTTGTCACAGACGTGATGCCTATATACATGATCATTGCCTGGATAACCTCATAACTATGCTCAATTCTGTCAATTGCTCAACAGTAATTTGTTCACCCACCGTAGAATACTTATGCTCTTGAGAGAAGCCACTAGTGAAACCTATGGCCCCCGGGTCTATTCTCATCATATCAATCTCCATCACTTTATTTACTTGCTTTTGATTTTACTTTTTACTTTGCATCTTTATACCAAAAATACCAAAAATATTATCTCTATCAGATCTCACCCTCATAAGTGACCGTGAAGGGATTGACAACCCCTAAGCGTTGGTTGCAAGTAGCTATCGTTTTGTGTAGGTATGAGGGACTTGCGCGTGGTCTCCTACTGGATCGATACCTTGGTTCTCAAAACTGAGGGAAATACTTACGCTACTGTGCTGCATCATCCTCTCCTCTTCGGGGAAATCCAACGCAAGATCGAGACGTAGCAAGAAGAATTTCTGGCGCCGTTGCCGGGGAGGCCTACGCAAAAGTCAACATACCAAGTACCCATCACAATCCCTATCTCTCGCATTACATTATTTGCCATTTGCCTCTCATTTTCCTCTCCCCCACTTCACCGTTGCCGTTTTATTCGCCCTCTCTTTCCCAATCTCCTCCTCTCTTTTTCGCTCGCTTCTCCCGCCTTGCTTTTTATTTGCTGCTATGTCTGAAACTGGGGAGATTATCGTCGATATGGACAATAATGATAACATGGAAAATCCCGAGGCTCCGGCCGTTGAACCCCCTATCTTGCATACTAAAAAGTTTCGAATCGGCAGTGGTAACATTATTGGCAAAGCTGTTATTCAAGATTTCTTTACTTGTGCCGGTGCTTTACCTTCCATGGGTTGTTCTATTCTTCATAGAACTAGTAGTCTTGCGGATTCTATCTCTATGCTTGTAGTTGAACTTGAAAGACAATTTATGCATATGCATCCTTGCATACAAAGAATTTTTCTAGAATTTTCTAATATTGAGCATTCTTCTGTTAAGCGCGCTGTTACTATATTTTTGGCTCATGAGTTTAGATTTATCATTAGAGAGGCCAAAGAAATCTTTGCGCACTATAGGGTGGACGCCGGTCGTCCTCCCATAGAAGCGATCCTTTATGATCAAGAGGAATTTAGACGTTTTCAATCTTCCGACTATGTCGCTTTTAATGAAAACCTTAGAAAAAAGGTTCCTACCAAAGTCTTGATTGATTGCATTAACAAACTTAATAATGATTTTGCTCTTCGAAACAATGAGCTAGGATACCCTCTTGAGTATAGGCTCACAAAATTTTGCCAAAAGATTGCTTTTAGTGATGAAATGGTGGTGCACTATGAAGGGCCAAAGGAGGAACCTATTCCTCCTGTGATTGATCTTGGGGACCTTTGTCCCACCAAATTTAGCCCATTTGATTACTTTTTATTGCCTCAAAGTAATCAAACTATTTGCTTATTTTGATGAATCTATGGTTAGTAAAATAGTTTATGATCCATAGAGAAGTTGGAATACAGTAGGTTTAACACCAATATAAATGAAGAATGAGTTCATTACAGTACCTTAAAGTAGTCTTTTGTTTTCTTTCTCTAACGGAGCTCATGAGATTTCTATTGAGTTTTGTGTTGTGAAGTTTTCAAGTTTTGGGTGAATTATTTTGATGGATTATGGAACAAGGAGTGGCAAGAGCCTAAGCTTGGGGATGCCCATGGCACCCCCAAGTTAATCCAAGGACACCAAAAATTCAAAGCTTGGGGATGCCCCGGAAGGCATCCCCTCTTTCGTCCACTTCCATCGGTAATTTACTTGGAGCTATATTTTTATTCACCAACATGATATGTGTTTTCCTTGGAGCATCTTGTATTATTTGAGTCTTTGCTTGTTAGTTTACCACAATCATCCTTGCTGTACACACATTTTTAGAGAGCCTTATATGAATTGAAATTTGATAGAATACTCGATGTGCTTCACTTATATCTTTTGAGCTTGATAATTTGCTCATAGTGCTTCACTTATATCTTGTTGAGCGTGATAATTTTTGCTCTAGTGCTTCACTTAGATCTTTTAGAGCACGGTGGTGGATTTGTTTTAAAGAAACTTGATCTCTCATGCTTCACTTAGATTATTTTGAGAGTCGTTAATAGCATGGTAATTTGCTTAATTTTAATATACTTGGTGTTCAAGATATGTGAAACTTTCTTTTGAGTGCGTTGAATACTAAGATAAGTTTGATGCTTGATAATTGTTTTGAGATATGGAGGTAATAATATCAAAGTCATGCTAGTTGAGTAGTTATGAATTTGAGAAATACTAGTGTTGAAGTTTGCAAGTCCCGTAGCATGCACGTATGGTTAAAGTTATGTAACAAATTTGAAACATGAAGTGTACCTGGCTTGTGCATCCTTATGAGTGGCGGTCGGGGACGAGCGATGGTCTTTTCCTACCAATCTATCCCCCTAGGAACATGCGCGTAGTGCTTGATTTTTGATGACTTCTAAATTTTTGCAATAAGTATATGAGTTCTTTTGAGTAATGTTGAGTCCATGGATTATACGCACTCTCACCTTTCCGCCATTTCTAGCCTCTTCGGTACCGTGCATTGCCCTTTCTCACCTTAAGAGTTGGCGCAAACTTCGCCGGTGCATCCAAACCCCGTGATACGATACGCTCTATCACACATAAACCTCCTTATATCTTCCTCAAAACAGCCACCATACCTACCTATTATGGCATTTCCATAGCCATTCCGAGATATATTGCCATGCAACTTTCCACCGTTCCGTTCATCATTATTATGACATACATTACTTTTGTCATATTGCCATTGCATGATCATGTAGTTGACATCGTATTTGTGGCAAAGCCACCATGCATTATTTTTCATACATGTCACTCTTGATTCATTGCACCATCCCGGTACACCGCCGGAGGCATTCATATAGAGTCATACCTTGTTCTAGTTTCGAGTTGTAATCCTCATGTTGTAATCAATAGAAGTGTGATGATCATCATTATTAGAGCATTGCCCAAAAAAAAGAGAAAGGCAAAAAAAAAAGGGAAAGGCCCAAAAAAAATAAGAAAAGAAAAGGGCAATGCTACTATCTCTTTTTCCACACTTGTGCTTCAAAGTAGCACCATGTTCTTCATGTAGTGAGTCTCATATTTTGTGCTTCAAAGTAACACCTTGTTCTTCGTGTAGTGAGTCTCATATATTGTGCTTCAAAGTAGCACCATGTTTTTCATATAGTGAGTCTCATAAGTTGTCTTTTTCATACTAGTGGGAATTTTTCATTATAGAACTTGGCTTGTATATTCCTACGATGGGCTTCCTCAAATGCCCTAGGTATTCATGAGCAAGCAAGTTGGATGCACACCCACTAGTTTTCTTTTGTTGAGCATTCATAGCTCTAGTGCATCCGTTGCATGGCAATCCCTACTCCTCATGTTGACATCAATTGATGGGCATCTCCATAGCCCGTTGATTATCCTCGTCAATGTGAGACTTTCTCCTTTTTTGTCTTCTCCACACAATCCCCATCATCATATTCTATTCCACCCATAGTGCTATATCCATGGCTCACTCTCATGTATTGCGTGAAGGTTGAAAAAGTTTGAGATTATTTAAGTATGAAACAATTGCTTGGCTTGTCATCGGGGGTATAGAAGTTGGGAACATCTTTGTGTGACGAAAATGAAGCATAGCCTAACTATATGATTTTGTAGGGATGGACTTTCTTTGGCCATGTTATTTTGAGATGACATAATTATTTTGATTAGTGTGCTTGAAGTATTATTGTTTTTATGTCAATATGAACTTTTGTCTTGAATCTTTCGGATATGAATATTCATATCACAGTTAAGAAGATTTACATTGAAATTATGCCAAAGTATCATTCCGCATCAAAAATTCTCTTTTTATCATTTACCTACTCGAGGACGAGCAGGAATTAAGCTTGGGGATGCCTGATACGTCTCCAATGTATCTATAATTTTTGATTGCTCCATGCTACTTTATGTATTGTTTTGGACTATAATGGGCTTTATTTTCCACTTTTATATTATTTTGGGACTAACCTATTAACCGGAGGCCCAACCCAGTTGCTGTTTTTGCCTATTTCAGTGTTTCAAGAAAGGAATATCAAACGGAGTCCAAACGGAATGAAACCTTCGAAACGTGATTTTCTCACGAACGTGATCCAGAGACTTGGACCCTACTCCAAGAAGTGCCGAGGCGGTCACGAGGTGGGGCGCCCTCCCCGGGCGTGCCCCCGCCTCATGGGCCCCCGACGCTCCACCGACGTATTCTTCCTCCTATATATACCTCGCACCCCCAACAGATCGGGGACGGAGCCAAAAACCTAATTCCACCGCCGCAACTTTCTGTATCTGCGAGATCCCATCTTGGGGCCTGTTCCGGAGCTCCGCCGGAGGGGGCATCTACCACGGAGGGCTTCTACATCATCACCATAGCCCCTCCGATGAAGTGTGAGTAGTTTACTTCAGACCTTCGGGTCCATAGTTAGTAGCTAGATGGCTTCTTCTCTCTTCTTGGATCTCAATACAATGTTCTCCCCCTCTCTCGTGGAGATCTATTCGATGTAATCTTCTTTTTTGCGGTGTGTTTGTTGAGCCCGATGAATTGTGGGTTTATGATCCATCTTATCTATGGAAAATATTTGATTCTTCTCTGAATTCTTTTATGTATGATTGAGTTATCTTTGCAAGTCTCTTCGAATTATCCGTTTGGTTTGGCCAACTAGATTGGTAGTTCTTGCAATGGGAGAAGTGCTTAGCTTTGTGTTCAATCTTGCGGTGACCTTACCGAGTGACAGAAAGGGTTGCAAGGCACGTATTGTATTGTTGCCATCGAGGATAACAAGATGGGGTATTTATCATATTGCATGAATTTATTCCTCTACATCATGTCATCTTGCTTAAGGCGTTACTCTGTTTTTAAGTTAATACTCTAGATGCATGATGGATAGCGGTCGATGAGTGGAGTAATAGTAGTAGATGCAGAATCGTTTCGGTCTACTTGTCACGGACGTGATGCCTATATACACGATCATTGCCTGGATAACCTCATAACTATGCTCAATTCTGTCAATTGCTCAACAGTAATTTCTTCACCCACCGTAGAATACTTATGCTCTTGAGAGAAGCCACTAGTGAAACCTATGGCCCCCGGGTCTATTCTCATTATATCAATCTCCATCACTTTATTTACTTGCTTTTGCTTTTACTTTTTACTTTGCATCTTTATACCAAAAATACCAAAAATATTATCTCTATCAGATCTCACCTCGTAAGTGACCGTGAAGGGATTGACAACCCTTAGCGTTGGTTGCGAGTAGCTACCGTTTTGTGCAGGTACGAGGGACTTGCGCGTGGTCTCCTACTGGATTGATACCTTGGTTCTCAAAAACTGAGGGAAATACTTACGCTACTGTGCTGCATCATCCTCTCCTCTTCGGGGAAATCCAACGCAAGATCGAGACGTAGCAGAGGATTCCAACAATGCAGGGATAGGAAATAGACAGGAATAGGATAGGAATGCACGTGCAAAACAGAGAATTTAAAAACACAGGATTTCTGCCAATCTGGGTGTTTGATTCACAACAATTGGAAGATCACAGGATGCAAAGAAGCATGGTGAGATTAAGTCAAACCACAAGAAAATGTACGGTTATAATGCTATTATGCTACTATCTCTTAGTCTTGTGCTTCATGAATAGGAATTTGAAAAGGAGGACAAGTGAAAATTAAAATTCCTACGTTTTTTCTTTCAAGGAGACACTAAAGGAACAAATCCGTGTGCTCAGTGGACAATATATATAACATGTAGAGTAAAAAAGAGATGCAACAAGTGTACAACCTCTTTGGTGAAGCCATGTCGATCTCGGCTGACTTTGCTGTCGGAGGAGGGGAAGAAGATCTTAGGCGTCTGGAGATGGAGCCCGAGGTACTGCTCCACTGTGATGGAGGGTTTCGTCGTTGGAGCAGCTCCGGTGAGTTGTACGACGCCGAGGCTGAAGCGGGACAAGAGAGACAACGAACAACGCTAACCTGAGTGGAATTCTAATAGCATCTCCAATAAATGACGTAAAATACATAACCACAAAGAGCTAGATGTAAAATACATCAGCCGCTCATCTCTGAACTTAACTGTCGAAACTGAACTTAACTGTCGAAACTGAATGTTGCTGTCGAAACTGAATTTTGCTGTCGAAACTGAACGCACTAGCAAGGTGAGGCTACACGTCGGTCGACTGACTTTTCATCTCTGGTCACCGATTTTGCAGCCGTTGGATACGAAATCAAGGGCCCATGACGGTGCGCCGTCCGCCCCAAAAACACTCCCCACCGCCGTCCGCCGCTGTCCCGCCATCCTCTAGCCCCGTGCGAGCTTTTTCTCAGCGATCCCCACGCCACCGCCCGCCAACGCCCGCCACCGCCCGGCGACCACTGCCCCATCCCGAACCCTAAGATAGATAGTGGGGTACCTCTCCGGCGAGCCCCCCCTCCCCGCTGCGGCTGGTTCTTCCTTCACCCCGGCGAGCCCACCCCTTGAAAATCGACTAACCCAAAAGTCGATTCAGTCGACTGAAGTGTAGCCAAATCGGAGCAGCATGGCAAGCAAGAGCAAGAGCGAGAGCAGCAGCGCGAGCAAGGGCAATAGCAAGAGCAGACCAGGCAGGGGACCGAGAGCAAGAGCAGCAGCAGCGGCGGCGAAGCTAAAGCAGCAGCAGCTCCTACTGATGTGGACGTCGCCGCCAAGGGAGCGACGCCGTGGAGGAAATGGCCGGCGACGCCGCCGTGGATGGAGCCGCGCCGTGTCGGCTCGGGACCGAGCGCCGGCAGCACCGTGAGATCGAATCAAGAAGAAAATGCGGCGATTAGTGTACAACCTCTTTGGTGGCGCCGATTAGGCCGCAGCTTCATCCGAGGAAACGGTGATGATGATGCTCTTCCGGTGGAGCAGGTGAAGACGGCGGTGTGGGAATGGAGGTGGCGCAAAAGACGAGGGGAACATCGGGGCAGCTCCTTGGAGGTGGAGGACGGGGTGGCTGAACCAGCGGGACGATGAGATCGACGACGGATCCTCATCCGGTACGATGGATGAGGGACGTCGAGGTGTTGCTGTGGACGACGTCGTCGGGGAAGAGGCTCCGGCTGGGTGGCGGACGAAGCAGGGTGTGGGGTTTTGTTGCGGGTTTTCACGGCCTCGGTGTACGAATGGGTGGGCGATGGGATGGCAGTGGGGAACCATGGCTTAGAGACGCGCTTGTCCGAAATGTGGGGTAAGTAACGAAAGTACCCCCCACCGATTTGAGGCGGATCTTTTGGTTCAGGGGTGCCACGGGCATTTCGCGTGTCGGGATTTCACAAGAGGTGGGAGTTTTCGCGCGCGTTGTAATTTCGGAATAGCAAGGCGCGGGTTGAGATGGAGGGAGTTGTCGGAGCACAACGAGACAAAGATATTTCTTAAATATTTCAGACTAAAAAGGTGCGGGTTGAAATTTCCGGACAAGCCTAACGGGTACTGTACCAAATCAATGCACACTACAAATGTCATTCAAAACTTTGAATTCATGTTATGTTCAATTAAAATATTTCGCTACGTGTATAATGGATGCAACCTACTACTCAAATGAACGTTTTAGTGCATTCCAAACCTATATACTACCGCTTCAATATGAACTAAATTTGAATAAGATCTACAGTAATGATTGTTGTGAAGTCAAAGCATTTTAATTCGTTTCTCTGTTTTAGTAAGATCTACAATCATCATTATTGTCAAGTTAAACCATCGTTTGTGTATTATCTTCACAGCACACCACATGATTAGTCTCGAGTTACATATGAACTATGTGTACTATATGAACTCGAACTAGATTTTTTGAATCCACTTTATTTTGATTTCAAATCACATTACATTTCTAGCTCTAGCTAGATCTTCATAATCTAAACGATGTCTCATATGTATAATGTGTTTATCACATTATGTATGGTGCCCCGCCCCCTACGCCTACATGTATTTAGATGTGAGTTGCAAACACCACACATTACCACAAATTCAAATAAAATGTGAGAATGTTCGATATATAGTATTGTTTAGATTGCTCGATATTTAGTTGTAAGCTGCAAACGCCATTATCACAAATTCAAATAAAATGTGAGATTGTTTGATGTATAGTATGGTTTAGATTGTTCGGCATTTAGCTGTGAGTTGCAAACACCATGCATTATCACATTATGGTATAACATGTGCACAACACGTGTATCACCGCTATATTCATGCATGCAATGTTTAAAACACTATGATCTCCTATTCAAATATATGAATCCGCTTTCATATCAAATTATGATCTTTGTTAGTCTCTTACACCCACACAATCCTCTAACCTTTGTAGCTACCACTAACTTTCTCTCGTGCATGCACACGCCCTCCTCGCCATCCCCCTCCCTCGGCATTCTATCCACCGGGCACATTCATTTTTTTCTTTAGGTCGTTCTCCCAGAGTCTCCACAACTCCTTTCCGACACACACCGATCAATAAACCTCTCCAGCGATGCCTGCCTACAACATACACACACACCTTCCATCTCCTCCTTTATGTGTCCTTGCCTCGTGTCTCTCATACGGTCAGACACAAGTGTAGACTCTCGCCCCTCTTTTCATCGATCTCACAACCGCACACTCCTCCCCCTATCTAGATAGTAGTTGGGCCTCTCGCACCACCTCCTAGCTCCATTCTCTCTGTCTATCCGTCTCGCTGGGCCTTATTTGCCTCTAACAAATGGACGTACACCGACCGATCTCTCGCTATACATATAGCTAGCTAGGTCCTTATAACTCGTTTTTACCCACACGTCAATCGATCTACCTCATTAGTTGTGTCTCTCCCTTCCTCCGACAAACAACAATTGATCTACTGATCTAGTTAGGTTTGCTTACCAAACACATGGTTCCCCTTCATCATCCATTGATGCTGCTATGTCTTGAGCTTGCGTTGGTTTTCCTCGAAGAGGAGAGGGTGATGCAGCAATAGTAGCGTAAGTATTTCCCTCAGTTTTTGAGAACCAAGGTATCAATCCAGTAGGAGGCTCCTCAAAAGTCCCACGCACCTACACCAACAAACTGAGAACTCGCAACCAACGCGATAAAGGGGTTGTCAATCCCTTCATGGCCACTTGCAAAAGTGAGATATAATAAAGATAGTATGATAAGGTAAATATATTTTTGGTATTTTATAATAAAGATGCAAAAAGTAAAGATGAAAATAAAAGTAGATTGGAAGCAAATATGATAAGAGATAGACCCGGGGGCCATAGGTTTCACTAGTGGCTTCTCTCAAGATAGCATAAGTATTACGGTGGGTGAACAAATTACTGTCGAGCAAATGATAGAAAAGCAAATAATTATGAGATTATCTAGGCATGATCATGGATATAGGCATCACATCCATAACAAGTAGACCGACTCCTGCCTGCATCTACTACTATTACTCCACACATCGACCGACTCCTGCCTGCATCTAGAGTATTAAGTTCATAAGAATAGCGTAACGCATTAAGCAAGATGACATGATGTAGAGGGATAAACTCAAGCAATATGATATAAACCCCATCTTGTTATCCTCGATGGCAACAATACAATACGTGCCTTGCAACCCTTTCATCCTTGGGTAAGGACACCGCAAGATTGAACCCAAAGCTAAGCACTTCTCCCATGGCAAGAAAGATCAATCTAGTAGGCCAAACCAAACTGATAATTCGAAGAGACTTGCAAAGATAACTCAATCATACATAAAAGAACTCAGAGAAGATTCAAATATTATTCATAGATAAACTTGATCATAAACCCACAATTCATTGGATCTCGACAAACACACCACAAAAAGAGTTTACATCGAATAGATCTCCACAAGAGAGGGGGAGAACATTGTATTGAGATCCAAAAAGAGAGAAGAAGCCATCTAGCTAATAACTATGGACCCGTAGGTCTGTGGTAAACTACTCACAACTCATCGGAGGGGCAAGGATGTTGATGTAGAAGCCCTCCATGGTCGATTCCCCCTCCGGCAGAGTGCCGGCAAAGGCTCCAAGATGGGATCTCGCGGATACAGAAGGTTACGGTGGTGGAAATTGTGTTTCGTCCGCCTCATGGATGTTTTTGGGGTACGTAGGTATATATAGGAGGAAGAAGTACGTCGGTGGCCGCCCGAGGGGCCCACGAGACAGGGGGCGCGCCCTATAGGGGGGGGGCGCCCTCCTATCTCGTGGGAGCCTCGGCTGCTTCTTGACTTGCACTCCAAGTCCTCTGGATCACGTTCGTTCCAAAAATCACGCTCCCGAAGGTTTCATTCCGTTTGGAGTCCGTTTGATATTCCTTTTCTTCGAAATACTGAAATAGGCAAAAAAACAACAATATGGGCTGGGCCTCCGGTTAGTAGGTTAGTCCCAAAAATGATATAAATGTGTAAAATAAAGCCCATAAACATCCAAAAGGGGTAATATAATAGCATGGAACAATAAAAAATTATAGATAGGTTGGAGACGTATCAAGCATCCCCAAGCTTAATTCCTGCTCGTCCTCGAGTAGGTAAATGATAAAAAAGAAATTTTTGATGTGGAATGCTACCTAGCATAATTTATAATGTAATTTTCTTTATTGTGGCATGAATGTTCAGATCCAAATGATACAAAATAAAAGTTCATATTGACATAAGAAATAGTAATACTTCAAGCATACTAATCAAAGTAATCATGTCTTCTCAAAATAACATGGCCAAAGAAAGTTATCCCTACCAAATCATATAGTCTGGCTGTTGCTCTATCTTAATCACACAAAGTATTTAATCATGCACAACCCCGATGACAAGCCAAGCAATTGTTTCATACTTTAATAATCTCAAACTCTTTCAACTTTCACGCAATACATGAGTGTGAGCCATGGACATAGCACTATATGTGGAATACAATGGTGGTTGTGGAGAAGACAAAAAAGGAGAAGATAGTCTCACATCAACTAGGCGTATCAACGGGCTATGGAGATGCCCATTAATAGATATCAATGTGAGTGAGGGATTGCCATGCAACGGATGCACTAGAGCTATAAATATATGAAAGCTCAACAAAAGAAACTAAGTGGGTGTGCATCCAACTCGCTTGCTCACAAAGACCTAGGGCATTTTGAGGAAGCCCATCATTGGAATATACAAGCCAAGTTCTATAAAGAAAAATTCCCACTAGTATATGAAAGTGACAACATATGAGACTCTCTATCATGAAGATCATGGTGCTATTTTGAAGCACAAGTGTGGAAAAAGGAGATAGTAGCATTGTCCCTTCTCTCTTTTTATCTCATTTTATTTTTTTTTCTTTTTTTTCTTTTTTTTTCTCTTTTCTTTCTTTCTTTGGCCTTCTTTTTTTTGGCCTTTTTTTATTTTTCTCTTTTTTCTTTTCTTTTTGTAAAGTCCGAAGTCTCATCCCGACTTGTGGGGGAATCATAGTCTTCATCATCCTTCCCTCACTAGGACAATGCTCTGATAATGAAAATCATCACACTTTTATGGATTTACAACTGAAGAATTACAAATCAGAGCTAGAACAAGGTATGACTCTATATGAATGCCTCCGACGGTATACCGGGATATGCAATGAATCAAGAGCGACATGTATGAAAATTATGAAGGTGGCCTTGCCACAAATACAATGTCAACTACATGATCATGCAAAGAGCAATGTGACAAAAATAATGTGTATCATATGAACATAACGTTGGAAAGTTGCATGGCAATATATCTCGGAATGGCTATGGAAATGCCATAATAGGTAGGTATGGCGGCTGTTTTGAGGAAGGTATATGGTGGGTGTATGGCACCGGCGAAAGTTGTGCGGCACAAGAGAGGCTAGCAATAGTGGAAGGGTGAAAGGGTGCGTATAATCCATGGACTCAACATTAGTCAAAAGATCTCATATACTTGTTGCAAAAATTTAGAAGTCATCAAAAACCAAAGCACTACGCGCATGCTCCTAGGGGGATAGATTGGTAGGAAAAGACCATCGCTCGTCCCCGACCGCCACTCATAAGGAAGACACTCAATAAATAAAATTGTGCTCCAACTTCATCACAAAGCGGTTCACCATACGTGCATGCTACGGGAATCACAACCCTTAACACCAGTATTTTTCATAATCACCTCAACTAGCATGACTCTAATATCACTACCTCCATATCTCAAAACAATTATCAAGCATCAAATTGATCATAACATCCAATTCACTTTCTATGATAGTTTTTATTATACCCAACTTGGATGCTCATCGTTCTAGGACCAAATTTGTAACCATAGAAAATAACATGCTGTTCTAAAAGACTCTCAAAATAATATAAGTGAAGCATGAGAGACTAGCAATTTCTTCAAAATTAAGACACCACCGTGCTCTAAAAGATATAAGTGAAGCACTAGAGCAAAAACTATCAAGCTCAAAAGATATAAGTGAAGCACATAGAGTATTCTAGCAAATTCTAATCAAATAGGCTTCTCCAAAAAGGTGTGTATATAAAGGATGAATGTGGTAAACTAAAAAGCAAAGACTAATATAATACACGACGCTCCAAGCAAAACACATATCATGTGGCGAATAAAAATATAGCCCCAAGTAAAGTTACCAATGAACGAAGACGAAAGAGGGGATGCCTTCCCGGGGCATCCCCAAGCTTAGGCTTTTGGCTATCCTTGAATATCTAGGGGTGCCTTGGGAATCCCCAAGCTTAGGCTCTTGCCACCCTTTATTCCATACTCCATAAAAGCTTTACCCAAAACTTGAAAACTTCACAACACAAAACTCAACAGGAAATCTTATAAGCTCCATTAGTGAAAGAAAACAAAACCACCACATAAGGTACTGTAATGAACTCATTCTTTATTTATTTTGGTGTTAAACCTACTTTATTCCAACTTCTCTATGGTTTATAAACTATTTTACTAGCCATAGATGCATCAAAATAAGCAAACAACACACGAAAAACAGAATCTGTCAAAAACAGAACAGTGTGTAGCAATCTGTAACTAACGAAAACTTCTGGAACTCCAAAAATCCTACCAAAATAGGAAGTACTGTAATTTTTTTTATTGATCATCAGAAAAAAGAATCAATGCAAAAGCAAGTTTCTGTGATTTATTGAATTTTTTCTCGTGAGCGCAAAGTTTCTGTTTTTCAACAGAATCAAATCAACCATCATTGTAGTTTATCCTATAGGTTCTACTTGGCACAAACATTACTATCTACAAAGCTAGAATTGTCGCAAAAGGTTTTTGACAAGTTCAAGGTGTTGACTACGATGAGAGTTTCTCACTCGTATCTATGCTTAAGTCTGTCCGAATCATGTTAGCAATTGCTGCATTTTATGAAATCTGGCAAATGGATAAACAAAACTGCATTCCTTAATGGATTTATTAAAGAAGAGTTGTATATGATGCAACTAGAAGGTTTTGTCAATCCTAATGGTGCTAACAAAATATGCAAGCTCCAGCAATCTATCTATGGACTGGTGCAAGCATCTCGGAGTTGGAATATACGCTTTGATAAGTTGATCAAAGCATATAGTTTTATACAGACTTGCGGGGAAGCCTGTATTTACAAGAAAGTGAGTGGGAGCACTACAACATTTCTGATAAGTATATGTGAATGACATATTGCTGATCAGAAATAATGTAGAATTATTCTGCAAAGCATAAAGGAGTGTTTGAAAGGAGTTTCTCAAAGAAAGACCTCGGTGAAGCTGCTTACATATTCAGCATCAAGATCTATATAGATAGATCAAGACACTTGATAAGTTTTTTCAATGAGTACATACCTTGACAAGATTTTGAAGTAGTTCAAAATGGAACAGTCAAAGAAAGAGTTCTTGCCTGTGTTACAAGGTGTGAAATTGAGTGAGACTCAAACCCGACCACGGCAAAAGATAGAAAGAGAATGAAAGTCATTCCCTATGCCTCAACCATAGGTTCTATAAAGTATGCCATGCTGTGTACCAGACCTATTGTATACCCTACACTGATTTTGGCAAGGGAGTACAATAGTGATCTAGGAGTAGATCACGGGACAGCGGTCAAAATTATCCTTAGAGGACTAAGGAAATATTTCTCGGTTATGGAGGTGACAAAGAGTTCATCGTAAAGAGTAACGTCGATGCAAGCTTTGACACCGATCTGGATGACTCTAAGTCTCAATCTGGATACATATTGAAAGTGGGAGCAATTAGCTAGAGTAGCTCCGTGCAGAGCATTGTAGACATAGAATATTTGCAAAATACATACGGCTCTGAATGTGACAGACCTGTTCACTAAACTTCTCTCACAAGCAAAACATGATCATACCTTAGTACTCTTTGGGTGTTAATCACATAGCGATGTGAACTAGATTATTGACTCTAGTAAACCCTTTGGGTGTTGATCACATGACGATGTGAACTATTGGGTATTAATCACATACAGATGTGAATATTGGTGTTATATCACATGGCGATGTGAACTAGATTATTGACTCTAGTGCAAGTGGGAGACTGAAGGAAATATGCCCTAGAGGCAATAATAAAGTTATTATTTATTTCCTTATATCATGATAAATGTTTATTGTTCATGCTAGAATTGTATCAACCGGAAACATGATACATGTGTGAATACATAGACAAACTGAGTGTCACTAGTATGCCTCTACTTGACTAGCTCATTAATCAAAGATGGTTATGTTTCCTAGCCATGGACAAAAGAGTTGTCATTTGATTAACGGGATCACATCATTAGGAGAATGATGTGATTGACATGACCCATTCCAGTAGCTTAGCACTTGATCGTTTAGTATGTTGCTATTGCTTTCTTCATGACTTATACATGTTCCTATGACTATGAGATTATGCAACTCCCATTTACCGGAGGAACACTTTGTGTGCTACCAAACGTCACAACGTAACTGGGTGATTATAAAGGTGCTCTACAGGTGTCTCCAAAGGTACATGTTGGGTTGGCGTATTTCGAGATTAGGATTTGTCACTCCGGTTGTCGGAGAGGTATCTCTGGGCCCTCTCGGTAATACACATCACTTAAGCCTTGCAAGCATTGCAACTAATGAGTTATTTGCGGGATGATGTATTATGTAACGAGTAAAGAGACTTGCCGGTAACGAGATTGAACTAGGTATTGAGATACCGATGATCGAATCTCGGGCAAGTAACATACCGATGACAAAGGGAACAACGTATGTTGTTATGCGGTTTGACCGATAAAGATCTTCGTAGAATATGTGGGAGCCAATATGAGCATCCAGGTTCCGCTATTGGTTATTGACCAGAAACATGTTTCAGTCATGTCTACATTGTTCTCGAACCAATAGGGTCCGCACGCTTATGGTTTCGATGACAGTTATATTATGAGTTTACATGTTTTGATGTACCGAAGGAGTTCGGAGTCCCGGATGAGATCAGGGACATGACGAGGAGTCTCGAAATGGTCGAGACGTAAAGATTCATATATTGGATGATATGGTTAGGCCAAGGGGTCAAGACCATGAGGCTTTAGGTCGGTGCAAAAGGAGTTTTATGGAGGCCGGGGCCAAACGCCGGAGACCTCGGCGTCGGCCCCGGGCAGACGCCGAGGCCCATGGCGCCTGGGCGACGCCAAGGATTGTGGTGTTTGGTCCTGGAGTCCGAGTGGGACTCTTGCCTTTCGGGCAAAACCGACTTTTAGGAGGCTTTTGCTCCAAGTTTCGACTCCGGGGCTCAACATATAAATAGAGGGGCAGGGCTAGCACCAAAGACACAACAATTGATCCTTGAGATCTCTTAGCCGTGTGCGGTGCCCCCCTCCACCATAGTCTGAAGGAAATATGCCCTAGAGGCAATAATAAAGTTATTATTTATTTCCTTATACCATGATAAATGTTTATTATTCATGCTAGAATTGTATTAACCGGAAACATAATACATGTGTGAATAAATAGACAACCAGATAGTCACTAGTATGCCTCTACAAGACTAGCTCATTAATCGAAGATGGTTATGTTTCCTAACCATAGACATGTGTTGTCATTTGATTAATGGGATCACATCATTAGGAGAATGATGTGATTGACATGACCCATTCCGTTAGCTTAACACTTGATCGTTTAGTATGTTGTTAATGCTTTCTTCATGACCCATACATGTTCCTGTAACTATGAGATTATGCAACTCCTGCTTACGGAGGAACACTTTGGTACTACCAAACGTCACAACGTAATCGGGTGATTATAAAGGAGTACTACAGGTGTCTCCAAAGGTACTTGTTGGGTTGGCGTATTTGAGATTAGGTTTTGTCACTCCGATTGTCGGAGAGGTATCTCCGGCCTTCTCGGTAATACACATCACTTAAGCCTTGCAAGCATTACAATTAATGAGTTAGTTGTGAGATGATGTATTACGGAACGAGTAAAGAGACTTACCGTAACGAGATTGAACTAGGTATTGATACCGACGATCGAATCTCGGGTAAGTAACATACCGATGACAAAGGGAACAACGATGTCGTTATGCGGTTTGACCGATAAAGATCTTCAGAGAATATGTAGGAACCAATATGGGCATCCAGGTTCCGCTATTGGTTATTGACCGAGAATGGTTCTAGGTCATGTCTACATAGTTCTCGAACCCGTAGGGTCCGCACGCTAACGCTTCGATGACAGTTCATTATGAGTTTATTAGTATTGATGCACGAAGGTTGTTCGAGTCCCGGATGTGATCACGGACATGACGAGGAGTCTCGAAATGGTCGAGACATAAAGATTGATATATTGAAGCCTACATTTGGACATCGGAAATGTTCCGAGTGAAATCGAATTTACCGAGTACCGGAGGTTACCGAACCCCCGGAACTACATCGCCATAGTGGGTCTTGGAGGAAAGGAGAAAGGGCCAGCCCTAGGTGGCGCGCCCCTTCCCTAGTCCTATTAGGACTAGGAAAGGTGGGCCGCCCCCTCTCTCTTTTCCCCGGGAATCCTAATCCAACTAGGATTGAGGGGAATCCTACTCCCGGAGGAGTAGGACTCCTTGTCGCGCCCTCCCTTGGCCGCCACCTCCCCTTGGCTCCTTTATATCACGGGGCAGGGGCACCCTAGGACACACAAGTTGATCTACGGATCTTTCCTTAGCCGTGCGGTGCCCCTTCCACCATATTCCACTTCGGTCATATCGTCATGAGCTTAGGCGAAGCCCTGCGCCGGAGAAGTCATATCGTCGCGAGCTTAGGCGAAGCCCTGCGTCGGTGGAGCATCAACACCGCCACCACGCCGTCGTCTTGACGGAACTCATCCCCGACACTTTGCTGGATCGGAGTCCGGGGATCGTCATCGAGCTGAACGTGTGCAGAACTCGGAGGTGCCGTACGTTCGGTGCTTGGATCGGTCGGATCGTGAAGACGTACGACTACATCAACCGCGTTGTTATAACACTTCCGCTTTCGGTCTCACGAGGGTGGGCGGACGACACTCCCCTCTCGTTGCTATGCCATCACCATGGTCTTGCGTGATCGTAGGAAATTTTTTGAAATTACTACGTTCCCCAACATAGTCCACCTCGATAATATCGTAGCGGTGCTTAGGCGAAGCCCTGCGACGGTAGAACATCAAGATCGTCACCACGCCGTCGTGCTGACGGAACTCATCCCCGACACCCTGCTGGATCGGAGTCCGGGGATCGTCATCGAGCTGAACGTGTGCTGAACTCGGAGGTGCCATACGTTCGGTACTTGGATCGGTCGGATCGTGAAGACGTACGACTACATCAACCGCGTTGTCATAACGCTTCCGCTTACGGTCTACGAGGGTACGTGGACTACACTCTCCCCTCTCATTGCTATGCATCACCATGATCTTGCGTGTGCGTAGGAATTTTTTTTGAAATTACTATGTTCCCCAACATGCAGCCGGAAGGTTTTGTCGATCCTGAGAATGCTAACAAGGTATGCAAGCTCCAGCGATCCATTTATGGGCTGGTGCAAGCATCTCAGAGTTGGAACATTCGCTTTGATGAGATGATTAAAGCATTTGGGTTTATGCAGACTTATGGAGAAGCCTGCGTTTACAAGAAAGTGAGTGGGAGCTCTGTAGCATTTCTCATATTATATGTGGATGACATACTTTTGATGGGAAATGATATAGAACTTTTGGACAACATTAAGGCCTACTTGAATAAGTGTTTTTCAATGAAGGACCTTGGAGAAGCTGATTACATATTAGGAATCAAGATCTATAGAGATAGATCGAGACGCCTCATAGGTCTTTCACAAAGCACGTACCTTGATAAGATATTGAAGAAGTTCAATATGGATCAGTCCAAGAAGGGGTTCTTGCCTGTGTTGCAAGGTGTGAAATTGAGCTCGGCTTAATGTCCGACCACGGCAGAAGATAGAGAAAAGATGAGTGTCGTCCCCTATGCCTCAGCCATAGGGTCTATCATTTATGCCATGCTGTGTACCAGACCTGATGTAAACCTTGCCGTAAGTTTGGTAGGAAGGTACCAAAGTAATCCCGGCATGGAACACTGGACAGCGGTCAAGAATATCCTGAAGTACCTGAAAAGGACTAAGGATATGTTTCTCGTTTATGGAGATGACGAAGGGCTCGTCGTAAAGGGTTACGTCGATGCTAGCTTCGACACGGATCTGGATGACTCTAAGTCACAAACCGGATACATGTATATTTTAAATGGAGGGGTAGTAAGCTGGTGCAGTTGCAAGCAGAGCGTCGTGGCGGGATCTACATGTGAAGCGGAGTACATGGCAGCCTCGAAGGCAGCACATGAAGCAATCTGGATGGAGGAGTTCATCACCGACCTAGGAGTCATACCCAATGCGTCGGGGCCAATCACCCTCTTCTATGACAACACTGGAGCTATTGCCCTTGCCAAGGAGCCCAGGTTTCACAAGAAGACCAATCACATCAAGCGTCGCTTCAACTCCATTCGTGAAAATGTTCAAGATGGAGACATAGATATTTGCCAAGTGCATACAGATCTGAATGTCGTAGATCCGTTGACTAAACCTCTTCCGCGAGCAAAACATGATCAACACCAGAACTCTATGGGTGTTCGATTCATCACAATGTAACTAGATTATTGACTCTAGTGCAAGTGGGAGACTGTTGGAAATATGCCCTAGAGGCAATAATAAAATGATTATTATTATATTTCCTTGTTCATGATAATTGTCTATTATTCATGCTATAATTGTGTTATCCGGAAATCGTAATACATGTGTGAATAAATAGACCACAACATGTCCCTAGTAAGCCTCTAGTTGACTAGCTCGTTGATCAACAGATAGTCATGGTTTCCTGACTATGGACATTGGATGTCGTTGATAACGGGATCACATCATTAGGAGAATGATGTGATGGACAAGACCCAATCCTAAGCATAGCACAAGATCGTGTAGTTCGTTTGCTAGAGCTTTTCCAATATCAAGTATCATTTCCTTAGACCATGAGATCGTGTAACTCCCGGATACCGTAGGAGTGCTTTGGGTGTACCAAATGTCACAACGTAACTGGGTGACTATAAAGGTATACTACAGGTATCCCCGAAAGTATCTGTTGGGTTGACACGGATCGAGACTGGGATTTGTCACTCCGTATGACGGAGAGGTATCTCTGGGCCCACTCGGTAATGCATCATCATAATGAGCTCAATGTGACCAAGTGTTTGGTCACGGGATCATGCATTACGGTACAAGTAAAGTGACTTGCCGGTAACGAGATTGAACGAGGTATTGGGATACCGACGATCGAATCTCGGGCAAGTAACGTACTGATTGACAAAGGGAATTGTATACGGGATTACTTGAATCCTCGACATCGTGGTTCATCCGATGAGATCATCGAGGATCATGTGGGAGCCAACATGGGTATCCAGATCCCGTTGTTGGTTATTGACCGGAGAGTCATCTCGGTCATTTCTGCATGTCTCCCGAACCCGTAGGGTCTACACACTTAAGGTTCGGTGACGCTAGGGTTGTAGAGATATTAGTATGCGGTAACCCGAAAGTTGTTCGGAGTCCCGGATGAGATCCCGGACATCACGAGGAGTTCTGGAATGGTCCGGAGGTAAATAATTATATATAGGAAGTCCAGTTTCGGCCACCGGGAAAGTTTCGGGGGTCATCGATATTGTACCAGGACCACCAGAAGGGTCTCGGGGGTCCACGGGGTGGGGCCAGCTATCCCAGTGGGCCCCATGGGCTGAAGTGGGGAAGGGAACCAGCCCCTGGTGGGCTGGTGCGCCCCCCTTGGGCCTCCCCCTGCGCCTAGGGTTGGAAACCCTAGGAGTGGGGGGCGCCCCACTTGGCTTGGGGGGCAAGCCACCCCCCTTGCCCGCCGCCCCCCCTTGAGATCCAATCTCTAGGGAGCCAGCGCCCCCCCAGGGCCCCTATATAAAGAGGGGGAAGGGAGGGCTGCACACCCCTGCTCCTGGCGCCTCCCTCTCCCTCCTCACCACCTCTCCCTCTCGATGAGCTTGGCGAAGCCCTGCCGAGATCACCGCTACTTCCACCACCACGCCATTGTGCTTCTGGATCTCCATCAACCTCTCCCTCCCCCTTGCTGGATCAAGAAGGAGGAGACGTCTTCCCAACCGTACGTGTGTTGAACGCGAAGGTGCCGTCCGTTCGGCGCTAGGATCTCCGGTGATTTGGATCACGACGAGTACGACTCCCTCAACCACGTTCTCTTGAATGCTTCCGCTCGCGATCTACAAGGTTATGTAGATGCACTCCTCTCTCTTGTTGCTAGATGACTCCATAGATTGATCTTGGTGAAGCGTAGAAATTTTTTATTTTCTGCAACGTTCCCCAACAACCACGCCCCAAGAACCTTAAGGTATATTTTACTTACTCCACATGCATTGCTCTAGCTCCATGTATACCATGAATCTAGGACGTGGTTCAAAGAGGAAAGGAGTGGGGGGAAGTAGTGGGAAAAGTTGTATATAGCATGAATCTAGGACGTGGTTCAAAGAGGAAATGAAGGGAGAAAGTTGTATAGCATGAATCTAGGACGTGGTTCAAAGGGGAAAGGAATGGGGAAAAGTAGTGGGGAAAGTTTTATCGCATAAATCTAGGATGTGGTTCAAAGAGGAAAGGAAGGGGAGAAAGTACTAGTTCAAAAAGGAAAGGAAGGGACAAGGCTGTAGAGTTTGAACATGACTAGATTTGCTGCGCTCACATAGGGAAAGGTGTCCAAAGATAACAAAACTGGGACCAACACAAATATGCTCCTTGGTTGTTTGTTCTTTGTTGCAACAGACTGTGCATGACCACAGTACATCGGTAGATGCACATGGTGCTGGTGGCCCACAGTCCGTGCAACTCATTAGCTGTTGTTAATCTAAGGCCCTGTTTGGTTAAAACTCCTAGTCCCTACCTGCTTGGTTCCAGGACTAAACATGGACTAGAGGTTATTAAATGACATGCTAAAAGACCATGTTACCCCTAGTAATGAACTAATAGAAACAAGGTGTGATACGTGGCAGGGGCAACTGTTGGAAAAAGTCCCGAAAAGACTCCCTCGGGGTCTTCTTTCTTTAGTCCCAAATGCCCACTTTTAGTCCCTAAAATTCCCTCCTGTTTGGTTTAGATGGGACTGGCACGGAGTTTTTTTAGTCCCTACACCAAAATGTCCCTGTAAACAAACACCCTCTAATAATGCCGCTGGAAAATTGATGCAATGCCACAGCTAAAAGCAAATTACATGTTTAACAAATTTTATTGTTAATATAATCTCTATGTTAATATTAATCAATGCCACCATTTGAGAAATGCTATTGTCTTGCTTTCTTTCCCATTTAGATAAGGTAGATGCTTCTTTTTGTTGGCTTCTGTGTCATCCACCGTTATTGACCACTAATTGTTTCCTTTGCACCTCTGTGTAAACAGGGTTATCTACTTCACCTCGTTGCCATTGTGACCTATTGTTGCACTATACAAAACACTTTTGTTTTAAGAGTGTTTTGTGCAGTTCAACCAAAATGTCACACCGACAACGTTGCTTGATTGCTTGATCTTAGTGGAACTGCACAAGAGGAGATCTTACTTCCTATCCATTAAGGCGAATTTGGTTCAGATCTTCTTCTTGTGAGTTGTTTGAATTACGCATCATGAGAGGTCAGTACTAGCCTTCTTTCACATGATTCTGCAGTGTGCTTTCATATGTTGTGCTACTTGTACGATAATGTTGCTTGATTTTAGTGAACTGCACAAATGGAGACAAGACTTTAAATCTGTATGTGCACCGTAATATCCCATTGAGGTAAGATAAGGATATTTCACAACTACTGGCCTGTATTTTGCCACTTTCATCAGAAAATTAAGTTTTACTATACTTGTGCTGCCTAATTGACATGACAAATCTTACATTGAAGGCGCAGCTTGTCTGTTATTGAACCAAGTGATGAAGGGGAAGAACAAGCGGAAGAAAAACAAAAATCAACTCCCGGTACTGTAATTAAGCACTAGAACTATGATGACACAAGTAATGATATAGTTTTGCATCTTAATTTATTGCTATGGCTGGAACGAGCAATTGTTTTGCCACTGATTTGATGCCATGCGTAATTATCTCTACTTGTGCACACATGGATCTTCTTTGAAGATACCATATGTTTTAGTGGAACTGCACAAGAAGATGTTGGAAACATTAAACTAATCGAGGAGTATATAGTAAGCATGGCCACCCCGTATATAGCAAATGATGGTTCCGAGAAGTGCTTCATCTCAGATGCTCTACACAATCAGCCTCCTGAAAAAGGTTGGTACTCGCCCACTGATTTCATCCATATGATTGAGCTTTGTCATCTCTATTAGTGTTGTGCTACTGTTTAGATACTGTCATGAAAAAGTGGTATTGTCCTTGAGAAGTGCTTCATCTGTGCTGTTTTAAATATTTTCTTTCCTTTTTTTCGAGCAAACAGGGATGCTAGCATTTATTAGTCCTCTTGTCTTTGCACAACAGGATCATCTTCCTCTGAAGAAGAATATGGAGTACGTGAAGTGACTAGTTCCGATTATGCCAGGATGAAGAAGCCCTGTCTATCTTCTCATCAGAAGGAGCAGTTGAAGGATGGTTACATTACTCCCCACAAGACCAAACTAACTTCAGCTCAGAAGGACTGACAAATCTCCATTTTTTTGCTGTGATGCGCGAGTACAATGTTGTTCTAGGATTCTTTCTGGTGAGTTCCATTTTTCTAAAAGTGTGCTCTACATGGACCATGTATGTGCCTGTTGAAACTGTCAATTCATAGTACAGTTTGCTTTATACTAATCACTTTTTTGTATTTGTGCAAACAGGGGTGCTCAGCTTGATTTCAATGGGAACTACACAAACTGTTCATGAATACATCGCATCATTCATTTCCACCACAAGAAAGGAGGTGCCCATAAGTTCAAGGCGTTGCAACATATAAGGGCGAAATCATACAAGCTACGCGCGAATTTGGTTGATTTTGGTGGAACTGCACAAAAAGAACAACCGGTTTATTTAGCACGAGGTGCCATGTCAATGTCCGAACTGATGGCAAACCCTGCCCATTCCACAATCCTATGCATTTGATATTTTGGAATGGGACAACCTTGTCAAATTTTGCTCATTGATTTTAGCAAGATATGCGTTTGACATTTTCGAATGGGACGCCCTTTGCTGTCAGTAGCGTCGATCAATTTTTTCTTTATTCTTTAGTTGTGAAGTAAATATTGCCTCTGACATGTGAGTCGCTGAGATGCATAATCATCGATTGTTTTGAATGTTCTCTATGAATTGCCAGGCCTGTGTGTTTGATTGCAATGTACAGAAACGCTAAAAAGCTGCTCAAACTCTTTGTACTCCTTCTGTTCCTTTTTACTTCGCACATTGTGAAAGTGCATACTTTTTTGTATAAGATTGGTCAAAGTACAGATACTTTGACTGCAGACAAAACTTGTATGCAGACTAGAAAGGACCGGAGGCAGTACATGTGAAACTGCTACAAACGAGGTGATCACCGTGGGAATAATGCTAGTACGTATTGTTTTGCATGTTCATCCAATGCCAGTGATACAGGAATTCGAACTAATCGAAATAATTTCATTCATACACGATCGGATTTCATATAAACATGCCGGATTTCATTACATTTCATACATTCTTCAACTAAAAAGGGGTGCGCTGGAGGTATAATTAATTAACCGAAGCTACCCACATGTGTCCCGCTGAGCCGAACAGAAGCTTCAGTGACTTAACTGCAGGTGCAGTTGCATAACTGACATGTGGCCTGTTGGGCCCACGTGTCAGTCAGCCAACTGCACCAGCAGTTAAGTAGAAGCAGCGTTCTCCTCCAGCACAGCTCTCCGACTCCACGTCGCCGCAAAGAAGCTAACCGGCCGTCAATGGTCAACCCGCCTAGCTTGGCTTCAACCGGAGGGTAGCAGCGGTGGCCTTAGTTGGACCCGAGCGGCAGCGACCTACCATGTTCTACTCTTCCTCGTTTTCTATGTGGCACGGCCTCGTTGGCAGCAGTGCGATGTCCTCTGTCTCGTTGCCGACGGGCGGCACCTCAGCGGAGCGGTGGAAATCCTCCCCCACGTTGCCGGCAGGGTGGGGCTCGGCTGAGCCGGTGATGTCCTCTGCCTCGTTGTTGGCGGGGCGGGGGCTCGGCGGAGCCGGCGGTGTCCTCTGCCTTGTTGTTGGTGCCGCGGGGCCTCGGCGGAGCAGGGCCTCGTCGACGCTAGCGGAGCGGGGACTCGTCGGAGCCGGCATTGTCCTCTGCCTCGTCCTCGGTCTCGCCAAACAGCGCCTCGCCTGCTTCATCGCCCTCTTTGCTAGCCTCTTTGTAGGCGGCCGCAGCCTCCGCCACCCGCATGCGGTACCGCCAGCGCTTGTGGCGGCCCTTGCGGGCGGAGCAGTACGAGTCGAGCAGTGCCTCCTGCTCCGCGGTGATTTGCTCCTCCGCCTGCAGGTGTTCCTGGAGGAGATGGTGGTGGTAGGCGGCGTCGGCCTGCACCTCCCGGAACTGCTCCTCACGCATCTGCCTCACCCTGTCCATATATTGGGCACGGGCCTCGCCGATGGTCATGGTGCAATGCACCAGCGAGGATGGCGCGGAGGAGGGGGTTGGCGCCGGATCGTCAACTACCATGTTCTCCATTGGGACGTCGTTGTCCTCTGGCTGCCTGCCGGCCAGCCGGTCGGCAGCAACGGCTGCCATCTCCTTGTGGTCCGTCGTCCGCCCGTCCCGAAGAGCGCTGGAGCGCGTGGAAGCCATGGTGGGCAGTAGTGGTGTGGACAGGAGAAAGGGAACGGATGCGGATGACTGCGGCTATGGCCCGCGCAGCAGTTTATATAGCAATGGTGGGCGGGCGGAGAGACAGACGTGTGGCGCCGGAGTAGCCGCCTCGGCAACCGCGTATCATTAATGTGTGCGGTAGATGGACGGACGACCGACACTTGTGTCGTTTGAAGGCGGAGCAATCGCCTGCACCGGAAGCGGGCGGCAAGCCGCCGATTGTTTGGTGAGAAGAGGCAAGGCGAGGAGATGACTTTACTTGGAGAGGATGACAATGGGGACCCACCAGGTCCATAGCCTCACGTCACGTAAGTGCCTCCTTATTATATATATATATATATATATATATATATATATATATATATATATATATATATATATATATATATATATATATAATTTATTTTGCTTCCTCCTGGTTTCCTGACATCACGGTCCCACAACATTGTCAACCTATGTACTCCCTCCTTTCCGGTTTATAGGGCTTATCTTAAAATTTTAGTTTTTCCATTTTATAAGGCTCAGTTTGGTTGTTTTCCATCACATGTTCAGATTCCAAGGTGCATTAAATTATTGCATGCAAGTATTAAGAGAAAATTGACCAATGCATGTACTTTATGCATGCATGCATTGCAATTAATGCATTGATAAACATAATTTTTTGAGGATAACAAGAGCATTAATTAGGTGCTTTTGCAAAACTACAAAAAGTATTCCACCACTCGCCATCTACCTTGATTGGTGAGATTTTTGAATTGAGCATTATAAACCGGAAATGAGGGAGTAGTCAATAAACGAGAGAATTGCACAAGAAGCGGCCGACAGCTGGGACCAAGCAGCTCGAGCAGTATTTGTGTTTTTGAGGTGTGAGCACTGCAGAGTTTTTCGATGTTTACCCCAGATATTAATTTTTCTCCTCTGAACAACAACGAAAACATCGCTGCAGGTATTAACTAGGCGGGCTGTGGCCCGTCTGGCCCAGGCCATATATCCAGCCCAGATATTAATTTTTTTCAAGCTGAAAATGGCTAGCCCAGCTATACTTTTTTTTAGGAATACCCAGGCAAGGTCAAGTCGTTATTCTCCGCCCCGCTGGGCTGCAAAGCTTTCCTAGGAGGGATGCATTAGGCTTAACAAGAATGTGGGCTTTAAGAAATAATAAATGGGATGTAATTATAAAAACTGGGTAGTAACTATAAAAAATTGCACCAAACAGTGATTACTTTATAAAATATTATTTTTGGACATTGAAAATTTTAATTTCATTAATTGTTGCGAGCGCAATGTTTCGTTGGATTTTTAAGTAATATAAATTTATATTGAAATTGTATTTAATCTGACTAGAAATTTCGGGATAAAAATATTCGAATCCCATCAAAATGTGGGAAATTTTATTGAATTCTGTTTTGAACGGTTGGTTGAAATGGGCTGTACTTTTAACAAACTGTAAATGGGCTGTAGTAAATTCCATTCAAAAATGGGCTACACATTCTTACAAATCTCAAATGGGCTATAAGTTCTCTGCCAGACACTTTTGGCCTTACTAAGTTGACGCGTACCCTAAAAAACAGAGTTGATGCGTATGCAAGGCTTTGTCAACTTATAGTCAACACACGGTTCCTGCAACAGTGGTCGTTGGATGTCCATCCAATGGATGCCGTGCTTCTTCTTCAATCTCGGATATTCTAGCTTCACCCGCCCAAAAATGATTCCTCCCCGACATCCGGGGCACCGCTTCGAAGTCGACTGTGGGCCTACTAAGTTGACATACCAAGGGCTTTGTCAACTTAGTCAATATAAAAGATTCTAGCCGCAGTGACCATACGATGTCCATCCAACAGCCGTCGTGCTTCGTCAACCTCTGGTCTTCTTGCTCCAGCCGCCCAAAGCAGCGCCGGTCGTGCCGCCTGCTCCTGCCTCTCGTGGTCGGCTGCGCTGCTGCGGAGGCCTCACCTCCCCCTACTACTCCCACCGCTGGCCAGGCCATCCCTCCACTCACCCACACCCCCTGTTATTCTCAAGGCGACGGCAGCAGCAGCCAACCAAGAACCCTCGTACTCCTCTCCGCGTGTGCATCCACTGCCGCGTCTTCCCCGGTTCCGCGTCATCCCCTTCCTAGGCCTCGCCATCGTCCATCGGACCGAAACATGGTCTTCCAAAGAGTTCCTCTGACCACTGTCCGGTACTCAACCCATCCTACGGTAGTTCTACATCTGCTAGTACCGTCCCAGCCAGAGTCACAACTAAGGTCAACCAAGCCAGAGCCCATAATGACTTGCGGTTGCACAGGTAAGCTTCCGGGCGTGAAGTATTCTTCCGTCTCTTTGAGTCTGGGTGAAGCTTTCCGCAAGATGTCATGGCGCTTCTCCATGCATCCCGGCCAACCACTGGTTTCTCCAGGGTGCCCGTCAACCGTCCTTCACCCAGTAGTGTGTATTGAATTCTTGTCTTGAGTCTTGAAGTCTTGAGGCCTTGAAGATGCAGTCCTTGCAGATTCCGTCATGGAGTTGTCGTCATTGGCGAAATCCTTCATTCTCACACCACTCCTGAGCACTCATACCAAACCCCGTCTACTATAGCGTAGCATTAAAATAAATAACGTCCCGGGCTTGGTAACAGGGTGATGGGTTCCTACCTCATGCATACTACTCAACTACAAGGATTCAATAACACTACTGAGGGGTGGTTGCAAGGATGCCACTAAATGAAATAAAAACATAGGTATGAAAGCAATGATCAAAGTGAACTTGCCTGGTAATACTTGATGAAGATAACAACGCTGTCAGAAAATGACTTGGTAGAACTAATCGTCACTCCGTTGAAAATCTATATAGTCAAACATAGCATACACATAAGCAATCATTCTAGCAAGCAATACTAACACTCAAAATAACAACTAAAACAAAAAAAACTCAATAATAAAACTCCAACAAAGTCCAAAGAAGCTTCAAATAAAACTAGAAAGAAAAACTACTAACGAAAATCTATGACTTTGCTACAAGCATCTAACATAATTTTGCCCTAAGTAAAAAAACTTCACAGCAATTAAAACACTAATCTAATAATTTAACAGAAAATAAAAAGTAAAACAACTAAGTTAACAGAAAGTATTTTTTCATAAAATTTTATTTGCAAAAGAAACAAATAAAAAGCTTTTATAAAACTCTAACTATGACCTATAGAAGGTTTCATAAAAAACTAAGGAAAATAAATTTTTAAAATAAAAATAAAATTTTTCTCCTGTTTTCTAACAGAACACAACTAATTTTGTCAAAAGTGACAAAAAGAAATAATTTAAAACTAATAAAAACAATAAAGAAAAAGCTAAAACAGAACTAATAATAAAACAGTACTGTTTTGCTAAAACCTAATTTAAATTAACATAGAAATAAAATACTAAATACTACTGGATAAACAAAGGTCCTAGAGACCAGGAGCAAAAAGAATCGGTCAAAAATAATATTCCTAACTCAAAATAGCTCAAATCTAGTGATTTGAGAAAATTCAAACAAACACAAATTTAAACTGCTCAAATGTGAAATAAAATTGAACTAACAGAAACTTCAGCAAATTTGTGACACATAGCAATTGGAATCACTCAAAATACTAAAAACTCTAAAAGATATGAATTTTCTAAGATTGCTATTTTCTGAAAAAATGAATTACGGGATTTCGTGGATCTCACCGGAGTAGTCCTCGGAGTTGGGGAAGAAGATCGGATCCGATGTTGCGGTTGCTCCTAGAGGAAAGGAGATCACGGGACGGTGGAGAGGAGATCATATAAACCTCAGGAGAGGTCGAGGCGCGGGCGCGCACTTGGCGGCGGCGGTGGTGCTTCTGCTTCTTCTGCTTCTTGGAGAGGAGAGGAGAGGAGAGGTGTTGGTTTGATGTGTTGGAGGGGGGGGGGTGCTTGGGTATTTATAGTGGGGAGGGAGGGGTTTTGCTTGGAGTAGGGGACAAGACTTAGAGTAGGATTAGGAAACAATAGGGAAAAAGATCTAGAAACAAATCAGAATATACGGAATAACGAAACGGGATCAAATCGCTGCGTATTTTTTTAACAAAATTTCACAGAACTAAAAATAAAAACAAAATAATTAAAACTTTTATATAGGCATATAATATATCAAAATTTGCAGAAAAATATTTCCTACAAGATGAACATTATTCTAATGTCAAATAAAATCCACACAAATTCGAATAAAGAAAAGAGTGCTTTTGCTTTAATAAAATCTAACCAAAATCATTTTAAAAAATACCAAAATGATTTCAAATTTATTTCTCTCATTTTTCTGATGTAGGGAATCATGTTACCATATTTTCCATATATTTTATTTTGGAGAAAAATAATTAGAATAAAACTCAAATAACTCCAAATAAATTCAAAGGAACTTTGAATTTAATTCTTTGAAACTCCCAACTCATATTTCATATGTTTTGAAGAAGTCCTTTTATCTTCGCTCGTGAAAATCATTGAGTTGCATAAAGTTTCAAGATTGGAAATATTCTCAAATGAAATTCAGATATTTTCAACACCCCTTGTCATTTAAATAAATGGAAGAAGTCATGTCATCTTCTCTCCGTGGTTTTGTGATGAAAAGAATTTGAATTCAAGATCATAAAAGCAAAATGAAAGTTTGGGAAAGTCCTTTTATTCCCTCTCATTTAACTTTCAAAAAGTTTCGAATTCACTCACTTTCAGTCAATCAATCAAGCAATCAATGAAATCTATCTATGTGTTTATAACATTCCAAAATTTAGAATTTTGGGATGTTACAAACTACCACCCTTAAAATGAATCTCGTCCTCGAGATTCGGAGAGGTTAGCAAGAAATAGGTTAGGGTTTGGGGGTCTTCTCAAAAATCCATCGATCGTCTCCGGGTCTCGGGTGCTACCACCCTTAGAAGCATTGTTACGGTTCCATCAAAACTCGGATACTCCATACTTATTGCTGGCAGTGTCGGTCTTCTCAGATATTAAGGATAATTCCTTCTCTGGGTTCTTCCGGTAGTGGCATAACCTTTTCCTCAATTCTTTTGTCTTTTACTCTTGGTAAGGTTATCCCGTAATTGGGTCTTCATAGCTGACGGGTCTGGCGCCAATTCTAAACAAATATCGGTATCTCATGGTGGTCAACGATTTATGGTTTCCCCTGCAGAAAACGGGTCTGGGTTGAACCTCACCGTATAACCTACGGTTGGCAACAACTGCCGTGTACAAGGGAAAAAAATACCTATACCTTTCTAAGGTTTAAACAAGGTTTTGATCGTCGTCTCTCTACTATAGGTAAGTCACTCAGATTTTACCATCCCATATAGCAAAGCTTAATAATAAGAGCAAGTCGGTATGGTGATCAATCCATCCCGCACCCAAATCATTACCTTGTACATGGTTTAGCTTAATCTCGCATTCTAACACTCGGTCATCCTCACAAGCATTGCAGAATTTCTCTTGTCGGCGAACCAAGTTCGGAAAAATCCATTGATTCTGCAGGCCAAACAAACATCTATCGCTCCTTAACAACTCTCGGGTTTTATGTAAACTCCTATAGAATCGCTTGTTGATCAAATCGTAGTCTATTCCCAAAATTTCTTTCTCCAAAGGGGTACTTGATCCTTATTAATTCTTGGGCCTGTGGGTTATGGCCCACTTCAACACTAGTGCAGCTTTAACTCATCCTTGGGGCAACTCTCTTGTTCCATATTACACATCCTTTAAATCCAGTAGTAGTACTGCTTCTTCATACCATCATATCAAAAGCAAAACTCCAACCTTTTTTTTCCTTCGAACTACAGTCCGTGGAATATATATTTTCTTATCCATTAGTCTAGTCTTCTTCACAGGGTACTACCACCCTAAAAATGAAATTCACAAATCCATCCATAGACCATATTTCTCATATCCTCGAAAATGGTCAAAATCTTTGTTCACAGAGTAACAACTCCTACAATTAAACATATGAAAACATGTCACCTTAACTTTATTGATTTCATGAATCCATTACAAACTCTGAGCACCCATTACATAACTCAACTTATTGTACTCATAAAAATGAAATTGCTTTCTATTACTCTTGTTTCCAATATCAAAATTCCAACTACTCAACTCCAGCTTTCATCTTGTCGGGACATTTAGTAGCATAATGTCCTGCTTCCTTGCAATGAAGACAAAAGACTTCCGACATGTCTTGGGGCTTCTTTGTGATTATGTAGGCTCCTTGGATTCTTGGCTTCTTTTCTGGACATTTACTAGAGTAATGACCTAAATCCTTGCACCTGTAACAAGTGATATGACTCAGGTCCTTCTCTGCGAAAATTGTGTTGTTCGGGGTTGCCTTCTTTTCTCTTCTGGATTTCTCTCAGAATGATCAGAGCTTCTATTTCCGAGGGTCAAACTTCACTTCGCTGTCGGAAATATCCCGATACTCTTTTCTTTCCTTGGTGCAATCTGCGAAAAATGTCCTTCTTCTCCACATGAATAGCGAGGCATTGGAGTAAAATCTGTTGAGGCCTTCTCCATCGTGGTCTTCAACACATTCCTTCATCACAGTTCTTTCATAACTTCTCGGAGGGCTTCTTTCATTCCTTCTTCCTGCTCCTGAATAGTTTGTTGCACCATGGGGTAAATGTGACACTGAGTCGGGTAGTGGGTGGTTCCTTCACACAAGAAACAAGTCACCTGACTAGTTGGGCATTCCTCAGCTGGGTGTTTCTCCTCACAATGAGGGCATCCATCCTTGTGTTCCTCCTGGGTGTGTCCTATTTCTCCGCAAATCTTGCAGGCACAAGGTTTATTTCTTGGTGTATCATGGTGCTTCCGGTAAGACGAGATCTTGTCGAGTCTTCTTGAATTCTTCCCAAGTCTTTGCTCCATTCCATCCTGTATAGCTTGATGCATCTGCCACAATGTTGCAGCACTTCCTTCAAAGTCTTGAAGAGCGTCGATACTTCTTTCTTCCTTGAAACCAAATTGCTCTCAAGTGATTCTCCATGTTCAATCCATAGCTCTGCCTCCGCTGAGTCTTCGATCCAGAGAATATCAGTCCAACTTCATTCATCATCTATGGGGTCCAAAAGTTTTGGGATGAGATATGAGAGAGGTGGGGAGGGATATACACACAATACAAACAATAGTTTTTGAAGAAACAAGTTTTACTTTGTGGCTCTCGGAAAACATCAAACAAATGAAAGCTCACAAATCATCGCATCTAACGTAGGTGTATAACAGGGGTTTGGTCTCTAAAGGTCAAATAATTCTTCAGGAACTTCAAATTCTTCAAGTCTTCAGAGTCTTCAATTGTTGCAGCTTCAACTCTTCTAATGCATGGTGAAATCCTGGTTACTTTGAAGGGGTCATCAGTTGTCCGATATCTTTCTTGGAGCGGCTTCAGTTGATCCTTCATGTGGTCAAAAGGGAAAAGGGGTATATTCTAACTATTTGAGGTGAGAGGGTCTATTTGATAAAATCAGAAAAGATGAGAAGTAAGAGTCTTTTTGAAAATAAAGTTTTTTGTGAGACATCCTGTCCTAGGGGCTTTCCGATTTCTAGGGTCACGTCCTCACCAACATGTGCTCGATACCATATCAGAGCGACCCGACCTCGACGGTCAAGCCTCGTGTTCTTGTGCCATCCTCGGATCAAGATGTCGGCACACACAACATCAATGTATATATCAAAGTGCAATCACATGTATAATTAACGTAAAACTGATATATACCTCATAAGTCACAGCGGAAACAATTAGTCGGGTGTGGAGTCCCATCAACGCCATCGGCAGGTTGAGTGTAGACCGTAACCATGTACCGTACTCTTACTCGTCGGAAGAAACATATCTGCAACATGATACGTTGCAGCCGTGTAGGTCAGTACATTGAATGTACCGGCAATATCACAACATGAGAAAACAGATGATAAAACTATACTGTATGCAATATGGCTTTGTGGCTCTGTGTCTGAGTTTTGTTTGCGTAAAAGCTGATTTATTTTCCCTACATCAAAGGAATAAATGAAGTCTGTACTATGGAGTTTTCTATCATGACATGGTTCCGCCAACCGATGTCTCATAGCCCAAATTCATCATAAGTTGCCCACAATTAAGTTATCATCCGGTGTTGAGAGTTCGAGATAGATCCAGTCCAGATGCTCAAATTGTCCGTAACTGGGGACACGGCTAATCGATTAGGTTTTAACCTCTGCAGAGGTTTGTACACTTTACCCGCAAGATTCGATCCTCTCTTTACGCTCTCGCTTTGAGTGTTTGAGAACAAGATGACCAAACATGGTATTCCAAAGAGTTCCTCGACCACCGTCCGGTACTCAACCCATCCTACCGTAGTTCTACATCTGCTAGTACCGCCCCAGCCAGAGTCACAACTAAGGTCAACCAAGCCGAGCCCATAATGACTTGCGGTTGCACAGTAAGCTTCCGGCGTGAAGTATTCTTCCGTCTCTTTGAGTCTGGGTGAAGCTTTCCGCAAGATCTCATGGCGCTTCTCCATGCATCCCGCCAACCACTGGTTTCTCCAGGGTGCCCGTCAACCGTCCTTCACCCAGTAGTGTGTATTGAATTCTTGTCTTGAGTCTTGAAGTCTTGAGGCCTTGAAGATGCAGTCCTTGCAGATTCCGTCATGGAGTTGTCGTCGTTGGCGAAATCCTTCATTCTCACACCACTCCTGAGCACTCATACCAAACCCCGTCTACTATAGCGTAGCATTAAAATAAATAACGCCCCGGCTTGGTAACAGGTGATGGGTTCCTACCTCATGCATACTACTCAACTACAAGGATTCAATAACACTATCGAGGGGTGGTTGCAAGGATGCCACTAAATGAAATAAAACATAGGTATGAAAGCAATGATCAAAGTGAACTTGCCTGGTAATACTTGATGAAGATAACAACGCTGTCAGAAAATGACTTGGTAGAACTAATCGTCACTCCGTTGAAAATCTATATAGTCAAACATAGCATACACATAAGCAATCATTCTAGCAAGCAATACTAACACTCAAAATAACAATTAAAACAAAAAAACTCAATAATAAAACTCCAACAAAGTCCAAAGAAGCTTCAAATAAAACTAGAAAGAAAACTACTAACGAAAATCTATGACTTTGCTACAAGCATCTAACATAATTTTGCCCTAAGTAAAAAAAACTTCACAGCAATTAAAACACTAAACTAATAATTTAACAGAAAATAAAAAGTAAAACAACTAAGTTAACAGAAAGTATTTTTTCATAAAATTTTATTTGCAAAAAGAAACAAATAAAAAGCTTTTATAAAACTCTAACTATGACCTATAGAAGGTTTCATAAAAACTAAGGAAAATAAATTTTTAAAATAAAATAAATTTTTCTCCTGTTTTCTAACAGAAACACAACTAATTTTGTCAAAAGTGACAAAAAGAAATAATTTAAAACTAATAAAAACAATAAAGAAAAAGCTAAAACAGAACTAATAATAAAACAGTACTGTTTTGCTAAAAACCTAATTTAAATTAACCTAGAAATAAAATACTAAATACTACTGGATAAACAAAGGTCCTAGAGACCAGGAGCAAAAAGAATCGGTCAAAATAATATTCCTAACTCAAAATAGCTCAAATCTAGTGATTTGAGAAAATTCATACAAACACAAATTTAAACTGCTCAAATGTGAAATAAAATTGAACTAACAGAAACTTCAGCAAATTTGTGACACATAGCAATTGGAATCACTCAAAAATACTAAAAACTCTAAAAGATATGAATTTTCTAAGATTGCTATTTTCTGAAAAAAATGAATTACGGGATTTCGTGGATCTCACCGGAGTAGTCCTCGGAGTTGGGGAAGAAGATCGGATCCGATGTTGCGGTTGCTCCTAGAGGAAAGGAGATCACGGGACGGTGGAGAGGAGATCATATAAACCTCAGGAGAGGTCGAGGGCGCGGCGGCGGCACTTGGCGGCGGCGGTGGTGCTGCACTGCTGCTGCTGCGGAGAGGAGAGGTGTTGGTTTGATGTGTTGGAGGGGGGTGCTTGGGTATTTATAGTGGGGAGGGAGGGGTTTTGCTTGGAGTAGGGGACAAGACTTAGAGTAGGATTAGGAAACAATAGGGAAAAAGATCTAGAAACAAATCGGAATATACGGAATAACGAAACAGGATCAAATCCTACTAGGATTTGTAAAAGAATAGGAAACCTTGGCTCCCTGGCTCCCTAGGTGCGCGCGTGCGATGGCCTTGGCCTCGGCCGGCCGGCTGGTCGGCGGCTTGGGCCTTTGGCCCAAGGCGCTGCGTATTTTTTTTAACAAAATTTCACAGAACTAAAAATAAAAACAAAATAATTAAAACTTTTATATAGGCATATAATATATCAAAATTTGCAGAAAAATATTTCCTACAAGATGAACATTATTCTAATGTCAAATAAAATCCACACAAATTGAATAAAGAAAAGAGTGCTTCTGCTTTAATAAAATCTAACCAAAATCATTTTTAAAAAATACCAAAATGATTTCAAATTTATTTCTGTCCATTTTTCTGATGTAGGGAATCATGTTACCCTATTTTCCATATATTTTATTTTGGAGAAAATAATTAGAATAAAACTCAATAACTCCAAATAAATTCAAAGGAACTTTGAATTTAATTCTGAAACTCCCAACTCATATTTCATATGTTTTGAAGAAGTCCTTTTATCTTCGTTCGTGAAAATCATTGAGTTGCATAAGGTTTCAAGATTGGAAATATTCTCAAATGAAATTCAAATATTTTCAACACCCCTTGTCATTTAAATAAATGGAAGAAGTCATGTCATCTTCTCTCCAGGGTTTTGTGATGAAAAGAATTTGAATTCCCGAAGATCATAAAAGCAAAAATGAAAGTTTGGGAAAGTCCTTTTATTCCCTCTCATTTAACTTTCAAAAAGTTTCGAATTCACTCACTTTCAGTCAATCAATCAAGCAATCAATGAAATCTATCTATGTGTTTATAACATTCCAAAATTTAGAATTTTGGGATGTTACAATGAGCTACATCTTCGCATGCAAGGAAGTGCGTCCGAAAAAAAAACGATTTGCCCCCCTGACTGCTGGGACCCACCAGCTACATCTTCGCACGCAAGGAAGTGCGTCCGAAAAAAAAACGATTCGCCCCCCGACTGCTGGGACCAACCAGCTACACCTTCACACGCAAGGAAGTGCGTCCAGGCAAAAAAATGATTCGCCCCCTGATTGCTGGGACCCAGCAGCTACACCTTCGCACGCAAGGAAGTGCATCCGGGCAAAAAAAAACCAAAACGATTTGCCCCCCTGACTGCTGTGACCCACCAGCTACATCTTCGCAGGCAAGGAAGTGTCTGACAGTCGGGACCCACCTGGTCGAAGTGTACGTAGCGTTGTCATCCTGGTCGCAAACGTGTACGTACATACTGGTCAATGTAGAGGCGCGCACGTGTCGTAGTAGAGGCGCACACGTGTCATAGTAGAGGCGCGCACGTAGCATGTACACGTACGTACAGCGGCCAGGGTGCAAGAAAGAAAATACGGCCACGTATGTGTACATACGGGCGGGGTCTCGAACGCCTACTCGCGCATACGTACGGCGAGGGCTCGTGTTCATTGGGAGGCAACAGAATGTGTCATGTTCATGGGGAGGCAACGGAATGCGTCGTGTTCATCGGGAGGCAACGGAACGCGTGGGAGCCAACCGGCTGGGTCAGAACGGAATGCGTGGCCGTGTTCATCGGGAGGGCTTGGACGGAACAGGCGATGGAAACAAGGCCTGGCGTACCGCAAAATGGAGGAAACGGACCTCCTACGGTCAAAACGGGGGTCCTGTTGATCGGGAGGGGTGTGGCGTACCGCAAAACGGAGGAAACGGACCTCCTACGGTCAAAAAAGGGGTTCTGTTGATCGGGAGGGGTGTGGCGTACCGCAAAATGGAGGAAACGGACCTCCTACGGTCGAAACGGGGGTCCTGTTGATCGGGAGGGGTGTGGCGTACCGCAAAACGGACCTCCTACGGTCGAAATGGGGGTCTTGTTCATTGGGAGGGGTGTGGCGTACCGCAAAACGGGACTCCACGGGATACTGTTCATCTCCACCGTCGACCTCCTCCAGCCTCCACGGGCTCCTGTTCATCCAGCCTCCACCGCGCGCTACTCCACCGGCTACTGTTCAACCACCCCTCCACGGGCACCCCTCCATCGTCTACTGTTCATCCAGCCCTCCACACCACGGGGTCTTGTTCAACCACCCCTCCACGGCCACTTGATAACCCACAAGTGTAGGGGATCGCAACAACTTTCGAGGGTAGAGTATTCAACCCAAATTTATTGATTTGACACAAGGGGAGCCAAAGAATATTCTTGAGTATTAGCAGTTGAGTTGTCAATTCAACCACACCTGGATAACTTAGTATCTGCAGCAAAGTGTTTAGTAGAAAAGTAGTATGATAATAATGGTAACAGTAGCAACAGTAAAGATAAATGTTTTGGGGTTTTTGTAGTAGTTGTAACAGTAGCAACGGAAAAGTAAATAAGCGGAGAACAATATATGAAAAGCTCGTAGGCAATGGATCACTGATGGATAATTATGCCGGATGTGATTCCTCATGCAATAGTTATAACATAGGGTGATATAGAACTAGCTCCAATTCATCAATGTAATGTAGGCATGTATTCCGTAAATAGTCATACGTGCTTATGGAAAAGAACTTGCATGACATCTTTTGTCCTACCCTCCCGTGGCAGCGGGGTCCTAGCGGAAACTAAGGGATATTAAGGCCTCCTTTTAATAGAGAACCGGACCAAAGCATTAACACATAGTGAATACATGAACTCCTCAAACTACGGTCATCACCGAGAAGTATCCCAATTATTGTCACTTCGGGGTTGTCGGATCATAACATATAATAGGTGACTATAGACTTGCAAGATATGATCAAGAACACATATATTCATGAAAACATAATAGGTTCAGATTTGAAATCATGGCACTCGGGCCCTAGTGACAAGCATTAAGCATAGCAAAGTCATAGCAACATCAATCTGAGAACATAGTGGATACTAGGGATCAAACCCTAACAAAACTAACTTGATTACATGGTAAATCTCATCCAATCCATCACCGTCTAGCAAGCATACGATGGAATTACTCACACACGGCGGTGAGCATCATGAAATTGGTGATGGAGGATGGTTGATGATGACGACGACAACGAATCCCCCTCTCCGGAGCCCCGAACGGACTCCAGATCAGCCCTCCCAAGAGAGATTAGGGCTTGGCGGCGGCTCCGTGTCGTAAAACGCGATGAAACTTTCTCTCTGCTTTTTTTCTCCCCGAGACGGAATATATGGAGTTGGAGTTGAGGTCGGAGGAGGTCCAGGGGGCCCACGAGATAGGAGGCCGCGCCCTAGGGGGGGCCTGTCTCGTGAACAGGTTGTGGGCCCCCTGGCATTAATTCTTTCGCCAAAAATTCTTATTAATTCCAAAAAGTGCCTCCGTGGATTTCCAAGACATTCCGAGAACTTTTTTTTTCTACACATAAAACAACATCATGGTAGTTCTGCTGAAAACAGCGTCAGTCCAGGTTAGTTTCATTCAAATCATGCAAGTTAGAGTCCAAAACAAGGGCTAAAGTGTTTGGAAAAGTAGATACGTTTGAGACGTATCAACTCCCCCAAGCTTAAACCTTTGCTTGTCCTCAAGCAATTCAGTTGATAAACTGAAAATGATGAAGAAAAACTTTTACAAACTCTGTTTGCTCTTGTTATTGTAACATGAAAATCCAGCATTCAAATTTCAGCAAATATTATGAACTAACCATACTTACAATAACACATAGGTCTCACAATTACTCACATCAATAGCATAATCAGCTAGCGAGCCATAATAATAAAACTCGGATGACAACACTTTCTCAAAATAATCATAACATGATATAACAAAATGGTATGTCGCTAGCCCTTTCTGAGACTGCAAAACATAAATGCAGAGCACCTTTAAAGATCAAGGACTGACTAAACATTGTAATTCATGGTAAAAGAGATCCAGTCAAGTCATACCCAATATAAACCAGTAATAATGAATGCAAATGATAGTGTGCTCTCAAGCGGGTGCTTTTAATAAGAAGGATGATGACTCAACATAAAAGTAAATAGATAGGCTCTTCACAGAGGGAAGCATGGATTTGTAGAGGTGCCAGAGCTCGATTTTAAAATAGAGATTGAATAACATTTTGAGCGGCATACTTTTGCTGTCAATGCAACATCTATGAGATGGTTGTATCTTCCATACTAAATGCATTATAGGCAGTTCCCAAACAGAATGGTAAAGGTTTATACTCCCCCAACCACCAACAAGCATCAATCCATGGCTTGCTCGAAACAACGAGTGCCTCCGATGTACAACAGCCCTGGGGGAGTTTTGTTTAATTATTTTGATTTGCTTTGATCTTTTTGGATCATGGGACTGGGCATCCCGGTTACCAGACCTTTCTCGTGAATGAGGATCGGAGTCCACATCTCTCGAGAATAACCCACCTAGCATGGAAGATATAGGTAGCCCTAGTTGTAACATGAGCTGCTCGAGCATACAAAACAGAATTTCATTTGAATGTTTGGAGTTTGGCACATACAAATTTACTTGGAACGGCAGGTAGATACCGCATATAGGTAGGTATAGTGGACTCATATGGAACAACTTTGAGGTTTAAGGAGTTTGGATGCATAAGCAGTATTCCTGCTTAGTACAGGTGAAGGCTAGCAAAAGACTGGGAAGCGACCAACTGAGAGAGCGACAACAGTCGTAAGCATGCATTAAAATTAATTCACACCGAGTACAAGCATGAGTAGGATATAATCCACCATGAACATAAATATTGTGAAGGCTATGTTGATTTGATTCAACTACATGCGTGAACATGTGCCAAGTCGAGTCACTCAATTCATTCAAAGGAGGATACCATCCCATCATATCACATCATAATCATTCTAATAGCATGTTGGCACACAAGGTAAACCATTATAACTCATAGCTAATCAAGCATGGCACAAGTAACTATAATCTCTACATGTCATTGCAAATATGTTTACTTCATAATAGCTGACTCAGGAATGATGAATTCATCATATTTACAAAAACAAGAGAGGTTGAGTTCATACCAGCTTTTCTCATCCCAATAAGTCCATCATATATCGTCATTATAGCCTTTCACTTGCACGACCGAACGATGTGTATAATAATAAGAGTGCACGTGCATTGGACTAAGCCGGAATCTGCAAGCATTCAACTCAAGAGAGAAGACAAGTAATATGGGCTCTAAATTAAATAAACAATCTGTTGGAAATATGCCCTAGAAGCAATAATAAAAGGATTATTATTATATTTTCTTGTTCATGATAATTGTCTTTTATTCATGCTATAATTGTATTATCCGGAAAACGTAATACACGTGTGAATACATAGAACACAATACGTCCCTAGTAAGCCTCTAGTTGACTAGCTCGTTGGTCAACAGATAGTCATGGTTTCCTGACTATGGACATTAGATGTCGTTGACAACGGGATCACATCATTAGGAGAATGATGTGATGGACAAGACCCAATCCTAAGCATAGCACAAGATCGTAGTTCGCTTTGCTAGAGCTTTTCCAATGTCAAGTATCTCTTCCTTAGACCATGAGATCGTGTAACTCCCGGATACCGTAGGAGTGCTTTGGGTATACCAAACGTCACAACGTAACTGGGTGACTATAAAGGTGCACTACAGGTATCTCCGAAAGTGTATGTTGGGTTGACACGGATCGAGACTGGGATTTGTCACTCCGTATTACGGAGAGGTATCACTGGGCCCACTCGGTAGTGCATCATCATAATGAGCTCAAAGTGACCAAGTGTCCGGTCACGGATCATGCATTACTGATGCGAGTAAAGTGACTTGCCGGTAACGAGATTGAACGAGGTATTGGGATACCGACGATCGAATCTCGGGCAAGTAACATACCGTCGACAAAGGGAATAGTATACGGGTTGCTTGAATCTCGACATCGTGGTTCATCCGATGAGATCATCGAGGAGTATGTGGGAGCCAACATGGGTATCCAGATCCCGCTGTTGGTTATTGATCGGAGAGTCGTCTCGGTCATGTCTGCATGTCTCCCGAACCCGTAGGGTCTACACACTTAAGGTTCGGTGACGCTAGGGTTATTAGGAAGAGTTGTATGTGATTACCGAATGTTGTTCGGAGTCCCGGATGAGATCCCGGACGTCACGAGGAGTTCCAAAATGGTCCGGAGGTGAAGATTTATATATGGGAAGTTGTCATACGGACACCGGAAAGTTTCGGGGGCATATCGGTATTGTACCGGGGCCACCGGAGAGGTTCCGGGGGTCCACCGGGAGGGGCCACCCCTCTCGGAGGGCCTCATGGGCGCAAGGGCAGGGAACCAGCCCCGGAGGGTTGGCGCCCCTGGGGCCCATGCGCCTAGGGTTGGGGGAACCCTAGTGGGGCGCCTTTGCTTGGGGGCAAGCCCTCCCAGCCACCGCCGCTGGGTGGAACCCTAGTGGGGAGGGCTGAACACCTGATCCAAGGCGCAGCCCTCCCTCCCAACACCTCTCCTCCTCCGCTGAGTGCTTGGCGAAGCCCTGCCGAGATCTTGCCTCTCCACCATCATCACGCCATCGTGCTGCTGCTGGAGCCTTCTTCCTCAACCTCTCCTTCCCCCTTGCTGGATCAAGAAGGAGGAGACGTCGTCCGTTCCGTACGTGTGTTGAACGCGGAGGTGCTGTCTGTTCGGCACATGGTCATCGGTGATTTGAATCACGGCGAGTACGACTCCATCATCACCGTTCCCTTGAACGCTTCCGCACGCGATCTACAAGTGGTATGTAGATGCAATCTCTCTCCCATGACCCGTTGCTTAGATGAACTCATAGATGGATCTTGGTGAAACCGTAGGAAAATTTTTAATTTTCTGCAACGTTCCCCAACAGTGGCATCATGAGCCAGGTTTATGCGTAGTTCTCTATTGCACGAGTAGAACACAATTTTGTTGTGGGCGTAGATCTTGTCAACTTGCTTGCCGCTACTAGTCTTTTCTTGCTTCAGCGGTATTGTGGGATGAAGCGGCCCGGACCGACCTGACACGTACGCTTACGTGAGACAGGTTCCACCGATTGACATGCACTAGTTGCATAAGGTGGCTAGCGGGTGTCTGTCTCTCCTACTTTAGTTGGAGTGGATTAGATGAAAAGGGTCCTTATGAAGGGTAAATAGAAGTTGACAAAATCACGCCAGGTTATTCGTAGGTAAGAAAACGTTCTTGCTAGAACCCAATTGCAGCCACGTAAAAGATGCAACAACAATTAGAGGACGTCTAACTTGTTTTTGCAGCAATTGTCATGTGATGTGATATGGCCAGAAGTTGTGATGAATGATGAATGATATATTGTGATGTATGAGATCATGTTCTTGTAATAGGAATCACGACTTGCATGTCGATGAGTATGACAACCGGCAGGAGCCATAGGAGTTGTCTTTATTTTTGTATGACCTGCGTGTCATTGAAGAACGCCATGTAAATTACTTTACTTTATTGCTAAACGCGTTAGCCATAGAAGTAGAAGTAGTCGTTGGCGTGACAACTTCATGAAGACACGATGATGGAGATCATGGTGTCATGCCGGTGACGAAGATGATCATGGAGCCCCGAAGATGGAGATCGAAGGAGCTATATGATATTGGCCATATCATGCCACTACTTTATATAATTGCATGTGATGTTTATTATGTTTATGCATCTTGTTTACTTAGAACGACGGTGGTAAATAAGATGATCCCTTAGAATAATTTCAAGAAAGTGTTCCCCCTAACTGTGCACCGTTGCTAAATTTTGTCGTTTCGAAGCACCACGTGATGATTGGGTGTGATAGATCCTTACGTTCACATACAACGGGCGTAAGACAGTTTTACACATGCATAAACACTTAGGGTTAACTTGACGAGCCTAGCATGTACAGACATGCCCTCGGAACACAAGAGACCGGAAGGTCGAACATGAGTCGTATGGAAGATACGATCAACATGGAGATGTTCACCGATGATGACTAGTCCGTCTCACGTGATGATCGGACACGGCCTAGTCGACTCGGATCGTGTAACACTTAGATGACTAGAGGGATGTCAATCTGAGTGGGAGTTCATTAAATATTTGATTAGATGAACTTAATTATCATGAACTTAGTCTAAAGTCTTTGCAAAATATGTCTTGTAGATCAAATGGCCAACGCTCATGTCAACATGAACTTCAACACGTTCCTAGAGAAAACCAAGCTGAAAGATGATGGCAACAACTATTCAGACTAGGTCCGGAACCTGAGGATCATCCTCATAGCAGCCAAGAAAGATTATGTCCTAGAAGCACCGCTAGGTGAAGCACCCATCCCAGAGAACCAAGACGTTATGAACGCTTGGCAATCACGTGCTGATGATTACTCCCTCGTTCAGTGCGGCATGCTTTACTGCTTAGAACCGGGGCTCCAAAAGCGTTTTGAGCGACACGGAGCATATGAGATGTTCGAGGAGCTAAAAATGGTTTTTCAAGCTCATGCCCGGGTCAAGAGATATGAAGTCTCCGACAAGTTCTATAGTTGTAAGATGGAGGAAAACAGTTCAGTCAGTGAGCACATACTCAAAATGTCTGGGTTGCACAACCGCCTGTCCCAGCTGGAGATCAACCTCCCGGACGAGGCGGTCATTGACAGAATCCTTCAGTCGCTCCCACCGAGCTACAAGAGCTTTGTGTTGAACTACAATATGCAGGGAATGGTGAAGACCATTCCTGAAGTATTCTCAATGCTGAAGTCAGCAGAGGTTGAAATCAAGAAAGAACATCAAGTGTTGATGGTCAATAAGACCACTAAGTTCAAGAAGGGCAAGGGTAAGAAGAACTTCAAGAAGGACGGCAAAGATGTTGCCGCGCCCGGTAAGCCAGTTGCCGGGAAGAAGTCAAAGAATGGACCCAAGCCTGAGACTGAGTGCTTTTATTGCAAAGGGAAGGGTCACTGGAAGCGGAACTGCCCCAAATACTTAGCGGACAAGAAGGCCGGCAACACTAAAGGTATATGTGATATACATGTAATAGATGTGTACCTTACCAGTACTCGTAGTAACTCTTGGGTATTTGATACCGGTGCCATTGCTCACATTTGTAACTCACAGCAGGAGTTGCGGAATAAGCAGAGACTGGCGAAGGACGAGGTGACGATGCGCGTCGGGAATGGTTCCAAAGTCGATGTGATCGCCGTCGGCACACTACCTCTACATTTACCTACGGGATTAGTTTTAAACCTCAAATAATTGTTATTTAGTGCCAAGTTTGAGCATGAACATTGTATCTGGATCTCGTTTGATGCGAGATGGCTACTCATTTAAATCCGAGAATAATGGTTGTTCTATTTATATGAGAGATATGTTTTATGGTCATGCCCCGATGGTCAATGGTTTATTCTTAATGAATCTCGAACGTAATGTTACACATATCCATAGTGTGAATACCAAAAGATGTAAAGTTGATAACGATAGTCCCACATACTTGTGGCACTGCCGCCTTGGTCACATTGGTGTCAAGCGCATGAAGAAGCTCCATGCTGATGGACTTTTAGAGTCTCTCGATTATGAATCATTTGACACATGCGAACCATGCCTCATGGGCAAAATGACCAAGACTCCGTTCTTCGGAACAATGGAGCGAGCAACCAACTTATTGGAAATCATACATACTGATGTGTGTGGTCCAATGAGCATTGAGGCTCGCGGAGGATATCGTTATGTTCTCACTCTCACTGATTACTTGAGTAGATATGGGTATGTCTACTTGATGAAACACAAGTCTGAGACCTTTGAAAAGTTCAAGGAATTTCAGAATGAGGTAGAGAATCAACGTGACCGAAAGATAAAATTCTTACGATCGGATCGTGGAGGAGAATATTTAAGTCACGAATTTGGTACACACTTAAGAAAATGTGGAATCGTTTCACAACTCACGCCGCCTGGAACACCTCAGCGAAATGGTGTGTCCGAACTTCGTAATCGCACTCTATTGGATATGGTGCGATCTATGATGTCTCTTCCGATTTACCGCTATCATTTTGGGGATACGCTCTAGAGACAGCTACATTCACTTTAAATAGGGCACCGTCCAAATCCGTTGAGACAACACCGTATGAATTATGGTTTGGGAAGAAACCTAAGCTGTCGTTTCTAAAAGTTTGGGGATGCGATGCTTATGTCAAGAAGCTACAACCTGAAAAGCTCGAACCCTAGTCGGAAAAATGCGTCTTCAGAGGATACCCTAAGGAAACCATTGGGTATACCTTCTACCTTAGATCCGAAGGCAAGATCTTTGTTGCCAAGAACGGATCCTTTCTGGAAAAAGAGTTTCTCTCGAAAGGAGTAAGCGGGAGGAAAGTAGAACTCGATGAAGTACTACCTCTTGAACCGGAAAGTAGTGCAGCTCAGGAAAATCTTCCTGTGGTGCCTACACCGACTGGAGAGGAAATTAATGATGATGATCAAGGTACTTCGGATCAAGTTGCTACTGAACTTCGTAGGTCCACGAGGACACGTTCCACACCAGAGTGGTATGGCAACCCTGTCCTGGAAATCATGTTGTTAGACAACGGTGAACCTTCGAACTATGAAGAAGCGATGGCGGGCCCAGATTCCAACATATGGCTTGAAGCCATGCAATCCGAGATAGAATCCATGTATGAAAACAAAGTGTGGACTTTGACTGACTTGCCCGATGATCGGCGAGCGATAGAAAACAAATGGATCTTTAAGAAGAAGACGGACGCAGATGGTAATGTCACCATCTATAAAGCTCGACTTGTCGCTAAGGGTTATCGGCAAGTTCAAGGGATTGACTACGATGAGACTTTCTCTCCCATAGTGAAGCTTAAATCCGTCCGAATCATGTTAGCAATTGCCGCATACTATGATTATGAGATATGGCAGATGGACGTCAAAACGGCATTCCTTAACGGTTATCTTAAGGAAGAGCTGTATATGATGCAGCCGGAAGGTTTTGTCGATCCTAAGAATGCTAACAAAGTATGCAATCTCCAGCGATCCATTTATGGGCTGGTGCAAGCATCTCGGAGTTGGAACATTCGCTTTGATGAGATGATCAAAGCGTTTGGGTTTATGCAGACTTATGGAGAAGCCTGCGTTTACAAGAAAGTGAGTGGGAGCTCTGTAGCATTTCTCATATTATATGTAGATGACATACTTTTGATGGGAAATGATATAGAATTCTTGGACAACATAAAGGCCTACTTGAATAAGTGTTTTTCAATGAAGGACCTTGGAGAAGCTGCTTACATATTAGGCATCAAGATCTATAGGGATAGATCGAGACGCCTCATAGGTCTTTCACAAAGCACATACCTTGATAAGATTTTGAAGAAGTTCAAAATGGATCAGTCCGAGAAAGGGTTCTTTCCTGTACTGCAAGGTGTGAGATTGAGCTCGGCTCAATGCCCGACCACGGCAAAAGATAAAGAAGAGATGAGTGTCATCCGCTATGCCTCAGCCATAGGATCTATTATCTATGCCATGCTGTGTACCAGATCGGATGTAAACCTTGCCGTAAGTTTGGTAGGTAGGTACCAAAGTAATCGCGGCAAGGAACACTGGACAGCGGTCAAGAATATCCTGAAGTACCTGAAAAGGATGAAGGACATGTTTCTCGTTTATGGAGGTGACGAAGAGCTCGTCGTAAAGGGTTACATCGACGCTAGCTTTGACACAGATCTGGATGACTCTAAGTCACAAACCGGATACGTGTATATGTTGAATGGTGGAGCAGTGAGCTGGTGCAGCTGCAAGCAGAGCGTCGTGGCGGGATCTACATGTGAAGCGGAGTACATGGCAGCCTCGGAGGCAGCACATGAAGCAATTTGGGTGAAGGAGTTCATCACCGACCTAGGAGTCATACCCAATGCGTCGGGGCCGATCAAACTCTTCTGTGACAACACTGGAGCTATTGCCCTTGCCAAGGAGCCCAGGTTTCACAAGAAGACCAGGCACATCAAGCGTCGTTTCAACTCCATCCGTGAAAATGTTCAAGATGGAGACATAGATATTTCCAAAGTACATACGGATCTGAATGTCGCAGATCCGTTGACTAAACCTGTTTCGCGAGCAAAACATGATCAACACCAGAACTCTATGGGTGTTCGATTCATCACAATGTAACTAGATTATTGACTCTAGTGCAAGTGGGAGACTGTTGGAAATATGCCCTAGAGGCAATAATAAAAGGATTATTATTATATTTCCTTGTTCATGATAATTGTCTTTTATTCATGCTATAATTGTACTATCCGGAAATCGTAATACACGTGTGAATACATAGAACACAATACGTCCCTAGTAAGCCTCTAGTTGACTAACTCGTTGGTCAACAGATAGTCATGGTTTCCTGACTATGGACATTAGATGTCGTTGACAACGGGATCACATCATTAGGAGAATGGTGTGATGGACAAGACCCAATCCTAAGCATAGCACAAGATCGTGTAGTTCGTTTTGCTAGAGCTTTTCCAGTGTCAAGTATCTCTTCCTTAGACCATGAGATCGTGTAACTCCCGGATACCGTAGGAGTGCTTTGGGTATACCAAACATCACAACGTAACTGGGTGACTATAAAGGTGCACTACAGGTATCTCGAAAGTGTATGTTGGGTTGACACGGATCGAGATGGATTTGTCACTCCGTACACGGAGAGGTATCACTGGCCCACTCGGTAGTGCATCATCATAATGAGCTCAAAGTGACCAAGTGTCCGTCACGGGATCATGCATTATGGTATGCGAGTAAAGTGACTTGCCGGTAACGAGATTGAACGAGGTATTGGGATACCGACGATCGAATCTCGGGCAAGTAACATACCGTCGACAAAGGGAATAGTATACGGGGTTGCTTGAATCCTCGACATCGTGGTTCATCCGATGAGATCATCGAGGAGTATGTGGGAGCCAACATGGGTATCCAGATCCGCTGTTGGTTATTGACCGGAGAGTCGTCTCGGTCATGTTCGCATGTCTCCCGAACTCGTAGGGTCTACACACTTAAGGTTCGGTGATGCTAGGGTTATTAGGAAGACTTGTATGTGATTACGAATGTTGTTGAGTCCGGATGAGATCCCGGACGTCACGAGGAGTTCGGAATGGTCCGGAGGTGAAGATTTATATATGGGAAGTTGTCATACGGACACCGGAAAGTTTCGGGGCATATCGGTATTGTACTGGGGCCACCGGAGAGGTTCCGGGTCCACCGGAGGCCACCCCTCTCGGAGGGCCTCATGGGCCGCAGGGGCAGGGAACCAGCCTGGAGGGCTGGGCACGCCCCTTGGGCCCATGCGCCTAGGGTTGGGGGAACCCTAGTGGGGCGCCCCCTTTGGGGGGCAAGCCCCCTCCTGTCACCGCCCCCTCTAGATCTCATCTAGAGGGGCCGCCCCTTCCCCTTCCTGTATAAATAGAGGGCGAGGGAGGCTGAAGACCTGATCCAAGGCGCAGCCCTCCCTCCCAACACCTCTCCTCCTTCGTTGAGTGCTTGGCAAGCCCTGCCGAGATCTGCCTCTCCACCATCATCACGCCGTCGTGCTGCTGCTGGAGCCTTCTTCCTCAACCTCTCCTTCCCCCTTGCTGGATCAAGAAGGAGGAGACGTCGTCCGTTCCGTACATGTGTTGAACGCGGAGGTGCTGTCCGTTCGGCACTTGGTCATCGGTGATTTGAATCACGGCGAGTACGACTCCATCATCACCGTTCCCTTGAACGCTTCCGCACGCGACCTACAAGTGGTATGTAGATGCAAGCTCTCTCCCATGACTCGTTGCTTAGATGAACTCATAGATGGATCTTGGTGAAACCGTAGGAAATTTTTTAATTATCTGCAACGTTCCCCAACACAATCATGCATATAAGAGCCACTAAGCATTTTCAATATGGTCTTCTCGACCCCCAAAGGAAAGAAAAGAAAATAAAACTATATACACGGGAAAGCTCCCAACAAGTAAGAAGAAGAACTAGAAATCTTTTTGGGTTTTCATTTTAATTCTACTATAGGCAAAGGAATTTAACTAACTAATTTTTTTGTTTTTTCTCAAGGTTTATCAAACACACAAGAAGAAAACTAGAAAAAGAAATTTAAACTAGCATGGATAATACAATGAAAGAGTATGAGAACCCACGACTAGTGTGTGAACATGAATGTAAAGTCGGTGAGAAATACGTACTCCCCCAAGCTTAGGCTTTTGGCCTAAGTTGGTTTAATACCTAGGACCGCCGCTACTCTCCCTAGTGTACTGGGAGGTGTAATCAGGATACCACTGGCTGGTCATCTCCGGATCCCACTGGACAGATGATGCACGATAAGGGTCCAGCTCAGGTTCCGGTTCAGGTTCAGGTTCTGGAGTAAAAGCTTGAGCTCGATGATTGTTCACCGCCTCCGGTGTGAGAAGAAAATTTTCTGCAAGCAAATCAAACAACAAAGGCGCAGGCAAAATAATAATCTCAAAGTGTTTCTTATTGAATCTAAGTTTATACAAGAGCATCCTATCTTCGTTGTCAACAATAAACTTGTGTGCTACCATGCTCTTGTAATATAAAATGTGAGGAGGCAATATTGTCTCCTTTTCCTCATGGTGCCTAATGGGTATCTGAAAATGTCTAGCAAGACGTGTAGCATAGATACCTCCAAATATGGGGCCTTTTGTACGATTCAGGGCTAGCCGTTTAGCAATGATGGCACCCATACTAAAAGTATTGTCTCCAAGCAAAGCATGTTGAAGAATGATAATATCAGGAACGCTCAAGTTTCCACTATTTCCACGACCAATCAAGCATCTACTAGCAAATATGGCAAAGTAGCATAAAACAGGAAAGCGTATGCTAGAGACTTTTGCCTCGGAACCCTTCTTTGGCTCCTCTACGGCGATAGTATTAACAAAGCCCGCCACATCTTCACGATGGGGTTCCTCTAATTCTCCCACATAAGGTATCCTACATACCGCGCAAAAATGACGTAAAGACATTTCTTTGAACTCATCATATAAATGAAATGATACTGCAGGCGGTGACTTCTTAGGATAAAAATAAAAGTTTTGCACGAAAGTATTGGTGAGTAAGAGATACTGATCGATTCGGTCGTTGATGAACCCGGTGAGGCCTGCAGTCTCGATTAAAGCATGAAAGTCTTCATGAATTCCAGCCTCTTTCAAGAAATCCTCGCATGGCCATTCACACGACTGTACTTCCGCTAAGCGAGGGAGATTATACTTGGCTTTTTCCTTCTCTTTGGCTTGTTTTTCCTTGGAGCTTTGGCTAGAAGAGCCCCTCAAAAGTTTCCTCAACATTTTTCTGAAAATTTCTGAAATTTTTAGTAACTTCAAAATAAAAGTGCATAAAACTAAACAAGAATGATAGCAACTACTCCTACAAGTGCCTAGAGCCCATATCATGCATTGGAATTGCTTGGGACCTCAAAAATTTAACATGCAAGCTCAAGAACATGGTCACCTAAGCAGCAAAAATTTGCAATGAATAAAGCACTAGAACAAAAACTAATTGGACCAATGGAGGAGTCACATACCAAGCAACAATCTCCCAAAGCAGTTTTGTGAATGGAGCTTTGAGCTAAGAGATCGAAAATCGCAGCAAAACGAGCTAGAACTCGTGCTTGAGCTGGATGGGGATTTTTCTGGGTAGAAGATGAAGTGTGTGGGAGCTGGCATAAGTGGAGGGGAGCCACTAGGGGCCCACGAGACAGGGGGCGCGCCCTACAGGGGGGGGGGCGCCCTCCTCTCTCGTGGCCTGGTGCTTGCCCCTCCTGCAGTGTTTTCAGTGCCTAAAATCCTCAAATATTCCAGAAAAAATCATACTAAATTTGCAGGGCATTTGGAGCACTTTTATTTTCGGACTATTTCTTTAATGCACGGATAATTCAGGAAAGAGACGGATAATACTATTTTTTTTCTTTATTTATTCTAAATAACAGAAAGTAAAAAGAGGGTACAGAAGGTTGTGCCTTCTAGTTTCATCCATCTCGTGATCATCAAAATGAACCCGCTAACAAGGTTGATCAAGTCTTGTTAACAAACTCATTCCGAATAACACGGAACTGGAGAAATTTCGAATAACACTAAGTTACCTCAACGGGGATATGAAAATCCCCAACAATAAGAATATCATATTTTTTCTTGACAGTAGGAAGAGGAAATTCAAAACCTGCAAAAATGATAGTTGGAACTTTTTCAATAGAATTGATGCTATGAACTTGAGTTTGTTTCCTCGGAAAGTGTACCGTATGCTCATTGCCATTAACATGAAAAGTGACATTGCCTTTGTTGCAATCAATAACAGCCCTTGCAGTATTAAGAAAAGGTCTACCAAGGATAATATACATACTATCGTCCTCGCGAATATCAAGAATAACAAAGTCCGTTAAGATAGTGACATTTGCAACCACAACAGGCACATCCTCACAAATACCGACAGGTATAGCAGTTGATTTATCAGCCATTTGCAAAGATATTTCAGTAGGTGTCAACTTATTCTATTCAAGTCTACGATATAAAGAGAGAGGCATGACACTAACACCGGCTCCAAGATCACATAAAGCAGTTCTAACATAATTTCTTTTAATGGAGCATGGTATAGTTGGAACACCCGGATCTCCAAGTTTCTTTGGTATTCCACCCTTAAAAGTGTAATTAGCAAGCATGGTGGAAATTTCATCTTCCAGTATCTTTCTTTTATTTGTAATGATATCCTTCGTATACTTAGCATGAGGATTTACTTTAAGCATATCAGTTAAGCGCATACGTAAGAAAATAGGTCTAATCATTTTAGCAAAGCGCTCAAAATCCTCATCATCCTTTGACTTGGATGGTTTAGGAGGAAAGGGCATGGGTTTCTGAACCCATGGTTCTCTTTCTTTCCCGTGCTTCCTAGCAACAAAATCTCTCTTATCATAAGGTTGATTCTTTGATTGTGGGTTATCAAGATCAACAGCAGGTTCAATCTCTACATCATTGTTTTTGCTAGGTTTTTTTTTTGACCAGAAACAGTAGGAGTACCTCCCACTGTGTTATATATTAATATAGGTTAGTAACACTGTACATTGGATTTACAATCCATCCCCCTTTGGGGGGTGGGAAGCAGAAACTAGTTTACAGGGAAGCAAGGATTATTGAAATGTATTGTTTGTGTTCCTATCTAACCCAATGGGTGAGCAGTGAAAAAACAGCCTTAAGTCTAGCCAACCAAGAAGATTTAGATGGTATAATCTTTCTAAAGTGTTTGTTATTTCGCTCCTTCCATATGCTCCAGGCTGCCAGCAAAAATAGCTCCATAAAGAGTGGCCCATTCCAGTCTTCTTTTGCTTTGGAGATGTTGGTCAATCGTGTGTTGCCCTGAGGCCAAGAGAGGCCAAGGTGGGACCAGCAGTGAGAGCTGAAGTGGCACTCGAACAAGAGATGCTCCAATGTCTCCTCAATTGGTAATCCACAAAGAATGCAATCATGAACATCTCCAATATTGTAATGCCGTCATTTTAGCATATTCCTGGTGTTGAGGCGGTCAGAGAGTAGCAGCCATCCGAAGACTTCTATTTTCATGGTTGACTTAGATTTCCAGATCCATCCAAAAGATTCATGTGCTTGAATTTCTCTGAAGTAGAAAGTATAGTATTGTTTTGTAGAGAAGAGGTTGGTGTCCCAAACATATGTCCACTTGTCAATCTCATTGGAGAGATGGACCTCGGAAACTTCAAGCTGTAACTGTCTCAATTCTGCATGCGCTTGAGGGGAAAGTGTTAGATGAAACGCCTCTTGTAGATTGGTGATGCCCAAGAATTGTTGGATAGACAGATCCTCATTTTTTGCATATGAGAGAGCTCGAGGATATGATGCAGCAAGTATCTCCTCTCTCCACGTGTCTTTCCAAAAGAGAACATTTTCCCCATTCCCCACGCTCACCTTTGAGATACATCGGTAAGTTGGTATTAGCTTGATCACATCTCTCCACCAGAAAGACCCACATGGGTCGGATGCATGTGGGATTTGGCCTGTGTAGTAAGTGTCCCAAATCAATTGCACCCATGGTGTGTCCCATTTATTGTTAAACTTGTGGAGGTATTTAAGCAGCAGGGCATCACCTTGGACACGTAGATTTAACACTCCCAAGCCACCACTGGCCTTGGGCCGAAACACCATTTCCCAGGAAGCCAGGGAGTTAATTTTGTCGTCGTGATCCTTTTTTTGATCCACAAGCATTTCCTTCGTATTTTGTCCAGTAACTCAATGATCTTTGTTGGCATTCTCAAAGTACAGATGGCAAAGATAATGAGCGATGTAATGACCGAGTTGAGAAGCGAAAGTTTGCCGCCGTAAGAAACCATGTTGAGGGTGGCAGATAAACGTCGTTCGAGTGAGCAAACCAGGGGCATAAGTTCTTGGACAGAGGGCCGAGTAGTGCCAAGCGGTAGCCCAAGGTAAGTGAATGGCATTTTCCCCACGACACATTGCTACGTCTTGAGCTAGCGTTGGTTTTCCCCGAAGAGGAGAGGGTGATGCAGCAAGTGTAGCGTAAGTATTTCCCTTAGTTTTTGAGAACCAAGGTATCAATCCAGTAGGAGGCTCCTCAAAAGTCCCACGCACCTACACAAACAAACCGAGAACTCGCAACCAACGCAATAAAGGGGTTGTCAATCCCTTCACGACCACTTCGAAAGTGAGATCTGATAGAGATAGTATGATAAGATAAATATATTTTTGGTATTTTATAATATAGATGCAAAAAGTAAAGATGCAAATAAAAGTAGATTGAAAGCAAATATGATAAGAGATAGACCCGGGGGCCATAGGTTTCACTAGAGGCTTCTCTCGAGAGCATAAGTATTACGGTGGGTGAACAAATTACTGTCGAGCAATTGATAGAAAAGCGAAAAATTATGAGATTATCTAGGCATGATCATGTATATAGGCATCACGTCCATAACAAGTAGACCGACTCCTACCTGCATCTACTACTATTACTCCACACATCAACCGCTATCCAGCATGCATCTAGAGTATTAAGTTCATAAGAACAAAGTAACGCATTAAGCAAGATGACATGATGTAGAGGGATAAACTCATGCAATATGATATAAACCCCATCTTGTTATCCTCGATGGCAACAATACAATACATGTCTTGCAACCCTTTCTGTCACTGGGTAAGAACACCGCAAGATTGAACCCAAAGCTAAGCACTTCTCCCATCGCAAGAAAGATCAATCTAGTAGGCCAAACCAAACAGATAATTCGAAGAGACTTGCAAAGATAACTCAATCATACATAAAAGAATTCCGAGAAGATTCAATTAATATCCATAGATAAATCTGATCATAAACCCACAATTCATCAGATCTCGACAAACACACCACAAAAAGAGATTACATCGAATAGATCTCCACGAGAGAGGGGGAGAACATTGTATTGAGATCCAAAAAGAGAGAAGAAGCCATCTAGCTAATAACTATGGACCCGTAGGTCTGTGGTAAACTACTCACAACTCATAGGAGGGGCAAGGATGTTGATGTAGAGGCCCTTCATGGTCGATTCCCCCTCTGGCAGAGTGCCGACAAAGGCTCCAAGATGAGATCTCGCAGATACAGAAGGTTACGGTGGTGGAAATTGTGTTTCGTTGTGCCCCTGGATGTTTTCGGGGTCCATAGGTATATATAGGAGGAAGAAGTACGTCGGTGGCCGCCCGAGGGGCCCACGAGACAGGGGGCACGCCCTACAGGGGGGACGCGCCCTCCTATCTCGTGGAGGCTCCGGGTGTTTCTTGACTTGCACTCCAAGCTCTCCGGATCTTGTTCGTTACAAAAATCACGTTCCCGAAGGTTTCATTCCGTTTGGACTCCGTTTGATATTCCTTTTCTTCGAAATACTGAAATAGGCAAAAAATAGCAATATGGGCTGGGCCTCCGGTTAGTAGGTTAGTCCCAAAAATGATAAAGATGTATAAAATAAAGCCCATAAACATCCAAAACAGGTAATATAATAGCATGGAACAATAAAAAATTATAGATACGTTGGAGACGAATCAAGCATCCCCAAGCTTAATTCCTGCTCGTCCTCGAGTAGGTAAATGATAAAAAGAGAATTTTTGATGTGGAATGCTACCTAGCATAATTCTCAATGTAATTTTCTTTATTGTGGCATGAATGTTCAGATCCAAATAATTCAAAATAAAAGTTCATATTGATAAAAGAAACAGTAACACTTCAAGCATACTATTCGAAGTAATCATGTCTTCTCAAAATAACATGGCAAAAGAAAGTTCATCCCTACAAAATCATATAGTTAGGCTATGCTTCATTTTCGTCACACAAAGATGTTCCCAACTTCTATACCCCCGATGACAAGCCAAGCAATTGTTTCATACTTAAATAATCTCAAACTTTTTCAACCTTCACGCAATACATGAGCATGAGCCATGGATATAGCACTTTGGGTGGAATAGAATATGATGATGGGGATTGTGTGGAGAAGACAAAAAGGATAAAGTTTCACATTGACGAGGATAATCAACGGGCTATGGAGATGCCCATTAATTGATGTCAACATGAGGAGTAGGGATTGCCATGCAACGGATCCACTAGAGCTATAAATGAATGCTCTACAAAAGAAAACTAGTGGGTGTGCATCCAACTTGCTTGCTCATGAAGACCTAGGGCATTTGAGGAAGCCCATCGTAGGAATATACAAGCCAAGTTCTATAATGAAAAATTCCCACTAGTATGAAAAGGATAACTTATGAGACTCACTATATGAAAACATGGTGCTACTTTGAAGCACAATATATGAGACTCACTACATGAAGAACAAGGTGCTACTTTGAAGCACAAGTGTGGAAAAGAGATAGTAGCATTGCCCTTTTTATTTATTTTCTTCTTCTTTTTTTCTTTTTTTTCTTTTTCTTTTTCTTTTTTTTATTTTTTTGGGCCTTTCCTTTTTTTCTTTTGGCCTTTTTTTTTCTTTGGGCAATGCTCTAAAAAATGATGATTATCACACTTCTATTGATTACAACATATGAATTACAACTCGAAACAAGAACAAGATATGACTCTATATGAATACCTCCGGCGGTGTACCGGGATGGTGCAGTGAATCAAGAGTGACATGTATGAAAAATAATGCATGGTGGCTTTGCCACAAATACGATGTCAACTACATGATCATGCAATGGCAATATGACAAAAGTAATGTATGTCATGATGATGATAAACAGAACGGTGGAAAGTTGCATGGCAATATATCTCGGAATGGCTATGGAAATGCCATAATAGGTAGGTATGGTGGCTGTTTTGAGGAAGATATAAGGAGGTTTATGTGTGCTAGAGTGTGTCGTATCACAGGGTTTGGATGCACCGGCGAAGTTTGCACCAACTCTCAAGGTGAGAAAGGGCAATGCACGGTACCGAAGAGGCTAGCAATGGCGGAAAGGTAAAAGTGCGTCTGAACCAGGGACTCAACATTAGTCAAAAGAACTCATATAATTATTGCAAAAATTTAGAAGTCATCAAAAACCAAGTACTACGCGCATGCTCCTAGGGGGATAGATTGGTAGGAAAAGACCATCTCTCGTCCCCGACCGCCACTCATAAGGATGCACAAGCCAGGTACACTTCATGTTTCAAATTTGTTACATAACTTTAACCATACGTGCATGCTACGGGACTTGCTAACTTCAACACAAGCATTCTTTAAATTCATAATCACCCAACTAGCATGACTTTAATATCACTACCTCCATATCTCAAAACAATTATCAAGTATCAAATTGATCATAGCATCCAATTCACTTCCTATGATAGTTTTTATTATACCCAACTTGGATGCTCACCATTCTAGGACCAACTTTGTAACCATAGCAAATACCATGCTGTTCTAAAAGAATCTCAAAATAATATAAGTGAAGCATGATAGACTAGCAATTTCTTCAAAATTAAGATACCACCGTGCTCTAAAAGATATAAGTGAAGCACTAGAGCAAAAACTATCAAGCTCAAAAGATATAAGTGAAGCACATAGAGTATTCTAGCAAATTCTAATCAAATAGGCTTCTCCCAAAAGGTGTGTACAGCAAGTATGATTGTGGTAAAATAACAAGCAAAGAGTAATATAATACACGACGCTCCAAGCAAAACACATATCATGTGGCGAATAAAAATATAGCTCCAAGTAAAGTTACCAATGAACAAAGACGAAAGAGGGGATGCCTTCCCGGGGCATCCCCAAGCTTAGGCTTTTGGCTATCCATGAATATCTTGGGGTGCCTTGGGCATCCCCAAGCTTAGGCTCTTGCCAGCCTTTATTCCATAGTCCATAAAAGCTTTACCCAAAACTTGAAAACTTCACAACACAAAACTCAACAGGAAATCTTATAAGCTCCATTAGTGAAAGAAAACAAAACCACCACATAAGGTACTGTAATGAAATCATTATTTATTTAATTGGGTGTTAAACCTACTGTATTCCAACTTCCTTATGGTTTATAAGCTAATTTATTAGCCATAGATGCATTGAAATAAGAAACAACACACAAAAAACAGAATCTGTCAAAAACAGAACAGTCTGTAGCAATCTGTAACTAACGCAAACTTCTGGAACTATAAAACTCCTACCAAAATAGGACATACTGGAAAATTTGTTTATTGATCAGAAGCAAAAAGAATCAATGCAAAATCACGTTTCTGTGATTTATTGAATTTTTTATCGTGAGCGCAAAGTTTCTGTTTTTCAGCAGAATTAAATCAACCATCATCATAGTTTATCCTATAGGTTCTACTTGGCACAAACACTAAAAAAAAGATAAAAACACATCTAAACAGAAAGTAGAAACACAACTTAACACTAAACAGGAACAAAAACAAAGAACATAGAGAAAATTGGGTTGCCTCCCAACTAGCGCTATTGTTTAACGCCCCTAGCTAGGCATAAAAGCAAGGATAGATCTAACGAGTGCCATCTTTGGCACTTGATTCATAAGTGGCACGCATGATAGAATCATAAGGTAATTTAACTTTCTTTCTTGGAAAGTGCTCCATGCCTTTCTTTAAGGGAAATTGGAATCTAATGTTCCCTTCTTTCATATCGATAATCGCACCAATCGTTCTAAGGAAAGGTCTACCAAGAATAATAGGGCAAGAAAGATTGCAATCTATATCAAGAACGATAAAATCTACGGGCACCAAATTTCTATTTGCAACAATAATAACATCATTGATCCTTCCCATAGGTTTTTTAATGGTGGAATCCGCAAGGTGCAAACTTAAAGAGCAATCCTCAAAATCATGGAAACCTAGAATATCACATAGTTTTCGGAATCGTGGAAATACTAGCACCCAAATCACACAAAGAAAAACACTCATAATATTTAATTCTAATCTTTATAGTAGGTTCCCACTCATCATTAAGTTTTCTAGGTATAGAAACTTCCAAATTAAGTTTTTCATCATAAGATTGCATCAAGGCATCAACAATATGTTTGGTAAAAGCTTTGTTTTGACTATAAGCATGAGGAGAATTAACAACGGATTGCAACAAGGAAATACAACCTTTTAAAGAGCAATTATCATAATCAAATTCCTTGAAATCCGAGATAGTAGGTTCAACATTATTAAAAGTTAAGGATTCTGCAATCTCTCTTTTACCAAATTTAGCATTAAGATCTAAAGACTCTGAATTCTTGGGACGCCTTCTAGGCAAAGTTGATTCATCATCAGTCCCATAATCATCAAAATTCATATTGAAAAACATAGATCTAATAGGAGACGCATCAATAACTTTAAGATCCTCATCATTATTTTCACGGAACTAGAAGAACACGCTTTTATTAAACTATCTTTCTTAGCACGCAATCTAGCGGTTCATTCCTTATACTCGTCAATGGAAATTCTCATTACTTTGAGAGACTCATTGATGTCATGCTTAGGAGGAGAAGGTCTAAGTTTAGTAGAATCAACATCAAGCGAAAGTCTATCAACGTTCCTAGCCAAATCATCAACTTTGAGCAATTTTTCTTCAAGAAAAGCGTTAAAATTCTTTTGAGAAATCATAAATTCTTTCACACTATTCTCAAAATCAGAGGGAATCTTATTAAAATTACCATAAGGATTATTGTAGGAATTTCCATAATTATTAGAGGAATTACTAGGGAACGGTCTAGCATTAAAATTTCCTCTATAAGCGTTGTTTCCAAAACTATTCCTACCAACAAAATTCACATCCATAGATTCATTATTATTATCAATCAAGGAAGACAAAGGCATATCATTAGGATCAAGAGGAGTATTTTTAGTAGCAAACATCTTCATAAGTCCATCCATCTTACCACTCAAAACATTGATTTCTTCTATAGCACACACTTTTTTACTAGAAGATCTTTCGGTGTGCCATTGAGAATAATTAGCCATAATATTATCAAGAAGTTTTGTAGCATCTCCTAACGTGATTTCCATAAAGGTGCCTCCCGCGGCCGAATCTAAGATATTCCTAGAAGCAAAGTTCAAACCGACATAAAAATTTTGTATGATCATCCATAAATTCAAACCATGAGTAGGGCAATTGCGAAGCATCAATTTCATTATTTCCCAAGATTGGGCAACATGCTCATGATCAAGTTATTTAAAATTCATAATATCGTTCCTAAGAGTGATGATCTTGGCGGGAGGAAAATAGTTAGAGATAAAAGCATCTTTGCACTTGTTCCAAGAATCAATACTATTTTTTGGCAAAGACGAAAACCAAACTTTAGCGTGATCTCTAAGTGAAAATGGAAATAACTTCAATTTGACAATATTGTTATCCGTATCTTTCTTCTTTTGCATATCACACAAATCAACAAAATTGTTTAGATGGGTAGCGGCATCTTCACTAGGAAGGCCGGCGAATTGATCTTTCATAACAAGATTTAGCAAAGCAGCATTGATTTCACAAGACTCAACATCATTAAGAGGAGCAATCAGAGTACTAAGGAAATCATTATTATTGGTGTTCGAGAAATCACACAATTTGGTATTATCTTGTGCCATGGCAACAAGTACTCCAACACACAAGCAAACAGAAAAAAGGCAAGCGGAAAAGAGAGGAGGAGATTGGGAAAGAGAGGGCAAATAGAACGGCAAGGGTGAAGTGGGGGAGAGGAAAACGAGAGGCAAATGGCAAATAATGTAAATGCGAGGGAGATGGGTTTGTGATAGGTACTTGGTATGTCTTGACTTGAGCGAAGACCTCCCCGGCAACGGCGCCAGAAATGCTTCTTGCTACGTCTTGAGCTAGCGTTGGTTTTCCTCGAAGAGGAGAGGGTGATGCAACAAGTGTAGCGTAAGTATTTCCCTCAGTTTTTGAGAACGAAGGTATCAATCCAGTAGGAGGCTCCTCAAAAGTCCCACGCGCCTACACAAACAAACTGAGAACTCGCAACCAACGCAATAAAGGGGTTGTCAATCCCTTCACGGCCACTCGCGAAAGTGAGATCTGATAGAGATAGTATGATAAGATAAATATATTTTTGGTATTTTATAATATAGATGCAAAAAGTAAAGATGCAAATAAAAGTAGATTGAAAGCAAATATGATAAGAGATAGACCCGGGGGCCATAGGTTTCACTAGAGGCTTCTCTTGAGAGCATAAGTATTACGGTGGGTGAACAAATTACTGTCGAGCAATTGATAGAAAAGCGAATAATTATGAGATTATCTAGGCATGATCATGTATATAGGCATCACGTCCATAACAAGTAGACCGACTCCTGCCTGCATCTACTACTATTACTCCACACATCGACCGCTATCCAGCATGCATCTAGAGTATTAAGTTCATAAGAACAGAGTAACGCATTAAGCAAGATGACATGATGTAGAGGGATAAACTCATGCAATATGATATAAACCCCATCTTGTTATCCTCGATGGCAACAATACAATACGTGTCTTGCAACCCTTTCTATCACTGGGTAAGAACACCGCAAGATTGAACCCAAAGCTAAGCACTTCTCCCATGGTAAGAAAGATCAATCTAGTAGGCCAAACCAAACCGATAATTCGAAGAGACTTGCAAAGATAACTCAATCATACATAAAAGAATTCAGTGAAGATTCAATTAATATCCATAGATAAATCTGATCATAAACCCACAATTCATCGGATCTCGACAAACACACCGCAAAAAGAGATTACATCGAATAGATCTCCACAAGAGAGGGGGAGAACATTGTATTGAGATCCAAAAGGAGAGAAGAAGCCATCTAGCTAACAACTATGGACCCGTAGGTTTGTGGTAAACTACTCACAACTCATAGGAGGGGCAAGGATGTTGATGTAGAGGCCCTCTATGGTCGATTCCCCCTCCGGCAGAGTGCCGACGAAGGCTCCAAGATGAGATCTCGCGGATACAGAAGGTTACGGTGGTGGACATTGTGTTTCGTGGTGACCCTGGATGTTTTCGGGGTCCATAGGTATATATAGGAGGAAGAAGTACGTCGGTGGCCGCCCGAGGGGCCCACGAGATAGGGGGCGCGCCCTACAGGGGGGGGGGCTCCTATCTCGTGGAGGCTCCGGTTGTTTCTTGACTTGCACTCCAAGCTCTCCGGATCTTGTTCGTTCCAAAAATCACGTTCCCGTAGGTTTCATTCCGTTTGGACTCCGTTTGATATTCCTTTTCTTCGAAATACTGAAATAGGCAAAAAAAACAGCAATATGGGATGGGCCTCCGGTTAGTAGGTTAGTCCCAAAAATGATAAAGATGTATAAAATAAATCCCATAAACACCCAAAATAGGTAATATAATAGCATGGAACAATCAAAAATTATAGATACGTTGGAGACGTATCACACATCCAAAGATATTGGCAATCTCATTGCTCTTTGCAGTACCAAAAATGATTGGGATAAGAGTAGATTTGTGGAAGTTTATTCTAAGTCCAACAGAGGAGGCATAGTCAGTTAATATATTCTTGACAATCTGAGCTTGTTGAGTGCATGCTGGAATGACCAAGATAGTGTCATCGGCTACTGGATCACAGGATACTCATTTTGGTTTGTTGAATGAAATGGTAGGCGTATAAGATTTTGCTGGAAGGCATCATTAATGGAAGCTTGAAGAAGATCGGCTGCAAGTACAAAAATTAGCGGAGAGAGGGGGTCGCCCTGTCGTACTCCACATTGGCAAAGGAATTGCCGACCAGGTGTTCCATTAAGTAACACAGATGATTTACCTGAGGAAAAGATGCATCGAATCCAGCTTATCCATTTTTCATTGAGCCCCATGCTCTTCATAATGTCAATCATGGCCTCGTGTTCGATCGTATCAAATGCCTTTGCAAAGTATAGTTTTAGGAGCATAATTTCCTGCTTGGATTGTTGACATTGATAAATATATTCGTATGCCCACGCAAGACAGTCTTGAATAGTTCTTTCCTTGAGAAAAGCATACTGGTTACGATGCACAATCTTGAGTATAACTTTTTGTAAGCGATTGGCCAGGATTTTTGTGATGACCTTAAGACAACAGTTCAAGAGCGTGATTGGTCTATAATCATTGATCGTTTCGGGAGAGCTGATCTTTGGAATGAGTGTGATGAAGCCATCATTAATGCTCTCAAGTGAAAGATTGCCCGAGCAAAATTGATGGCAGAGCTTGTAGAAGTCCTCCTTAATTATCGGCCAACATTTCTTGAGAAACACACCCGTGAAGCCATCCGGGCCAGGTGCTCTATCCACAGGCATCTGTTTAATTACTTTGTCAATTTCTTCATTTGAAAAGGGGACAGTGAGAGCATCTAGACCTTGGCATTTCTTGATGATTCTGTGTAAATCAAATTTCATGTCATGTCCAGATGAAGAACCCATTCTTTCTTTAAAAGTTTGGAAGACGATTGACTCTTTCCCTGTGTGATCTTCAACAACAATCCCATCAGTAGTAGTTAGGGATGCAATATTGTTCTTTCTGTACCTTTCCGAAGCCATTGCCTGGAAAATTTTTGATGGTTCGTCCCCAAATTTAACCCACCGTATGGTGCACCATTTTTTCCAATAGAGTTGTTGGTATCTGAGCAATCGGAGAATGTGGTTCTTGAGGATTTTTCTGAAGTTAATCTCCGGGAAAGTTAAGGCATGTTTATTTTCCAATTCATCAATCTCGCAAAGAGCTTTATTAGAATTTTCAATTGCCACAGAGAGTTTGGAGATTCCTTTGCTCCATCGCTTAAGATCTCTACGTAGGGTTTTAAGTTTACAGCAAAGACTTGTGGCCGCATTTGTGGAAGTGACATTTCTTGCCAAGACTTCGCAACCACATCCATAAAACCAGGGTGTTGGACCCAATACATTTCAAAGCGAAATAGTTTGGATCTAGGGATGGCAGATTCAATATTAACCACACAAGGTATATGATCAGAAACAGGTTTACCTAGTGGTTTTACCATGGTCTTAGGGTATGAGGTAGTCCAATTTGTACTTGTGAAGAACCAATATAGTTGTTCAAGAAGAGGATCTTGTTGCATGTTGCTCCAGGTAAACATGTGACCTTTAATTGGTAGTTCAATTAGACATTGTGATCTTTTTAAGTCATTGAATGTATTCATATCAGTAACTAAACCACCTGGTTTGTTTCTGTTTCGGGTGCACGAATAAAGTTGAAGTCACCCATAAGAAGCCAGTCCTCATTTGCTGGGATATCCAAATTTCCTAACCAATCAATAAAGTTAACTCGTTGCTCCCCTTGGCAAGGCCCATATATGTTAACGAGTGTCCAGCATTGTGCTGACTGTGTGGAACAAATCGAGTAACCAGGGCAAAATCTTCAAAAAAGAGTACATCTGCTGTGAAGAGGGAACGGTTCCAAATCGTGGCAATACCACCCGATGCTCCACGAGAGGGCACAAAAGCAAATTGATCGAATCAACGAGGGCAAATAGTTTTGACAAAAGATAGTTCAAAAGTTGACTTTTTTGTTTCCTGCAAACAGACAACAGCACATCCACTAGAGATAATAGCATTTGATAGAGCTAGCTGTTTGTCATCTGAATTTAAACCGCGAACGTTCCAACATAGGACATTCCATGAGACCAAAAGAGGCATATTATTAAGACAGGCAAGGTGATATTAGGTGGAAGAGGCCGGTTCCTCCTCCTGGGTCGCCATCAGGGCCTCCTCCGACAGTTCATCAGCAGGAATCCCACAAAGGTTGGTGCCAATCTGTTGGATTACCTGGATTGGTGTTGCAGGAGGAATCGGCTCTGCAGGGGTGTCCCTAATGGTAAGGGCAGAGGGTACCTGTCATGGCTTGACTTTGGACATCTTGATCTTGCTGTCAGTAAGTGAGGGCACTTTGAAGCCATCATATTTATTAGATCTGGTGCTCCTACGCAGAGAAACGGAGCACTCCGGCACCACAGATTTCCCCTTTCGGGAGGAGTTACCACCTGCATCCACAACTACGGGAACTGACATCTCAGTATCATCATCTTCCTGATTGTTCTGAACTATATCAGACAGATCCACAAGGGAGGTATCAGTTTCACGCATCTCGCTGTCAATTGTGTTTGAGTGCTCCAGAGGAGTGCTATGCAGAGACAGAGCAGGCAGAGCATCAGTCACCAAGACATTTTCAGACACAGGGGGTGCATTAAGCTCCCAGAGAGATGCTTCAGAAAATTCCTCAGTGTGTGCAGAAGAACCCCAGACTGATCAATGACCTTGGAAGCAGAAACAATAGAGAGTGAGCCTGCATTTTCAGTCACAGTGATATTAAAGGTCACAGAATCCTGTCTGAAACCAAAATAATCATTCCAAGGGCCAAAAGAAGCAATGATAGGCCTGATTGCTGCAGTGAGATAAGTGTTGAGTCCGAACATTGGGATGCAATCCCTTAACAGCATGGCAGGTGTGAAATCCCTGTGAGAAGCCATGTCAACCTGTAATTCAGCAGCAGAGATGGAAAGTGAAATGTCAAGCCTATTGGGAGGCAGAGCAGGAGCAGCTGGGAGCAAATGCAATGCAGCAGAGCTAGCATCAGATGTTCCAATAATAGGCCATGCAGTAGGCAATGAAACCACTTCCTGTGGAGCAGAACTTGAAGCTTCCTGTGGCCAATACTGGTTCATGAGAGTTAGAGGAACCAAGACATAAGAATCAGAAATTGTGGCACTGGAATCTGTACGGTTACTCCTGGAGATTGAGGCATTCCAAGCAGCTGCAGGGCTCTCATGAATATTAGGTGGCAAGATTGTTGGAAATATGCCCTAGAGGCAATAATAAATTAGTTATTATTATATTTCCTTGTTCATGATAATCGTTTATTATCCATGCTATAATTGTATTGATAGGAAACTGAGATACATGTGTGGGTACATAGACAACACCATGTCCCTAGTAAGCCTCTAGTTGACTAGCTCGTTGATCAATAGATGGTTACGGTTTCCTGACCATGGACATTGGATGTCGTTGATAACGGGATCACATCATTAGGAGAATGATGTGATGGACAAGACCCAATCCTAAGCCTAGCACAAAGATCGTATAGTTCGTATGCTAAAGCTTTTCTAATGTCAAGTATCTTTTCCTTAGACCATGAGATTGTACAACTCCCGGATACCGTAGGAATGCTTTAGGTGTACCAAATGTCACAACGTAACTGGGTGGCTATAAAGGTGCACTACGGGTATCTCCGAAAGTGTCTGTTGGGTTGGCACGAATTGAGACTGGGATTTGTCACTCCGGTTGACGGAGAGGTATCTCTGGGCCCACTCAGTAGGACATCATCATCATGTGCACAATGTGACCAAGGGGTTGATCACGGGATGATGTGTTATGGAACGAGTAAAGAGACTTGCCGGTAACGAGATTGAACAAGGTATCGGGATACCGACAATCAAATCTCAGGCAAGTATAATACCGCTAGACAAAGGGAATTGTATACGGGATTGACCGAATCCTCGACATCGTGGTTCATCCGATGAGATCATCGTGGAACATGTGGGAGCCAACATGGGTATCCAGATCCCGCTGTTGGTTGTTGACCGGAGAACGTCTCGGTCATGTCTGCATGGTTCCTGAACCCGTAGGGTCTACACACTTAAGATTCGATGACGCTAGGGTTATAAAGGAAGTTTGTATGTGGTTACCGAATGTTGTTCGGAGTCCCAGATGAGATCCCGGACGTCACGAGGAGTTCTGGAATGGTCCGGAGGTAAAGATTTATATAAGGGAAGTGCTGTTTTGGTCACCGGAAAAGTTTCGGGTTTTATCGGTAGCGTCACGGGACCACCGGAGGGTCGAGGGTCCACCAAGTGGGGCCACCATCCCGGAGGGCTGCATGGGCCAAGTGTGGGAGGGACCAGCCCGGGTGGGCTGGTGCGCCCCCCACAAGGGCCCAAGGCGCCTAGGGTTTGGGGAGGGGGCGCCTCCACCTTACTTGGGGGGCAAGTTTCCCCTCTCCCCTTGGCCGCCCCCCTAGATGGGATCTAGGGCTGGCCGCCGCCCCTAGGGGTGGAACCCTAGGTGGGGGCGCAGCCCTCCCTCTCCCCCTATATATAGTGGAGGCAAAGGGGCAGCCCAACACACGAAGTTCTTCTCCTGTTGGCGCAGCCCTACCTCTCTTTCTCCTCCTCTCCCGCGGTGCTTGGCGAAGCCCTGCAGGATTGCCACGCTCCTCCATCACCACCACGCCATTGTGCTGCTGCTGGATGGAGTCTTCCCTAACCTCTCCCTCTCTCCTTGCTGGATCAAGGCATGGGAGACGTCACCGGGCTGTACGTGTGTTGAACACGGAGCTGCCGTTCGTTTGGCACTAGGATCTCCAGTGATTTGGATCACGATGAGTACGACTCCTTCAACCCCGTTCTCTTGAACGCTTCCACTTAGCGATATACAAGGGTATGTAGATGCACTCTCCTTCCCCTCGTTGCTAGTCTCTCCATAGATAGATCTTGGTTTCACATAGGAAAATTTTGATTTTCTGCTACGTTCCCCAACAGTGGCATCATGAGCTAGGTCTATTGCGTAGATTCTTTGCACGAGTAGAACACAAAGTAGTTGTGGGCGTTGATTTTGTTCAATATGCTTACCGTTACTAGTCTTATCTTGATTCGGCGGCATTGTGGGATGAAGCGGCCCGGACAGACCTTACACGTACTCTTACGTGAGACAGGTTCCACCGATTGACATGCACTTGTTGCATAAGGTGGCTAGCGGGTGCCAGTCTCTCCCACCTTAGTCGGATCGGATTCGATGAAAAGGGTCCTTATGAAGGGTAAATAGCAATTGGCATATCACGTTGTGGCTTTTACGTAGGTAAGAAACGTTCTTGCTAGAAACCCATAGCAGCCACGTAAAACATGCAAACAACAATTAGAGGACGTCTAACTTGTTTTTGCAGGGTATGCTATGTGATGTGATATGGCCAAAAGAATGTGATGAATGATATGTGATGTATGAGATAGATCATGTTCTTGTAATAGGAATCATGACTTGCATGTCGATGAGTATGACAACCGGCAGGAGCCATAGGAGTTGTCTTTATTTATTGTATGACCTGCATGTCAATGAACAACGCCATGTAATTACTTTACTTTATTGCTAACCGGTAGCCATAGTAGTAGAAGTAATACTACCTCCGTCTCGGTGAATAAGTCATTCGCGTAGTTCTAGGTTGATGATTTAACTATCTAAAAATGTATTATATGTGACAAAAAATATATATTTAGAAACTACATCCTTGTAGAAATCTAGTGATATACTTTTCATAACATATAACACATATTTAATTGCTCAAATTGATGACCTAGAACTACGCGAATGACTTATTCACCTAGACGGAGGTAGTAGTTGGCGAGACAACTACATGGAGACACGATGATGGAGATCATGATGATGGAGATCATGGTGTCATGCCGGTGACGATGATGATCGTGGAGCCCCGAAGATGGAGATCAAAAGGAGCAAAATGATATTGGCCATATCATGTCACTTTTTGATTGCATGTGATGTTTACCATGTTTATGCATCTTATTTGCTTAGAACGACGGTAGTAAATAAGATGATCCCTCATTAAAAAAAATTCAAGAAAGTGTTCCCCCTAACTATGCACCGTTGCGAAAGTTCGTCGTTTTGAAGCACCACGTGATGATCGGGTGTGATAGATTCTAACGTTCACATACAACGGGTGTAAGCCAGATTTACAAACGCGAAACACTTAGGTTGACTTGACGAGCCTAGCATGTACAGACATGGCCTCGGAACACAAGAGACCGAAAGGTCGAGCATGAGTCGTATGGTAGATACGATCAACATGAAGATGTTCACCGATGATGACTAGTCCGTCTCACGTGATGATCGGACACGGCCTAGTTGACTCGGATCATGTAATCACTTAGATGACCAGAGGGATGTCTATCTGAGTGGGAGTTCATTAGATGAACTTAATTATCCTGAACATAGTCAAAACCCCTTTGCAAATTATGTCATAGCTCGCGCTTTAGTTCTACTGTTTTAGATATGTTCCTAGAGAAAATATAGTTGAAAGTTGACAGTAGCAATTATGCGGACAATAGAAGGCTTATGTCCTTAATGCACCACTTGTTGTGCTGGACCTCGAACGTGGTCTGTGGATGTTGCGAATATCTGACATACACGTTTTGATGACTGCATGATAGTTCGGTAATGTTGAATGGTTTAGAATTGAGGCACCGAAGACATTTTTGAAATGTCGCAGAACATATGAGATGTTCCAAGAGCTGAAATTGGGATTCAGGCTCGTGCCCACGTCAAGAGGTGTGAGACCTCTGACGAGTTTTCTAGCCTACAAACCCAGGGAGAAGATCTCAATCGTTGAGCTTGTACTCAGATTGTCTGGGGACAACAATCACTTGAATCGAGTGGGAGTTAATCTTCCAGATGAGATAGTGATGTTTATTCAAAGACATTGCCACCAAGCTACTAGAGCTTCGTGATGAACTATAACATGACAGGGATAGATATGATGATCCTTGAGGTATTCGCAATGTTCAACACCGCGAATGTAGAAATCAAGAAGGAGCATCAATTGTTGATGGTTAATGAAACCACTAGTTTCAAGAAGGGCAAGGGCAAGAAGGGTACTTCATGAAGCGGCAAAACAGTTGCTGCTCCAAAGAAGAAACCGTGGTTGAACCCAAATCCGAGACTAAGTGCTTCGTAATGAGGAACGGACATCAAGCGTAACTACCCTAGATACTTGGTAGATGAGAAGGCTGGCAAGGTCGATAGAAGTATATTGGATATACATTATGTTAATGTGTACTTTACTAGTACTCCTAGTAGCACCATGGTATTAGATACGGTTCGGTTGCTAAGTGTTAGTAACTCAAATAAAAGCTACGGAATAAACGGAGACTAGCTAAAGGTGAGCTGACGATATGTGTTGGAAGTGTTTCCAAGGTTGATGTGATCAAACATCGCACGCTCCCTCTACCATCAAGATTAGTATTAAACCTAAATAATTGTCATTTGGTGTTTGCGTTGAGCATAGACATGATTGGATTATGTCTATCGCAATACGGTTATTCATTTAAGAAGAATAATGATTACTCTATTTATTTGAATAATACCTTCAATGGTCTTGCACCTAAAAGAATGGTTTATTGAATCTCGATCGTAGTGATACACATTTTCATGCCAAAAGATATAAGATAGTAATGATAGTACCACTTACTTGTGGCACTGCCATGTAAGTCATATTGGTGTAAAACGCATGAAGAAGCTCCATGTTGATGGATCTTTGGACTCACTCGTTTTTGAAAAGTTTGTGACATGCGAACCATGTCTATTGGTGTATACGCATGAAGAAACTCCATGCAGATGGATCGTTTGGACTCACTTGATTTTGAATCACTTGAGATATGCAAATCATACCACATGGGCAAGATGACCTAAAAACCTCATTTTCAAGAAGATGGAACAAGATAGCAACTTGTTGGAAGTAACACATTTTGATGTGTGCAGTCCAATGAGTCTTTGAGGCATCTGATGAATATCGTTATGTTCTTACTTCACAAATGATTCGAGTAGATGTTGAGTATATTTACTTGATGAAACACAAGTCTGAATTATTGAATGGTTCAAATAATTTCCGAGTGAAGTTGAAGATCATCGTGACAAGAGGATAAAATGTCTATGATATGATCATAGAGATGAGTATCTGAGTTACGAGCTTTGGCACGCAATTAAGACATTGTGGAAATTGTTTCACAATTAATACCACCTGGAACACCATTGTGTGGTGGTGTGTCCGAACATCATAGATGCACCTTATAAGATATGGGGCATACCATGATGTCTCTTATCGAATTACCACTATCGTTCATGGGTTAGGCATTAGAGACAACCACATTCACTTCAATAGGGAACCACATAATTCCGTTGAGATGACACCGTATGAACTATGGTTTAGAGAAACCTAAGCTGTCATTTCTTGAAAGTTTGGGGCTGCGACGCTTATATGAAAAAGTTTCATCCTGATGAGCTCGAACCCAAAGCGGATAAAATGCATCTTCATAGGACACCCAAAAACAGTTGGGTATACCTCCTATTTCAGATCCGGAAGCAAAAGGATTGTTTCTAGAAACGGGTCCTTTCTCGAGGAAAAGTTTCTGTCGAAAGAATTGAGTGGG